>CM023453.1:109144428-109626674 GCA_013339765.2 Haemaphysalis longicornis
AGTCCGGCTGTAAAATGGCGGGTCGAGGGAAGTTGGTGCTTCCCCGGCGAATTTTTCGAGCCGGTCATGCTCGATTCGCGCCATCCGACTTAGACAAACAACGTGGTAGGGTTACTGAATTTGGTTCCTGGTCAATGGTCACTGGCTAATGACATTGACCTGACATTGCTCGAACACCGACACTCGAACCGCAGAATTAGCAGCGTCGTCGACAAGGGGGCGCCGAAAAACACTTGTTTTGCAAACATTGCGGCTGCACACCTCGGAAAAAATTGCCCAGTGATCAAGCAAATTCCCTTGTGCAAAACCGGTCAGTTTTGAGTATTGCGCTGTGTACCCACAATGAGCTGTTTGCATGATTGCGCTGTGTACCCACAACCGTCTTATGGATAGACGGTTCGACGCAAAGAATGGGCAAGTGGTTTTCATAACTGACGATTGTCCGAGCCGCTGGAAGATCGACAACATCACGGCGATCGCTTTGGAATTTTTCCCTGCAAACAGAACCGCAAGACTGCAACCGATGGATCAGGCATCATTGAAACCACCCAGAATCTGTACCGCAAAGCTCTTCTGAGGCGCATGCTCACAGCGCATGACGCCAGCATGAGATACAACATTGATTTGCTTGGTGCGATACATTTGCTAAACATTTCATGGAAAGAACTTGCACCTTCGAAGGTAGCCAACTGCTTTGCGCACGCCGGCTTTTCTCGCAAACTTTTCACCGACCCTGACAATGACCACCCTTAATGAGGACTGGACTTGCAGCGATCTGCGCGAGGCTGTTCATAAAATTGCTGGCCAAGAGGTAGAAGGTGACTTCGAGACGTTTGCGTTGGCTGACGCTGCGGCTCCCGTGGTCGCCCCAACGTCGGATGTGTGATATTTGACACTGTTGTTGGTGGCCCCGAGGAGTACGAGGAGCCGGTGGACGAAGAGCCACATGAAGTGGCAACGATTGTGCAGACGCGAGAGTGCTTACGCCTGCTGCGAAGTAAAGCTTAATGTATGGGCGGTGACCACAGTCTCATGCAATTCATGGTCAAATGGGAGCGCGGGTTGCTTGTACCCGCAAGAACTTGAAACAGCCAGAGCGCACAGCCTTTATAGCAACTGAATAAAGTTTTGCTTCACTGAATGCTATGGGTTTAGGTTCCTCGCAGTTGTGGCGCAATTAAAGCTCAACTGATTAAGATTTTATCGCGTGGTTGCTTATATCGATATACCGCTTATAACAAAAATTTCTGCTGTCCCGGTGACTTCGTTATAAGGAGAGATGGCTGTATCTATCACCATTCTCTTGAAATGTGACGTTTCGTCTCCTTCAGGTTAGATTCGCAGAATACTTATTATTCTTTAAAACCAACGTTGTTTTATTTTCTTAAAATATTTAGGTATATTTAGAAGGCCTCTTTTATAAAAAATCACTCGGAATGTACATGACACTTCAACAATTATTGAATGCAATATATTTAAATTTATGAAATTAATCTCGTTATTTATATAAGTAGGAACCTAAATAGAAATTTGAACTTTCTACTTAACTTTTTAACTTTTTCAAATCAAGCCTAATCAGATTATCTAGGAAAATGAAATATTTCAACTTTTAGTCAATGTAAAAGAATTAAAATGAAAGAAATGAGTTGTTTCTTTAGTTTATTTGGGCATCAGTGCGGAGTAAATGAAATTCCTTCGCAGTTTTTTGAAAGATTTCGGGAAATTACCTTGAATCATACTCCGCAGCTTTGGAGGGGTCGTGGTAAATACTATGACAATACCTTTCCCTAAGACAATCAAATTTTTAATTCTGAGTCCGGGCAGACGAATCTACTGCGAAATATTTAGTAAGTCAAACCAAGGTGCCATGTTGGTACCTCCAAAAGGAATGAAAATTTAGAGGGGCGGCATGACAGGGGGACGAAATTTTCCTAGTCCAGAACCGTGAGATCAAATGAGTTTACTAACGAGAGGCGAACAGGACGCTCTCGATAATGTGTCATAAACGCAGACAAATGATTTCACAGTACGGGCGTAAGCAGTCCAATATCTTTAACTTTCCCAGTTTAATGGTGGCGGTAGTTCTTCCCCACCCCCAACTTTGTGTGTGGAAGTGTCACTAGACGAATGTACAGAGTGTCGTCACTTTTTTCCCCCTATTGTTTCGTGCTGCCTCCTGATGATTGGCAGTTTTCATCACGGGGCTAATCTTTGCACTGCGACGGCTCATGCTTGCACTGCGCCGCAATTTAGTCGTTTATACATTTTAGTGGGTAAACTCTGGTAGACTGAGCTTCTTCCTTCCGAACGCGAATTAAAGATAACGCGTGCAGGAGAGTTTTGCTGCATCTTGGGCAGTGTTGGTTACAAACGACCCGGTCGAGGGTAGCGTTGAGGCCATACTGCGGCAACCTCGCTACACGTTGAGGCCGCTGTTGCTGAGTGGCGTGCCTCTGTGGCGGTACTCTTATACCTTATCTAGTGAGAGTGGGGGGAACGCATATGTACTAGTGCTTGGAATTTCTTTGAGGAACGCGAACGATGCACCTTGGGCATTGTGGACCCTTTTACCGAACCTAATACATATATTGCAGTGACCCGCCCCTCTTGCTCAGTGGATAAGGCGTCGCGATGCTCAGCCAGAAGACATGGCTTCCGTCCCAGCTGCTGTGGCAGCTTTTCAGATTGACGCGAAAAGCGAAAAACCCCTTCTGTTTAGATTTCCGCGCACGTAAAGTTCCCCAGGTAGTCAAAATTAATACCGAGCCCCCGGCACTGGGTTGCGCCTCATAGGCCTGGTGTAGCTCCAGCGCGTTAAGCTCCACAATCAATCAATTATGTAGCAGATGCCAAACGAGCGCTCTCTAAGGTTTAGATTCCATAGTACTGGTGACAGATTCAGGAAAACATTATGTATTGATTTATGGCATCAAACCGGCCAGATGTGCTTAAGTGCTCAGGTGACACACGTGACGGTTGGGCATCGTCGTTCTTGGCGGAGTTTTACGCGTCTAACAGCGTCGGTCGGCATTGTAAAACATGCTTAATCTTGTTCTCGACGCAGGGAAAAACGTTCGTAGGAAACTACCTACATGTGTATATTTATTTACAAATTTACTGAATATCTGCCTGTTATTGGTAGAGAAAATTCGTACAGTACACAGCTGGGTGAACTAATTTACAATTTTGAGAATCATCATAAACTGAATTGAAATCAGGCCTCTTTGATCCATGCGCTGTTTATCCAATGGGATAAACACAGCATCGAAATACGTTACCTTTCTTGGGGCTGGCTTTATGTCAGTTTGTGATTAGTTGGTCTCGCTATTCTGCAATTATACAAAATTCTTTCGTTTACTGCTCCCTTTCTACAAATTTAAAAAGGTATACTTTAGCACACCACACCACTCAGTGATGGTTAGAGGGCGTCTCGAATTTACCCGATTTTGGGAAGTGCGTTTTTGCGAATCCATTACTTAGTAGCTCTTCCAGTTTCTTCATAATCGATGCTTTTCTTCGGACACACCGGAAACACACTGTGACACGGGGAATCCTTATTTCACAAAGATTACCACCGACCAAGGCCACAAGCTTGTCACAATGCCGTCAATTTTAAATAAACTGCCCCTGCTGGGGATTGTTTTTCTAGGACAATAACAGGGTAGGGACATTGACGAGATCAATGAGCCTTGCTCATCGGGTGGCTGAGGCCTCTGTCAGACCCCGTTCGCCTTTAGTCTCAGCCTCCCCTTGGTTTTTGCCAAGAAATAAAAAATCAAATAATAAAAAAAAATAAATACGATGAGATCAGTGTAGAGCCAGTAGAAACAGAACTCGGAGGGACCGCAATTATGGCGAATGATGAGGGACTTCGTTTTTGTTTCTTTTTTGACCGTTTTCGCTTCTTTCGCCTGCTGCTGAACTGTTTAATTCATTGGGAGAAGGGCATATTTTTTGGTTTTTGTATAAATATTACTGTCAACGATGCGGCACGCTTTGCGTCCAGGAGGCCATCCAAGTTGCTGGCGGATGAAAATTTCCCCATTCTGGTTTCCACAAATATTTGTTGTTAATAAGTGTACATAGACTTGAGTTATTCTGATTTATGCTGTTCCAGTCTGTCAGCTCTAACTGCGGTGCCGACAACTGTTAGGCATCCTTAATAAAATGCCAGACCCTGATAAATACCGCCAATTCACCCTTTTAAATAGCGGCAGGTGACGGTGATTAAAATGTATCTACTCTCTACATGTGTGCATTCATTTCTGTCGTTGCAGAGATGGTGTCCAAATATCGCTTTAAGAATTTCTCACTTAAAACAGAAAGGTACTACTTGAAATATTTGCGCTCCGGCGGGTTACTCATGACCGGAACGTACCGCGCTTATTCAGTTGTTCCCCACGGCGCTTTGAGAAACATTAGAAGAATACGGAGCAATGATATTCAAAGATCAATATACGTTTTAGCTTACTCTGGATGCACGCTGAACATTGAACCCAGACGGAACCTTGGCTTCGCCACTGACTGCTGAGGGTCCATTCCCAACTCCAACAAGTTTAGTAAAACCTGCGAGAAAACATATTGCTTACAGAAAATTTAGAGCTGAGGGTCTGCTATACTTTCTAAAGTTGCTGCAAAGCAAGTGTCACTGAATTTGTCTTAAAGAAGTCGGGCTGAAAGCGTTAAAGTAACTTTATTAGAAAAAAGCAGCATATTCAACTGTGGATGTTCGTAAATTAGATCATTTTGTTGTCAGTGTTTTGTGCTCTTCGACAAAGTGCTCCGATGGCTTCGGAACACCAAATTTCAGAATAGATCTGTCACTGTTTGCTTTGTCCATTCCGAGAAACTAACTCGACAATATTTTTAATGTCATCAGCCGCCATAGAATAGTGGAGAAAAGCTTTATTGACTAACTTCGGCAGATACTTTCTATCGAACAAAAATGCAGATAATAAGCAAAAACCATGAGATCACCTTTTACCTCTTTCAAAAGAAAATTTTATTGTTGTTCACTTGGTCAATAATAAGGAGAATATGAAATATGTAAGAAAAGAAGGTCATGCCATTATTAAGAAAAGCAAACGTCCCCAAATGAAGTATGATGATCCTAAAAGCATGATTGTGTATTTTCTCTGCGAGTTAAAGCGGTGGCGCTTATGTTAACCGAAAAAGAAAAAAAACGCGTCTATCAGGCATTCTATACGGGCACCAAGCCTATACTATTTAAGCAAGTTAGCAATATAAAAAACTAACATTAACTAACTAACTAAAACTAACATTTAAATAAAGTGACCCATTATTTATTCTTTTTTCAATAAAGCCGTTAAAGGCACTGCTTTTGCTATATTGAGCGTATCAACGATTCAATCACTCCTTTCAACTGCCTCTTTCGCACTTGGAGTGTCGGCCTTATTTTTGAGCAAAGTAACCTACCTGAATTTCCGGCGCAATGTTCCGTTATTATCAATGCGGTGAGCCCTCAGAACTACTACGGGGTTTCGTTGACGAAAGTAGTTTGTTTAAAAATTGAAACTTTCATGATGAGTGCGTTATTGTCCTTAATATACCGTGTTTCTGTGCTCCTTTGTTTCAGTTGTAGGCAATTATCTGAACACGGTATATAGGGTGACCTTATTATCACTAGTGGCCCTTACTTGTGCGCGCACAGACATGATTGTTTTGTACAAGATGATTTCAATTTTTTCTTTGACAAATTATTTTACTGTCTGAGTTATGTCCCCTAAGCGAGAAACGCCGTGTAGCGTTGCAGGGAATATCTCTTCGCTGTGTAATCAGTTAAGGCTTTTGAAGCACGGTTTAGGAGCTGTACATCAAACACTTGCCCCCATGATTAGTGTAACTTAAGAATATCTAATAAATGAACACGCTGGACGCTAACGCTTGAAGATTATAAGTGCGGAAAACTGCGACCAACTCCAGGGCCACTCGACGGGTTAAGTATCTTGGTAAAGAAATTCTGCGAAATGGAGAGAGCTGCATGCTTGGTAGCTTTCACGCTCTTCCAGATCATAGGTATAGCTATTCCGTTATGTAAACATGTTCCCAGTGCAGCCGTAAAATATAAATCCCCTGAGCCATCGTGAGAATAAGTTGGCTATTTGTCGTACTAAACTGTACTTCCAACTGACCTGTTACTGACTGTGGTGCCCATACTGAATGATGTGCTAGATTAACTTATCCCAACTTGTTTTTTTTTTCTTCTATCTATCGATTTTGCAGACCACCTTTACATTACCCATCTACCCCGCAGCCCAACACTGCATTTTATGCAGGTGAGCTCCCTGCAGTGCTCAGTATAACACCAACTTCAATTAATTTTCTTTTCCTTCCCTCAAACCACCACCAATAAAAACAATACAAATTAACAGCAAACAAACTGAGGCACAGCACAAGATGTTAACAGCATCCAATAATCGATCAGCTGATGAATAAGATGGGGAACCTTGTTCGTTAAGAGGCATAGGGAGCGAACGCACTCCTGTCTCTTATGCACGAGTTAAAAAGGGAATTTCAATTTTTGTGTTCCCGGAAAAATTAGAGCAAATTTAGAAGTGTTAGATATCTTGGTATGTCTATAGAGCAAATATTGCAGTCAAGGGACCGGGTCAACTGAAAGTTTATGGTCTCAAAGGTGATGAAGCAACTTTAGTCGTAATATTTTCGAGTAGTTCGGTGATATCCCGACGTTGGTATTAGGTATATACCAAAATAAACGAGGCTACGAATTACTGAGAGTTTTCAAAATGAGCGATTGCTATATGTACGGAGGTGCAATACACACTAACAAAAAAGTGTTTGTCAAAATGACCGATAGTAATCTCAAGAACAGCACACAGTAACATACAGCGGGACGTGTCAGGTTATAAATTTACTTTAAAAATTTAAGGCGTTTCAATCCCTAAATTGCCAATTAGATAGTATTTGGTAGAAAAAGTTTTGTGTAAGTTACAATTACTTTTCTTTATTGGATGTTTTTTTGTATTTGGTGCTTCGGCGCTCTTCTTTATTGCAAAGTACTTTTATTGCAATATATTGCACATATATTGGTTAAACCGTAAGTATTAAAGGGTCACTGAAGTCGAAATGCATGTTGCTCTAGAAGACAGAATGGCTCACCGAGAATACGAAGGTCGCCGTCCTACGCGAAGTCTCTTTTTTTAAGTAAAAAGCAGCAAAAACGTGAAGACACGGGCTGCTGCCACTGGCTATACCGCGAAAATTAAATTGTACGCGGTTAATACGACTGGCATGGCGATCGCTTTTCCTTGCTACCGCAGGAGTGTGCCACTTTTGCCAAGCTTGGTGCGGCGTTGCCGCTTTCTAGGAAACGTGCGAGCTAGGCACGAGCCCCTGGTTCGAGGCCTAAATTCCCGGGGCCTGAAAAGGACAGTATGTATTTCTTTAACAAAGCGTGAATACATAGCAGGGGTGTCATGAAGGAATATTTCGCTTAGTGCCCGGAGCTGCAAACAACGCGAGAGTTCTGCAAAGCACAACTGATTTGAATGAAACTGGCCAAACCACTCAGTACGTGGTAGCGTTGTGTTCGGGTTGCTTCTAGGCCGCTATACATCAATGCTGCCATCGCTTGCTTAGGGTTTATCCTCAAACCGAAAATCGCGGCTGGAGACGCGTTTGTGGAACATTTGGTTAGAGCGTTTGATGATGTATTGCTCAGCAATTACGGCATCTTTCGGCCCCAAAATCAACACTAAAATGTCTATTAGAAAGTCATACGTTCGTTCGAAATTAACTTGCTTTCCTTCAGTGTCCTTTTAAGCTACATACAGTTCTTACACATAGCATTAGGACAGAATGTTCATGAGTTTCCAAAAAAATACAACATCTTCCGGGGGAAACCCTGAATGAGGATGCGAAGCATCGTGGTGCGGTTCCGTGTGGCTCCATTGTGTTGCGGTTATGTTGAGTGACCTGGTGTTTACTAGCGCCAGAGGGAATTCCGCATCCGGGGTCCACACCGGTGGCAAAAGAACGCAAGTGCTGTTGTGTTACGGTGAGTAGGCGGTGTTCTCGAGGCGCCGAAACTCGTACATCATGTTCTTGTCGATGTTTCTGTGGTAGAATCGGTACTCTCTCCGTCAGCTTTGGTGAGGTAAAGGTTGTTGACATTGGTGCACCGGCTGAGAGCAATGTACAACGCCCTCCTGTTCGCAGCTTTGTCTCTCGGTCTTCTTCTTCTTACGGGCGGTTCCCCTACGGGAAGATGACGACGGTGGTTGAACGCGAACCTATCTCGTGATGGATTCTTTGGTTGGCCAATCTCTAGGGGCATCCTGCCACAATAAGCATCAGAGCCGCTTGCGGACGGGGCTGGTTGAGCTGCAAGGTGCGTGGCGCTTCCCGCCACAGCTTTCCACGGGAAATTCAAGCATCCCCCTCTAAAGTTTTCAGTTCGTCGTTTCCGTTGACGTTCCAGCTTCGCGTGCCTTCCTTGTATCAGTAGCTTCTTGACGTAGTTTGAATGAGTCAGGACACAAGGCGCGTTCGTAGCACTTGCTCCTGTCCCGGATTTGTAGCGTAGTGTGAAGAGCACCGCGTACCTCCCATTGCGGCCAGAGAGTCGTGGGATCGAAACCGGGAGCAGCTAACTATTTCTTTTTTTATAGTTGTATCGCGGAGCTGTGAGTGTAAGGAGGAGAGTTTGCGCATGCGCAGTGAGCGTGTGGACGGCGCCACCATCAACGACGCAGGACCAGGCGAGCCTAAGAAATGCTCCGCATTAAAACAACTCTGGCAAACTATATTTAGTGTACATGTAATGTGTCTAATCTTGTATCTCGGTCATGCCAGTCTTCTTTTCTCAACCTTAATATCCTGCACTTCCTGGTTTGCTGTCACTAAATGACAGGGTGGGGTCTCGGCTAAACTTCGTGCACCTTGCCTCTTGTTCCAAAAAACTAAAATGATCGATTTATTGCTGGTCTTACCTGCAAGTATTCCGTACGCAACGACACAAGTTTTGTCTAGCGTTTCATGGTTCCCCTTTGCAAGTTGACGGGGGGGTGTTTACCTACCTGAAGGGTAATGGATGGCTTGCGAGGTCCTCCCATCGTTCCAATCGCGCAAAGCCAGTCGTGTGATTCGGCGTCCGTGACAAGAACAGGCATGAGGGTGTGGTAGGGCTTCTTTCGAGGACCGAAAGCATTTGGGTGGCCGGGAGTCAAGTTGAACCCGTTACCTCGTGTCTGCAAGTAGCAAGTAAGTTATTCATTAGAAGACTAGCAAATTCAGGTTAAATTGTAATTATGTAAAATACGGTATTCAGATACCGAAAATTGAATGGGCTTCAGTGAAAAGGTCATGATGAAAATAGAACAGCGAAGCTTTAGGCAGTTTCCATAATATGGGTATGTTTTATGTGGCAGCAAAAATAAGCACACGTAAGTACCCCGGCCGGGCAAGATCGTATACCCGCGGCGTAGTTGTCTGTGCAACGATTGACACACGGTTTGAAATCCTCGTTCGTCATGGGTGGTGTTCAGGACGGCCGCTACAGCAAGCTTGCCAGCCCCACGCCGCGTTGCGAACTAAGCACGGGCATCCGGAAGCTATTCATTCCAGAAGAAGACGCTGGACTTTTCAACGTCTGCTGCAGGGCCGCGGCTCACCTGTGGTGCTCGTCTGATTGACCAGGGGAACAAAAGCACAAACGTAGCGCCGAAAGTGCGCTATTGTTCATTTTCCTTCATGGGTACAGCAAAGATGACGCCCTGACTAGAGATATGGACACTTGCTTGCGCCCCACCGTCCGCCTGCGCGAAACTTCAATGGAGAAAATTTGTACCGTCCTTCTCAATGGCGATACTCTTCTTTCACCTTTTTTAGGATATTTTTTTCAGTATAATAGCGAAGCGTTAGAGTCCTCACTGACGCCGTTGTAAGCCAATACGCTCTGCAAGGAAAGCCAGATTTCTCGGCGATGATGATAAATAATCGTGGAGGATGTGAAAAAAAAGCAGCTTCACGTGGCCAGAATTGAACCCGGGTTCCCCGCGTTATAAAGCGGGCGTCTATCATATTTAAAAAGCGATTTTACTGGTGCAACACCAGTCAGGTTCATGTGAAGGAGTCAGAAACTAAACAAGTGAGCATGTACGCACAGAAATGCAGAAAAATATGTATATATTATCTATTATGGCAGTTCTGAAGCCACTTCCTGCCTGCAAGCAGGCCGCTAAACAAAACCTTTGAGCTTAGAATATTTTACATCGGCACTATTTTTTTACGATAACAATGTTCCCCTGCGAATGTGCGTGTTTGCGTTTGTGTGCGTGTGTGTGTTGAGGCCGCAAGAAGTTCAGGATACTTACGTGGACGACAAAACCGTGCTCCTCCACAACAGCACAGCCGAAGTATGATGAGTTGCTTCCAAGCATAGCGCAGACATTTCCCGCCTCATCCACAGCCGCCATAAAAGTAGTGTCACCATGACCAGAAGAGAAAAGTATCTCAGGACCCAGGTTCTGCATCCTACTGTAGAGTGAAGAAGCAAGGCAGGCAAATGAGCCCATACACACTAAACAAATTGTCGTCTTGCACATATCAGTCATGAACGTTTCAGTTTAATATATTTTGTGAACAAATGCTTGAAAGGAAAAAGTCGAACAGATTGTTTTATAGTCAAATGTGCTGCGTGCGGGTATCAAAAAAGTGTGTTTTTGCATACGGAAGGACGACACGTCGTCATTTAATATTTCAGCGAGTCGTGAAGGGCGCTGATTTTAGGAAAAGTTGCCGGGACATTCCGTGTCTTTCCGGGCGCAATACTAGAGGAAGCTTGATACGGCAGGTAGTAAAATCATAATCAATCATCATCATCATAACCGCCAACCAACCACCCATCACCAATTCAAATTCTATTTCCGCCCTTCCACTTTTACAGAAGGAAAAGCATGTGGGGAACAATACCTGCTCCAGCTATGCTATGGCAGGTTTAAAGCCAATATAAAATAAACAAATAGTACAAAAATTCCACTACCCTTACTATCATCATCATTATCATCATCATCACATCTACGCTCGCTGCAGGTTAAAGGCCAGTTTCATATTCTCCATTTATCCCGGTTCTCTGCTAACTGCAACCAATTGATTCCCGCAAACTTCTTGATCTCATGTGCACATCGAAACATAAATTTCTGCCACCCCCTGCCTTGCTTGCCTTCTCTAGGGATAAACTCTTTTACCCTTAATGACCAGCTGTTAACTTGCCTTCGCATTACATGCCCTGCCCACACCCATTTCTTCTTTTTTCATTTCTACTACTCGGTTCTTAACACGCGTTTCTTCCCGGACCCACTCCACTCTGTTCTGTTTCCTTAATGCTACGCCTATGATCTTCCGTTCCATTGCTCGCTGAGATGTCCTCAGTTTAAGTTGAAAACTTTCAGTGAGCCTTCCAGTGTCTGCCCCGTAGGTGAGTACCGGTGAGATGCAGTATGGTAAGAATACGGGTGCTCAAAACACTTCCTAATCAAATGCCCTGCCCTGTTCATTCAGGAGTTCTGTAATGAACACTGTCTTGACAACAAACATAGTGGAGCAACAAAAATATTGGCAACCAAAAATATGATAATCTTCGTAGTATTAATAGGGGCCCGTCACACGCTTCAAACAATAGTGAGATAAGGATTTCTGCCAGGATTACGATTTGGGTGTCGGGGTCCTAATTATCAATACCGCCTTATCTTACCATCAGATCTCGTATTCATTTAAAGTCTGAATATGTGTCGAAACAAGTTTCATCTCATTATAAATAAAAATGCGGAAGAGTAGAACTTTCGGCTTTCGGCCGCACGTTTTGGTTGTGCCGAATATATCCTCGGGATCACTATCCGTATTTTTACGTGAAGGGTGATTTCTGGGCGACTTCATGTGATACTGTCATGCAGTGGCAATGGTTTTGTGAGGAGGTTGTCTTGACGCAGTTGCGCCTTCGTCTTTGTGGCACACATTGTTGGTTGTAGCATTCCAGTACTAGTGTCACTGTTGTCTTGCATTGGACGCTTTATAACAGCAGTTTGACTGCGTCTGCGAAAAGAGCCCTCATAATGTGGTTCCGGGAAAACATTTTATAAGCATGTCCTGAACCTACATTCCCCCGGCCCTTTTGGTGGCCAACTGACTTGAAAATCCGTTTTCAGAATACGTCGTTGTTATGTTTTGTTGTTTATTGAATGTTACGACTAATATTCTCCTACCGTTTGTGTGTGCCTTTTATCTTATCGTGAAGTATTTTTGGCTGTGCTCACACACTCAAAACGCTGCTCCACTAGATTCCCTCCAAATGTTCGCCGACACAAAATCGTCTTGCTCGATTTGAGAATACCCATATAAATATATAGTCTGGAAACAAAAACTCACAAAGAGCGCGAAAATAAGGTAAGTAACAACGTAGGCACACGAGAAAAACGTTAAAAAATAAAAGTTCACTGACCCTACAGGAACAGCACTTCCTTTCTTCGGAGTACCGAAAGAAAGGTGCTCTGAAGAAAGGAAGTCCGCTTTCTGAAACGTGCGTAAAATTTTATTTTTGTAACGTGTTTTTCTCTTGTCTCTGCCTTTGGTTACCTTATATATAACACACACACACACATATATATATTATATATATATATATATATATATATATATATATGTATATATGTGTGTGTGTGTGTGTGTGTGCTAGGCAATGTAGACACATTGCTTATGATAGTTCAAATATTGCAGATTTTATGCAGGCGGCAGGTATCCAGTCAATGAGTGTACTTGTAAACCGCAATTTGTTAGCTTTTACATTCCTGGGCAGACACACGTTTTAATTCTAGAACTTTCTCACCTGCGTACTTTTATTTTATTCCGCATCCAGTATGCTCTGTCGTTAGACAGCATTGCTTCTTGCGAACCACCCGTGCAAGAATCAGCCACGTATCGCAGTCCGTCGCCTACGGCGTGCCGCAACGCCTCGATGACGACGTGCTCGAATACCCCAGGTACCTCTCCGGGGTCTATGGGTAGGCAGAAAAAGTTTTTTAGTGATTATAAATTCGATTAGCATGAAGCCTCAACCGTCAACCTCAACAACCCTCAAGTTGTAACGCATTTTTTTTATCATTTGCAAAACCCGAATGGACCAAATAGCATGGTTTACGCAAGGTAACAACATACAAATCATGCGGGCAAACTCGGAGATCAGCGCGCAGAGCAAACCCAGCGGAACTGCGTGCTGAAACAAACAGCCTTCTGCGTTTAAAGCCGCCGAAGGTCGGTGTGAATGCCGTTGGCACTCAGGATGGGTTTGAGGTGTGGTTGGCACCTGATGCAAATCAAAAGTGGGCATGTACAAGCGCTGATAACCGCGCAAAAAGGCTTGCCAGAAGACTTTATTTGCCCAGTAAATAAGAAAAGCCATAGAGTGGTTTATTTTAATACTACGGCCCATAAAGTGCAGGGTTCGGAATATCGGTAGAGTTTCGTCGGGTTGGGTTAAGGGGAGGTGATGTATCCAACTCTATTAAATACTGTTAAGTTTTCCAAACAGTACGGCTCCGAAATATTTGGGCCTGGTATGACTCTCCTTATTGGAGGATTTTGCCTATATGCTCTGCATCTGACCTTCTTTATATTGTTACGAGGAGGTAGAGCACATAAGGCAGTTCGTTTTTACGAATGATGAACGATGTATTTACAGAATGTACTATGTAGCAATGAGGCAGACCAGGCCAGCCAACGTGCTGCACCCTGAACTCGTCTTCGGGTGGCGTAACATAACCTCTTCCTCGAAGGCGACCGTCCCGGTCCAGGCCGTGGTAGGATGATGAATTCGGTGAAGATGAACGATGTGCAAAAATGTACAGGGAAATTTTTTGTGGTGTGTTTGGTGAGCCCTGGCCCGTAGCAATGATGTCCACGAGGCAGCGATAAACCGGTGAGGGATCGTGACCACGTCGCACCACAAGGCTGGCGACACGGCGTCATTGGCTGGTCACATGTCACCGGGAATTGGCGGCTCTTTATCGGCTCCTCACGGGCTGAGGACACGAGATGGGGGACGCCGGGAAGTGTCCGCAGAGGCGGGGAAGGGGATGCCTGAGACGGTTCACGCCCCCTCGATGATTGCACTCGTGCGGATGAGGTGCGAAGCTGGGGCCTGGACGGGGATGGACCCGTAAACTCCACGAAATGTTACGTGGAGGCGGAACCGATGAGGCGAGCCATGGTTAACAATGATGAACGATGTATTTACAGAATGTACAATGTGGCCATGGGTTTGACCAGGATAAGCAACGTGCCCCACCCTTTGTCGTCGTCGCAGCTGCTGGCACGCGATGCGGCGCACCACTGCTGTCTTCCTCGTTATCTGATGCTGTACGAATAATAATAATAATTGCACCTCACCAAACAGCAAGTACAAATATGTTACGATGAAAAAAATCCTTTAGCACTTTATTGCACTGTGAAATCAAAGTATACGCCGCATGTTATAGCTCAGTACACAAAAATGTCCAAGTATTCAGTAAAAACCATCGGATAAGAACCACCACGAAACGACCTGTAGATGGATAAGAAGGCTAACGTTACATAACAATTATTACACACAATTTACCAGTAGCTGGGTTAAGCGTATCACCGCAAGCACCAGTTTTCTTAAGATATTCCTTTCTTCCGAGGCCGGGGTCAGACTGTTGCCGCAACTGTCGTAATAACCTTAAAGAATGACATCATTTCACGTCTCGGCCAACCGAACTGCCTGACATGCCGTTTCTTTAAGTCCATAGACCAGGATGTGGCTTTTGCATCCGTAGTCTGAGCAGAACCTGAGCGACAACGGTATTTTACAGATTTTCAATTGTTTTCCCAAAAACCGTTTCAATACACACTTGCTGCGTAATGTGTCTTTCCCCTTCTTTTCCATATATCATTCGGGCTTTTAGGGTTTGGACAAAGGCCCATATTGGTTTATAAGCAACTTTTCGCGCTTGGAGGTGTCTAGAAAGAGTTTTTTGATTCGCCAGGAGTGAAATCTTGTATTCCTTTTTTGACATCACACCGGTCGGTAGTAGGGTATTACCGTCTTAGTAGGAAAGCCGATTTGGTAGAACTCCACACTAAAAATTCCTTAATGAGAAAAAGACGCCGTTTTCCTAATAATTCGATAGATCTTCTTACTATATCTTTCAAACTCTCAAGCTGGGGAATATTTACACATTTATTGCAGGAAACAATTCGCGCGAATGTACCTGCATATTCACGAAGGGGGGGGGGGACACGGGGAGAGTGTAGAAGAGACGTTGAAACAGTAAAACAGAAAGAAGTAGCTACTTTTCGTAGCGGAGGCGTCCTGTCTCACTTCGCTTTGCCCGACCCCTGTTGACGCATCTAATTTCTTTATTTGTATTGTTCATTGTAACGGGCCAACTGCTGAGGTTGCAATATAATTTTTTGTGTGGAAAATAGGACAACCTGTATCACATAATTGAACCCGCAAAAAATCACGTAAATACTTAAGCAAACGGACAGTCAGTCCTTCCAAAAATACACACCAGGCAGGATGATACCATCGAGAATGTTCAGGCTCTGGAGGAGGACTGCTCCTTGCGTCGGCAGTGGGGTAGTGTGCACGTTTACGCGTTCCCGGTACGTGGTGCACACGGCTTCGATATCTACAGCGTCAACCGTGGTCAAGTGGTCGGCCAAATCCTGAATAGAGAGCACTCCACCTGCCCGCCGCACGGCTTTCACAATGTTTTCGGCCGCAAAGCCATCGTAAAAAAACCGAGGTCCGTCCTTGGCAAGACTCTACACGGCGGCCAGAAATGAGAACACAAGGCAACTTTCAGAGTTGACATTCTGCAATCAATGATCACTGACTACCATTGTAGACGAACACAAGACAGCGTGACGAATGGTGGCATTCTCAGTAACAAAATCACAGATGAGGCGAGGGAAGTTGACGGTGAACTAGCTGAAATGTTTTCTATAAATTTGCAGTAAGGGCTACCCCTATCTCTACATGCGAAAATGTATGAATAATACAAAAATATGCCACCTAAGTGTTAGCTGCATTTTGATTGCACTTCTACCATAGCGACATCTGCATCAGGTGTGCGCGTTACGTGCGGTAAGGGTTCTGCATTTGTTTGTAGGCTTGTACTAAACGAACAAGTATGATTCAAAGGAACCCATTGCTGATCGGCAAGTGCAAGCTTCCTCAAATAGTACTCAAGTATTTTGACGGAGTCGCAGATCTTGGCTCGATTCTGTATGCAGTTGTCGGCAGCAGTTTACATTGATGACAAGTTCAACAAGCCTGACGACTTCAATTACTTGAACAGCCTCGTGGCAAGAGCAGGCGCATCGGCCATGCCAGGAGTGGAAGTTACCGAGAGTGCTATAGAGACGCCATAGAAATACTAAGAAGCTTCAGAGAGTACCCCATCATCGTCCATGATCATCTGTGAGGCCTCCTGGACTTGAATCCAGGGTCACCATGCCCATACGTAAGATAACTAAGGAAAATTGATGACAAGGTCCAGTGGCAGATTGGAAGCCTCAAGGCGCTAGGCGCAATATCGACAACCAATTGGTCTATGCTGCTTTAAGTCCTGTTAAGTGTGCTGCCGACGGACATGGTCCTGCTCTTTTATGAGGGGTGCGAGACGTAACTTTATTCAGGCAGTGTTTAATTGAACGGACAGGGTGCTCAATTGGTAGAACGGCCGCGCTCGAGCACGAGCTTCAACCACTTTCTAATTTCTTTGCCACTTAGCTTATGCGTCGAGAGACTGTTGCTGAATACAAATGTGCTCACTACAACTTTTAATAAAGTCTCTCTCTCTCTCTCCCTGCCTCGATCTATGCCATTTATCTCTTCTCTGACGGTTTTCCGTTCACCTTCTTCAAGGGTGACTCATAACTGTATTCGGGGGATTGTCATGAACTCATGGCGTGTCACATCACTATATTCGGGAGATTTTCGTCGACTCACAACACCAACCCAAGACGAAGAGAAAAGTAAAAGAGCCCCGAAAAGAATGATGGAAGCGCCGATAATAAAATTCTGTAAACGGACGAACCGTGAAACTCCCTGCATTTGCAAAAGATGCTTGATTGGCGGAGTTAACACAGGTTACGCTATAATATTGTGAACGTGCATCATTGACCGAAACAACAAAAAGGAAACTGTAAGTCCATAAAATACTTTAACGTACATTTCTTACCATACAGAAATTCACGGAACAAAAAACCCATCGCGCCGCAGAAGAATTAAAATCCGCCTTTCCTCGTGACGTTTGAATGACCTCTGCTCTTCAAGGCTTGAGCAAGTGGGTCACAACAGTGCGTTGTTTTCCTTTCCGGAACCCATCCCGTTGAATCCCAACATACATAACTTATCCTTTCGCACAATAAAAGAGAATCGCTCCCAAGCTGGACGAGCCTTTCATTCCCCCCAAAATAGGCACGCTTCGAGGGGGTCAAAATTAATCCGGAGCACTCTACTACCGGTATAGCGTCGGCGCCGGTATAATATGCCGCTATAGCGTCGGCGCATTGCAGGTATAGCGTCGGCGTGTTATACGCAATAATAAATCAGCAATAAGGGACACTTTTCGAAAGATTCCAGAAGCTAGCCAAATGTGGCAGGTGCCCCTAAATGCACCCACCACCTTCGTGCCTCGCAGAGAGTACGAAAATGACACGGAGAACGTGGCGCCTATGCGGCTCAGCCTAGGCGGGAAACAAGCAGGCGCCAACGTGCTACTGCAGGACTTTCGCAGGACGCACTAGGAGCTCAAGCATATCCGGTCGTTACCGAGTTATCGTCGATGGATTGAAGTCAGCGGAGCTTCAGTAAAGCAGTTCTCGTCGATGAAGCACGATAGCGGAGCTTCATTAAACCAAGTGCTTCTCGAAGACTCGGTTGCGACACACTGGACAACGAAACCTCGACCGTAGGCGTGTTCGGAGGTCAAAATATTCAGAAAACACAAAGAGGTGCGATTCCTCTTCCTCGCTTTAAACAGGGTACATGTAAATCGACGTGCTGGAAGTGGACACCTTATTTTGCAAAAATATTGCCTTATCATAAGGTGGATTCCAACGGCCACGAATAAGATGCACCTACATACGCAGGCGCTGTTTGTACGAAACGTGATCGCAAACCAGACCACGGTCCTCATTAGATCGGAATATTACTGGGAGATGTTAAGAGGCACCGTGGATCTTGTGCACTGAAACTGGAAGCTGCGGAGACAAGACTAGCATGGACTGTAAAGACGAATTGCCTGTTGCAGCCGACGCTCAGTCAGTGTGCTAGTGCTGTCGTCCTTCAGGCGCCTACAGAATATACAGTGGCTCTCTGCACTTTTCATTAATATCTGGGACCTTGAAAGAGTCGGAGTCAAGGCCGAAGGTGAACGAAGGCCCGAAGCTGTTCAGTGCGGGCAGATAATCCGAAGCTTTCCGGGTGGCCTTTTGAGCTTCTTCGTGTCCTGTACACCTAACGACAACCTTGGAACACGACTTTCAATACGCAGATCTCTGCTACCCACTGACAGCCCCACTACCACAATACTCCATGTGTATGGACTCTGTTCTGATCAAAGCCGGCGCTAATGAAGAAGAGTCGAAACTAAAAAGGAAACGGGGATTATCCAAGAAACTTCCATGAAAGTTTGTACAATGGCCAGCAGCGAGCTTGTTGTAGGGACTACGTTCCCACGAGGAAAGGCTTCCCCTAAAAAAATTATTTTCCCCTTTTTCGAAACCCCAAAATTGCTGCCACGTTCCTGCATCAAGCAGTAAAAAGGTTTTTGCTTAAGCGTCAGACCATCCATCACTTTATCTAAACGTACTCATTCACCATCCAAGAGGCATGCAGTAATACTCGAATCTTTATGAACGAACTTTCACAAAACCTAGTCAAGAGACACCAACACAAAAGTTCAACAGACACCTGGAGATGTCATGCCGAGTACACGGTTTGGCGTCAAACAAACATATACGTGGTACAGACAAGGTACACGAAATCAACAATCGATACACCTGGAAATTTATAAAGAACAAGCAAAAGAAAAGGTTGAAAAAACGTGCTCTTAAGAAATGTTCCACACGTACAAGGAATTTTTTGTATTGCAAAAACTCATAAACCAAAAACCGTTACGGCTCCCAAAGTCATGGAGCGACTCTGCCCTGCTACCCAAAGTGCACTGACTCTAATGTGCAATAGGCTAGATGGTACAAGAGACAGGTACAAGAGACAGTTAATAAAAAGGAGACAACACAGTGCTACCCGGCGAAAGACAGCGGCCAGGACAGCTGCGGACCTTGGCCCAAATAGAAGGGTCCACCGGCTAATTGGACGGAGTCATCAGGTCCAGCACACTAGGTTTTCCCGCATCAAGGGACCCGTACCAGTACATTACCCCATGGAAGCCATTTAGCTGCATCTGCGATCGGGGGATATTGTTATAACTTCCTCTTCATCCCCGCTTGCAGTAGACGACGCTAGACATTGTTTTCCTCTGCTTCTGACCAGCTGTTGCATGGTCTCGTGGGTGCACCGCATCGCCCTATTTCGTGCAGTTTCCATTGTTCCCTCACCCAACGAAGAGGTCCCTCTCCGTTCTTTGAGAATCGCGCCTTAGTTGTATACATCGTAAGCGCAAGAATGCTACAGCCTTAGTTTATCCAGTTGTGTCTTGCCGGTCATCTGCCCGAGGGTAACTGCGCGAAGCATTTCATTGAAGCGCCAAAAATTGTACCCCCCCCCCCCCGTTTGTACTTCTGAAAGCGTTTCTTTGCATTGCTATCTGTAAGTGTTCGATACAACGTTAGGCCAATAATGGCGCTTGACCTTATGGCAAGAAAATGAACCACCGCCTGGACACAATGCCTCAATTGACTGACACCAATTTTTAGAGCGCAAAAATGTCGTTCTGTGCCATTTTAACGTACAAACTCCAAACGCTAGTTTCGTAATTAAATGCATGCAGACAACAAGTGGCTTCCTTCCTGCGCTATACGGCCTCATATTTCTTATGCATTTAAACAGTAGTGTAAGCTTATGAAAGGCACATCGCGTTAACCGAAAGCGCCACTGGCCGACTATAAAGGTGTTTGTGCAAAGTTTAGGCACAAAATAAAATTTCAAAATGCGGTCCTCAACTCCGTGCTACATGTCCAATTGATTCCCGGGGCTTACACGTAGAAAACAACTGACCTTGGACAAAAACATTTTTATAAAATGAAACCTTTGGGTGAACCTACAGCATAACTGGAATCTATAATTTTAAAGACCTTCTAAAATCATTCTCAGTGTACTGATTTTTACTGGTACACACTCTAACCTGACGTTGTTTACGACATTGTTTGTGTCGTTGATACTTAAGGGTAGCGACCGTTTTTATGGCAATACGACCAGAGCCGTGCAATGACAAAAAACAAAGCAGGAATTAACTGCACACGAAATACTTTGTTCACAATCCTGCTGCGGGATAATAGAAATGGAAACACATGTTGATTTTGCGTGTGGTAACTGCTTGACATTTCTTAAATTTAATGTACTTACCCTGAGAAAAGAAGCAAGCGGTTGGTTGGTTAAGGTCGCTCCTACAGCTGGTGGTTTGGAATCTTTGTCAAGAAAAAATCGTCCACCAGGCATGCGCAGAAGAGGTTTGTGCCGCTTTTGCCAAACCAAATTCTTCGAGTGGTCCATTGGAAAGCCATGTTCAGCGTAGTGTATGGCCTGCGAAAATATCTCGCTCATGCCCACCTGTAACCGTAAACAAGAGAGACGGGAGTAAATATTACAAAATTTCTTATAATTATTTTTAATCTTATGGTTTTATAACACTACAGCCAACCACTTTCAAAAGATTACGTGGTCTGGTGGTGTTGATGGGAGGGTTTCTTGTGGCACCAGTTATGATCAGTGCTCTCTCAAAGGCGGTGAAAGCTGCATGAACGTTTTACCACATGCGAGAAAGCCCCTGAGAGCAGTGGTATCACAATTGCTCTCTTTATTTAGTCCTCCCAAACTGTTCACCAAGTTCCTTATCCCCACTGGGACAAGCGCCTCGGGAATGGTAACCTTGCTGCCTTCGGTTTCACTTTCTCAGGACCCGGCAAATTGCTGTTTCTCTTTCTTAGAAATCAAACAACGCCATCTTCAAAACAATAAAATAAAATAGTGTTGCTTTAATGCCACAACAAAGCCATTTGTATTGCCTTCGGAACCATTCCTCTCTTCTGGCGGAGATGTCCGACATATTTGTGCATTTCTGACGCTTGCGAAAAGCTTTATTTACCGAAAAGAAATGCAGTGCGTAAGAAATGACCTAGCATTTGTGCCACCTGCATATATACAGCCTCTTTAACATTTTTCTTCACGTTGCCTGGTAATCATTGGAGAGAAATCAGACGCCGTCAACCTTTACAATCCCTAACTATCAGTCATAATATTATATGGCGATATTTGTCAGCAGGGCAGCAGCACAAGCAGAGCTAATCGTCGTTTCTGACCCAGGTTATGCACGAGGCCCCATCAATCACTTCTACTGAGGTGCGACAGATACCCCGCACAGCGGGAAAGAGAGGCTTTCGCTTCGGGTCGAGCAAGGCGGCATCTCTCCAGCGCAGCCACCAACTGATGTGAAGCTGCAAAAAGATGGTCACCACTAAGCTCGAGAACTTGCAGCAGGAGTTGCGCAGGACCACCCTAGTGGACGCTCGTCGCTCAGGTTGTCGCCACTACATTTTATGCTTATATTTGTGGGGTTTTGGGCTGTTGTGATGCAGTTAAAATAAGAGTTAGTCGAATATGTCGAGTAGGTGCTTTCAAAAAGAAAATGACGCAAGCAAGCGCAACATAAAGATCCATAGGTAAACTTTATGGCGAATGAACTAAGGATGTGAGCCTAGCGAGAGGACAGCTATGACTCCCTGTGATCAAGCTCGAGCCTTATACTTGTCTTCTAATTGTGTCACATATATGTGACGTATAAGAGCTGAGTGAAGCTGGAGAACCATTATGGGAATGAAGAACGCACCTACCAAAGATGTACGTGGCAGCAGGAATAATAAGACCAGCGCCGATGAGTGTTGAAGCGCTGTATTTACCTATAAAAATAATCTACCTAAATGCGGCCATGACAGCACTACCTCAGTTCGTGCCACAGAATGCTTCCTTGTCGTCGTCGTCGTAAGTCTTCGGTAGCTAGGTGGTAGCGTTCCCTTGTACTTCCAGTAACAATAATAAATGGAAGGTCTTCTAATGGAGAACATGATTGCCCGGCTGAGCTCAAAATTGCGCCCACCTCCCCGCGAGGGGAACCCTGTGTAGATGCGACGCATCGTGGGGTTCACTTGGTGTTTCCGTTGGATTGATTCTGAAATCGCGTGAAACGTGTCGGGAACGCATATGAGTATTATGTTTTATGTATATTATTATGTTTTATGGGCCAATCTTGGTCATCTCTCTAAGTGGTATGCTTGGGGCTTCGCTGTCGCAACGACCTTTACTCCATCATTGTTGCTGTAAGTGGGACCTTCTTTTCTTTATTGCAAGTGTTAATCATTGCCCCATTATGCGTTGTATCAGTAGCATCTTGACGTAGTTCGAATGAGTCAAGGATATAAGGCGCGTTCGTAGCAGTTGATTCTTTCTCGGTTTTGTGGCGCAGTGGGAAGTGCACCATGTACCTCGCGGTCCGCCCACAGGGTCGTGGATCGAAACCGGGTGCTGCTAACCATCATTTTTTTATAGTGTAGGGCGAGGTGCGGACAACGCCGTGTGGAGGGACAAGGCGAGTGAATGAGATGCAGTCGCATCTAAAAGCATGAACGTAAGAGAAGCTGTATTTTCACCATTGTTCAAAAAACGCGCTTTACAGGCCTAATTACGCAATTTGACTGCGTAAACACATGTGAATACGCATCTATACACCGACAAACCGCTACCGCAGGAAAATCAGGGTCTCTTCGCACTGACAGGGACGTGAAAAAGGAAAACATCCAGTTCCTTTGGGTAGAATATTGCCACAATATAGGCCGCACAACGACTTGGAGTACTCTTTACTTCATCTTAGCACCAGTGGATCTGGCCTTCATACCTTTTCGTTGACCATGCAATCAGGCATTATCATTATATCGACCTGCTAAAAAACTGATCAGCAACATTTGACCATGGTACACTTATTATTATCAGTCGCGTCTCTACATCGTCAGAGCAATATGATACAAACAATTTCCACTGCCTATTGAGCCAATACTTCTCAACCTCTCTTTGTAAACTTCGCCCTCGCTTTTATTGCCGAATTATCCGCATGAATTGAGCAACTCACCTACCTATTGCACGACGGTGAAGCAATATAAAAGTGATGCTTTACTGTTCTAACTGATGTCGTCTGTACAGCGAAAACGTCGAAGTGAAAAAAGGAAACACTTCCCATGGCATCAATCACTACTGGTGCGCGGTGTCTATAAGAATACTCTCTTTGACACGAAGCGGTTTTGTGAAATGTAGACAGGCGTCCAAATACTCCGTCACGAGAAAGCTTGGCGTTCAACCACCGTCGTCCTTTGCCGGAGGCTTGCATGATTTTTTATCTTCTACCCTTGCTCTTACAAATAATGCGCCGCTATAAGGCTGAACCTGTTTGGCCTATATTTAACCGACATTTTGCTTTCAGTTTTCAAAAATATGTCCATTCAAAAAATTACAAGGAGACCTTCATTGTCTTACTTCGTCTTTAGTGCCAACAACAACGACTCTACCTAGCATCATAACCTTAAAACACACCTATTGTGGCAATAAAATTGATATTACCAACCCTCTAACTTTGACACGCAATCGTGTCAACATTTCAACTTCCGCCTTAACTACGGCACACAATTCTCGCTGGCGATGATCGGTGATAACGTGAAATATAGGTGACAACTACCGCTAAAGCGGTGCTTTATAGAGTGGTCTTACAAATAAATTTCCAGCGAATGTTTATCACACACATCTGTTTCAAATTACGGGTCCTACAACAGCTGACCCATCCACGAATCTTTTACCTTGTTGTTTTAGGAAACCAAACTTATTTTGTACGTAATATGATTCCTTATCCTTGATTTCAAATAATTCCGAGATATACCGCAGGGATTCAGGTGGCCATCAGCTGCTAAGCTTGTTATAATGATTTATGAGCTGGCATATACTTCCCTTATTGCACCTATTGCACGCAACAGTACGCCAATCGTTAAGACGGCAGCGCGAGCAAGATTAGAGACCTAGTAAACAAAGACACAAATATTTCGCTCTGGTGCCAAAGAAATGATCTTAAAGCCCCCTAGAAATTCAGTTTTGTGGTCTTCTAGAAACACGCAAAAAATTTAAGTTCAACACTGCCCGTGGGGTTTAATAATGGCCACTTTGCTGCACCGAACTCTGTTGTATTTCTCGGCAATAAATCAGTTTCTATTTAAAATTGCCTGGAATGTATAACTACCCACAAACAAGATAACTTTGGCATCTGCGCGTTGTTGCAATTGCGGAAAAATCGCAGACATGCATTACTTGCTTCTTATTGCATAAATTCATTGTCACAATAATGGTGCAAAACATTTTTCGATGCCAAAACACTATACAAAACGAATCTCTCTGGTATTCAGAACCTATATATCCAGCTATTCATTTATTAAGCGGCAGCATCCACCCATCCTTTTAAAAGCAATTTCAAAGTTTTTGCACCTGGGAACATATCGCATCAAAGGTTACGATATCTGTGATGGGCCGTTCAGAAGTTTTAAAATCACTAGATGTCTTGACTGCTTCGGCCGCCTTCTTACGGGGATAATTAGGGCGAGCACACAACTCTTTTTTCAGCAAACCTATCTCAAGGAATCATCTGAAATCAAATTATTTTCCATTCAGTTTTCTTTGCACTAGAAAATCAATAATGTCGCCCAGTGTTTTTTGGACACAGCAACGTAACGGCTTGGTGTGTGCATTTATTTTATAAACGGAATGTGTCCCTGAAACTACGCACACATCCCATTCGATAGACCGCATTTCTTATTGTACCGTGCTCGCTTTTCGCACGCTAATTAAACCTCAAAACATTGGACGATATTTATTACAATGAAAGATTTCTTTAGGATCTCCTCAAACAATGAAAACTGTGCGAACGTCTTCCGCAAAAACCCATTTGTGTAGTTAAATGTCTCCAGTGTAATTCCCTTAAAGGCTCCAGTTTTATTCGAATTTCTTTCACTGCTTTCTTTGTACTTTCCGTCAAAGATTGTTACACGTATTTTGATGTTTCTATGTGGCGCAAAAGTAAAAATGGTGATTTTGGCGTTACTCCTTCTGGGGACGCTGGTAATACAGAGTTCTTCGCGAGGAGCTTCCGTGCAGTGGCACAAAAACTTTGAGTGGCGAAGCTATGTGTGCGCAACGTGCGCTCGCTGCAGAGTTGGAAACAATGCATGGTAATCAGTGGGCGCTTGCCACTTCTAACGCACTCCCTCCCACAGTGTGAAAATTGATAACGGCGGCATACGCACCCAGTCAGCCTTGTATCTTCAGATATCGTGGCGGCCGCCTTACAAGATACAATGAACTGTGATGTCAAGCGTTATCAAGCGAAAGTTAACCACCATACCGTAGCGCTAACACCTTCTCATACCATGCCCTTCCGTTAATGATTTGTCCATTCGTTTACTAACAACTTGAACTCTAGACATGTTCTGCTTCCGTGATCAGCAGATGCACCTCTCTTTTAAGATTTCATGTATTACCGCGAAGCTGAATATGCCTCACCCTACTCCCGCAGTTTTTATTCGGCGCCACTCCAAGGCTCTTCCTTTCCACCGCCGACCCCTCTTTCCAGACGGTTATCAGAACGGTTTATTCCCATCCCACCCACCTACGCCTGTCTCAGAAGTTGTGCAGTCGGCTGACAGCGGCCGTAGCAGCACCGTTATAAATGATTGCGCAGAACCAACAGGCAGCGCAAATGGGTGAAAAAAACACCCGAGAGCCGCCACCCGCTGCTGCCATGGAACGAAGCCGTCGGCGGTTTCCGCCTCATTCTCCCTCGCCCTCTAGCGGTGGTTCCGGCCGGTTGAAAGGAACTTTCCCGTTAGGACGCTGGCGTGAGCACATAACTCTTGTTCAGGCTTGAAAGCCAGTCGATGGACATTGTAGCGTGGGTTACCCTCGTTGACCAGCGGGTCATAGTTCTTCTGGCGGGAGAATAATAATAAATCTTAGCCTGGCCGCATATAAAGTCTTTCGCTCTCCCTTCGCCGGTATAGTTCACGCCTAATTAATGCACCCACCTTAGGTGGCCGGTTAAGGCGTTCACCTGTTGAGGGTGTAGTGAGGAAGCAAGCTCCGCACAGCAGGGCTTAATGCCGCTACCGATAACCATACACGTGGTTGCTGGTGGGATATTTAAACGTGTGGGTCTCATAGCTCCATGCTCCCTGTCAGCTATCCTCCGCAATCGAGGGGTTTGCGCCGGGGTTGGTGTGTTGCATAGACAATAAGCTGCCCACAACTGGGCAGCGAAATGAACATTCATGTGTGTGCCCGCTAGAATAATGGTCGAGGCCTTCAAGGTGTTAACTCCCTATGTGACTGACCGCATGTCGTTCGCTTGGAGGAAGAAGAAGGGAAGCTGAACAAGCTTCACCCCGAACAGAAGCGTGAACGGGAGCGAAAACAACGTAAAGGCGCTGTGGCCACCATTGCCGCGTCAAGTTCCAGCTGTTCGAGCAGCTGCGAATCCCTCCAGAATGAAATGCAACTGGCCCGCTTGGAACGCCGATGTGGGCCATATCATTTGTTTAGCATAAACGGTTTTCATGGTGACTTGTTCGACAGTGTCCTTCCCTTCTAAGCACCCGCTCGTGACCGGTTACTGTAGAATGCGTCGAATTGTGGGGAGTGAAAGGGTGGGGGGTAGGGGGGGGGCGAGCGGAGGGCACGCGCAGCTAAGAGTTTCATGCCCATACGATGACACGTCGGTTTTGTTGGCGTGAGGTTTAAACGTGACCATCGACAGCCCAATTCGCCTGGTCCGGTGTCCTCGGTGGTAGAGTGGATTATGTTGGCGTGTTACATATACAATAAGATGCCTACTACGCGGAGGCAAGAAGATCGCTCTATGTATGTCCGATAGGATAAAGGTAGGTGTTTCCAACTTTCATTTGGGTAATAGCTGGCACCTTTGCTCAGTCCTAATGGACCAAATAAACATGTTTTCTTTCGTGCACCCTAAGGAGGCGTACAGCTTCGCAGGTTATCAGTTTTCACACATTGAAAGGGCACTAACTTTAATTAGGTAAGTGCTCTGCTTTTATCGATGCAGTTAGGCCTGTCACAAAAATTCTCAACCTGTTCTGATTTTTATCATGGGGTAATAATAATAAAAACTTTTTTTAGGCGACAAAGTGGTGGTGGCTAACCCTAATCCGACAGTTCGCTGTATGTTGCTGCCACTCTGGTGTTCTATGTAATCCTGCTGAACGGTCCGATCTACGCTGAACAATGTGTAATCTCACCCCGCTGTATCCGGGTTTTTCATCGCAGGCATTTCCATATAGTTTCGGCAGTACCCTAAATTATTGCTTGTAAGACCACACCACAGTTAAGCAGTTACTTGTGAGAATTGAAACCTTCTATTTAGCGTCTGCCAAAAATATTGGTTGTGTAATGCCGAAAGGAAGAATTATACATAGCGTCAATAAACCCTGCCTTGTGTAGTATATTTGCGGAAACCGGTATCTGCCCGGAATTAAAGACTAAAGTCGAAGTAGATTTAGCTTGATTTATTTATTATGCTTCTTTTGTTATCGTATGACATTTTCGCATGCCTTCAGTAGTAATTTCGGGCTCGTTCCCTTTCGTTCTTATGCGCATTCGCCCAATGTAGACCTGGTGAGGAGAGAGAGAGAGAACAAACTTTATTTCCGCAGGACCTAAGTCCAGGTCCTAATTTCAAAGTTCAATTCACCGGATCCACGTAGTACTCCAGAATGTCCGTGCGGATCCGGTGCACGTGTTTGTAGAGAGCTTCCTGGGCAGCCTGGATGTTTACTGTCGGCGGGGGAGACAACCAGAGCTCCCAGGAGGTGATGGAGGGCGAGGGATGGGGTCAAGTGATGGCGGGTGCTGTCCCAATAAGAATGAGGGATGGATGGGTAGGAAGAACAGGTGGGACAGGAAGGATGGACCAGGGCGCCGATAGATGCGGTGAAGAATGTGATGGGAGGGGAGTGAAGAGGTTTGAGCTTGCCGAATGAGGCACGCAGCCCTCACGAGTTAGACGGGAAACGGGGGGGTGGGTACAGGGTACGTGATAGGCGTTGGCGTGTAATTGGTAACGGCGGGAAGCGCGGTGTTGAATACGAACAGTCGGCGGGTGGGTACAAGGTTGGCCAGGACATGGCGGACCCGGGAAAGGTACTCGGGTGAGCGCGTTTGCTAAGGCGTTTCCGCACATGCCAAGCGTGGCTAGGAACCCAAACCATGTGAAGCGGGGCCGAGGATTCGATGCAAGTTATCGGAGTGACGAATTCAGTAGTGTGTGGTGAGTCTCATGGTGAGCGAAATTACGAAGGGCTGACGACAGTCGGAGAGATATTATACTGGCGTGCTGGTAGGAACAGTGAGAATAGCGTGCTCTATTGCAAGGGCAATGGCGTATTCTTCGAGAGAGGTCGAACCGGTGGGGAAAGAAAGGAAAGCGTGGCAGTGTCTGAAGAAGGGAGTTGGAAAAATGAAGCCGTGCCGTTGAGTTTGAGGGGATGTCGCTGGCGTCAGTAAAAGTAAACGATGGAACCATGGGAGAGGAGAAAAAAATTAATTCGGCCTGGAGAGGGCCCTGAACGCGCAGTGCAACGACGAGCAGGGGTCGATCAGGATTCAATGTTGCGGGGCAAAGGCTCAACCCGTAAATTAGTGAAAGTCGCCCAAGGAGGGTGCCCGGTGGTATGGGGGGGTAGTTTGGCAAAGTGGGTAGCTAAGTGTATTGAGAATAGCACGACCTTGGTCAGAAGTCTGCAGCGTTCGAGTTTGGGCCCTGGCGATGGCACGCAATGCGTTCTTCAAGAGTATTATATATCCCTAGTTCCAGAAGGGTGGCGCTGGGGGCGTAGGGGGGTACTCCCACAGCGATACGGTAAGTGTGGCGGAGGGAGGCCTCGAGGGAAGAGAGCTGAGATGGCGAGGGTTGCAATACGGAATTGTATATAGTATACGGGACATAACAAAAGCATCGATGATGCGGAGCAGGTGATGCTCGTGCAGTCCAGCTCTTCGGTTGGCGACCCCGGCGGAGCAGATGGGATAGCTGATTGATCTGATTGTGAAGTGTGCGCAGAGTCGGTACAGAGCTGCCAGCATAATATAAGGTGAGACCGAGGATCCGAAGGGTGTCAACATGCGGTATAAGGCTGCCAAAATTTGTACCTGAGGAAAAAAGCGTCCGGGGCTACTCCACGCTTGTTACTGACTACGAGTAGAGCGGATTTTGAAGGCGAAATAGAGAGGCCGACAGACGTGACATAGCCTTGGATGACGTCACACGCTTGCTGAAGAGTGTCCTCCAATTCGCCGGGACTGCCCTTGGTTGACCACAGCGTGATGTCATCCGCGTATATAGAGTAGGAGAGAAGGGGGATGGCATCTGATAGTGGAGGAAGCGAAGCTAAGCGATGTTAAAAAGGGGTGGGTGACAGGATGGAGCTTGGGGAGTACCAGCTGATAGATAGAACGGGGGGAGGTAGAGCCCGGGATAGAGAACGAAGCGTACGGTTAGAGAGGAAACGAACGGATGTAGGTATACATGCGAGATCCGCAGTTAGTTTTTGGCTAAGTTAGCGAGAATGGCAGTGTGCTGCACATTATCGAAGGCCTTATGAATGTCGAGAGCAAGGATGCCACGGAGCTGAGAGGAGCTACGAAAGCCGTAGCCGTCATGGGAAATACGGAGGAGGGTATCCTGAGTGGATATGTAGTGGCGGAATCCAGTTTGGGTGAAAGGGAGGGCAGAGTTTGTGAGAAAGGTGCCATTCAAGGCGCGTCAATGCCATACGCTCAAGCAATTTACCAACACACGACGTAAGCGAGATAGGGCGAAGATTTGGAAGAGTGTGTGGTTTGCCTGGTTTCGGGATCAAAATAATTTTGGAATGTTTCCAAGACGCCGGCAGTTCGCCACTGAGCCAGATGTGGTTAAAGGAGACAGGAGTTCTGAAAGTTCGCTTGTCGGGAAGGTTGCGGAGTAGTTTATAAGTTATTCGATCTTCCCCTGGCGTCGTGTTGCGACGAAGGGTGTTGAGCGCCCGGTGCAGTTCTGTTACTGTAAAAGGCTGGTCAAGGGGGGACGGCGGGAAGTCTCGGCGTGGAAGCGCAGAAGCAGGAATGTGTGTACTATTAGGGTACATGAGTAAGCGAAGGTCCTCTGCTAGTGTGTTAGGATGTTGCTTTGTCGAGATGAGGATGCGGGGAACAGGGTGAACCGGTGAGGAAGGTTGAATGAGCGAGCGGAGGAGGGACCAAGCCCGTTTGGTGTTTATTGCTGGATTGAGAGAGTCACAGAAATTCCACCAGTTCGAGCGAGCTAATTGATCTGCGTAGGTCTAGGGTTCTTGTGTGAGGATGTTAATTCGACGGCGTAGGCGACGGTTGGCTTTGTTCCGGCGCCAGCGGCGAATGAGTGAGCGGCGCGCGTCCCAAAGGTGCACGAGATGTGGGTCTATAAAAGGGGCATCGGCTGTCGGGGCAACATATTTCGTGTGCCGGGGACTCACGCCCAAAGAGGTGCAAAGCTTCTTAACAATTTTTAATTTGGCGCACGTCAACGCCCAGGCAGCCGCAGGGGTTCCGGTGATGAAACAGGTTGAGCACTGCCTAACACTTATGGTGCGCCTTCGGCGTCTCCCCTCCGGAGCCCGAATTCCGGCGCTGCGCTGAGGACATCACGCTGCCGAACTCTGCAGGCTCGCTGCCGAAGCTTCTTTCGAGAAGAACACATTACGCCAGTTTTAACCTCCGATTCTTGAGCACAACCCCCCTCCCCCCCCATTCAGAGTTGCGCGACGTCAATAGGCACCTCACAAGTTAACCGATTCGCATGCATGAGGTCAAACCAGACCGGTGAAAATGCGTGCCCATCAAGTACCCTCCAGGGGCAGGGTCGCTTCATTGATTGTTACCGCTGGTGTCGGAACAACTTTCGGCGGGAAGTTAGCGGCCGTAAAAAGGGCCCTGGGTGATGCTCTTGCGAAGCTTAACGGGTTCGCCCACCTGGCAGCAACGACCTATTGTGTCCGCCCATCGCCGCTGTTGGTCAGCTTCTTGTGTACGATGACCGTATCTGCAAGTGCTGCTCGATGTACACTTTATATTTTAGCATTATAGCGCAGGAGACATGCTTGTTCTCTTTCACAAATCCAAATGTCTCTTTCTCTCTTGCTAAGTGTTGTTTGTTCAGTGCTGATAGTGCAACTAGTACTTTCTTCTCGGCAGGCTCCAATGGCTTAAATCCACCTACCGATGTACTAAACGCGGTACTGTTTGCGTCACGCATTTTGCTACAAGAACTCCAGGCATCGGAGTTTTGGCAAAAAGTTTATCGCTCCCAAGAAAATGCACTAAGAACTCTAAAATAAATCGAGAAGAATCCACAGACGAGACTGTTGGGGGAGGTGCGATGCTACATGAAATTCCCGGTTCCAGTCATAGTGTGTGACCTTCCTATTCGAGTTGGCTGAAGTATTGATACGAAATGGAAACGACGGCGACGTTCCAAACGACAGTGAAGTGGGGAGCACGCGGCCAGGGTTACTGCAGTCAGGCCGCCATGTGCATACTGCAAATTGATCGCTCATCATCATTAACCAATGCACGTCTTATCAGCTCTGACGCCGCTTAACAATATGTATAATAGCAAAGGTGAAATATCAATACCACAAATAAAAGAAATAGAACGGCATTCCTTTCAAACTTTGACGAGAGATATTTGCTGCAATTTTATACGATCATTGCCTAACCAATTTACCCGACATGGCGAAACACAGTTATAATATTTTACGTTAAAAAAAACACTGTTAAGCACGAGACATCAACAAAAGCTGTTAATCTCATTATGATGCAATTGCAATAATGAATGAAATCACATCTACAGCGATCAACTGATAACAATATACTTTTACGACCTTTCAGAGATATGAACTTCCTTGACTTTATTCGTATTTTCTAGCTATTGAGATAAAGACGTGCGTGATTCTGCAGAAAGCAGTCAGCATATTGTGGCATCGTATTGCGTTGTTAAGGGGTACCTTTTCCCGTTTAGGAAATTCATTGGAGACAATCTTACTGATTGCATCATTCCTTACATTTCCGGAACCGTACTTGACAGCAATGTGGAACCACGCCTTGACTGCTCCTGGAACCGTTGCATAAATGCCCTCTACCCACTCTGTGTGCATCCTGTCGATCCGACACTGCGACGTGGCCACTTCGAGCGTCAGTGCTGCCGGGCTGCGACCACTGTGGAAGGGGGTAGGAAATACACAGACTTGTAATATATGATTATTAGTATCAACCCTTAAGTCACAGCTTACTATTTACATAAAAAAGAGGATACGTTATCTCTACAAAGCTGGTCGGGCGGCATAGAAACATAATTGCTGAAGCCTTTGAAAGACGTTCTCTCCCCAAGGCGATGGGTTTGGGAGCACCACATTGACGTACTCATTTTGGATCTCCCTTGGCCCCTAGACATCTTGGTGTTTCATCTTAGGCAGAACGACAGCTACGGTAACGACGAGAAATTGATAAGTACCTCCGCTTTCATAAACGCCACAAGCTAACATTCACAGCAAACACAACGGCAACTGACCGATATGAGCTATCTATGAATACGTGTCCAAAGGGCAATATATTTTGGAGCGGTTCGTTTTTATGTAAACGCGCTTTTCGCAATATAGTATTACCGCGATTTATGCTTTCTGCTCAGTTTACTAATGTGCTTTGTTTCGATCGTCTCGTCGCGACCAGCTGTCTTATGTAATTTAGAACTAAAGCGTCATTTCTATCTCTTTCTAGGTGAGCAGCTCAGGCTAATAAATTGATAGTAAAGTGTATCACTGTGTCAATACAATATAAGTCTTTGGTCGCCAATGCTGTAGATCTGATTCAATGGTTCTTGACGGATTAACGCCAAAAAGATAATTGCTCCCAAGTAAAATCACGCGGAAACCCATTCACCGATACTCGCCTCCAAAAGTCATTTGGTTGACTTTTCCTTCGGCGCTTGCGTGTTCTTTGAGTTACTTGCGGAGTGTAAGTTCGCTCCAAGAATCTTTGGTTCCTTGAACAAACCGGCGTCGTCCTTGGCTAAGTAACAATATTCGCTTTTTAGAGAACGTTTCATATCAGGCATAGGTGCTTTGAGGCTTTTAGCATTGCCATTTTTATCTGCCATGACCGTGTTTACTAATAATTAAGAGACCTTACACGCCCATAATCTCTATTTCCGCATCACATGCATGACACTTATACTTGGGGTTTCTTAGTTATTAGGTGTTAGTGTTAGTGAATTTGCTGTTATTCTTTACGCATGCTACATCCACTGTCACTTTTAATTTGGTGCTTATAATTCATTATTTGCTTTTATTCGCACTACATCGATCCGACTATTTTGAGCCACGTAATTTTTCATAGATTTTTTTTTCAAAATTCTTAATCGCGATTTTTGTTGAATTCGTAGATATCGATTTCTGTTTGCATTTCTGTTTCTGTGTTTTTCTGTTTTATGCTTTGTTTTCCTTGTGTTCGCAAGATTCCGTACACGATGTATAAGCTGAGCGTGCGTACTGATTTGCTATCGGTGGTTAAGCTCTGTATGAAATTTTTTCTTTTCTCCCGTACTCTATAGCCAAAAGTTTGCGCGCAGTAGGTACCAGAATAAATAATTTCAACCTAACATCGTCCAAATTAAGCTCTGTTGCCTTTTCCGCATATTGCCGCAATACAACAAACACACGTTATATGCTGCACAAATGAAGCACAGCACCGCACAAAAGAGCGTTAAAAAATATACGGACTCGTCCATACGGTGCCTTTTCATTACGTTAAAAAGTGAGCAGTAATTAAAATTGCAATGTGGGGGTCGTCCTCAGCAGCGGTAGTACTGATAGAATCATTGGATGCTAACCCAGCAGATATGATAAAATTTTAAGTCACCTTTAGCCACCTCCCATCGCCAATCTTATCGTTGCGAATTTGTTTTTAGCGAACGGCTCGCAAATTTTAAAGGGACCTCTCTCCAGCTATTGAAACTCTCGTTTTATGTTTCTTGTTTCAGAAACTTGTTTCATGTACAATTGTGTTTGAATTAGACGGAAGATTTTTCTGAGGGAGCTCTGTCAGTGGGCGTTCTCCTATGAGCCGGAAATATTTTGAATGAAATGTTGTACGATCAAAATGGCAGCGTTTGTGCTGGCTTCTCAGAATTCTTCTTGAAAGACGACATTTTCTGCCGTTTCGTTTTGACACCAACTTCTGGCCACCTCCCCCACATGCTATTCACTCGCCCCACGGCCCCTTGTATCATGATATCAGGAATTTTCTCTCAGTTTATCCTAATTGTCACGCGTTCCCTTTGCTCCCGCACCATCTGTGGGTTTCTTTTGATTGGTTTGTTCAGCGTCGCAGACACAATGCAAGCAGTCGTTTGTTTTATTCACTGATTTCGTCTCTGTTCTTTTCTGGGCTGTTTTTATAGCATTATGTTGTTCTTTCAGGTCGTAACAACCAATACAAGTACGTATGTAAATAAAAAAAACACCTTTAGATAAGGTCGTGAAATTTGAGTTTGCCTCAATAACATCCCACTTTCCTTTGCGCTGAATATTATCAAAATGACAGGATCCATGGCAGGCAGTTTTAGTAATTTCGAACTGGCCCGCCTATACACATTTAAGGTCCGAGCGTTCTTTCTACTGTGTTCTGGCGGGGGATTGAATATTTGACCAAAAAAAAGCAGACTAAAATTTTCGTTGTTACTGAACCCAGTAAACACCGTAGTCTTTAAAATACCGATTGAATTTGGATTATCAGAGGCGTAAACTCAATCTTCCTTTCTATGAAAAAGGTTCTTGTGGGCGTTAGCCATGAATCATGGAATGTGTAGGAAGTATCCGCGAAGAGCTCCAGGCTATTATTGCTCTGTATGTGTATGTCTGAATACTTATAATTGTGAGTGTGAATACTTGCTGAAGCTGCTGGTCATCGAACCGAGATTTCCTTCGTACTGGTGCGATGCACCACGTCTATTCCAGAGATGAAGCCAGGTTGAGCGACTTGTGACCTCAGGCGTCGTGCTTCTAAATAATGATTAACGAATGTTATCGACAGTGCTCGAATAGATAACGTTAGAGTGGTGTTCATTTTTCAGCGCACTTGACGTACCAGCCACTGCAGCGATTTCTGTGCCACATGCTCGCCGCACCTCTAGACACATTCAGGACAGAGCAGATGTGAAGTTTTTCGTATCTGGCCGAGAATCGCGTAAACGCACGTTCAATGTCATCTCCTGTTTTTATGTACGGCACTAATCAATAATTGGGCTGGAAGTATGAGTTTTTTGTAGGGTGATTTGTTGGTTCCGAACGTTTTCCTAGCAACTATTGGTACCATCTCCAATGTTTGGTGTAGTGTTCACTGCTTGAGGGTAAACGTAGGGAGGAAGCAGGCAATGGTGACTTGTAATGATCTCTTAACCTAACATGAAATGAAAATTTTAGATTTTGCAGCGTCCTGGGCGGTACGCAGACCAACATGAGACTACGCCACGTGTCATGACAGTGACCAAGTTCTACGCATAGTTGTGAAACGGAATTGCATTCCGGCGCGGTGTATAGTACTTCAGAACGTAAACGTAGGGAGCGACAATGTGACGCGATCAGTTTACGTTCATTCTTTCGACACGTGAATACGCGAATGGAACGCTCCGGTGGGTAGCGACAGTCATTTCCTAAGTCACGTTTCGTCTTAGCTGCGACGAGTTTGATATTTTTTTCACAGAAGCTTATTGTTAAAGCAAATGGTGTGCCCTTTTTGTGGGTTGAATAGTCTAGCCTGGCGTTCCATTGATTGTTTGCCTTAGTTAATTTGATAATTTAAAAAAAAGTAGTTGGTAACGGTAGCTTTGCACACTTCAGTATATCAAAGCGTGTTAAGATAAGGACAGCCAAAATGGTGCCATGACGATTTTTTGTTTAAGATGAAACTTTAGTACTGTGTAGAACGCTTATTCTCCCCATAGAAATGGCAATATTTTAGTGACAAACACCATAGTCGGTTTAATAAAAAAATATTTAGTACGCGATCGGGCCGGGCAAATTTTCACATTGCTTGGTGAGGCAACTTTGGGGGCATAAAAAAGTAAGTAAATTTTTTTCGAAATCTTTTTTATTTTCTCGCCAAATACTCGCAAACGTTTTTGCTAGATTCCGAAAAAATAAATTTGTGATACTTACATTTTTTCAGAAAATATTTGTCAGACTTACTAGGGAGAGCAGTGTGGTTCAAAAGTAGTACTTCGAAAACCTTTTTCGTACTCATCGGCAATAACGCTCAGCTGTCCATTTTATACACTTCTTTACCGGGGGTTGCTGAACACACGATACCTCTCTCATTGCTCTAGAACAGAAAAAAATAAAATACTGCTTCATAAATTGCGACAAAAAATAAAAAATTGCGAAAAGGGCCACCTTCCAACGTCACTTAAAAACCATTGTTTCTAAATTTCCCTAATGTTTACATAAATTGGCACCCAATAATTGAGTATTCTAAAAGGCTAAAAATTTTGGAGTATTTTTGTTTAAACTCAAATAATGAGGTAACATACAACACATGTTCTTATATCCGAAGAATTGATGAGCAGTTGGCAATGAAAAAGATAAATAATTATGGTTGTTTTTACAGATTTTAGAAATTTAAAGCGTCTGATACAAGCGAAAATGACCACAGTAGTCATATTTACTCATTGTTTGACATGCCAGTTTCGGAGGCGCCAAAATAATTGAGGTGTTTACACTTGTGTCTTCCACCGGAGTAGGGTTGCCATTTTAGCAATACTTCTTTATGACCTTCTGTTACCTGTGTCACACAGCCATGTTTTACGCGTTTGACGCTGCTTTACCGCACATTATTAGGGAGTCATCCCATTTAAAACCAAGTAACCACGCTGCTGGTAGCTAGAATGTTTGACGTGCGATCGCCGTGGCCAAGGCTCTATTTCCTTTATACCTTGCACATGCGAAGTTCTAAGAGCAAAAAAACTTCGTCTTTTTTAGTGCCCACCTTTGTGGCTCCCGTAGATGCTAAATAGATTTGCTTTTTGAAAAAAAATTCTGTTTTAGTTTTTAGAAATGCAAACTTTTATCCCGCTACAAAATCTCTGAACATGTACTTTGGACACTTCAATATTAATGGGAAGGTGCAGCTTTCTACTTTCAAGGACCGTCAAAGTGTCGAAAAGCACATGCCAGAACCTTCGCTTGGGCTGTACTGCCTGAAAAAGGTAAGGGGTACCACTGACAGCAGAGGCAAATAAGTGTATTCTAGTGCGTCGCACTATAGACAAAGACTAGGACCCCTGTCTGTGACCGCGGTCTGGACTCGGCACATGCACGCATGGGGTTGGTGAAAATCAATGGACTGCTTTAACAGCATGCACCAGTACAGTTAAACATGTACATAACGAAGTTGACAAAAATTCGCATTTTTTCGTTACATCCAGGTTTTCGTTGCATGCAGGTTTCGTGTTAAAGCCTGCGGGAATGGAGCAGATACAAAACAAACATGCGAGGCACCAGTAATGCTGAACTCACCATTTTTCAAGGATATATTTCACACTGAAAAGCTGCGTGATTTGCGCTTGCTGCTACTACACGGCCCCCGAATTCACTAAGAGTGGCTAAGTATCACTTTTGCTTTTTGATACTTTTCGGACCCGTAACACGTTTCAAGAACCATACTTATGCTGAAAGGGGCCTTTTCGCAAACTTCATTCTCTTTTCGTCAGTAAAAATTGTTGAAGGGATGCTAGCTGGGGCACTATACCGGGCGGTGAAGTTCTTCTTCCTCGCCGGGGGGGAGACGGCATTTAAAATGTCGAGCTTGTCTTGAAAAGGCAAATCTTTTATTCAGGCAGCAGAAATCATCCACAAACCCATGCCACAGATATCAGGGGACACACACGTGTACACTCCGACAGGCAGTCCTAGCACCTAACCGGCACCGCACTCACACGTAGAAACGCGGGAGAGATTGCGGTGCGGGCGAAATTCGCTTAATTAGTGCATTTCGCCAGCCAATTGATCAGAAAAATGGCAAGAAACCTTGACTCATCAGCGTGACGAATTCGTTACGTCCAGGTTAACTGTCGCAACTCCTTCGTTACATAGAGGTCTTGCGACCACTACGTAACGAGGTCACCGCCCGGTGCAGTGCCCCAGCTAGCATTCCTTCAATAATTTTTACTGCTGAAAAGAGCATGAAGTTCGTGAAAAAGGCACCCTTTGAGTTTGGTTTTTGGAACGCGTTAAGGCACCGAAAAGTACCAAAAAGCAAAAGTGATACTTAGCAACTTTTAGGGAATTCTGGTGCCGGAATTTGAAGTATACAGCGTGCAAGTCGGACACAGACTGTCAGCGGCGGTTTCGACCTGAGCTTGCCGACACTTTGAAGGTTTTTTGACACATGTGCTTTAATGAAGGTGGAAATGGGGAATTGAAAAACTTAGGTATATCCCGGAATTCGTTACGTAGAGCTTCGTTACATCCAGGTTTAACTGTATACTCGTTAATAACGTGTATTAGAGGTGGTGGTGCCGCCCATTTTAAAAACAAATATCACTTCCTCGATATATAGAGTAGAGCATGCCGTGGGACAAAGTGGCTTTTCTCTGCCACCACACATGACAAAGGTTTATTCGAAGGCGTGGGTGGCCTTCTGAAGCCTCAAGTTGCTACGCATAATTTGCGCTGACTTTGCAGCGAAGTCATCCAAAGTACGAAACAGTTCAGGGACAGCATCCTGTAAAAATCAAGAATTTGTTCTGCTGTATCTTGACGATGGTGAAGTAACCACATTTGGAGAGAACAAAGAAGAGCAAAGCAAAAATGTTTTGCCACTACTCGGCATCCTGTTTTCTCATGAAAATAGTGAAATAAAATGAACGCAATTTCAGGAATACAGCGTGCAAGTCGGACTCAAAGTGGCAGCGACGGTTTTGACCTGAGTCTCTCGACACTTTGAACGTTCTTGGAAGAAGAATTCTGTACCTTCCCGTTAACATTCAAGTGCTCAAAGTCTAGATTGAGAGATTTTATATTGCGATAAAAGCTTATCTCTTCCAGAACTTAAAAGTAATTCTTTCAAAAATCAAATATATTTACCATCTCCGGCAGCCACAAAGGTGGACTGCAGAAAAGACGAAGTTTTTTGCAGTTCGAACTTCGCATGAAGCAGGTATAACGGAAATACACACTTGACCACGACGGTCGCAAGTCAAATTTCTCGGTACCGGCTGCGTGGTTACTTGCTTTTAAATGGGATAAATTCCTAATAACGTGCGGTAAAGCAGCGTCAACAACGTAAAACATGGGTTCGTGATCCAGCTGAGGCAAGACGATAAAGAAATATTGTAAAAATGGCAACCTTACTGTGATGGAAGACACAAGCGGATACACCTGAAGGTTATTTTAACGCCTCCAGCCAGTGACAAGTCAAACCATGGTAAATATGACTTCTGTGATGGGTTTTGTTTGTGTGAGTCGCTGCATGCTTCTAAAATCTCTAGAAACAGCCATAATTGCTTCTCGTGTTTCAATGCATCCTGCTTTTTAAATGTAGACGGGACGTGAAAAATGTGTTGAATGTCACCTGGTTTCTTCAAGTTTAAACAAAAAGATGCAATACATTGTCAGCTTTTTTCAATACCGAGTTTTTGGGTGCCAGTTTACGTAAATATTACGAAAATTTAGAAACAGTGTTTTTTTGTGGCGTTTTCCAATTTTTTTTGCCCGCAATTCACGAAGCAGTATTTTCAAAATTTTCTGTTTTAGAGCAATCAGCTGCCTATGAAGTGTTCCGCAGCCCCCGGAAAACCAGTCTAAATCTAGACTGCGTTGCCGCACGGCCGATGAGTAAAAAAAATGTTTTACAAGAGCTATTTTTGAGCGTCTTTGCTCTCGCTACTAAGTTTGATAAATGTTTTCTAAAAAATTACAAGTGTGACAAATTAATTTTTTCGGGATCCAGCGGAAACGTTTTCAAATATCTGACCAGAAAATTAAAAAGATTTGGAAAAATGTTTTCCTCTGTTTACAGGCTCCAAAGTTGCCCAACCAAGCATTGCGGAAAGTAGCCGGGTCCGATCGCGTTTTAAATACTGTTTTATTAAACCACCCACAGTGTTTCTCGCTAAAATATTGCCACGGCCCTTCGATTCAGCGACAGCCTAGAAAGGAGCTCTACACTTATTACCATCAATGCCGCAAATCCCACCACAGAACGAAACCAAATGCGCGTGTTCTGGCGCATGGAAGTGAAATAAGAGGAAACTCGTTTGTGTGTGCCGCTCGGTACGGGCATCGCCATTAGCGCTGTGATTTAAGCCTACTTCTGCCATTAAACTAATTGCTTACCAGTGCGAACCTCTACATTACGTTACATTTTTGGTGGAGGGTGCGGGTTGTGACCCCGTATGTGACAACAAGATAGCGTTGCTGGAGACGAAGCGCCTCCCACGGAGCTGACTCCTGTTCACCAACGCACCAGTCGTCGACTGCAAGGTGCTTCACCCGAATTTGGACTGCTGCCAGCGACAACCAGGGCAGCGAGACCACACATCATGACCTCAACTACGACGCAGACCGACTATGCCGTCCCAGGTCAGTTCGTGATCCATCAGCCGCGACGCCGCCAATATTTAACGGCGATGTCTTTGAGGATGCTGAGAACTGGCCTGTCCTCTATGAGCGCGTCGCGAGCTTTAATGGATGGGATGCAGTGCTGAAACGGCGACAAGTGTACAAGTGTATTTCTCGCTCGACCACCACGCGAGGACGTGGTTTGAGAACCACGAAAGGGAGTTCCCAACCTGGGACGAATTTCGCAGTAGGTTTCTGGCTGCCTATGCCTAAGGCGACCGCAGGAAAAAGGCCGAAGCTGCGCTACACAGCAGAAATTAGCGTCCCAATGACAGCGTGACCATGTATTAGGAAGACATGTCCCACCTTTTCGGGCGTGCTGACCCAAGCATGGCTGAGGACAAGAAGCTCCGTCACCTTACGCGAGGCGTTAAGCAGGAGCTGTTTGCCGGGCTAGTGCGCAACCCTCCGCGTACCGTTCTTGAGTTTATCAATGAAGCGTCGACCATGGAAAGTACGCTGGAGCAGCGCTCCCGACAGTGCGACCGCCGTCAGAGCTGCACGTCGGTGGACGTACTCTCCGCTGCCTTGGCCACCAGTCCAGACGCATTGCATGAGCTCATTCGTTCGGTAGTTCGCGAAGAACTTCTCCGAACGGAACTACCACCGGCTTCACCGACATATGCCTCGCTATCACAAGTCGTTCGGGAGGAAGTGCGGCAAGCGGTTCAGGAACTAGTTGAACTCGTCATGCCGGCATCTCGAAGCTCCGCTACATGCGCCGCCGCTCTCCAGCAAACCTCTCTTTACGCCAATCCGAACGTCGCCGTCGCAACGCCTGCTCCGTACGCCACTCGGAACTTCGCCACCGCAACGCCTGCCGCCACCTATGCCGCGTCTGGTGACGGCGCCATGACTCCTCGCCAGCCGGGATATCGACGCACCCCAGCGACCATTCGGAAGACGGACTTGTGGCGTGCACCGGATAGCCGGCCACTGTGTTTTCATTGTGGTGAAGCCAACCATCTGTACAGATCATGCCCGTACCGCCATGCTGGTGGTCTCCGCGGTTTTCATCCCAACGCACCCTGCCCGCGAAACGGTGAACGGCCACCTGAAATTCAGGAGTACCTGCTTGCACAGCATAATTCGTCGACGTCTAGTCGTGAGCAAACAAGGCCGTCGTCGTCATCTTATCGTTACCGGTCGCCAAGCCCTCGTCGTCCCTCCAGCTCACCCCGGCGCCGCTCGCAGAGCCCGCGTTGGCAAAACTGAGACCAGCGGCCTGTGGAGGTGGGGTCGCTGAAGGGGAAGCCGGCGAAGATCCTCCACGATGCTCTCGACGACGTACCGCTATAGAACCGACACAAACAGAAACCAACCGAAAACTAGCCACATCCAATCTTGCCGTGAATATTGACGGTTATGACGTTACTGAGCTAGTGGACACAGGTGCCGACTACTCGGTCATCAGCAGCAACCTTGCAGAGGAGCTCAAGAAGGTTCTCACGCACTGGAACGGACCCCACATTCGCACCGCGGGTGTCATCTGATCGCGCCTACAGGTCGTTGCACAGCTATGGTCGGCATCCGTGGCTACACCTACGTCGCTGACTTCATCGTACTTCCAGAGTGTTCCAGGGATGTAATACTAGGCATCGACTTCCTACAAACAAACGGCGGCGTCTTTTACCTGCAAACATCTACAGTGACATTCTCGACAGCAGGAGCCATCGCTACAAATGACGCAGGATGGGAAGTCCGCGTCCTCCGCGTAGTCGACGATGACGTCGTGGTGCCACCCCGAAGTAGTGTCGTCGTCTTCGTGAAAGGGGACGTGCCCGAATGTTGCGTACGATTCGTGGAAGGCAATATGAACTTGCTTTTACAAAAGGAAATCTGTGTTGCAAGGAGCCTTGTCCACCAGTGTGATGGCTGCACGAGTGTCGTACTAACAATCCTTGGAAACAGGCTCCAACACGTCGCAAAAGGAACCGCCATCGCCTCGCTCTACGAGTTTGTTCAATTGACAGAACTGCATGCAGCGGGGACAGACCGGACCGATGTATCGGGCTCGAAAGACGTCGTGGGGTTAATTACATCAACCCAGACCTCTCGACAGAACAGAAAAAGCAGCTGACAGAGCTCCTCGGGGATTTCCGCGAGTGTTTTTCCACTACTTCAAAGGTCGGACAAACCCCTGTTGCCAAAACCGCATCATTGTAGACGAGGCAACAAAGCCTGTATGCCAACACCCATACCGCGTATCCTACAAGGAGCGTGAAACCATCCAGAATCAAGTAAAAGAAATGCTACAAGACGATGTAATCCAACCATCGAAAAGTCCGTGGGCATCCCCTGTGGGTGCTACTCGAGAAGAAAGACAAAACTTTGCGCTTCTGTGTCGATTACAGGAAACTGAATCGTGTTACAAAAAAGACGTCTATCCGCTCCCACGCATAGACGATGCCCTGGACCGGTTGCGCACTGCCAAATATTTCTCGTTCTAGAAATTAAAAGCGGATACTGGCAGATCGAGGTCACACCCGATGGGCTATACGAGTTCAAAGTCCTCTCATTCGGTCTATGCTCAGCACCCGCTACGTTCAAACGAATGATGGATTCTGTCTTGGCCGGTCTCAAGTGACACTCATGCCTCGTTTACCTTGACGATGTCATAGTGTTCTCCGCAACATTCGAAGAACATCTACACAGGTTGCGAGTGGTCCTCGAAGCCATCAAATCGGCTAAATTAACTATAAAACCTGGAAAATGCAACTTTGGCTACAAGCAGCTGCGGTTTCTAGGACATGTAATTAGCGCCAAAGGAGTCTCCCCAGATCCTGAAAAGACGGCAGCTGTTGCAGGTTTCGCGAGGCCAGCTGATAAAAAGGCCGTTAGGCGCTTTCTAGACCTTGCCGCGTATTACAGGCGCTTCGTCGAAAATTTCTCTGATATTGCGGAACAACTGACGCGACTGATCAAGGAGGACGTCCCACTTGCGTGGCAAGAGGAACAAGAAGTGGCCTTCAATGACCTGCGAGACCGGTTACAAACAGCGCCAATACTTGGCCATTTCGACGAACATGCGGATACGGAAATCCACATGGACGCCAGTAACGTCGGTCTCGAGCGCCGTTCTCGTTCAATGGCAAGACAGAGATGAAAGAGTTCTAGCCTACGCCAGTCGCACTCTTTCAAAAGCGGAGTCGAATTACTCCACGACTGAAAAGGAGTGCCTTGCCGTCGTCTGGGCCATCAGCAAGTTCCGGCCGTATCTTTATGGCAGGCCATTTAAAGTTGTCAGCGATCACCACTCGTTATGCTGGCTTGCAAACCTGAAGGACCCATCTGGACACTTTGCTCGATGGAGCCTCCGGTTGCAAGACTGTGACATGACAGTAGTGTACAAGTCGGGACGCAAGCACAGTGACGTTGACTGCTTATCCCGGGCGCCCATCGATTCAGCGAAGTCATCTCAAATTGGGTTCGTTCACCAAATGACTGTACAGCCAACGCTAATTACTTTTCTAGAAACAAAAACCAGCTCAAGATTGCTCCTCCGGTAAAGAAAAGGACCTGTCAGGCTGGAAATATGCCTGCTACGGGGGCCATGAATAATAAACTCCTACGCAGCAGCCACCATCCCGCACGCCATGAATTCTACAGGACCGTACAATATCAATCCGGAGTCTCATCGGAATTCTCGTGTATATAGAACACACATAGCCCATTCGTGAATGTCGTACCCACGGACGACCCACCCAATCATCGCGTCTACTTTGCCGATGGGATAGCATTGCAGCAACAAAATCACTTGTATTTGATGCCCCATTAAGAAAGCTTAACAGCCACAGTTCAATGAAGGAGCGACGTCCCCAGGCCACCGTCAGTCTATGCTGCCATAGTCGCGGTGGGATTTGGTCCTAACAAAAAGTTCACTTCAGTCCGAATGATTTGAGCTACCAAGACGAGATTTTCCCACGCCAGCCATCTTCATACACAGAGAAGACACAATCGACGACAGATGACAAGAAATCAATGACTGAAACGCACTCGTCGCTGTTCAAATAGGCTTTTGGCACGCTGAATGTAGGCGTTGTGATACCGCGCTTGCCGTGAGCACGTAAATAAACTCGGGCATATTTGACAGAGTCGGGCGAAAGGTGCGCTCTATTAGCTACTCTACCCGCCGCGGTGGCTCAGTGGCTAAGTCGTTGCGCTGCTGAGCACGAGATCGCGGGTTCGATTCCCGGCCGCGGCGGCTGCCTTTCTGATGGAGGCGAAAAGCAAAAATGCCCGTGTGTACGAGATTTCGGCGCACGTTAAAAATCCCCGGGTGGTCAAAATTAATCCGGGGCCCTCCATACGGCGCGCCTCATTGCCTCAATCAATCAGTCATTCAATCTATTCTCTACTCTGAACTTCTTCGCTTACTTGGTTTGGGCTCACGCTGATCTCTACTGGAGCTACCCTCAAACCCCAAACAGATACAATTCAGTGGACGAACGGAAAAGCGAAAAAAGCCTAACCGCTCCACCCCAGTTTTCGAAGGTGGAGCTCAGATGGAAGGCTGGAGCCATGTTGGAGTTTCCAAGAAATAGCGGGGTTACATAATTTACGAAACGGACTTGATATTGCAACACGATTCTAGACGGCGCTGCACGCCGATGTTAGTACAATTCATCGTTTGTCAACTTGACCGGCGTTAACAAGGCGAGCTGAATATTCCAAGCGTGTTCCCCGCGATTGCGTCGGTTTCGTTCGAGAAATATTGGATGCTCAATTATCACTCCTTTGTTAACTCGAGTAGCCGTAAACTGGGGAACGAGCTATCTCGGGCTTTCTGGAATATCGTCCATGATTTTTCACTCTATTTTGGGAATAAGGGAGAACACGGTTAGAGAAGCTGTAACATATTGCCGTGTAAACAAAACAGCGGAGACCAAAGTAGCTTAAGTCCGAGGTCTTCACGTAATTTTGGAGCTTAAATGCGGCTCATAGCTAGCCCACAAAGAATAAAGTTTTCTTTCACTTTAAGCCCGGTGGCCGAGATAAGGGTACATTAGGATAATTTAAAGATGCTGCACTGGTGCACAATAAATATCTCACGACAAAAAGAGTTAAGCTCCACTTACCGTCTGTGGCGCAAGTATCAGCAACACAAAAATGAATTTGGTAATAAAGAAGTGAGAATTGCTCTGCGTAGCTGTGACCTATACATCACCAAACACAAATTTTCTCTTACTATATTTTGTGTGTAGGCATCACTGGTGACAGTGACGAACTCCTAAAGGGGATGGTAAAGGAACGATGCTAAGTCCTCTATTTTACGCACCTGCCGTCAACGCAGCTCACATTCTTCGTTCGGGCGTCGTAGAAAAGGGCGAAGCAGTCTCCTCCTACTCCTTGCGTATAGGGCTGGAGAACTTGCATGCAGGCAGCAGTGGCAAGTACAGCGTCGGCAGCGTTGCCTCCTCGACGGAGCACGTCTGAAAGTTAAACGGGAGCATTCAAATAGCAACTACAAGTATACAAGTATGTTAATCAGATTCTACTCTTACTTCGGCTCATCCTTGATACGAATGTGGTACCGGTTGGGATAATAATTTGTTATATAGCCCCTTACCGTTGTATTACTCCATCTCTGCTGATGGTGTACTAGAGTGGTTGCACAAGGAAGACGGAAGAAAAGCGCAGGGAACAATTGTTTACGGAATTTGAGACACTACGCCGAATTGTTGAGAGCCATATACTGGTGGTAAACAGAAAGTAGACTTCCTGCCGTGAAAACAGCTTTGTTTTATGAAACAAGCAAATCGAATGCGACTTACCTAGTCCTGCCTGGCTAGCAAGCATTTCTTCGCTGATCACTGCGGCTTTGGGAAAAGTGGTGGGAAATTGTGTAAAGTATCGTTTGAGATTGAGTTGCCTGATGGATGCCGCAGCAATAATAGGGTAAGGTGAGACAAGCTTTTTCAAGCAACCCGCCATGTTGAACTCGTGTACGGCTGAATGCGTCCTGATTATAGCGGCGTTTTTCAGTGGGGAACAGCGGCAGGCTGCGGGAAAGAGCGAATATTCACACCAAACAGTCGCCGGGGCATTGCTACCGACAGCGGATGCAGCCAGCTGCGGGCCGCAACAGGATTGAAACAGGCAGCGCATGCTGCCAGCTGCGTTTCAAATGCTGATATTAGCTTCCTTGTAGCCGAAAGGACGTCGGACCTGATTAACATATTGATCTCCGCGTTTTAAATATCGTAATGGTACAAAAAAAGCTCGCCTTAGAGCTCTACCGCAAGCGCTCTCCAAAGTCTGCCTTTTTTAGGGGTCCCAAAGTAAGACATAGGCTGAGTTTAAAAATGAGATATACACATTGCCTAATGAGGCACAAAACGTTTATTGCTTTACACTACGTCTGAGAAAACACGAAAATTCTCGCTCCTTTTTTGCCTAAGGTGTAAAATCTTCAGTTTCCATTTTTTATCCCAGCGTTTTAAGGAACCAACCCCGACGGTATTTTTAAAAGTTTAATAATTTGTGCGACCGAAATTTTTCTAAAAAAACCTTGTCGTAACCGCGTAGAATATTCGTCAGACGCGAAGTGTGGGAATGAGGCTTTAGAAGCCCCTAGTTGCATATACTTCGTTGGAACGTTTTCTGAGCGACTTGTATTCTTCTGCATGTCAGGTGAACACGAATAAACCTCGTTACAATATATATGTCCTATACCTGCAGTGGGTGTAGAAAGGCTGATGATGATACCTGAGAAATAAGGTGGTCCTTGTCACCTTATGCTAATGTCTCTGGCGCGAACCCCTAGACTACATGTCGTCAGATTTCTCGGTTACTAAGGATAGTATATATATATATATATATATATATATATATATATATATATATATATATATATTTGAGAAAGAGGAAGCAGACGAGACGCCTCCGCATTGTCGTCGGCTCTCATATTTTTGACTCGAAGCCATTTTCCAAGCATTAATCCTGCTGTGACGGTAGTGTGAGCATCGCATGTGCAACACTTGGCAGGCGTGCGGCCAGTATTCGCGCTGCATAGCCTGCCTCACAGTCATTCATCAGCAGCAGGACATGATCCCCAGCCCGTAATGGCTGCCGCTTCCCATCTGCATGGTCTTCCAGTGCAACCGGATGCCTCCGCTCCTACGAGCCGAATTTCCGAGTCAAGTGGGCCACGATTACCGCCTTGTCAAGTAGCTCAGTTATGGCCTCTGTATCTTCGAATCAGACGTCACCTGATGCAAAGTCGCCGCTACAAAAAGAAGCATGCACCGTTTTCTCGCCAGTAGAGGGCGAAACAATCTCGGACTCTGAGGAATCAGACAAATTTTGCCCCCTCCCGCCAAAGCGCCCCCGTAATTCTTCACAATGTCAGCAAGTCACCGACAGACACTTTCTTTCATATCCTCCAAAATGTGGTCTCGTTTTATTATAAAACCAACAGACCCTTCAAAACTCATCACCCGTTTCAATCCCCAGGCCGTGAAAAGCGCATTGGAGTCCGTGGCTCCTGGTGGGGTGCTTAAAGTACGACAAAATTACAGATTCAACCTATGGACGTTCATACGCGAAATACGGTTTTCACGGAGCGTCTGCTAAAGATAACTAGCATTGCAAAGATTTAAGTGCACACATATGAGCCCCACCCCAGAAATTGCGGGATGGGTGTAATTAGAGGTGTGGGCCACGGACGTTTCAGACTCGGAAATCGCTGACGTTTTGCGTGAGAGGGTGGCTATACGTTCAATCCGAAGATAAGGACAACAATCACAAAGCGTGCTGATTGTGTTCGCTGGTGAAACTACGCCGGAACACGTCATTATAGGCTACACACGGTACCGTGTCTTCGAATACAATGAAACTCTAAGACAGTGCACGAAATGTCAAGGTTTCGGCCACATGGCTGCGGCATGTACAATTTCCTTGCACTGCGCCAGATGTGCAGATAACCATGATCGTTCTGCTTGCGGGGTTAATTATCCTCGCTGTGTCAACTGCACTAATCAGCATGAGTCGACATCCCTTAACTGCCAAGACGCCGTAAGGAGAATGATATCCCACATGTCAAGTCGACTAAGAAAACTGATTATATGTCAGCCAAGGCGATTGTGCAACAGCACTGCGGTGCGACAACAAAGGATACGCCGAAGAGGAATATCAAAACGCCTGATGGGTACGCGCCCGTCGATGTCGACAAGGATTTCCCACCTTTACCTCTGAGCGAGTGCGGGCAGTCGGTGAAACTCCACATGCAACCAACACCAACCCAGCCTCCTCTCGAAGCCGCTAGTATAGCTGCCCCGCCAGATATAACTGTGCATACATCACGAGCTGTGCCCTCGGTTGCATCCCCACCTGCAGCTCTAACGTCGCCTACAGCAAAACAAACTGCCGTTCCCACTCCCAGAGAGACTCCTAATTCCGGGCTTGCAAAATCTCCACATCGTGCATGCGCTAGAGGAGGTCAGTCAGAAACCTCCAATCAACAAGGCTTGGGCAAACTGAGCTCCTTATTCTCTTTATGACACACACCGTGCGTACACTCCTGGGCTCGTTTTCCTCGCCAGAAGCTAAAGCCCTCATCACCGTCATAGACTCTGCGGCTCACTTGCTCACTCAGCGGTTGTAGTGGTTATGTCTCCAGCCAGTACTCTTACAATGCAACAAATTCGCAATGCAGCCACAATTTTTCAGTGGAATTGGGTAGTCTGCAGTCTCGACTACCAGATTTTCGGAGATTTGTAAGCAAGCACCGTTTCCCTGGGATCGCAATCTCAGAATCACGTCTATCTGAAGACGTACGCTTATCTGGATACACATTACTGCGTTCCAAAACTGATGTGCCTTGAACAAGAGTACTTTTAGCTCTCACAAATGAGGTCACCATTATACACCATGATTTGACGCCAAGTGCAGAAAACGAATGCGTAGCAGCCACATGCAAATCGAAGGTCTTTCTTTCACCGTCATTGCCGCCTACATACCACCACGAAAGGCGTTAGATAGCTACCGTTTGGAGAGTATCCTTCTGCTACAGCCGCCTCCACATATACTCACTGGTGATTTCAATGCGCATCACCCGTCATAAGGAAGCCGCAGAACAACAATTAAAGCGCAGCACTTGCTAGAGCAAAACATGACTGTACTTAATACCGGAGAACGAACGTTTTTCCTTAAAGGCGTTTCAAGCCTTGACGGAAAAACGAAAAACTCTGTTCTGGCAGTCTAGGTGCCATATGAAGCTAAGAGGGTTCAACGCTGGTCGACCACTCTTGACATGTCGTAGACACTGGAGGCACGGCCCGGGGGTTAAAAAGATGGTCCCCTTCACCCCGAGTAGTCCGAGTGGCGCTGGCTACCACCCCCAAGCACAGGAAACAAAAAACCTTTACATAAATACCCCAGAAAGTTGAGGGGAAAATCGCCCCACCGGTAGCGTAGTGGTTATCGCACCAGACCGGTATTCTGGAGGTCGTGGGTTCGGATCCACATGGCAGGCATTTTTTCTCCACTTTCTGTTTTCTTTCCAAATTCTTTATCTGTTTCAATGGCCTACCATATCCTCCCCTTTGCTTTCCAAGGTTTTCTTTACTGCGAACTCTTATTTCTGTCTTATTTCATCGAGCCCCTCATTTCCTACTCTGATTCGCTACATGCATAGCGAGGGCCTCGGCTCTGGCAGTCTTGGTGCCATAGGAAGCTTAAGAGGGTTCAACGCTGGTCGACCACTCTTGGCATGTCGTAGACACTCGAGTCACGGCCCGGGGGTTAAAAAAGGTCACCTTCACCCCGAGTAGCCCGAGTGGCGCTGGCTACCGCCCCCAAGCACAGGAAACAAAAAAGCTTAACATTAATACCCCAGAAAGTGGAGGGGAAAAGCGCCCCGCCGGTAGCTTAGTGGTATCGCACCAGACCGGTATTCTGGAGGTCGTCGGTTCGGATCCCACCTGGCGGGCATTTTTTCTTCCACTTTCTTCTTTCTTTCCAAATTCTTAATCTCTTTCAATAATCTACCACAATCTCCCCTTTGCTTTCGAGGTTTTCTCGGACTGCCAACCCCTATTTCTGTGTTATATATATATATATATATATATATATATATATATATATATAAACAGTAAAAGAAACTTCTCGAGGAGCCAGAAGAAATAGTTGAGAAAATGGTTCTATCCTTTATTATTAACCTCACCTTGATCACAGGCCTTTTTCCCAGACAGTTAAAACTGGTCAAAGTCACTGCTTTATTCAAAGGTGGTGAGCGTACCACCTGTCCAACTATCGTCATATATCGGTGCTTCCAGCTCTACCTAAAATATTCGAAGGCGTAATCCATGAGCGAGTCACTTCTTTTTTCGACAAGCATCAAATAATAGCAACAAACCAATACGGCTTCCAAAAGCATAGATCAACTGAGCAAGCTCTGGCATACATCAAGGAAAAGGTAATCGTAAATATGGAAGACGGAAGATACACACTCGGTCTTTTCTTAGATATTCAAAAGGCATTTGACTCCTATACATTTTGATTTGCTGTTAAAAAAATATCTAGCTGTGGAATTTGTGGGATCGCATACAAATTCTGGAAAACTACTTGCATGATCGATATCAAATGGTTGGCATCAATAACATATTATCTGCCGAAATGAAATTGAAACAAGGTGTTCCACATGGATCAATACTTCACCCGTTATAATTTATTGTGTACATAAGTGATATTGTTAAAATACCAGGTTCTTCTGATATTATTATTTATGCAGATGACACGAATATTTTTTTCTCATCAAACAGTTTATCATTTCTAGAATCTATTGTAAACAAAAATCTGGTGCATCTTTCAAAACTGGTTACAACAAAACAAGCTGCGAATAAATGCCACAAATACAACCTACATAATTTTCCGCCCAATCAATAAACCCTTAAACGAAGATATCAATCTAAAATACAAAGGTGATGTTATTGCACGGGTACATGAGCAAACGTTCCTTGGTGTTTGGTTCCAGGAACAGTTAAACTGGTCAGTACACGTAAATCATTTAGTTACGGCTCTGGCACGAACAGTTGGATGCCTTTATAAAATATCGCACTTAGTACTGCTATGGCTAAAAAGAAACATGTATTATTCTGTATTCTATTGAAAACTAATGTACGGAATCTTGGTGTGGGGAACAACCTCACAAAATAATTACAATAAGCTTGTTGTCCTGCAAAAAAAGATATTACTCTGTTTCGAAAATTTTCAAGGGAAATTCCAAGACCTGCCAACTTCACCTTTGTTTTCAAAACACTCAATACTTAGAGCTGACCAGCTGCATTACTTTATACTTCTGCAGATAGTACACAAAAACAAGTTATATGTAGATGGTGACGCAGAAAACCGTCATTACTGTGTACGGCGTCCAATAAGACGTACACCTAAAACTAGGGCTAATTACGACAAATAATCGGCCCCTTATCAATTACCACATGTCTTGAACATCCTAGTGGATAATTTAAAATTTAGCACAAGTGCAACCGTATTTAATACTGAAACCAAGGTGATGTTTATAGAACAGAAAGTGAGATATGACAATCACTAGGCGTGTCTCACTCTAAGGAATTTAAACTGCATTGTGTGAAGACGTGATTTTTTCATAGACACAAGAAACAATCAGTAACGAAATATGTCGTGTTCTATGGTTTCTGCTGGTAACAGGTATTGCAGAAAAACGTTTTTCGTATATTGTATACCTTGGGATTCTCATTATTGGAAATGTACGATTTTTGTATTTTTCTTAATTTACTTATTTTTTTTTCTTTCTGTGTATTCCTGGATCATATTGCTAAGCCCCGCATATTTGATTTGAATATGTCCTCTGCTGTGAACGCCTCTGTTGTGAACTCCAGAAGGTCAGGAGCCCTCGTCAGGCACTCAATGCCTCTAGCTGCTGCCCCTTCAGCAGGAATTGTAACGACGTCTGCTGAAAAATAAAGTCCTTCTTCTTCTTCTTATGCGGTCTCTTCCCCGGGCCTGTACCTATGCGCATCCTAGCTTAAGCTGCGCGAAGGTCGTGTAGTGTAATGGGGCCATCCATGTCTGGGTTCTGTTTGCCTGCGTACTGATACTCAGGCCCACTGGGGTCTTCCGTGCGGCAGCGATATCTGGCACATAGAGCATCCGCGTGTTGGGTCGTCGTACCTTTGTACCCGTGAAGGGCTCTTTGGAGTTGACGCTGCGTTTCTCCTCAATGAGACTACGAAAAAGGCGCCATGTCACATTTGATCCAATTTGACGGGCAGCGGAATTGCATATCTTTATATAATATGTCGCTGAGTTGGACAGCGTATTCCGCCGCATTTCCAGTGAGTTCACTGATGCGCTTACGAAGCTTGCGATCAAGTTTCTGTTTGATCAATCATTTAGTAAGGCCCCGGCGTGCCTAAAGATGGTTGTCCACAGTTGGGTTCCTTGCGGTGGTCTGAAGTGTTGTAACGTGTTGCTGTTGTAAGGCGGTGATCTGTTTTGCCCACTCCGTCCCGCTGTCTGTGAGAACAGGGGGAACTTCTTGCAGCCTAAATTCATGCTAGTTGGTCAATTTGGCCTGGCCACACTTTCTTCTAGCAGCCTTCGCAAAGAGGATGATCCTAAGGAGGCAGTGATCGGTACCCAATGTCTCCTCCAGGTTTTCCTAAGTAGCGTCTCTACTATTTCTAACCAGATATATGTTAGGAAACCTGGACGCGAGTTACCGAGTTTCCCATACGCATGGGACATGCCGAGTCCGTCAGCAGCGTAAGTCGAAGCGTAGGAGATTCACACCCCTAACTTGCGTTCCCTAGCCTGCCAGAAGTGGTATCTACGGCGGCAATGATCGAGCAGAAGTGCGATCGTCTAACACCAGACTGGACTAACTAACACCAGTGAAGTAACACCAGACTAACACCAGTGAAGTAATGCTAACCAGAGGTTAGCATTACTTCACTAACCTCATGGCTCTTCCGCAAACCGTGAGTTTGCAGATCAATGGGGGGCGCATCTTTGCGCAAGCATCCATTTGAGCCAACAGACATGCCCGCCATTCACTTCTTCTGACTCTGCCAATCTATCTGCATAAGCTAGTGCTTGATTGAAACGTCAATGGAACAACATATGTTATGGCGAAAAGGCCAATATTTTGTTCTGAAAAATGATTTGCCAGCTTCGAGCTGGTGTGTTTTGGAGTAGTCGAATATAAAAAAAAACTGGTGTATAGTGTTCTATAGGTGAAGATTTGATACCGCAAAGGTATTTTGAAAATGGCTCTCAAAAGTTTCATATATTTATTACACCAAAAGCGCATTTTGTTAACGTATCTTTTCTCGTGGTGCTCAAGGTGTCTTTAAGTAATTTGATGTATTTGCACTTCTTGATAATCAATGTCGTCTCACTGAGGTATCCAGACTAAAGAATTGTATCTTCTTATCAGGCAGCTTGTGGTTCTCTAAAAACATGCCCCTGGAACACCCAACGGCAAGCAAGGGGCGTTGAAAGAACTTCAGGCCTTTCGCACACCTTACGAGTGTGTGAACGACTTGCCAAACACCCATCCAGCGCACGTTACACGCAACCGCAACCCACCCCCTCAAATACAGTCGCCGCTGCATCGCCCCCCTCCAAAATCACCACTAGCGAAGCCATGGAGCCATGTTGCTAGCCAGCACCCATTAACATCAACTGACTTTTCCCCCTTTTACCCTCTTACGCAGCCCGACCTTGACAGCCAGGCCATGATCCCCGCACTTCGAGAAGAAAATACCCAGCTGTTGACAGCCCAGGCAGAACACACCGCCAACCTTGAAAAGCATTGAAGAACTACTCAGCAAAACCTCATCAAACTTCCAACTTCCCCTCCCCCAGCCGCCCCTTCTTCTGCCAACCCTACACCACCCCCAAACCACTTCACATCGCCAGACATCGCTCGCCTTGAAAGCCTCATCCGTGATATCAGCCAAGCCCTCTCCGAAAGCATAGCTGCCCTTGAAAGCAAGTCAGATCTCCGAGCCTCCCCCTAGATGAAATGCCGCATCCCGCGGAAGAAACAAGCACCATAAGCCAGCTCCAAAGCAATGAACGAATCTGACGATGAGCACTTCTCCCCAGAACAAGCAACGGAGTAAGTGTCATGCTCCCTCGCACCTTTCTCTCTGGCAATGAAACTGCAGATCATATTGCAACAAGCAGCATCTACTGAATCAATATGTTCGACCCAACCCTCCCACTCTCATTGCGCTTCAAAAAATGGACGCAGAAAACCCCCGCCTTCAAGGATACTCCACATTTGTCTCCGCCTCTGGCTGTAGAACGGCCATATTAGTGCGATCGCACCAGCCTGCCCTAATTCACACTCTTCACACTGATTTAGGCTATGTGTTCGCGTAACTCCCCCCGGGCCCTCGCCAGCTTCAAAGCACTTTTGTTGCGAACATCTACTGTCCTTCCTATCAACTGCTCCCGACGTTGCTCTCACTCATTCGCATCGTGCGGCACTGCAAAACGACCATGCACTAATAATTATAGATTTTATTGCCCACCACTCCTCCTATGGTTACCCCAAAAACAGCAAGAAGATCACGCAGGTTTACAAATCCATACGGCAAAACAACCTGCACCTATTCAATGCTCCCGGCACAAACGCCCGTATTGGCAACAGCGTATCTCGTGACTCTTCCCCGGGCTTGGCTATGACTTATAATGTTATAGACCGAATTTAGACATGGATCCCAGGCACATTAGGGAATGTTCACCACATCAACAGCCTGCAGCTGCTCACACAAAAGCTACAAAAGGTCGTCTTGGCACTGCACGCTTAACGGATTGGACACAATTTCGTCATAACCCCCTGCCCAATCTACTCATGGCATCGAGGAATGGTCAGCTGCCATCCTGGACACAGCACAAAAGGGCACAAAGAAAATCCCGATGAATCGCGACACCCTGGTGGTAGATGCCCACCTGGATCATCTTTGGGCTACCTGCTGTGGTTTAATCAAGCCGTGGAAAACTCGAAGGGCCAATCGGTGACTCCTCCTTCGGATTGCTAAGTTGACCATGGAAGCTGTGGATTATGCCCAGCATCTTAGCCAGCAAAATTGGGCTCAATTTTGTGCAAAGCTCCAACGAACGCTAGGCACGCGACGAACTTGGCATCTCCTCAGATCTCTAATGGGCAACAACGAAACCAAAACAGCAGTGACCCGCTTCATACAGAACTGCGCCGCTTGATACAGAACTACACCGGCACGGAAGAACTTCTAGAGGAGCTAAAGAAACCATGGGCTCGATCAGACGGAGACCGGTCTCTGCCACTTGATCTTTACACAGGCCCCCCAAACGCTGACCTCGATGCGTCCTTCACCCTTCCAAAAATTGAGGTAGTCGTGCGGAACCTCACTCGCAATACCACACCGGGTAAAGAACGCATCCTGCACATTCTTGCGCAATCTTGATAGAGCCGCCCTTGAAGCTTTTTTAGACTACATCAACAAACAATGTAATGCGTGTACTCTACCACTACTCTGGCTGCACGCAGATAATACTCTTATCCCAAAGCCTAAAAAACCATTGACTCTAGGAAACCTTCGCCCCATCTCACTGACATTGTGTGCTGGGAAACTGCACGAACATTTAGTGCATAACAGCTTGGTAGCACACATCGATGATAATGATGTGTTCCCAATGACCATGTTTGGCTTTCCACCCAATCTGTCCATGCAAGATATTTTAATCAAACTTAAGTCAGGCATTATTGATCGCCTCACGTCATCCCAGAAGCACTGCATACTCACTCTGGACATCAAGGGTGCTTTGGATAATGTTTCACACTTGACCACACTTGCAGGACTCGCATCTCTCGGATGTGGACAGCGCATGTATGACTAAATCAGCGCCTTCTCAACTGACTCCACTGCGATAATTGGTTTTGGATGTCTTCGATCGTCCGCTTTCACAATTCAAGCGAAGGGTATTGCGCAAGGCTAGGTCATTTCGCCACTGTTATTCAACATCCCCATTAAGGACCTCCCACCAAAATTGCAGTCAATTCCCCACAATAAACACGGGCTATACGCGGATGACTTTACTGTCTGGACGCCTACTTGCTCCATTGGCGAGCAGCAAGACGCCTTGCAGCAAGCGATTACAGCTACCTTTCAATACCTCCAGACACAAGGCCTCCAGTGCGCACCCCAAAAATCGGCTTTGCTGACTCTCCACTCCCAGCCTTCTCACAAATCTGGTCGCGGTATACCTAAACCTCAACTGGCCATTGCAGGGCAGCCAGTCCCCAACGTCTCGGAACTGTGGGTGTTGGGTGTTAAAATACCCCAAAACGGCTCCGGACTGCACACAATTTCCTCTCTACATAAAACCCTGTCACAACTAATGCACCGTCTGCCACGCATCTCCCACCACAGTCGAGGCCTTAAAAAGTACAATACCCTACAGATAGCGCAAGCTTTGCTTATTAGCCGCATTAATAACGGAACCCCATACCTCGCTCTGAATTCTCACTTCCTACTGTGCCAGTCCGCGACCTTCTCCCAGTGCGCTACGGTTTTAACTTAGTCCCACTCTGTGTGGCCATGACCGAATCATCCATTGCCCTCCATATATTCGAACCCGAGATGGGGATTGGGGCTGGGTAGCTTAGATTCAAGGATCCAATCTTCCTTTTTGAACCAATCCATGCTCTCGCCCTCAGGCCCATGTCGGTGGCCGCGTTAATTTCATGTTACGGTGATGTTTTTTGGGTCTCACAATACTAAAAAAACGGCTCTGGACTGTGTCGCGGAAAGCGACGGAGAAAGGAGCCAAGCCCCCGATCGCTCGTTTCCTGGCGCAGAACACGAGCCACTGCCACGAGCGCGAGAAGCGAGCCATGCCCATGCCCCCGTGCCCGTGCGAGCCGCCTCTTTATTATCATCAACACATTCCCGCCGCCGCCAAGATGCGATGGTCGAGCAGGAGGAAGCAGGTAGTAGGCGGTTCACACCCACAGTACATTCATGTGGTTTGGACGAGACGGGTGGTCCGGCGCAGCATACGACGTTCGGGGAGAGACAACACGGCGATGACAGTGTAACAATCAAATGAGAGAAAAATGCTCGTAGACCTAGAACACACGTGAACATCTCGTCGCGCACCCCCAATTTCGGCCACACAGTTGAGGATGTCCAGGTACAGAAGCTGGGCACGACATTTATAAGGATGCAGGGCATCTAGAACGACCACACCGTCATGTTGCTCAACTTGCTGCGGCAAGCTTCCTTCGCGGCTGTGTGCTCCTATTCACCATCCTCATTGAACAAGTTGGTGTGGGTGATGGCGTAGTCGCGCTGGTCGGTATATAGCAATGCATCCTGGTCCAAGCCGGCGTGAGGGTTACGCCCATTGCCTCCATCGCCGTCCTGGTCGCCCTGTGATTCACCGTAACCGCCGGGGTCATAGGGGAATTCGCGCTGCTGGTGCAGCTGTCTTCGATGGACGTGCTCCGTCGTCTGCCCCTGGCTGGAACGCATGTAGTCTGCGCCGAGCGCCATGGCTTGTAGCTGGTCACAGGGGACGACTCGTTGCCGGGAGTTGCACGGATCAGGATGGCGAGCTCCTTCACCATGCTTGCGGAACGACGATCTCGGTAGCCGATGCGAAAGCTTCCATGGTCTTTTCAGGGGGCCGCCAAGCAGAGTATAGACTCTGCCTGGTTTCCGTTCATGATTTCGCCGCAACCAGGTTCGCTTGGTGGTTCCCGTCAACCGAGTCGAAACGCCGGTGCATTGATCGTAGGCGGAGAATGCTGGACGGGCCTACGCCAGCAGAGAAGCCAGCGCCGGTAGCAGAACGTCCACCGGCGTGCAATTGGGAATGCCTCCCTCTCGCGACGGTCACCCACGCGGCAGTGTAGCACGAAACCTTCACGAGCGGTAGTGACGTCCGAACCGCCGGAGAATCTCAAGCTAGGCCGCTCCGGGTCGTCCGCCTCATTGTACTTCGTGGTACTCATTGAGACGGGTTACCTGGCCGTCCGCGAGGACGACGTAGTCGTAGCTAGGCGGGCTGATGGGTGTATCCAATAGCCCCTCCAGGGAAGCTGGCGCGAGCTCCGGCGGTTGCTCCAGGCGATGAGAGTCCTCGCCGGATCTGCGGCCGTGTAGATCCCAAACGCGCGGCTCACACACAGCGTGCCTATTCGCCACATTGTCATCTCCACCGTTCTCTTGCTGTCACAGGGGAGCGCCGCAGTCTTGCCGTGCCGGGGGACGGCAAAATTAGGGCTCGGCGCTCCGTCACTCTGAGCAGCAACTTGACTAGGAACCGCTCAGGGTCGGGCGAAGGAAACGTGCGCGCTTATGAACTGCACCTTTTTGCAATATTCAAAGCTGGTGAAGAAGTCAGCTTCCAAGTCGTCTAAATTGATGATTTCGTGGACGCTCTTGTCAAGGACCTTCATCTTTTCGTACTTGGTGTTGACGGCGAGCAGGTGCGAGTGGATCTGCTCGGTCGGTGAATCTGGATCCACTTACAACGATTCAATTGCAGCTATGCCCTTTGTGATGGCTTGCATCACAAAGTCACCGCGGCGGCGTAGCTCCTCCGTGGCAGACGGCAGCGAAGCTGGGCGACGGGTGGCTCCGGCACGAACACGAGCGGCGAGCAGCGTTCGAGGACGAGGCGTCTCAAGTCGGCTGGATTCCAAGGAATCCCTAGCCTAGCGTACCTTGCGTCTGCGCCGCGTCAAGTCGTGTCTGTTCGTGAATCGATCTCCCGGGTTTGACGGCACCAGGATGTCGCGGAAAGCGACGGAGAAAAGAGCCAAAAAAATCCTCCAGCATGTGGAGGATCCAAGAGGGAAGGCCGACTTCGCAGCTTCGTCTTCTTCATCCCAGCTATCGCCCTCTGCCTGCGTCCATCGCATTTATTTACAACACACATCCCCCGGCCCGAAAGCCAAGGACTGGCCTTCAAGCTGACCCTTCGCATGGGGCGCCTGAGTATTGTCTCAGTGATCAGGCGAAAATAAATGATGTCAGACTCTTGGTGCGGGTGGTGCTTGAAGCAATTATTCTCATCTGATGCTGCGTCCCCCAGTTGCTGTGGTTCCCCTTGCATCAGGATCACGCGCTTCGCACCACAGGTGTTGTGGTAGCCGCCGGGTTCGTAAGGGAATCCGATAAGTTTGGGTATCTTTATGTGATTCTTGATAACGAGCACGTTCCAGAAGGTGCACTGCTTGGTCGGTGGGCAAGCGACTGTACCTGGGGCAAACAGAAGTCTAGCATAATTCATGGTCTTCGTATGGCTGTCACCTCCGGTTTTCAAGCTGTCTAGTTGAACTGACGGTGATTCCACGCTGTGCCGTATTCGACACGTTCGGGGGAGGTGCCAGATTCGAAAGCGGGATGCAGCCTGGAGCTTCAAAACCTGTGAAGGAGTCCATTCGGGCACGCATCTGTAGACTCGGTGAAATATTCGGTATCTAGCTGGGATGCGGTCGTGGTTACCCACAACGTGGCGCAAGGCGTGGCTCTGGTAGGTGGGCGTCGATTCAATTCTTTCCGTCGCGACTTCAAAAGGGCGGTTTTCGTTCCTTTGGTAGTGTCATCTCGGTGCATACTGCGGGTGGTATCACCAGGCAACAATATCTTGGGCTCGCCAGGAGGCCCGCTGTGCTCGCTCTCGCCATAATCACTGAGCTCCTTGATCTGGTGCGGACACGGATATGCGTCACGAGAAGGGGTGATGGCACGGTCATCGGTTGTAGAAGAGGACGGCAGGAATGCGTCTGCCTTAACGTCACCCTGCGCCTCACTCCTGTCGCTCGAAAGGAGCATGCTCTCACTGTCGGGGAAGATGGCGAGGTTGGTACTTTGAGGGCAGATCGGGACAGTCATTTGACGCTGGGTGAGGTCTTCTTCTTTCACTGTACACAGTTTCGTTACAGGAGTCTCACCGTGAGTGGCGTTGACAGCAGAGTCACCAGGCGACATCCAAATGGGCGAACTTATGTTAGCTGCGTGTTCGTTGTGCATGGTGTGCTCGGGCTGTTGCTGGCGCGCCTGTGAGGGAACAATCGGAAGAGAGACAAAGTTGGTGTTGTGCGGTACATTGGGAACACACATGCGCTCTCGTTTGTTACTCCTCCAGGTGGTTCGGTCGTAGCCACCCGCGGCTGAATTCACAGTGGCTTTGCCAACCGCGTGGAGCAGCACGCGCGTTTCACACGAGTGCATTTTGTCGTCAAAATGCTTGGCAATGTCTTCCTTCCGCTTGTCGCTGGTCAGGTTTCCTTGAATTTCAGCGTTGAGGGCCCGTATCTCGCTCGGCATGTCGTGGAAGTGGTAAATGTTGGCGGTGAGATCGGTCACGTGCGGAGCCGGGTCCTGGAGAAGGGCGACGATTGCCGTAATAAGCCCTGTTATTTTCTCTCACAGGAGCCTGCGGCGTAGCTTCAGACGTTCCAATGGGAGGGGTGGCGTAGAAAAACGAGGGTCGGCATGGGCACGAGCCATGATGGGCAGCGGCCAAAGGCAAGGCCTCCCGGAATAAGTGGCGCGAACGTTTCAGGCCTCGCGAGCCTCGCAGCCGCTGCGCCTCCAAAGTCATGTCCACTCGTGCCTCTTATCCTGGGTTTCGGCAGCAGCATGTGGAGGATTCAAGGGGAAAGGCCGACCCAGACACCTGTTCTCGTAAGGTGATGGAACCTACTCTGAGCGAGACAGTGGGCGTAGCTTCTTCTTCATCCCAGCTATCGCCCTCTGCCGGCGCCCATGTTATTTATTTACAACAGACTGCACACAATTTCTCCTCTACATAAAACCCTGTCACAACTAATGCACCTTCTGCAAGGCAACCCCCACCGTCGTCGAGGCCTTAAAGAGCACGATACCCTACAGATAGTGCGAGCTTTGCTTATTTGCCGCATTTGCCGAGGTATGGAACCCCATACCTCGCTCTCAAAACAGCAGAAAAGGCTCGACTCAACATCATGATTCGGCAAGCGTGCTAAACTGCGCTTGGCCTCGCCACTGCCACTGCGACCCAAACACTAGATGCTTTGGGAGTCCACAACATTTTGGGAAGAGCTGCACGAAGCCCATCATTCAGCTCAAAACGGCGCCTGCAATTGACTGCCAGAGGTCGACAAGTCCTTAAAGCATTAGGACAGCGCCCGATACTCCGAGGGAACAACAAAATCGCATCCCGCTAGCCCTGCAAGATTGCATCCGAGTGGCCCCAATCTCTTGAAATATGCACGTCAACTACCACATTGGGAGCCGGGCTTTCCCGGCTCGAGCTCTTACTGCTCGATACGGGAACGACCCCAGCGCCCTGTACCCCGATGCTACCCTCTACCCTGCCCGCGCCGGCCACGTAGACTGTGCAGTTATACATACTGGTCAATGCATCAATGCCGCTACTTCTACCGCAGCCTCAATCGATGTCACTGAAGTAGCCATTGCCCTGGCCGCCACTTCCCGTCATAAACCAGTTACTATCTTCACCGATTCGCAGACATCCTGCCAAAACTACCAGACGGGCCGCATTTCATTATCAGCCCTAATCATCCTCCAATACTGCTCGACAACACCTGATATCTGCATCGTCTGGGCTCCTGGACTCGCCGCCATCCTCGACAATGAAGCGGTTCATGCCGCGACTCGCGATTTGATACACCGAGCCATTGCCGACGGTGGCCAATGTCTACCCCCTCTAGATCAACCCCACCCACTGAGCAGCTACAGAGAGATTATCTGCCATTACAAGAAAACTCGCCGCAGCCTCCCACCACCACACTGGCGCCTCTCCAGAGAGGAAGCTACAACTTGGCGGCGTCTCCAGAAAAACACCTACCCACATTCCACCCGCCTCCACCTCATCCTCCCCACCCAACAGTCTTCTCGCTGCGCTTACTGTCCCCAGCCTGGGCCCGTCTACCACATCAAATGGGAGTGCCAATGAACTCCAGACTTCCCTCCAGCCCTTTCGAGCTCCACCTTCGAGCAGTGTAGGCTGCCCTTGCCAGCCCGGTCCCGGATATTCAGCTTTAGCTGGTGACCCAAGCACCGACGGCCAGCCGAAGTAAAGGCATCCCGGACGAGGGATGCCTTCCACGGGGTAAGGCCCACACATCAGCCTCTGCTGAATAAATAAAAATATTTTATTCTGTCTCTCTCTACCCAATGTGTTTGTGTAGTGTAAAACGTCAAACTTTTACTGTTCTATGAGCTTGCATTACCTTCAGGGAGCATAATAAACGCAGGGGGCAACAACAAAGACGTGTAACTGGAGCGAAAAACGCCAGCAGTTGATCTATTGTCCACACTCACACAAATCACCACACCCCTAGAACACCAGTTCCTTGGAGTATTCCATACGCAATGGGCTACCTTAGTGCTCTGATTCTTTATATCGCTCAGGCAAAAGCGGACGTTGCTCTACAGTGGCGTGGACTGCCTTCGTGTTTTCCCGAACCAGTGTCTACGAATGAGGCGCTGCGCCAGACTCCTCCGTACAAAACCAGGCACGTCTCCCCGATGCCCGTGAGTGTCCTATATGTATGCCTCTGTCTTCCACGCAAGCACGACCTGGTGACTTGCCAAGAAAGTTGCGCCTTCGCTTATCGCTACCCGAGATAGGTATCGTGCAGTGCACTCTTGTACTCAGCCGCAGAGAATGAAACGTCTCAGAGCAAGCACCTGCACTACGGTATAGAAATCTACGATCAATTTATTTGTGTATGTTAAGGGGTGGGCCACGTTAGGTTTCTTTCAGATGATTTAAGACTAGTAGTCGGGCATCGGTAGACGCAGGGGATTATATTATAGAAACCTAAAAGACGGACATTGATACTACCGAAGGAACAATTTACAATACGGCATGGCATGCTTCACTCACACACACGGTGATAAATCAAACGTCCTACGTTGGACTTGCTGTGCGGCGTGGGCTGTCGGCGCAGCGGCGTCGCCTTGAAGTTCATTGCGTGGACCCGTTTTCACCCTCGTCGGCAGGAGTGATGCGGGCCCGGAGCGGCGAGGACCACAGGGCGCCGGAAAACTCAAGCTGATGGTCACGCCCAAGCCGGACGCCAAGCGAAATGCCGAGCCTGTTGTGCTGCGTCCGGAACTCGTCGTCTCACCTGGCAATGGCGTCTTCTCTACTGGGACCGTTCACAGCGACAGACGTTCCACTCGAGACCTTCCGAGAGATCCACACACCCGACTTCTTCCCTTAGCTCGGGTACTCCGGCAATCACCCCGTTCGGGATTGCCCGCGGTCGCGCTTCTTGTCACCGCCTTTCGGCCACATCATAACAGGGTATAACAGTGAACCGAACCTTACAGAAGGGGATTCGATAGCAGGGTCACTGAGAACCATCCCTATGCATAATCCCAATGTGTAAACCTCGGAGCGCCTGAACATAGTTCTTTGCGTTGCTTATTGCATTTTCTGCAGTGGACCGAGAAACTTCCTCTCTGTCTACGCTCGAACCCAGCAAATTTTCCTACCTGTAGCTCGCAGCAAACACCATAAAACAGGAATTGTACCTTTCTCGTCACTTTTCAGAATTCGCCATTAACGCGAGTGAACTATTTGCAAGTGTGTCATCATAAACAAGTACGCATCCTCCAGTGATGTTTTGGAGCAGGTTGCAGATGATATTGCATTCCGAATATACGTCTTATCTGCTCCTAAAAATTGCAAAGTGCAAAAAACTAGGGGCAGCTTGCAATAGTGGTTCAAGGCTGGAGAAACAGCAGAGATGGGGATCGACCTAGCTTCTACCCACACTGACATCGGATCCCACGAGAGAGCGAGTAGCCGGACGCCAGCAGTGCAAAGCCGTTTTGCATGGTAATGCAAATCAAAGATCATTAAAGTATGTCCAGCATTTTATTCAGGAGCAATCATTGTCTTCCCTTTCGTCGTCGTCTGCCGCGCGCAGCCGCGTAGGCCTCATCCTCTTGTAGCGCGTACTCGCCTTGGTAGACCCCCCTTCTCCGTCACCTGGTCTAGCGGCCGTCTCCTAGTGTGGTAGTGGTGGTACCAGTGAAATGGGTACCAAAAGAAATTATGTAATTTTTGTAGGGAAAAAAATATTTAAACATTAGAATAGATTAGCAGTAGATGACTAGAGAAATAAAAGTAAGGAGATTAGAGAAAGAAAAGAAATAAAAAGAAATAGGAAAAGTAAAAACGAACACCATTGAATGAAAATTGGAAGTAAGAAACACATGAACATAAAAAATTACACCATCTTCCCGTGGGGAACCCTGATGAGGATGCGAAGCATCGTGGCGGCTCCATGTGGTTCCAATGTGTTGCCGTTATGTTGAGTGATCTGGTTTTTACTAGCGCCAGAGGGAATTCCGCATCCGGGTCCACACCGATGGCAAAGGCACGCAAGTACTGTTGTGTTACGGTGAGTAGTTGGTGGTTCTCGAGGCGCCGAAACTCGTCCATCATGTTCTTGTCGATGTTGTCTCTGTGGTGGAATCGGTAGTCTCCATCAGCGTTGGTGAAGTAAAGGTTGTTGACATCGGTGCACCGGCTGAGAGCAATGTACACGCCCTCCTCTTCGCAGCTTTGTCTTCTCGTTCTTCTTCTTCTTCGGCGGTTCCCCTACGGGAGATGACGACGGTGGTTGAACGCGAACCTATCTCGTGATGGATTCTTTGGTTGGCCAATTCCTAGGGGCATCCTGCCACAATCAGCATCAGAGGCGCTGCGGATGGGGCTGGTTGAGCTGCAGGGTGCGTGGCGCTTCCCGCCACAGCTTTCCCACAGGAAATTCAACATCCTCCTCTAAAGTTTTTAGTTCGTCGTTTCCGTTGACGTTCAGCTTCGCGTGCCTTCGTTGTATCAGTAGCTTCTTGACGTAGTTTTAATGAGTCACGTACATACGGCGCGTTCCTAGCACTTGCTCCTATCCCTGATTTGTGGCGTAGTGGGAAGAGCACCGCGTACCTCTCGTTGCGGCCGGAAAGTCGTGGGATCGAAACCGGGCACCGCTAAATATTTCTTTCTTTTATATTGTAGTATCGCGCAACTGTGCGTGTAAGGAGGAGAGTTGCGCATGCGCAGTGTGAGTGCGGACACTGACGCGAGACATGCCGAGACCATAAGATGCTTTCGCATCTAAAAAATGTGGTACAGACGACGCCGTGAGCTGGGCGCGCATATACTTGACAGGGTAATCCAGCAGGGCCAAATGATCCCTAGCATGGGAGACGGCCTGATTCCAGGCTGAGTGAATGCAACGCACGGCAAAATTCTCCGTTGCAGAATCCCAGTTCATTCGCCCGGAATGACAAAATAAGTCTAGCAGACAGCGGGATGTCTAGCCGGCTGCATGTGCTTTCTAAGAATCTTTGTCTTATAGAGGAGAACCGTCAGCAGAAAAAGAAGAAATCGTCGATAGTTTCTGGTTGTTTGCAGAAAGCGCATAGCGGCGACGGGGCCAAAATAGAGCGGTGCAAGTAATATTTTAAATTTGGCACGCGACAGCGAAAGCTAGTGAGGGTGACTTCGCAAGCTCGCGACTGGCTTATGTTGCACTTCCATGAGTACCGGAGGTGCTCGACCTCCGAGTCTTCGTAAGCAGGATCAGGCATACTGTGAATGTATGCACCGCCTACGAAAGCGTGCCGAAGTTATGAGGTAAATGGGCGGCAGAACCTCCTCTACTGGACCGCCAAATGCCATTCCCGCCACACCCTTCGCCGATTCATTTAGCCGGATACCTGCATGTCCAGGCACCGAGACCAAACGAAGTTCACGAAGGGAGGAAGGCGATAAAGACGGAAGGGCTCTACGAAGGGGGATGAAGTCTAGGAAGTAAGGGAAGAACAAGCAGAAAATGCATCCGTGAGAATTATTGCGTGTCGTTTCGAAAAACCAAGCTTACGAACGGCCAAGACTTTTGCGAGACATTCTGCGTGGAAAGGCGTAGTAAAGTTAGGCAGCCGGAGTGAAAAGGGCCAATCTACACCCGGAGCAAAAATACTTACGCCTGCCTTCTCCTTCCGGACAGAACCATCGGTTGCCATATTGTGGATTGTGAATGTGAAGGGATGGCTTGACAGATTTTTCGTCATCTCCTTCGGCGAGGCGGACCCGGGGCGTGTCAGCCGATACACGACAATAAATACGAAGGCGGGAGCTCCTCAAGTGGTGTAAACCCAGCGCAAGCCTGGACGACGACGGGTCGTCGCCACGAGGCACGCGCTCACGTGCGCTGAGTATTTTTCTGTTTTGCTAAAACCACTCCGCGAGTCGTAACGGCCGGGCGGTCACCGCGAGGTACGCGCTCAAGTGAGATCGGGGTTTGCTGTTTCCATGGGACGGATTTCTGTCGGCCGAAACAGGTGTGCTGTTAAAAAAATATTCCAGGCCCTTCTCTTTCCGAATGTAACCGTGCCGAGGAGCTGTATTGCACACGTATGGTACACGTATGTATCGGTTTGTCACGCACAGCTTTGGCACGAATGACATGGTTAAAGATTTCTAGCCACCCCTTGAAGGTTAAAACGTCAGCGTGTTGAATCTGGTAAGAGTATATTATCAGCATTCTAGCTCAGGCTTACCGTTAGTGTAAGGAGTGGTGAGCGTATATTTAGGGCTACGTTGAGGTGTCAGTTTCCACTCAGGACATATTATGTTTGAAGGGTAAATTTTACGATAAGCCGCAGAAACGTATGTTTACATTTCTCATGAAAGGCGTATGCCTAATCTATAATAACCTACCCTATTTCATCATAACACCTGTGTCTGTATTAACACAACCTAATCCGTCCTATTACACCTAATTACGCTTTATTGGGTCGGAATCTAACCAAATATATCAGAATTTTAGTCCAGCGTAAACCAGACTAAACCATGTTATTCTGTCCGAACCCATCTTCATATTTCTTATACACACCAATCTGTAAGCCATCGGGCCCGGTAGGAAAGAATGATAGCCACGATGCGACCACGCACGTGGCGTTGAAAGATAAACGTCCTAGTTTGTCTTCTATGAGAATACGGCAAACGTAAAAGCCACACACCGTTCCGTTAATGATTTAGACTGCGTTCCCATAGGTCTCATTGTTTATTACGCATTTAGGGTTGGATAGTTGTCATTATAGGCCCTTTTTTAAGATGAGTAGAGTAAAAATTGAAGTGTGTGCCAGTACGCTAGTGTCATCCTTGAGATACCCATCTGAGACCAAACAAAAACCTCTCGAATCTTCTTCAAACCATGCGACGACTTTGTATGCTCACAGGGTGTTAGATAGGCACAAGGTAGCGTGTTCAGCTATCACGCATTTGTCAAACACTGTCGTCTCGCCTACCGCATGTTATCCGGCTTATGACAGCATTTATAACACCCATGACCGCATGTGGAGGCTCTTGCACACCTACACCAAGGCGCGCAGTTCTCACTTCCCACTGTTCCTACCCCGGAACTTCTCCCCTTGCGCTGCGGTTGTCACTTTGTCCCACTCCATGTGTCCATGTCCGAATCATTCATTTCTCTCCATATTGTGTGACCCGAGAGGGGACTTTGGGCTAGGTAGCTTAGATTTACTGATACAATCCTCCGTTGTGAGCCAATCCACGCTATCACCGTCAGGCACATGCCGGTGGCCACCTCGCCTTAACATCATTTTACTCTGATGTTTTTTTTTTGTCTCAGTCTTTGTCTTTTAGGCTTGGTTGTGGGTCTTTGCTGTTTTCCTACCTGCACATCTTGGCCATAACAAAAGGAGCTCCCATTCATGAAAGTAGGGATTACTTGAGTTCAAAGTGTTCAGGCAAATTCGCTCTCCAATATTTTTGTTAAACAGTGTAAAGATTGAAAAACGGCCTGCTTTTGAGATTTAATATTATTGACGCGAGGTCGGTCTGTAATCGTTTTGGTGAACTTTCTGCAGCCTTCTTTCAACATACGAGGAGCCCGCAGAAGCGTAGTTCAAAAGAAAAACGTTTGAAATTGTAACAGGGACTGTTGCATACCTTGGCCTTTTATGACAGTTTTAAGGGCAAGAATGATTTATTTTTCCCAAATACTAGCGTAAGAAAGCAGCTGTACGATGCAGAGACAGGAAAAGCTGTTATTTTGGGATGATCGGAAACGCTATCCATACCATTGGACAAGGACGATGGCAGCTTCCGTCAGAACATCTTGGCCTATTGGTATGGACGAACTGAAAGGGTGAGAAGCTCGTCTGACTTTTCACAACGTTTAAATAGCAGAGATCAAAGCGGAGGCGTAAGACTCTTTATGGTGTAAACGCTACGAAGGGTAACGAGTGATTGGTTAGGAAGCATCAGTCATTTCAATGGTGCGAAGCCTGGGGTGGCTACTGGGTGATTGCGCTTGATTTTGCGATTCTGGAGGCTTTGCCTCCGAAAGAAAACATAGTAAACAAGCTTTTGTTGCAACTGTTCGCTAACTAAAAGCGCCGATTAAAAGGTCGTTTTCTCGCTCACAGTGCGATGTGGAAAAAGCGCGGTAGCACAGCTGAATACCAGGAGTGAGCGTTTCACGGCTTTTTGAGATCCAGATTGCCGCACACAAAAAATTAGGCTTCTTTCGGCAAATCAGAAAAACATTAGCCATGCGGTGAATTTGTCTATGATGAAATCAACATTTCTTCCCCATTTTTGGTTGTAGGCTACCTAATTCAACAGCGCTACTTGCTTAGCAAACACCATTTTACCTTCGTGGGAAGTCCCTTCCAGAAAAATTACGAATGGTTCTGCACTGCCAACCAGAAATTATAGCATTTGGGAAAAGAGTACCGTTTTTATTCGCAAGTACACATGGCCCGGCCGCAGTTTCAAGAGTCATGTACAATTTCTTTGCAGTCACTGTATTGTTTGCGTGTAGGCATGTGTCCTTTCTGCGTATGCGTCTAAGCGGTAGACATGACCATAGTCATGATGCTACAACCACAGACAATTTCTCTTATAGAGTCTCGAAAATGCTTACAAATGGGCTATAATGTGAAAGCGCTTGTTTGTGCGGTTGATGCGAGTATGTCATGTGATTCTTAACATTCATTAGGGTTAAAGTTCTAGAAGACCCATTGAACGAAAATTGCGTGCGTCGTTCGTAACAGAAACATGGACCATTCGGAGCCGTTTCCTTGCACCAGGCTTGAGAAGCAAATTGTTTGTGTGTACACCTCACATAAGCACATGACACGATACCTTCTTCCCTTGAATAATTTTTTTTATTTCAGCCTATGCTCTACTAATAGAAGTTTGCATTGCATTTGGTATGCAGCTGATGGTTTTGTTTTTATTGCATGGCATGCCGCTCGGAAGCACTTCGCGTCCGGCTTAGTGAGCATGGGTTTTAAATATTGGGTGATTAAGAGGGTGTAGGGATCAGTTCTCATATTGTCAGCGTGCCTGTAGCGCTCGCCAGGAGAGTGGATATGTCGCAGCTCATTTTTTTATGTTTGTAATTTCTGTTAAAACTTACCTTTTAAGTAAAATCACATCTGTTCTCGAAACATGATGGCATATGTCACGCATGCATAACTTTTATTTGTCATTATTGACGATTAGATAAATTTTTTCTGACGAAGAAAATCAGGGCTTTCTATCTGCTTGCGCACACAATATATTGAAGCGTACTAGTGTCTGATGTTTTAAAATTAAGATTTTTTGAAGCTAGTAAAAAAAACTACTTGGAAGTAGGAAATTCTTCTCATGCGATATTGAAAACATTTCTTAATTTTAAAGAACTAGATAGCAGTGTGAAAACACTGCACGAATTTGAAGGGGCTGAACCCGTGTGTGTTTAGCAATTAAAGCACAAACGTGAACGCCCAGACACAGCCGTAGATTGCACGATACATGAGGGTACTGAGGTTACCCGCGGGCACTAGGTATTTTTCAACTGTCATTCCAAAAACGAGTTCATCTCGGCACCAGCAGTATCAGACTCACGGACAGAAACTCTGTAGATTCAATACTTCGGGAACATGTAAAACGACATTTCTGAAAATATTTAGCCATTTCACGATCACCATTTAGGTTTTTTAGCTGCCCTGCCTTAGTTTGTTGAGATATTTTTGTTCTTCAGCAAGCCTCCAGCCAGTTGATTTCAAACAGAAATCTGGCTTTCCCAAATCAATCTTAGCGTTGATTCGCCGCAAAAAGACGTCTTAACTCTTAAGAAATCGCTAATAAAACGACGCATTTACCTTTCTTTCCCTCGCAGCAATTTTATTACTCAAACAACGGCTGCTGCAGCCGCTGTTTCCGTGACGATGAAGCGGTCACCAAGCGAAACCGCGCTGATGTATAGCGCCATAAAAGCAAGCAAATACAACACTACCGCGTACCAAGCGGGTTCGTCCATTTCGGTCACATACGCCGGGCTTTCCCGGACTTCCATGTCCTTTGCTGCTACACTACACAAAATGTGTAGTGTGGCAATGTGTACCAAACGTGTAGTGTAACAAATGTAGCAAATGTGTAGTGTTACAAAATTACTACACAAAGTGTGTCTTCGTGCGACCCGTACAAAGCATTGACGCTTTGCTGAGGAAAAGCATATTATAGGCCGCGCGAAGGTAGGCGTCGAACCTAACTTTCGTGCGCAACACGTCTCGTGGCATAGCGGCATCGCAAATCGAGTGGACGAGTAGCGCCATCTAGCGGCAGCCAAGGAGTACGTTCTATGCGCCATATGTTACGTACACAAGAACAGGATGACTTTAGCAGAAATACCCGCCGTGGTGGCTCAGTGGCTAAGGCGTTGCGCTGCTGAGCACGAGGTCGCGGATTCAATGCCAGCCGAAGTTTTTCTTCTGTGTTGGTGTGTGTTATAACGCCTTAAGATGACAGGCCCCTGGTTCATCACATAATACCAGCGCTTCTTATCACTGAATGAGGGCTGGCCAGAGAAATCTCGGACAGATCCGTGTGCCGTCCGCGAGTAGCAGAGGCGAGCAGTACTTGGAGTCGTCTGGCATGAGTGCAATCGCCAGCTCAACAAAGGCCGGCAGTTCGCCAAATGCCTTTAAGCGCTGGACACATGTGCGATTGGTACACGCGATTCGCATGCGAATCTGATCGTTACGACTGTCGCCCCGACTAGTCGTACGTGTGAATTTGAGACGGCCCGATGCGCGCATGAATGCGTCGTTCGGCGTCGCTCTCGCCCACTTGCTTTTGCTCCATGGTCAACTACGATGATCGATGAGCTGAATTTGTAGATTCTGCGCCGTTTTTTTCGCCAAGAAATGATAAAGCAAGCAATCGTGAAGCGTTTTCTGCCTTCGGAAACAGTCCGCGCACACGCCGGCCGCTCCTGCCAGCTCGGCACACTCAGCGGCTCGAACCGGCGCAGACCACGGTAGCAACCGCGCTTGTCGCTGCTCTCTGAATCAATCTGATTGCTAAAAAAGAAGTTCCACATGCGAGAAAGTAGGTGTTAGTGTGGTGAAAAATTGTGCTAAGGATTGTTGTCAGGGCTTATTTTAAAAGCGGCGATCAGACATCTGCCGCGATGCAAGCCTACGCTGACCGGTCGCCGCGGCGCGCGGTGCGCCGAGCGGCCCAGAGATTGGCGATACCTGCGCGGAAAGCATCGGAACAGGCTACGCAGATGTCTCGGTCACCGATCGCTCAAACAGCAGTTATAGCTTAAAGAGTTCCTCATGCGAGAAAAAGGGATGATAGTGCAGTGAAAAAGTGTGTTGCGGATTGTCATACGCAGTTGCACAGATAGCGGCGATCAAATATCCGCCAGGATGCTAAGCCAAAGTTCTCCATCACCCGATCCGACGCGAGCGACGCAAGCCGCCGTAGCCGATCGCGTGCGGCCGACGGGAAGCGATAGAAGCCGACACCGTTCCCTTTTCGGCACTCCGAGTTACAGCGGAACGCAGCACAAGTTGTGGGCATTGTTCCGCCCACAACGAGCACACACAAAAATCAAACATGTAAATACAACCACGACCCCTTCCCGCTTGTGCGGGAGCTGTGGGGAATGTCGTCTGCTGCCCCTACCGGACTGCTTAGGGACTTGGCCGCTAGGGGATTGCGCATGCGCAGTGAGGTTGTGAAAGAGGCGGATTCCCGACCGCGGCGGCCGCTTTTCTGATGGAGTCGAAAAGCAAAAACGCCAGTGTGTTCGAGATTTCGGAGCACGTTAAAGATCCCCAGGTGGACAAAATTAATCGGAGCCCTCCACTACGGCGCGCCTCATCGCCTGCGTTGCGTCGGCGCGTTAAACCCTACAATCAAGCAAACTTTAGCAAAAATGAGGGTTAACGTCTATTTGAAGAGGGAGAAGGCCGCAGAGGCCTATAAAAAAGTGGCTCTTTGCACAGTACTCTACAAACGTCGCTCAATTATCTGGCCGAGCATTGCGCCAGGTACTGCACCGAAGCCGACAAGTTGGCGTTTAGGGTTGGCGCCAGTTCTACTGGATGAGCTCCCACCATATCGCTTCTAGGTTTTTAGGGCGCAGCCCTTTGGTGCACGTCCGTGGGCTGAGCAGCGTCGACATTGTCGTTACCGAGAGGCGATGGCAAGGGCGTAGAGTAAAAGAAAGCAAAGGCGGAAGCTGTCGCGAAACTTGAAGGGGACGGCGGTTCGTCGTGGCGGCGCGAGACGGTTCTTCGTAAGTGGGCGGGGGGGGGGGGGGTGCAATAAGCGCTCGGCTGCGTCCCGTTTAGCGGAAACGTGAAGGGGGGCGTGCGCGTGACGATGATGTGCGTTCACTTAAAGGGACACCGAAGCGACTTTGTCAAGCTTCCCTTTTTGCTTGCACTGTGTAGGCTGGGTAATGTTAACAAACTTTTCCTCGTTTATCTGGTCGATAAAGTCGGTAATTACTTATAAAGACCGAAATGAGAAAAACTACCAACCGCGGACTGCGACGGCCGACCCAAATAAAGGCTGTGACGTCGGGAGGAAGTTCACCGTTATTGGACGATGTCCAAGGTTAGCATTCAAACAAGTTTCGGTTTCGGTTCCGTAAAACAACATTCTTGACATACGAAGTTATTGTTGGATGGGCATTCTGGATATCTCAATAATCGCCATTCCGCGCTTCTGTAATGTTGTAGGCTGCAAAATGCCTAAGATCTGCCTGCCAGCACGGCTTGGAATCGTAGCAATCACTAATCACTAGACGAGACGCACGCAGTGGCTACGCCCTCCACGTCACCGCAGGCGCTCAAATGCTATGCGCTTTTTCCCCATCCTTGGAGCTTGCCGCACTCATGCCTGTCTTGTAAAAAGCGTGTTCACACCAGGCCAAGCGTCTGCTGATTCTGGCCTGTGCCCACTTCCCGCAAGCAGTCATTGCTTATGGAAACAGCACGCCAACCGGAACTCGCAATATCTCTTGTCTAGCAATTGCATTTATTAGACAGAAAAGCGTTGGTAGATGTGTCGTCGTGGTGCTGACTGTAGTGCTTGTTCACCGAGCGCAAAAACGTTATTCTAGAACTTTAGTTTTACGCTGTACGGTAAAAGTATCAGTTGATTTTATTTCCTTAGTACCTATATTAGCTTCGCTGGCTTCTTCCGCCTTAAAGTGGCCTTAGATTTTTCTACTAGCGCACCAGTCAGCAAAGCGTCGCATGTGTGCTTGTACAGCGCTTGTGTTGAGCGACCTAGACTTGGAGATTGATACAGTGTACCAACTAGAAAACTAAAGAAAGACACATTTTTTTATTCACAAACGTGTCGTGGCTGAGTTTCAATTGACCGAATGAATTGCGACGACCTGTCGGCGGCCGGTGGACTAAACGCTGGGTCGCTGGACTAAACTGTGTCGCAAGGTCGGCGAGCCGTGCAGTAGCGCAGTCAAGGCAAGTCATTTTCTCCGGACGTCACACGAAAGCGCCACACAAAATGGGCAAAGACGCATAGAGGAGGACCGCATTTTGGAATTGTTTTTTGTGCTAAATAAATTCGCGTAAATGCACTCAGAGTGGCCGAAACATGGCCTATGGACTCTTGACTACAATCTGCGCTAGTAGTACCGAATTGTTTACAAATCCCTTGAGTGTCACTTTAGGACGCAGTTCCGGTCCCTTCCAGTGACGCATTTCGCGCCGCTGAAACAGAGGCTCATCAGAGCTGCCGTCGAGAGAACCCACGAGTGAGTGCTGCCTCAGCGCACTACAGCCATCAGAAGTGAGTACTGAACTGCGAGTGAAGGAACCCGTCGTGCGCTTCGTCAGCCACTGCAGATCAATATAGCCGGTCGTGCTGCAGATAAACGAGCTGCCAGAACGGAGGCCTAGCACCGCGGACGTCAAAACAACGACTGAGTGCAGAACAATCAACGAGGCAAGCAGTGCATGCGCTTCGTCAGCCACCGCAAATACAATTTTTCTGTAGCCATTCAAATATGTCCTTCTGAAATTCTGTGCCTCAACATATTTTGCATCGTCAAAACAGCCAAACAGCTGTGCCCAGATATCGGATTAAGGAGTATCGTAATCGCCAGCCATTTTTGAAGCGAAAGCTACAATGACCGTAATAGCGCCGTTTAGCTGAGGCTGGTGGCCACGCAGCAAGCTGAGCGGTTGCCTAGGAATCGCTGCGGCTGGCAGCACCACTCGCCGCGCCATCTGGCATGACTTCAGAGGAGGAGCCAGTGAAACGTCGCTGGAACAGCAGAGGAGGAGCCGGCGTTGCATGGTACATATAGAAGGTGCTGCTCGGTGGGATTAGTCGTCATATATGGAAAGTGAGCGGGAGATATTAAACGAAGCCAGACTTCGTCATCGGACCGAAACCAAGAGGAGGCAGCGAGCCGAGGAGACGGAGAAAGAATGAGCCGCTGCGCCTCGAGAAGCGTCGAAAGTACGAAGCGGTCAGGCGAGTGGATTCAGATGAGGAGAGTTCATTGTTTAGTTGGGAACATCCTGCGGGGGTGCTGATCAACGACGGAATGAAACCAAGATGATGCCACTAGATGCAGGGACAGAAGAACGTGATCGGCGTGTCGAACAGTAACTTAACGAGATGTAACAACCTAATCCAAACACTTAGACGTACGAATCTAAACAATAAAGATGTAACCGTACAGAGAACCCAGCTAAACAAACATTAACCATAAATCTCGCTACGCAGACCCAGACATAACTGAGTTCAGCCATACCCATTTTTTTGTTCTTTATTGTTCCAACGTGACTACAAAAACTTCGAGGTCAGTTTTTATAAAATTGTGAAGGCATATTACGAAACCATTTGCCACGCTATTTGAAGTACTTCCGGTGTAAGCTGCGCGGTGTAGCCAGTAGCGGTTACATCAGTCTTCACGTTTTTGATATTTTTACCTTATTTTACAGGCTGCGGGTAACAGTGGCCTATTCGTGTTCTCGTTGACCTTATCTATCGATCCACAGCAAGTTGTTTTGACTTCAGTGTCCCCTTAATGTAAAGAAGATTGCTGTTTATTTCAGACCCAATGACGCTAAGCCAAGTGGAGGCCACTGTAAAGTCCAATAACCAATAATACCCCATGTACAGACGGTCTCACGCGCAATGTTATGATGATTTCAATATGCTTCCTGCGTCTGATCGCTAACTCGTTACGCCCCCTATGGATTTGGTGCCCTTTCTACTTTGTTTTACGCTCTCACACTGCACTGATAGCCTATACTTCTAAATAACGAAAGCTGTGTGAAATCCGCGGAAGAATACCGTCCAATCGGTCTGTGGATTGTTTGAGAGAAAAATTTTACAATGTTTTTTTTGACGTGTTGAATGTTTTTTTTTATGTTTTTTTTATAGTCGCCCTGATTTTGAAGACTGTTAGAGGATCCTTCGTTCATCCTACATTCCAATACAAAACAAGCAAGCGTGTTCTCGACTCTTTGATTTGGAAAAAAACAGCTCTAAGGTTCATTTCAATGTTCCCATACAACGCATAATCGGAGTATACGGACCGGGAGGACATGCGGCAAAATTGTTCAGCCAATTTTCCGGCTCTCTACTGTTATCACTCAGTACAGTCAAACATGTTGTATGGCACAGTTACATGGGATAATATGAAAACGCTTGCATCAAATTGGATCAGAAGTAAATATTTCTAGGGAAGTAACAGTCCATGCCTGCTAGCATGTAGTTTAGTGGCACGCTCTAAGCGATAGATATAAGGGCACATGCAATAAAATATATCTCTGGGCAGTTACAATCCACGAAGATCTTGCAATTTGACGCCATTACTTCCGGAAAGGGTTGCAAAACCACTCATAGACAAAATGAAGTTTCTTCACTGTACATTCATCACAAAACTAAAAAGCGGCCGAACTTCATAGCTACGCGAAGTTCACCAAAAGTTACCATACCGCGACCAGCGATGCGCTCGATTTCTGTGTAACATCTTTAGAATCAGAATAGCAATAATCTGACCTAGTTATTACGTAATGTTTGTAGGGGAATCAGCTTTATTGTACACGAACAAAAGGGAAGAGGGCTAGACATGACACACCGCTTCCAACTACTGAAATTTTACTGAAGGAAAACAAATATATACACTAGGGTTGGGGCTGTATTCTGTCCCAACCCGATTCCAGGGTTGAGACTGATTGCAAAGTTAGGGCTGCAAACGCTATTCCAGAGTTGGGACAGATTGCAGCCTAACTTTCCAATTGGCCAAACGTTGTCGTTCGCCTTCTGCTTGCTCAACCCCTCAGCAGCCCTCCCTTGTCTTCTCGAATGGCCTTCCAATTGCCGATACACAGGATTATCTCGCCAAGCACGCACACATTCACTAGAGCGCATGGCTAGTCCTTCTATCAGGGTTGCCAGCTCTTCGCCGGAGCGGACGAAGCGCGGCCTACCCATGGCGCAGCTGGCATTCCACTGGCGAAGCAATGGCGCGTGCAGAGGGAGCTAACCTCCATTTCTCTTCTCTGGAGGGAGGTAGCGCCTGTGATTGGCTAGGAATGTGGCGTGATTTGGTACTACACTTGCGGAAGCGGCCGCCAGATGCGGGGGCAAAAGAGAATGGAGACAAAGATGGTTTGGTGTACGGCGCCGGCAACACCTATGGCGACGTGAGTCAGCTAAAAGAAGCTTCGCTGGAACAAGCTCCACGGTAAATTGGCAGATCACAACACGAGATATATGCAATATCATGGCTGTCAGCAATCATACCAGGTCTTTAGCGGCCCGCACACAGTAATGAATAATGAATGGTCATGTGTCACTTCTGATTGACACAGGCGGCGGTCACGTGAACGAGCAGTGATTTTAGTGTGATTTATGCGTGGGTAACTAATAAGTTACCACATGCGTGTAGCCTGAGCACAGCAGTCTAGCAGTGACTCAATACGCTCTTAGCGAGCAGGCGGGCCATCACTGTTCCGTGTTAGCATACTCACGCTGGGTTGTAGTTCTTAAATGTAGTATTCACTAACTGTATTTATTTTTCGGTTGCTGTGTAAGTATATGCAAAGTTCTTGGTTGGATTTTCGTACCCGTTTTGTGTGGTTGAATGTCTGTTGCGACAGTTTATTTAAAGACCGTACAAATACCTTTACAACAACCAAAGCATCTTCCTCTATCGTACACACTAAACTTTTTACGCCCTTTTGGCCAAAAAGGGTGTAAGATAATTGAAAAAAGGGTGTTGGGAGGCCCTTACGCCCTTTTTCTTGAATCTCAACACCCTTTTTTGTAGCTTTCCACCCTTTTTGCGTGAAAAAAAGGGTGTTGACCAACCTCAACACCCTTTTTTTTGGAAGGGCGTTGAAAGGGTGTGGAAAAGGTGTTCAGCTCATCATTGATTGAGGTCATGCATGCAATATAATTTCAAAAAGACATCCCATTGTACCATCCACCCAACCTCTTCAAAAATGTTCAAAAGCAAAAAAAAAAGCTGCCAAATTCAATAAAAAGCAGCGGCAGCACCGACGTTGAAACAGGAAAAAATATCAGCCCTTGCTTATTACGACATCGACAGAATAACACTCCCCCTCCCTCTTTTTGTTTTCTACAACCTTGCACGGAGCACAGCACAACCTTGAACTGTGACATCTGTATCATCATTCCGTCATTCCCTGTTCCTCTCCTGCCCCACCAGCACAATCATAGCCCCCTCTGACAACAGTCATTCTCGTCACTCAGTGGAGTTATAAAGTACTAGCAATCACAATTTTATTCCATTCTTATTGTTAGCGACCGTAAATATTGTGTACAAATGCAATAAACAGACCACCTAGTTTCTCCTGCAGAAACAACGTTGGGGAACAAGGCAGATATCAAAAGAAAACAAAAGTTGGGGAGGGAGAGGGCATGAAATCGGGCGCTAAATAAACAGACGCCAAATAATAATACAATTACTTACACTAGAACACTGCCACATTTCATTGCGGAGTGTATCTTACTATCTGCTGCTTTTTTAACGTTCAAATTGAGCGCCAAAAAACTCAGTTCGCGTTGTGTGTTTGTAAACTTAAAACAATATAAGCTTTTTTATTATATTACACACAAAAAATAATAAGGTTACTGTTATATTCAGTAAAATAGGCAATTATTTATTGTTGTCGTTTTAATTTGTTTACGCAACCCGCTGCCAATGGCCGACACCCTGATACGGCGTGCGGCGGCGCGGCCAGTTACCCCTCGAATCGTCACGTGACCTGTCTGGCGTCGATTGTGATCTGTGTGTACCGTGTACCCGTCGTGCGTTAAACAAGCGCAGTTATCAGGGTTAACTGGTCCCCCTCGTTGTTTTCGGTTGTGGCTGTCCGTGTTCGACTTCGCGAAAGAAATATTTGAGAACAACTTGCCACCTGAAGACGGCTAATTTCGTTTGGCGATTGCCCCTGAACGTCGCTCGCTCTTCTGCGTCGTTAAACGCCCTGGCAGGTAAGCTGTCTCGTCACATTTTGCCGCTTTTTCTTGGCAACTGGATGTCGTTTGTGTAGCTGTGATCAGCCGCAGTTTTCGGATTCGTTAACAGGAGCCCGCGTGTTTGTTTTGTGTGAATTGTTTATACTGAACTGGCTAGGTTGTTGAACCTAGAAGGCTGGTCTCTGAGAAAGGCGATGTGCGAAAGAAGAACATTGTGGTGCTTTGCATTGAGCGCTTTGAACGCACCTGGCGCCTCCAGTTTAACTCAGTACCGTTTCCCATTCCCGGAGCACTATATTGAACAGGCTTCAAGAGGTTCACCACTGCGAACCACGTCTTACGCGTAGTTTATTCAGAAACACGGGGCGGCTACTCCTCTAAAACTTGTGCTGCGCCAGCGTTTACGGGCTACCGTTACATCACCGCTGTTCCTTTGTTGCCGTGTTGGGAATGGCGAGGGAGAAATCATTTGCGAGCGAATGTGCGCGTCCTCGGCCAGCTTCGTTGCGTTTTCGGGCGAGCCACCTCACCATGTGTACGGTGCCGCTGTCCGCGGGCATTGATTTGGCTGAATGTTGTGTTGCCCGAGTTGTAACATCTCGTGCACCCAATAATTTCCATTCTTGCCTGAGTGGTAATCATGTGTCATCCTGTTTTAGACCTCTGGGCGGTCTGAGCACATCACGTCCCTCCATTCAACCGGACAAGAGCCACAACCATTGTCAACAGTGTTTGGCCGCCAGACGTAAGTTTTACAAAACAGTTTTGGTAGCACAGTGGGCTACCATACTTCAATATAGTTCGATCACTTGAATGTACAAGTTCTCGCCCCCGTAACAATTATTGGTGTTTCATGCATAACCTAACATGTAGCAGCTAAATGGCAACCTTTATTGTTAATTTCGGAAAACTCAGGTTTCACCCAAAATCATAATGTGGGCGTAGCAGTTAATCACCATGTATACGAATTTCCTGGTGTTAGTCATGTTTACGGTGAAGCCATATTCTTAGGTGGTGACACAAAAATGTTATTACCTTTGTAGTTTAGTCTTCGATAAAGCCTTACCAGTTCTGTTTTCAGCTATTTTTTGGATGTTTATCATGTGAATTGACAGTCCTTGCAGTCCACTTTTTCAAATAGTTAAAGGAGCCATGAAGAGAAAACACAAGTTTGGTTCATTCGAAAGATTGCCTCGTTAGAACCATAACGACACCACTTATAACGCAAACTTCGCCTAAATAAGCTACATAATTAGGGAAAAAGGAAATGGACCATGCGCACCCACCAGCTCATTTTCTGCAACAGACAACCTATGATGTCACTCGAGAATGCTCTGCGATTGGCAGAGGCCGGGCAAAAGCAAACGCATGTTAGGCAGGGCTTACAGTTTGCATAGCGAGCTAAATGCCACGTGAAACATACTGCACATTCTTTTTATGACAAAGAACGGTGGTGGAGTAATGGTTGAAGTTCCGAACGAACACGCAAGCGTGTATGCCAATGCGTACGAAACTACCGCCAGCCTAACTCGACATCTCGCCGTTCGCCACCGTCGCGCCGACGAATTTTCGGGTTTCAAGGCTCTTCGGGGCAACGAACCGTCCCAGCACGCACAGCCGCGACCTTGCTGGTATCGTAATCCCTTCACAGGAGGTTGGCCGTCATATCGCCAACCAGCAAAGGTAAAATAGAAACAGGGGAGTAAGGAAACACAGAGCAGCAACGAGATAGTGCCACTCGTCGCACAGGTTTCGGTATGGAGGTCGTGGTTGGCTTTGCTGCTGTCGTTACGAGCTCGTTTACAGTTTACACCACTGAAAACTTCGTTTCTTCGAGTACTTTACAATGAAATTTCGTTGCTGTGTTTTAAAAATGCCATGTAGTACGGGCAAATCGTCGAGGGAGTGCGACATCCCCGCCGGGGAGATCTCCTTTCATGTGCTGCCCAACGACGAACCTCGGGGAAGCAAAAGGAGGCCATGTTCACAAAGCGTTTTGTGAACGTTTTGTGAACTTTGCAAACGGAGGAGAAGAAGCTAACGGAAAGTACGAGTGTGCTCGCTTCATTTCCGAAGAAGTGATTACGACAGGGACCCGGACATGCTGGCGTTCGTCGCCGACTTCGTCAAATCGCCCTGACCTTGGGGAAAAAATTGCTGTACACACCGCGCATTGACGCTCGAATCTTTCTGGTGGGAGCAGAGAGCTCGAGCGAACGGCTTTCCATACACGACCACCGGCAACTGGCGTAAGCGATACTGCTACTGAAATTGAAAATACGGCACATACGTTACAGTCTGCATTCGTCCGTCGCGACGGGGCTGACGAGGCAGCGGTGCCGACGGCTGGGCGTTCGTCTGTTTGTGGCTATCGCGAATGGTCGCTTTCCCGTCCACCGCGTATCCCACAACTCTTGCCGCTCGTGCACGTAGAAGCATTGAGCGTTCAAGTGGTGTGAGGTTGTTAAATGCAAGCCCGAGCTCCTCGGCGAGAGTTTTGTTCCCCGGATCAGGCGATTCCATGACTAGGGCTGCGGATGCACTAGGTTTTACTAGTATTTTTAAAATGGCCGCCGTCTCGGTCGACTCCCGCGTGTGGGTGCTATATGGAGTCGACATACTAAGTATCTGTTTCATGGACCGGCTCGTATGACGCCATTGTTCACGTTTAGCGGGAGATTTAAAATTTTGGCTTAAATTGCCTTATTTCTCAGTGAATAAAGCATCATTTTCTTCCGGGAAAGCGCTTGGGGTACTATGAAACACCTAATCTTTCGAATAAAACAAACTTTGTTTTCTCTTCATGGCTCCTTTAAAGAGGCCATTTAAAGAGGCCTGATTGGGGTTCTGAAGGCTGCGATTTACGCACGCTAGTGCTGTATCGCCAATAAAGAAACATCCTTCCACAAAGAAAAAGATTTGAAAGTGTAAAGTATCAGCTGCATTATTCTTAACTGGAACATGCTAATTGCAAGGCCTGGGGCTTTTCCTGAAAGCACTGTGGATGTTATGAAAGAGGAAAACCACTCAAACACATCTGCCAATACCGTTGCTGCTCCAAGATACGTGTAAGCATTGAGTCTTCTGAGCAATACATTACACCCTTTTTTTTAAACAACCGACGTGCATGCTGAACGTACTCCTCATTGGGCGTGTGCCAGGCGCGTAGCCAGGAATTTTCTTCGGGGGGGAGGGGGTGGCGGGGGCCGTGGTCGACCAAAAGATGGGACGGGGAAGTATGTAGGCAAGGCATCTTGCGCGTTGTTTTGGAAACGAAGCTTGAAATAACTGACTTTAAAGGGACACTGAAGTGATATGTAAACATTGCGGGATTATTTGCGCAAATTGTAGTCCGGAGTCCCCAGGCCATGTTACTGACCACTCTGGGCGAGTTTACGCGATTTTATTTAGTAGAAAAATTAATTCGAAATGCTGTCCTCCTCTCTTACGCTCGCCCATTTTCTGCGGCGTTTTCGTGTGACGTCGCGAGGAGCCGAGCTCGCATTGGCTGCGCTACTGCACGGCTCCCCGGCCTTCAGACAGAGTCAGTCGGCCCAGCGTTTCGTCCGCCGGCCGCCGACGGGTCGTCGCAACTCGTTCGCTCAGTTGAAACGAAGCCAGAACACGTTTGTGAATGAAAGAATGTGCCTTTCTTTACTTCTTTAGTTTGTACACTGTATCTGCTCCAAGTCAAGGTCGCTTCACACAAGCGCTGCACAAGCGCACATGCGACGCTCGCTGACTGGTACGCCAGTAGGAAAATATAAGGCCTCTTGAAGCGGGAGAAGAGTCAGCGAGTCATATAGGTACTAAGGAAATAAAATCAACTGATATTTTTACTCTACAGCCGTAAAAATAGGGTGCGGGAAGCACTTTTTTGCGCTGGGCGAACAAGCACAGCGGTCAGCAGCACGACTACGCATCTGCGAACGCTTTTCCGTCTACGAAATGCAATTGCTAGACGTGAGCTATTGTGGAAACTCGGGGGACGCTTACTGCACGAGCGCAATACAACAAATAGTCACCTAAGCTGCTTGAACTGCCAAAACTAAATAAAAGTGTAAACTTGTTGTACAATATATACTTTATATTACCAAGGTCGGCCGGAGCCCGTCCATGGCCGAGTGGTCTGGGGCGCTAGGTATGTCGCCGCAAGTGTTTTTGCAAGTCACGAGTTCGAGTCCCCGCGGGTACGGGGCTTTTTTTTGTAAATTAACTTTTTCTTTCGTTTTCTTCCGATGTTTTCTACATTGAGTTCACCTTTTTTTGGGCCACAACGTTCATGGCTCCACGAACTAGTTCACAGAACGCCCGCAGGCTGGCACTGACGCGCTAGCGAGTTCTCGTTGGCGTGCTGTTGCCATAAGCACCGACTGCTTGCGGGCAGTGGGCACAGACCAGAATGAAAGACCCTTGGCCTGGTGCGAACACGCTTTTTACGGTACAGGCCAATGAGTGAGGCAAGCTCCAATATGGGGAAAAGCGCATGGACATTTGGGGCGCCTGCGGGTACGCGGAGGGCGTCCATGCACTGCGTAGGCCTCGGCTAGTGATGCTACGATTCCAAGCCGTCCTGGGAGGCATATCTTTATGCATTTTTTACAGCTGACAACATGGCAGAAGCGCGGTACGATGATTACTGAGTTATTGAGAATGCCCATCCAACAGCGCCACAGTTGTGTTTTACAGAACCGAAACCGAACCGAAACTTGTTTGGTTGCTCACTTAGGTATCGTCCAATCACGGTGCCCGCTCCTCCCAACGTCACAGCTTAGTTGGTGCGGCCGCCCGCAAACCGCGCATGGTAGTTTTTCTTCTTTCGCGCTTGTAAAATAATTACCGATTTGTCAACCGGATAAACGATGAAAAGTGTGCTAATTTGAGCCAGTCTACGCTGTGCAAGCAAAAACGGGAGCTTGACAAATTCACTTCAGTGTCCGTTTAACATGCGATTTGTGTATGCTCAACGCTAACTGTAAAGCCCACCTTAAGGAGCTTAGATGGTGATGATAATGATGATCACCTAAATTGCCGTTCGCTGGTCTGTGGGCACACCAGGGGCGATCATTCGTCCGCAGAGCAGGTGGTTAGGCGGACCCGCGCTCGTGAGCGTGATCATGAGTGCGCTAGTGAGTGGCGCGCGGTCCCTGAAGTTCGTCGGGCGGAAGTGCAGGCCAACACTGGGTGTTTACTATCAAGATTCTCGTGTTTTAGATTTTCCTTTAGAAAAGGGACTATTAAGTTTTCTTGTCAGCTATGAAGTACAGTCGAGCACGATTTGAAGGTTATCGCGCCAGCATCGAGCGGCCAAGCGGGCCACCAGCCCACGGTTTCGTTTCGGAACCATGAAAATCAAGATTTCGCACTCTTCGTTCCCTTGTTGGCTGTTCCATGATACAACAATGGCCCGCATGACTGACTTGCCACCCTTTGGGTTTCAAGCTGTACATTCGTTGTTATCAAGCACAGACTTGAACTGGTTGCCCTTTATCTACGCCGACGATAACGAAACTTGCATGGAATATTTGCTAAAGCTGGTGTTCTTTCTTCTTCGTTTGAAAGAGTAGCTTTCCGCGACAACCTTCGAATCGCAGTGGACTCTACATGCGGCGCATTCGTATATTATGGCGGTGAAGCTCCATGGTACGCGCAGCACCATGGTACTGCGTATGCCATCACCTTTAAAAAACGGTGTGAGGATGCTCAACACCCTTTATTTAGGGTGTTGAGCGTCCTCAACACCCTTTTTTTAAGGTGTTGAGCTCAACACCCTTTTTTTGTTCTTACACCCTGTTTTCGTCCGTACACCCTTTTTGTGCGAAAACACCTTTTAAGGGTGTTAGCCATGGGACAAGGTTTTTACACCCTTTTCGGCCAAAAACGGTGTAAAAAAGTTTAGTGTGTACAGGTATAAATAGTGTAACCAGCTCAGTCGACATCTTGCCGGGCATCGCGTCGCGTTACGCCACCACCTTCCGGTATCAGCACCGCCTCGGTTGTAATCAAGGTGTTAGCAGTCCGAACGCTCTGCCTCAGTAGTTGCTGGGGCGATACAAATGTGGAGGCCTCACTGTTTTGGAAGAATACCGTGTGTCGAAAAACCGTTTGGGACAAAAAGGGGGGTGGCGCATCCTTCAGAAAACGGCGTCGGCCAGGAACTTTACGGTACGTCGAGTACGCTAATTTTCTGGTGGCTCCCTGCCTGAATGCTTTTCAGTCATTATATTTTTTTTTTACTTTTTCATCCTTGCACATTTTATTATTCAATTATGTAGACGCAACTGTAATAGCTGGGCTCATTGAGGCGTAGATAGGTACGCGTCTCGCCGTATCTTCTTCTGTATGGACTATGGTGTCCAGTTTTTTCCGGTGAGTGGCCTCGGTGAGTGGCCTATCCATTATGCGACCTCTAATTAGAGCCTGCACGGTGCCTAGACCATCCCCTTCACTTGGGCCCCAGTGGCGGTTAGGTGTTCTTCGGACAGCGTAAATTAACTGACTTATCTGTTTTTATTAGCGCCGACGTGTGCAGGTGCCGTCATAAGTAAATGGAACAGGTATTTGTAACTATCACAAAATATTTGTGTTACTGGCTTGATGACACGCAATAACCGGTTTACAGGAAGCTGATTTCTATTAGGGAGGACTCCTGTAAACAAGCACGAATGCAGCAAGGCAGTTTCCGGAAGAATAAATCACGATAAATGCACGCGACCATGTTCTGATTACTTTTGACGGCATCTTTACGTAGCGTTCGTGTTTGTTGGCACGTGCAGTCCTCACGACCGTACCCTGTGCACTCTTTCCAAGGGCTCCCCTCGACCGAGACACGATTTCGGGCGGTTGGTCAGTTTTCACCGGTCTTCTCTTAAAGTGAGCATTTACGTGTTAGTTATGTGCTGTTGTGCCAGAGCGCCCAGCCCGAATTCGGTGCACGGGGCGACGCCGCAACAGCGGGGCCGATTCGCACCTCGACCAAACCACCTGCGGCAGACATGCCCAAACTCAAATGTGCCGCATAGTCGCTCTCCTTTTCCCTTCTCAACGGCTGGGCTGAATCTTGCCTCGGACGAACGGCCCGCGGCAGACATGCCGCTACATGCCTGGAGACAGCGCCGCTAAGACCAAGACAGCGTCGCCTTCCCTTTCCCCGTAGTGGCGGCTCGGTTGACGCAATCGCTTCGCCTTCATTCGTCGGATTAAAACTTCGGCCAGCGCGAGTCCTGAATCGATTCAAAGTTCTCGCGGCTGCAACGGACTCCAGGGGGTATAAAACCCGCCCGGAAGCGCAGCGAGGGTGGCACTTTTCGGAGTCACCGACTGGACAGGTGCTGTCGCCTTTGTGCAAGCCATGTTACGCTTTGGTTTCCTTTGTACATACTGTATTTAAATGTTTCTTCAACTTTTCATCGGCTCAAGAACATCATCGCTCTGTTCTGCGCCGCGTAGACAGCGGACGGAGCAAGGAAACTTCACTGCACCGGTTACTGCGCTCGTATGGCCGGTCGCAGCAGTGGTGGCTGCGGTGAGAGAACCCAGTCCCAACAGCTGTGACGCTAGCGTCGGGATGGCAGATTTCTAACAGTGCACGTTAGTTTTCCTGAAATATTGCATATTGCTTCGTAGCGTTCACTAGTAGTACTTGTTTTGCGTCTTCTATTTCGCCATCACACGCGCTCGCGGCCCAGATTTAAATGTCATCCACATGCAGAGCGTGTTGGATTCCAGGTTTGGATTCTAGGCAGTCATATCATTGCTATGTTAGAAAGCATCGGGTAAAGAACCAACCCCGGTTGAGTGCCTTTTTTTCTATGACGGAGACGACACCTGATGAAATGTTTTGCGGTAATATTTCTTTGAGATCCTTAAGGAATACTCGCACGTGTGTACGTTCGTGTGCTGTGGAATTGGTTGGATGCTGGTTTGTCGAAGATGAGGCCGTTATATAAATTGTGGAAAGGCGCTTGTTGTCTAAGGTAACTATGGCATTCGTTTGCGGTTTGGTATTAGGTCGACATTCTTTGTGTCATTTAAAACAGCTATTTCTGTGGGGATAGCACTTATACGAAACGAATATTGTGCGCAGCAGTGTCTCCTGTCCTCCCAGGTGTTGTTAGGTCATGGCCACGATGTTCAACTAACTCCTAAACTCATGGTGCTAAGAAGATGGGCCACAGTTTATTTGTTGAATAATTATGGGTGTTACGAGCCGACGCCACAAAAGGTTGCGGAATAATTTTGACCACATGGGGAACTACAACGTGCGCGTAAATATCGAACACACGGGTGTTTTCGCGTTTAGTCTCCATCAGAAAAGCGCCCCGCCACGTCCGCAAAACGAACGGGCAGCAGTTACTTTGCGACGGTGGCTTCCCGGTCTGGTTATCAGGGAAATGTCGGTGTGGCGCCATACTTGTGGTAGTGTTGCCCTCCGGCTACTTTAAATCAGTACCAGAATTTTACTCAACATTGCGAACCGGCGTTTTTGCCATCGCTAATTTCTCTCTGCTTTTCAAGTGTCTTTTTCAACGTTTAAGAGAATACGGTTTTGGATATTCTACTGAAAGGCCACGAAATAAAATTATCACTTTTCCCAAGGCATTTCATCAGAAAACAACGCGTGATAGCGCTTGCGGCCATTTCTGGCGTAAATATATAAGTGCACTCTTTGTAGACGGCAGTATGCTATGGCTGCCTGGAGTAAAACCTTGAGGCGACGCAAGCTGTAGCATACTAAGCGTCAAATAAATGTTACGAGAACAAGTGCGATGCCGACTGTGGGGCAAAAGCTAATTTTAGCAAGATGTAGTGCCTTAGCAACTTCATCGGATGGCAGGTGGCCGGCGTAATTTTAGGACATTTGTGTGCAGGACAGATGCAGCTGCAACACTGTTAATTAGGCTGCGGAGAGCTCGTGTTGTGCACCGTGGACGATCAAAGCAAAAATAACGGATCGCGATATTTGGCTTGCACCGTCCAGACACAGCGCGCCGCCTCATCCTAAGGCACTACAATGAACTCAAGATAGAAGAATACAATTGCGGTTTAACATACCCTTTTGATAAGCAAAAAATGTGCTGATTATAGGTCACATTTACAATATACCTGCCTGACAAGGCTACTGTAAATTCGGCGTGTGATTCTGTGGCCATACTTTCAGAGGAAGATTCCTTATGACAACTTGTTATGCAAGCAGAGCATAAGCTTTTTTTCCGCCTGTGGCCTTCGGGAGCCATTCCCAACGTAATGGTTATGGTGTAGCCGTGAGTGATGGCTTGTCATGAAAGATATTGCATTATTATTCATCGTCGAGAGAGTCACCATCACCGCTCATTCATGAACATTGCTGCAGACACCTTTACATTTGCATGCGACACGTGGAACTACCGCTTAGAGGTCACAAATGTAATCGTAAAACAGCAAAAAGCCCAGACATCCATTACTGAAACGTCATTTAGATTATGCTACGGAAACATGCTGCAGATTAGGTCACCTATACGTTCATCGTGGCCGGTAGTATAGGAACTTCGGAAGAGATGCATTTTGTTCCGCACGGACATGCAAAACTCCGGATAAGCGCCAAACGATGCAAAAATAAATACGGGTTTTCAAAGCTGACAGACGAAAGTTTTGAGCTTTCAGCGGCGTTTTCTTTCGTGCAGTTTAAATAGGTCATTCGTGGCGTTTTGCCCGTAGCGTGGATGCTTTAGCAACCATTACAAGCCAATCACATCGATAGTAAAAAACGATGCTGAGTAATCAATTCAGTTAGTGGAGCTCTTTCGTACTCACAGAGCCACGGCGATGGATTCAGCCTGATTCCTGGTCACCCCAACGCTTTCGGTCCTCGTAAGAAGCCCTACCACACACTCATGCCTGTCCTTGTCACGGACGCCGGCACTGACGACTGGCTTTGCACGCTGGGAACAATGGGAGGACTCTCACAGCCAGCGATTACCCTGCAGGTAGTCCACTACTTGATTTTAGTCGCTCTAGCGGTGGGAATTAACTACAACGCCAGAGAAATATGAGGTCTGGCGAATCGTTGCTTTCTAGTCAATCAATTAGTTAATCAATGAGCCATAGTCTGTTCAATTTTGTTTGAAAACAGGGGGCTTGGTGCATCTAGTTTCTACAGCAGCCCCGTATTCAGAAACGCAGTGTTGTCCGTGCGATACTTCCAGTAATTAATATCTGCATGACCACAGGGAACTCAGAACCACAAATCATCCCAGAATGCACACGGCATGTCATGACTTTTCTGACAACTAGTGTTAATGTTGACCATATATACACTTTGTATCGAATCTGTAAATATTCAACGCTTAATGCTCTGGCCAAAATTTCCGAGTTTTTCCTCCAGTATAGATAGGCACACGACCACCGAAGCAAATCAGAACATTCCATGAATACTAATGAGTTCTTATCTTGCGCTCAGTTCCTGCTGGCGGTATAATCTAGTCCATACTTATGCTTCTAAGCTACGCCGTTATTTCTAAATGACAATTGTTCCACCCAACGGGCACTCTGAAAGTGAACGCGCTGTCGTTAGTGGTTTAGGTAGAAGCTACTTTTTTTTGTTCTACACCTTGACGGTGAGCGTTGCTTGTTTACCGAGAAAAATATAGTGAAATGCTATTTTCATTTGTTTTTTATCTATATCCTAATCGATGCCAGTAGCCACGTAGTGTAAGCAGAGGGAGAATTGCATATCTTAATTAACTTGTCACGTTGCGAAAGAAAGGGCACAGTGTGAATGAGCGCATCCCTTTCGCGCAGCGAGTGTTTTCGGTAAATTTGTGATTTTTTTGTACAACACACAAGGCAGCAGTAATAAAAGACCGAGTGCACTTATGGATTTCGATGGAGTACTTTCATTTGGACTGGACGAGTAACAGACATTCTGAGTTTACTACAAAAGCTGAAGAGATTTCGGTTAGGAACTAGGGACTTTGTATTGTAAGTTACATGCTTAAAAAATGTCCTCCAGAGTCTCAGGCCTCCGCGATTTTCATTTTTTTTGCTCGGTGTTGGAACATGAATTTCGTAGATAAAGCAATGGGGTTTTTAACGCTAGGTATTTGTTAAAAATCTCATCAGGTCACCTTCTTAAACCATCACATTATTCGTCTTTTTTATCTCTGTTTAAGCGCACCAATTAGAGACGTTTGTATCATCAGCTTGGAAATCTATATTGAATGTGCAAAATTATGCAGCACATCAATTGATTGATTGTAGGGTTTAACGCGCCACGCAAAGCAGGCGATGAGGCCCGCCGTAGTGGAGGGCCCCGGATTTATTTTGACCACCTGCAGATCTTTAACGTGCGCCGAAACCTCTTACACACGGGCATTTTTGCTTTTCGTCTCCATCAGAAAAGCGACCGCCGCGGGCGGGAATCGAACCCGCGATCTCTGCAGCGCATCAATACCACATAAAAAAGTGCGGAAGACGTGGAAGTGCGGAATTTTTTATAAGGTTATAAATTAGAGTTCATTATTTCCGATGCGTCATGCGGGATATATAACGAGAAAATACCTTGTGTGCCTATGGGTATTTATTCATTTGTATAGCGGAATATGAATATCAATCAAGTCACAAGCTTTAAAACATAAAATATTCCCTCAGAGAATGTTTTCTTTTTGAGCCACTTTGGAAATATTCCTTCCTTTCTGGAACGGCCATCTCCTTCAACCGACATTTTCTGCAATCATTTAATAGCCACGCCGTAACTTATTATCGAAAAAATACGGTCTCATTTGAGTGGGCAGATGAAGGTTCCTTTGTCGCAAAAAGTCGCCGCTATTACTGTTCACTATAATTCCATACAATAATCCTTCCACCGTACTTGAGATTCATATCTGCAGTCTTTGCTAAAAATTTTCCAAACCACGGCTCCCGTGGTCGGAGGAGGCGCGCGGCCGAGCAGGGGCGCCGCCGCCGCCGCTGCCAGCTGGTTTCACTGCTAAAGGGAGTGAGGAAGGCGTTTGATTTTGCTTTTTTTTTTTGTAACACGCGTGGATACCATGTGCGGTGCGCTGCCAGCTTCTCTGCGCATGCAGTGCGCAGCAGGTGGCGTCATGGTGGATTCAGGATGAATTTGGAACCACGCTGCGTCGTGCACAGCAGCGCACCGTCCAAGCGTTTTCATTTTGTTTTCGAGAGCACGCGAAAGCTTTTTCGAAGCATGTGCAGTTCATTCTTGACGTTTTCCCTAGAAATACAGGCATGAAATACCCATCGCGGGATACTCCATTTCTTTTCCGTGCTTGCACATTTCCCGACATCAGATGAAACAAGTAATAGAGAGTATCCAGTCATGTTATGGAGGTGCGTATATTGTAGGTTGAAGATATTGGCTAAACTATCGTGCTTCCACTTTGGTCACCTTTGCCTAAAATACAGAATAAAATTCTTCCTTAATCTCGGTGTTATAATACAACAAAACTAAATTTCACTTGGGGAAACAATGCGAACGACAATTAAACGTCTTGGAATAATCGCAAATCTCTACAGTGTCCTTTTAGTACCTTTTGCTGTGGAGCTTTTTGTGTGGTGTAACCAATGGATGTTTTTGTGGGGCTTAAGAGATCATTTTAACCATTCCCGAAATTTTGTGCAATGGTCGACTCATCTAGAAGGTAACAAGTTTAAACTTCATTTGGAGGCTCTTCTGGCAAGACAGGATTCGACAATATGTCGCGTGTAATATTGAACAATATGTTACATGGTCAAATAAGTGGCTCAGTAAAATATTCGTTTTCTTCATTTAAACTTGTAACAATTCAGCCGAAAGAAATTTTCCACATTCAATTACGAAACTTACCGAATTTATTTAGTGAGGATTCTGTGGCCATAACGAATTGCGAGTTGTCAACTGAGAAAATCACAACAATACAACCACGTGTAATCAACCAGCACAGCGTAATGAAATTATGTTATGCGTAATGAAATTATGTTACGTATTTGGCTGAGTGCGTATTATCACAGCATGCTTGTTTTTTGTGCTCACTAGACATTTTATGTTGCACATTGTTCGGGTGAACGCTTTCTCTCCTTGCTGTTGTCGTTTTAAATTTTGTTTTTTGCTTCATGCGGGGTCTTGAAAATCTGATGTAATTCCAAGTGCCTTCAGGAAAATACGAAAGCTTTAGTACGCAACCAATATTATTTGGAGGCGAAAAGCAAAAACGTGTGTACGAGATTTCGGAGCACGTTAAAGATCCCCAGGTGGTCAAAATCAATCCGGAGCCTTCCACTACGGGGCGCCTCATCGACTGCGCTGCGTCGCCGCGTTAATCCCTACAATCAATAAACCAATATTATTAGTGACACCTCTAAATTCTCAGCAAGCGCGTTTGTAGTTTTCTACAGATTTCAATCGCTGGCTTCATCTTCCCTCGCTCGGTGATGCGCCCCCCTCGCTAGACGCTGCGTCATTATTAGGCGCTCAACCGCGCTGAACAAACCTCCTACACTAGCTCGACCACTTGCTTCCAGGGTCATCATGACACGTCTGTCACAAGAGGAACCGGAATCATAATGCCATTCCCGCGAACACCTCGTCAACAGTGCAGAGATAATGCACTACGCAACGGTTCCGTAACCAGCTTCCTCCAGGCAAATAAAAGTAAAACACCACATCGACACCATGATGAGTGCATAGTCGATCAGACAACACAGGGGGTACTGTTAGCTCTGCAGTTTTTCACCACGAATATTTTTTGCAAACTTTTCTGGCACAGGAGACCAATTCTGAAGCAAGTTAGGGTAGCCAATTTCTTCAACTTCTGATATACGGGCCTTTATATCAGGGCTACATACGCTCTATTTTATTTGTTTATTTAGCGTATCCTCGAATGCGCACGCAAAGAAAATAAATAGTGTATCCTGGGATGGGTATTTCATGCCTGCATAAAAAAAAACGTCAAGGATCAGCTGCACATGATTCGCAAAAAGCGTTTGCGCGCTTTCTAAAACAAAATGAAAACGCTTGGGTGGGGAGCGGTTGTGCACGAAACAGTATGATTCTGAATCCATCCTGAATCCTCCACGACGCCACCTGCTACACAGTGCCTGCGCTCATTTCTGGCAGCGCGCCGCACTTGGTGGTTGCACCTGCTACAGAAAAAAAGCATGAACGAGCGTCCTCCTCACTCTCTTTAACAGCCACAACTAGCCGGTAACGGTGACCGCAGCGCCCTGTCTCGGCCACGCGCCTGCTCCGGCCACGGGAGCCGTTGCCTAGAAAATTTTGAAAAGCGCCGAACAAACAATTAGCCTATTTTCGTGATGCACCGAGATAGAAGATTCAACTATACGTGCATATAAATAAATGCAGTAAAAATGGAACCACATGTTTAACCGGCCGTAGTTATCTACCATGGTTATCGCTTAGGTTGATATTTTGATGTCATTCATACAGGATAATGTTTTTCCGCTATCTGCATGAGTAACAAACAGAGGTTGCTCTATGCGATTTCTGTCTAAGATACATTTGACCGTAACTACGACTGGCGGCATCACTTTTGTCTTCCGGCCTCTGCGAAAAAGAAGTAGATTGAAATAAATTGCCAATCAGTTACAAAGAAATGTCCATCTTTTGCGGAAAACTTTTCCCGGTAAAATACCAAGGGATCAGATGCAACACAGAATTCAACTTCTTTCACACCACAGCGGGACTTTGCACACTTAAAAAAAACAATACCCATACTGTAGCGTAGAAGTATCGAACTGCGCTTATTACTGATACAAGCTTTTTTCTGTATACTTAGAGTTTTTAAAGAAGATCCAAATACCTTTTTTTTGGTGAACACTGAATTACACCAGTCCAAGGTTTGTTCACTTTAATTACGCGAAAGGTTACCTGTGCCTTTGGACCTTACAAAAATCGGAAATTTTTGTTAGAAGAAAACTGCGCCCTATAAATTGCAGTATGTGCGACAATATTTTAGTATTGGCGGCATGACTGGTATCTTACTCACACACGCCGTTTCAAATTCGGCTGCATATATCGAATGAAACAAACTAAGTCTGTGGCTTCGTAATTTGTTTGATGCCTTTGCAAGGTATTACGGTCTCCTCAATTAACGTGGCCTTCTTTGACTAACATGAATATTTTAAGTGAAAGGTCTGAGGTGTGTGTCACTAATGTCGGCCACGTAATTCTTGTATGCCGTAGTGCGAAGGAAAAACACACGTCAAACGCAATTTAATCCGTAATTCGGCGTTGCGCGTGTTGTAGCATAATTAAAATCAATACCCGTATGTACACAACGTGTCTTCTTTTGGTGAGAATTGGTAGGCAAGTGTATCCGAAAGTCTTTACAGAAAATAGTTTTATATATTGCTGAGTTACATATCCAAACATGTTTTCGAAATATAAAACAAAATTTAGAAGTCACTACGTACACAACGAAGCAAAACTTTCAATATTTTTTTCCGCGGGTAGTTCAATAACATGTGTGGCGTAACCCAGTTTGTTGTGATCAAGTATACCATTATATACAGCGTAACCTATTGGAAACGAAACTTGTAGCATTGGATTCATTGCAATGGCATCGCTCTTTTTTCTCGTTTTAGGCAATTCGCACTTTGTGTGCTGAACTTGTAGCACACGCACATGGAGATAGATTTCAACGCTGTACAGCCCGTTAGAGGGGCATCGATTGCACAAATTCATCGACGCTCGTCAACATACTTACGTGCTGCGGACACAAAGCCTTACGATAATTAGAAGTGACGTTTTATCCACTGCATTGTGTTTGATTTTTTTCTTCGCTTTGGTTTCTTTGCTGTTTGGGTAAATTACTTCACCAGGCTCCGTTTGAGCAAACACCGTGTTTATGCTCTAGTATTTTTGTTTGTTCATTTCTTTTTTGGTGCAAATTTCATTCATAAGAAGACTGGCGCATGCCGCAAGTCACATAAGTCAGAGTTCTCCATTGTGGATGTACTTCTGTTCTACTCACTTGCTATCATATCCACGTGTAGGTCTTTTGTCCCCGTCATTTCTATTCCTTCCGCCTCTGCCGCCCTGCGCTGACTGCTCAATCGATTCATCAATGCCTTCTAGCAATGGCCATAGCGTCCGCTGCCGGAGCTTCTGGGCGCCGTCCTGGCAACTGCGGCACGTCGCTTCACTTTCAAAGAACATCTGTCAACGCGATCTTCCTACTTTCGACTACGGTTCACGACAGATTAAAAAATATGTAACGAATCGAGTACACACTGTATATGCCATATTGGAGCACTGTTTGTCTTCCTCTTGCAGGTTCTTCTAAACTTGTTGGAGTTAGGTATGGACCCCCAGCAGTCAGCGGCGAAGGCAAGGTTTCGGCTGGGTAACTTTCTGAGTGCGCATCCAGAGTAAGTTTGCGGGCACACTTAAATTCGAAAAGGGTTTTTGCAAAATCTACTAGTGTGTAAAATATTCCTGTGTTTTTATTACCATTAGAATAGAAATATGTTCCTGACATGCAGTGCACAGAAACAATTGTCTAAGACTCTTACTTCTCATTTATAAATATTATTTTGTGAGACGTTGTGCCCACCTCTTTCGGACACGGCGGAAACCTAAATTAACGTGGCGTAGACAATAGGTGGGCTCTTAAAATCAGATGTCTGAAGATTGTTTGATGTCTGAATTAGTTTGCAACTCCAAAACCTTTCAAGTTTTCTAATTGGGCGTTGCAGCTTCTATGAGCAACCTGTCCATCAGTTGTGGTGTTGCTTACTGATGTCCTTAGGCGTGAAATAAAATCCCTGTAGCCCATGGTTAGCCCACTAGAAAGCAAGCTTGAAGTGTCGCGTCTTTATTACATATCACTTTAGTGTGGCCCAGCATGAATTCTCCGCCATCATAGGGCATTATTTTGCGCGGATTTGTTTAGCTGCTACTATCCTTACAGAATGGATCTTGTTTTTTTTTCTCGTCTAAATATGCGATTTTCGGTCCTCCAATCGTTGACACTGGCCGCTGCTGCGTCTGCAAAAGTGTATAACAAAATATTACACACCGAATTTATTGTAAATCGAACTGGGTAACGATGCCTAATTTGCAACTCTCCCCAAGAATGAGATAATGTATTCTTTGATTCGCTTTAGCAACGTTGTGGGAATTGGCGGTACGTATACACGCAACCTTGTGGCGAAAGCGAGGAGTAAATGTTCGAGAGTTGTCACCAGCCCTAACTGATGAGAACGTACCATCTTCGGTGTTTCATATTTTTTTGTAATTTGAAGTACTGATCTACCTGCTGTGTCCATCAGTCTTCGTTGGTTTAAATATCCTAGAATGTCTCGTGCACTAGCCAAAAATTGAATTTCGCGTTCATTTAGCAGCAATGGGTGTCTTGCGCCTCATGTTCAGGCACATTGGCGTAAATGGTCTTCGAGTGTGATCGCTGATTTGCTTGCCCTCTGCAGTTTTTACACAGGCGCTTTGTTTATACCTAAGGCTTGTTCTCGCAATGTTTGCATTAGGCGCAAAAACCGTATCCTGCGTGCATTTTGCATAGAATGTGTTGGGTGGCGTACTTTTTTGTGGACAACTGCGCAAAAGAATAGCAACAGTGTTCAAAAATTGTGTTTGTTGACCACAGTCATCTTTGTAACTCTTATTTTGGTCAAAGGATAAAAAAATTATAGAGCCAGAACTACACACAGCCTATCAAAAATCAAGGGAAGGTAAAAGCGAAATTTCAGCTTTCTAACTTGTGTAACTCTGTGAGACTTGTAACTGAGGAGTGCTGTGAGAATTTGACGTCAATTAACACCGCCGTCTTTGCCGCAGTGCTTTGCTCTACGCCTTCCATGGAACTTGGACACTTAGACGATTGCCTTATATGCCCTCTCTCGCCTAGTTTTTTGTCGGCAGTGTTGAATATATACTTAGTAAGGTGTGTACACTAATTTTCTTCCGCATTATTTGCACGGCTGCCAGTATGTCTATCCGAAGGTTCACTTGAAATTTTAATGCAGTCGGCCTCTGGGCGTGGAAGCTGCTTTCGCCTCGGAAACGCTGCAAAAGCTTCAGTTACTCGGTCACACAATTGGAGACGTGTTCCCCGAAGGTGACTGGTTGAATGCAGGCCACGCACTCGTCCTCTCCAGAGGTCTCAATCTTCGTATGCGTCCCGACAAGGAGTTGGGACCCCACAAGACGGGCCGGTCGCTTTGGTGTGGCATCGATCCTCGCTGCAACGGTGCCGCAATAGGATATTAAAATTGGAAAGCGATACTCACAGTCGTTGTCGCTGTCGACCACTTTCTCCCAGTGCATGAACACCTGCATACGATGGCACGTTTTTGTGCGATATTTTTGGTGTGGCAAGCCCACCAGCCTCAGTAGGCACAGGTTGGTGCTATTGTTTTTCATTTCTCTGTAATTGTTTTCTGGCCTCCAAAATAAATGCACTCCTATAGTGAGAATACTAAACACACTGATTCCACATCTCACAGTATACTGAAACTGATTTATAAAGGGCGCCCACAACACGACGAAGAACGGACTGATCGCATTTCCACAGGCTCAAAAATTACACTTCTTCCCACTCTTTACGGGAATGCGCTCGTATCTAATAGTCACCAAGGTATAAATTTGTTTCGGGAATTCAATCTTCAATACTTGACATCCACACCTTCTTTCTAAATGCCGCCTACTAACACCGCAAACAAGTCAGCATGCTATAGTGTCGGGGAGCGAATACCGTGATTACCTTATCTGAAAGGAGGGGAACGATGTTTAGAACCATAAGCTTGCCCATTCATCGCTCTTCTCTACGTTCATGCACATAGCGGCCACTTGGCCAAGATGAAAATCTCAGCCCTCCTGTACTGATTGTTTTCATGGGTAGTGTTCAGTGACACACCAGGCTGCCCTCAATTACCCGCTGTCTAGTCCAAATTTACTTCAAGCACTTCTGTCTTGCACTGGCATCGTCCGTTTGTACTACTGCTCAATGTACTCATTTAAATATTCTGAAGCAAGCTTTGCGTTTGTACATCCATAGCATCCCGGTAGAAGTCTTACCAACTCCAGATTTAAAAAAAGACGTTTGTTTTGTTTCTAGTAATTCTTATCAGTTTTATATTGCATCACTTTATTACAGGCGGAGGGATAACAAGTAGGTGTAATAAAAAAACAAAAGGACTCTGAGAGTTTGTTCGCAGCTTGAAAATATAAAGGTATATAAAGGAAAATTCCAAGACATCTATAGAAGTGCGTGAGGTCACGGGACAAAAAACACAAACGTCGGACATTTCTATCTAACAATTCGTTGGTGGGGTGGAGAAAAGTTTCAATTCATCCGCCGGGCAAAGGCATCACTAGTGGTGGAGAAGCCAACATACTGGCCATGACTGCGTGCGATCCGTGCCCGAATGCAGCTTTTATGAAGTGCCTAAATGATGGGGCGTTCGTCTCGTCTTCCTGTTCAGTTTCCTTCCTTTTCCCCTCAGCCGGTGAAACAGCTCATCCTTGGTCCCTCTCACTGACTGCTTCAGACTGTTTCGCAGTGCATCCTTCAAAGTTGTGTCGCCGTTCACCTGCCACGCACCTGACCGCTCACGGAAATTATTTTACGACCCACATAGGGCGCGCCTTTTGCGTACAACAGGAGAAATTCGAGAAAAAGTATCGCCAAAGAGTCCCAAAAGAACTTGGAACAGGGCGCACCAACGTAGCGCGGTAATTCTTGATTTCATTCACTAAAGTGTGCGATGCCGCAAGGTAGCGGCTGAAGGTCGTACGTTGCTCTTTCTTGAAATGCGACACCACCGACACTCTACCCTAGGCCGCTATAAAGGGCAACGGTTCGACGCCCTCATTCAACAGTTCAATAAAAATGGCGCCAATTCATCGCCACAAACATCGCTTAGATAAATATTTCTGAAACAAGTACGATATCAGCTCGTGTCTGTTCACAATACGCATCGGAAGCACGCGCAGAGGACTGCTTTCATGTTGGCCACATGCCCTTCGACGACAATATATGTGTACACAAACAGGTACTGAAGAGACAAGAAGAGGCTTACATCGCGCCCTGCTTCGGTAAGTACAATGAATGCTGTCTGCTCTCGAAATTAGTGTAAGAAGGCTGGGGGTGTATTAAGACACATCGCTCGACAAACAGCTCTAGGATTACGGCCTTTGTGTCCGGGGTGTAGTTGAGAAGTTTATGCTGCGCTGCCTCTACACATGCGTCATTGATGACGTTCACTAATTGAGAGTTCGATTCCTAGTATCCGGTTCGAATATAAAAGTTCACCTGGCCCATTACGAAACGATGTGAGGTTAGTTTTCCCTCCATCTCAGGGTAAAAAACGCTGATAATGACGCCCCTTACTGCTACATCGCTTCCATGGAAGCTGCTTGGAACTCCCTACAGCTTTGAAAGGTTTTCGGAAAATTCGCTGGCTACACAGCGCTTCACGGCAGGTGCAAAATGATCGTCATAAAAACAGAGGCAATCTGCTTGTCCAGTCAGTCTCGAGAGCACAACGTTCAGCGGTTCAAAAACGGACTGTTTTGCCGCGAGAGTGAGCTGTTGTTCGCCCGAAGGCTGGCCATTATCCTCAGCTTTCAGGAAATCGACAAACATTCATTTTGTGCTTTATGTTTTGAATTGCGAAAGGCAACAACAATTCTGCCACCGCCACATCCCAATCAGCGTGAAAACGCATCGTCTGCGACATTTTGACGCGGCAGTTGCTCAAAGTGTTTCTGGGAAACACAGACATGGACGAATTCGACAACAAACCGACCAAAAATTGATCCATCCTTACTGCGCTCTCTTCGTGACGACCTTCATCTATGGTATAAGGAAACATATCCTACGCTAGGTGGTCACGTTTGCACTGTTTCCGTAAGCGACCTTCATCGATGGCATAAGGAAACTTATATCCTACGCTAGGTGATCATGTTTTGTGCATTCCTCAGCTTGGGCCATCTTACGTTTACCGCCGGCTCCGGCTTGAGCCAATCGCAAGGATATCATTTTCGCTTTCTGTTGCTGAACGTATTCATGTGAAATGCAAGGGCATCTCATTTCCCGGCACGCATGTAGTCCATGGCAACGATCACAGAATTCAACCTCAGCAATTTAACATTACCCGCTCATCTCCCGGCAACCAGCGCTGCTCATGGTCTAAACAGTACAAGTGTGTGCATCGGTGTCAAAACCCAAGCTCCGCCATTTCCAAATGGGCGCTCATATCTCACCATGCAGCGCGGAGTAACAACGGTAGCGTCTATGACAACGACGCTGCCCTAAACAGTAACGTGTATGCAACGCCGCCCCACAACTTTCGAATCAACCTCTCATTTCCAGCATGCAGCACCGCCCGGGCAGTGCGCAGCGCAATAATTACCTCCAACTCTAGGCAACTCTTGATGCACTAGCAAGAGACCCCCGGGTGTTTTTCTACATTTCAATAAACGTTGAAAAAAACTGTTTGCATAATAATGAGAACCTTACTATGTGGAGCAACTGTATAGACGCCAGACTCGTAACCCAAGTGTGCCTGGTTGGATCCCGGCCCAGCGGGGAAGCAATTTCCTTTTCACAGCCTCTGCTCGCGCTGAGCAGGCCTACTACTTCATAGGTCACGTGAACGGACAAGTAATGAGTTAATCACAAACTGACGCCGGGCGCCACTTTGACAGGGGGCGCCACTTCCACCGAAAGAGGGCGCTACGATCATTGAGACTCTCCCACTCGTTCATATATGGCGCTAACGGAAACTGATGAAAATGATTGGCGGCGTCCTAATTTGAAATTTTCCGTGCACCTCCCGCATGCAGCGCGCGCTACCCAGGTTTCAAATTTCCCCCGCTGGTCCCCGCATGCACCATGCAAGGTCGATGATAATGGCTGATGCGAGGTAGGAGTTCAAGAGGTGCTCAATTATGGATCACTTTCCACTACTGTCGACAAAGGGAACTCTCCGAGCGCAAATTTCACTAGCAAGTGCCATTTGCGAGGGCAATTTTGTATGGACGACGAACGTCTGTTTTGTTTGTGAGCCGTGAAAAGCATCTTCATCGGACGCGTTACAACGACGGTAACCTTTTAGAAGCGTAGGGGTGTGGCATACAGGGGGAAATTGATTTTTTTATTATGAGATTTTATGCACCGACGCCACAGGCGACGAGGCGCGCCGTAGTGGGGGACATAGGATTATTTGGAGAACATAGGAATCTTTATGTGCGCCGACATCTCGAACACATGGGTGTTTTCACCTTTTGTTTCCATCAGAAAAGTGGCCACCACGGCCGGGAATCGAACCCGCATCCTTGGGCTCACCAGAAAGTGGTAATTGGGATGGATAAAAGCTAAAGCTCTCTACCACAACCCTATACGAAAAGAGAAGACGGAGATGGACAAGCATTTTGAGAAGTTTGTCGCAACAAGGGTCCAATTCCCTTTCAAATAACACATCCTCTTGACCAGCTATAGCGGAGCTGTCGCGGAAGACAGAGCAAGCTTGCATGGCTTTAAATAAAAATTCAGATATTCCGGAATGTTGAGCAAAGAGTGACATGTGCTGTGTCTTTACAATGCTGTTTAATCTTGTTTATCTCGGATGTACGACATGCGCCTGCTTTTGTTGCTGTAGATTTAAAGCGCTCTGTCATCTTTGTAATGCCAGTGGTCCCGTGGCTTCGCGAGCAACACGCCGAAAGGCGGCGGGAAAGTCAATGTCTGTCAAAGAATTGAGTGCAAGGGAACAGCGCAACTGTTAATTCCCGGCTAACTTCATAGTTTGAAATTGCGTACTTTTTTTCGTGGAAGAGTGTTGTAGAAGATAAAGTTCTTATCAAGATACCTCGTAACGTTAATAGGCGTGTTTTGGTGATTGAGCATTTTTCTATTGTGTTGTCATTTACGTGTTCAAACACACTTTTGTATTTAGGCCATTCTCTGTGTGCTGAAAACAAAGCTTTTGCATTTTACATTGAAATGGTCGCAGAGAAAACGAAGAAATTAGAGCCCAATGCGTTTTTTCGACACTTCTGAAGTAAAATAAAATACGGGATGTGCGCCTAATAACACCTCCCAAGCACAGTTTTAAATACCACTACAACACTTCTATACATTACCTAAAAGAGCTTAAAATACTCTAAATACAGCTGAACGGTACTCCGTACACGTCTCCTGGAAACTTCTAGTGGGAGAAAATAATATACTCCCATTGCTCCCTATGCAAACTCCCATTTTATTGGCAGTGAAACCCTAGTCCTGCATGTCACTAAATAAACTCCGAAAATTATGGGAGTAAGTGGATACTCCCACTGGAAGGAGTCTGCCATACTCAGACTTGGCATTCAGTTTGTGCCCCAAGCCGTTTACTCGAATTTTCGGTTATTTGTATTCTGTGTGAAGATGTAACAGGCACTGTCATTGTCACCAAATATTCTACCTGAATTTTTATATAATGCTCCCGTTCAGCTTCGCTTTATCCCGTGGTTTCGTTAATGTTCACCTTTGCGACGTTCCAGGCGGCGTCACAATCGTTGTAAATGGAGCTGCGTGTACCTGTTGCCGAAGTTTTTAGAGTCCAGTTGAACTGAACTCCCCTCCGCTTTCTTGGGTATTTTTGTTTCGGTAATTGTTTCCTGCGCTTGGGGGTTGTAGCCACTGCCACGTCGACATCTCAAGGGGAAGGGGGCCTTCTTTTTAACCTCCGGTCAGTGACTCAGGCGTCTACGACGTGTCGCAAGCGGACGACCAGCCTTGAACCCTCATAAGCTACCTATGGCATCAAGGCTACCCTCCTCGCCGACCTCGCTATGCATGTAGCGAATCAAAACTGGAAAGGAAATGAGCGACTTGTAAAAGAAACACAGACCCAAAGGGCAGCCACCAACAACCCCAAGGAAGCCAAAGAGAAAGGTGTTCATCCGTTTTTTTCAAATATTTGGTACGTTTTGTTTTCTAATGAACGATATAAATTGGAAAAAAAACATGCTCTCCCGGTGGGAGTAGGACAGGCGGAATATAGAATACCGGTCGCCCCAATGCGCCATGACCTCGCTGCTCATGTACGGCTATGTGATTATGACAGTGGTTGTAAAAGTGAAACTTTATACACCGCTGCGTACTAAAGTACCTGCTGATAAAAAAAATTACAGCCTTTTCACTCAACGTGAAAGCATTCGGTAGCACAGAGCAGTGATTCGACATAACGGGCTGTGGTGCCTTTATCCGCTCACTGGTACCACACATCACGCTTTTCCTCCCCTGTCCCACTCCTCTCTTGATGAACTGAAGAGAGCTTTGTCCAGTGCAATTCAAATTTCCCGCCCTCGCAGGGCTCGCGCGCCCCCCGCCTAGAACAGCGCGAGCGGGGGTTCAGTTCTTTTTTTTTTCTTGCTTTCATGTTGCACGCGCAGGCGCCTTACTGGGCAGTTTGAAACACGCGTTTTTTGGCTGCCACTTTTGTCGCTTACTATCGTAAAAACGAGCGCAACGAGCGCTCCTGACTGAATGAACGCGGGGGGTGCTGGTTAATTATATTTATTTTACATGGAGGAAAGAAAAGGTTAGGGGAGGCCCTGACGTCACATTTGTGAAGCCGAGTCCCGCCATGACTTGAGCCCACGGAGCCCAGCACTCTATCCCATCATCCTTTGCTATCTCCGGTTTGATTTGACTAACATGCGTCGCCCTGCCCTCCCGCTTCGAAGCGAAAAACAGCTTCGTCGCTAATTCCTCGGTGCGATGTCATGTTCTAAGCTGTTGATTTCGCCTTCAATTTGCCCATTCTAACCCTCACCCAAAGTTTCAATCGAAAAACGGCCTTCGTTTTTGAGATAGAAGGACGATTTTTCAGCTCTTAAGCCTGGCAAAGTAGCGTTTGTCGTCGTCATAGCACCAGGCTCGGGGGGTGGCAAACGCAGACGACGGAAGCATTGTTTGGGGTGGTACATCACTGCGGTCTTTGCGCGCTACGTCTCAGCAGCGATAAATTTCACTTCACTTCACTACGAAGAAACACACAGTGAGCAAAGAACGAACTGTGGCTCTCGCCAACGCTGAGCGAAGGGGATTTTCCCGGCGGGTCGCCGGCGGCGGCAGCGGCTCGCTCTGCCGATCTCGACGCGACGTAAACGCCGTTGCGGCCTGGGTATGAGCTAAGGCCGCCTCCGACGGCGGAGTTTTCAAACTGGCCTAATCTAAAAACGTTTGTCGTAGCGACTGCGCTGGTTTGCAAGCGTAGCGAGGCAGCCACGTACCAAGCGCCTTAAAAAATTTGTCCGTTCTATTCGCCCAAATTCGGCCGCCGCAGTTGTAAACAAGTAAGCAACATTGTCCATGGGCTCAAGAAAAATGACGTCACTTCCTCCACACTTTGCGCAATGCATTGGGATGCTAGGGGCCTCTCCTGAGTATTCTTTCCTCCATGATATTTTAGATGCGACTGCATCTCATTCACTCGCCTTGTCCCTGCATCCGGCGTCGGCGTTGTTGTCGGTGTCTGCCCCTCCCCCATTCTGCTCGCCGCGTGAGCTGCGCTCTCCGCCGCTCACCCCTCTCCTCTCCGATAGCGAACACTCTCTCGCGAGGGGCATTGGATTGGATTCGATTGGATTGGCTTGGATTGGCTTGGCTTGACTTGACTTGGCTTGGCCTGGCCTGGATTTGGATTGGATTGGATTAAAGTTCATTGTGTTGGATTGCGTTGCGTCATAGCCGCGGCAGACGCACTGGCGCCGGCGCGTCCCCTCACCGTTATGCGCGCTATAAAACGCGGCGCCTGCGCCGCTCCGCTCCATCGTTCAAGCGCCGTTTCTCCGCTGTCCAACGCTGCAACGTGAACCCCCTATGCGTCGCATCTACACAGGGGTTCCCGCGAGGGGAGGTGGGATTTTTTTGCCTTAAATGCACCTGCTGTTTTCTTTTTTCTTTCAGCTAAACAACGGAGAGATGTATTAGAAGTACCAGCGGTTTACCAGTTTTGAACGGTTATGACTTTATAAACCGCTTGTTTTTCGAAGCTTGCGTGATGCGCCGTTAAGGTTGCGCCATGTGGCTGTACTTCGGTCCGTAATCTCGCGGCGCGCCTGATTCCGTCAGTCGCTTGACATCCAACAGCGTGACAGCGAACGAGCTACGACGACAAGGCGAGCCCTTAAAGTGGTGTACACTTGAAAAGATTTTCCGGCTGGCTCTGCTCGCACAGCTTCAGATGCCGTCGAAGACGATAGCCTTCTGCAGCCCCTGCTACGTAACTGCCTCTTCTCTCTTCCCCGCCCTCTGCACACACTATTTCTCTCCTGAGCCATTCCTACCATGATGAACGCCATGCAGTTTTAGTGAATTCAATTCAATTCGCCGCCATACAAACTACTGGCACGCTATCTTTTGGTACATTTTCTTTCAGTTGTTCTTGGCGCTCTCGTCACGAGCTGCAGGCTTGAAGGCTAGCACGTTTCAGATTTATGGTTAAAATAATTTTTTTAACGCGTTGTCTGTGTCCGCTACCGCAAAAATTACGCCAACGCCTATCTTTATTATACCAACACTGCTAGTATCAGTATGTATACACGCTTGGCTTCAAATATGATAATTTTCTCGTCTTGCTGAGCAAGGTTGAGAAGTATAAGGATGCTACTATACGCAGTAATTTGCAAATGCTTTGCCTATATAGACCGCTCGCTAGACAATTGTTATAACTTGTGGATGAGCGGCTCAATTGAGGACAGATCGACAAAAAAAGACAGACCACAATGTTTGTGTTTAAGAAGACCAAGACATGCCATCGTCTTTAAAGAAGCATACATGGTCACCCTGTGCTCAATATGGGTTTCTTTAGGATAAAAGCCGCTCTGCACAATCGCGTTCCCTTGTCTACTTCGTTTAGCACTAATAGACCACTCCTTTATGCTTTCACGCTTTGTTCCTGGTACTCAGCGAAAATGTGCATTTGTTGACAAGTTGGCCCCACAATGCCTCTGCAGACCGGTAAAGGTATGCGCACAGGTTCGAGAGTATTCATTTAACTGTTCTTCAAACAGCTCGCACACTTGCATGAATCAAATTAGTGATTTGACTGGCGCTCTCCCAAGGGGGAAAATGCTCGCGCGGGCAGCGTGGGTGCGGCACCTACCAACAGTAGAAAGAGTAAAAGTGAGCTCCAGGATATGCGCCTAGAAAACTCGTGCTGCCAGCTTTCTGCACGAGGCGATTGCCTGGCGCAGCCGTTATGGAGGAAATAGCTCATTGTGGATACATCAGTCATGCCCGAACAAGCTGAAGCATGCTAAATGGCCTCGCATTTGCTTGCTTCACTCCGTATGACCTCCAAAGATGAGTCTTCTAATGGCGAATTCCATTGAGAGAACAGGAGCAGTGACGTCGTGCAGTGAGGAGTAGGGGAAGAACACTTGGGAGCAGGCGAGATCAGGGCCACTGCACCTGCCATTCGAATGCGGCATGCACCCGGCGAGCAGGTGGGAGAGGGGAAAACGACGAGGGGAAAACACGGTCCCGACCCCACTGCCTAGGCTTGTGTCCCTGAGATGTGCATGCACGACAGCTTTTATCAGGCTAAATATGGGCAATCCGGCTACATTGTAGTAATATCAATATGGGGCCCGTCTGCATGTTCGACGAGTGAGGAACAGGCGGCACCACTACGACGGCCTCTCAAATACAACAAGCAGCACCCAGCCCGATGTATTGAGAGCCCAGTTTAAGACGTTGCATTTTGCACATATGCGCCATCTCTCGGGGTATAGTAGAGGTTAAAATGCCGGTTCGTGGCCTCCGCGATTTGCTGCCGGCGGCGCGCCGCCGGTAGCCGATCGCGGAGGCCACGGCCGGTTTCATGTTCTTGTCGTCCCTGGTTCGAATCTTTGCGGGCCATTTGTTTGCGGGCCGTTTGTTTGAGGCCGAGTTTTGCCCGGCCGTCACAACAAAAAACCTCGAAGACTCAAGAAAAAAATCCCGGGCCATCTCTACTAACGTGAAACCAGGGTAGGAGGCGAAGCATAGAGTGTATAAGCGTGTTCTTACTGGCGCCTTGGCGTTTTCGCCAACGGAGATAAAACTGTTGGGGGTAGAGGTATACATCCTTGCTGTAAACGCCTCTTGTGTTTGAGGCACGAAGCTCTCTAGCGCGAGTCGTAAACGAGTGTTCCGGTGTTTTTGAGTACGCGCTACGTTCTAGCCCGAGGCTTGAACGAGTCTGCCAGTGTTTTAGTACCGTGACTACATGAGACGACGATTACGACGATTAACACAGGAGGCGCCAAAAGCCCAGACCCCAAGGGGCTTCGCCCCTAAAAATATAGTATAGGAGGTCGCGGGATTCGAACCTAGATATTTCTTTTTATTGCCATAATCTGACAGAAAAGAAGCACACAAAGCAAGGAAAACAGGTGCCCAATGCAGAAACATGCGCAGATAAAACTGCTAACAGTCTTTTGCTAGCAGAAAAGGGCTAAAACTCTTTAATTTTTCTGAATGACTCCATTACTGGAAGCCATTTCGGGGTGTCAGGCTGAGTCATTCAAACCGCTACAATCAAACGAAGAGACTCACCAAAGTTTTCCTTGGAACACTTCGGCTCAATATCGCGGTGGCGTGTTGCCATGCGGTGTTTCTAAACACCGTGCCGAGCCAGAACCATCATCAGATCGTACGGAAACGAGCGTCATTCTCGATGGGTATAAACCGAATACCGTGTGCGTTTAAAAGGAATTCTTTTTTTAACTCCGGTGAAGCACGTCCCAAAAAAAAAAGACCCCATGCCAACCCTCTACAAGCACCTATTCTACTGTCTCCGGATTTTCCCACGGGCAACAGTCGACCCCCCATGAAACCTACAATCCTTTCTCTTTTTGCCATGTTTTGAATGATAGGACGCCAGCGTGGGGTTTTTAAAAAAACAACGTTTTAACCCACGGCGGTACGGCCATAGATTTCACGCGTCTAAGCACCTCCTGTCCTTGCCCTGCGCGGTACATTGACTGGTACAGTGAAACTGTAATTGAGATGGCAAGATCATCGTACAACTTTCTCCAGCGTGAAGCGGGCACGTAAAAACTTGGTCGCTTGAACAACTTCGCGGAGTAGCCCTTCATTTTCAAGACAGGAAATGTGCTAACGCTATTACAAAACAGGGTAACACTGCAGACAACTTCGTCTTGCAACGAGTACGCAAAAAAGTGTCGCACATCCCCGGAGGAAGAAAAAACGATCGACGACTTGTAGCAAAAACAAACGAAAAAAAACAAAGGCCCCCGCGACGCACCCGCCGAAACAAGTTCGTTGGACTCGTTTTTCTCCACGTGGACTCCCGAATCAACACAGCGAACACGCGATGCTAGGACTGCACATGTGCACGCGAACAATGCAACACTTGGAGGACGTACCACATTTTGCTTATCAAGAAGACAGTACACAGTGAGGCTGTAGGAAAAATGGAGAGCTTAGTGCCGCGATTTCTTCCTGCTTTATCGCGCCATTCAGCTGTCTGTCTGCGCCATGACGGATCACTGGCCTCATAGTTTTCGAGAGGCACCCCTAAGTATCCCCTAAGAGTGCCATCGTCTGTCCGCTTATGTTTTCAAACACATTCAGCCCGTCACCCCATCAGCCGTGCCAAAACTATAAACATTTGTGCCAGTTTATGCTGCTGGTACTGTATTTACCGAATGCTTTTGATGTCTTTACAGCAACGCTTATGCTGCTTTTATCAACAAAGAAAAGTGCAATGTCGTCAGCATAAGCCAACACAAACAACTCACACGACTGGAGTCGAAAGCCGTCTATGCTTTTGCTTCCAACAATACTCAAACAAAACGCTTCTATATATACACAGAAAATCAATGGAGACAACGGACAACCCTGACGTACGCCAAGGTGAACCTGCACTACTTTGCTGAGTGACTTGTTCACAACAAGGCTAGTTGAACACCCACTATACGCCAAGCGCACTCCCTCAAGAATAAGAGCCTCTACATTTATGTGATCTAACATGGCTATAAGAAGATCGTGTGATACCTGATCGAATGCCTTCTCCAGGTCTACCTGGAGCATTGCTAGAGAACCTTCAGTGCTTTCGCAACACTCAAGAATACTTAGAGCAGTATGAATGTTCGTTACTATCGACCGCCCATTTCTCCCTTAAACACAAACCGACAAGACGCCACCAATCAAAAGCACTAATTTCGCACTACGCGAGAACGAACACATTTAAATTTTTATTTTCCCACGCACTATATCAGATTGGAACCAGGTAACCGAATCACGTCCTTCCGATACTGCGTAACTGTGCATTGTTTCTTGTGTCAGTGGTGTTGTATGTTCTTTGCATTGTACCACACCCTCCTGCTTGGGCCGAAGTCTGGTCCGCAGTAAGTGCATAAATAAATAAATAAATAAATAAATAAGAAGAATAAATAAAGAAATAATATATATATATATATATATAATATAACAGGAAGAGCAAAGACAATATAAACGAATCCAAATTCAAAATGGAGAACGTTAAGTTTATATAATGAACGTCTGTTTAACGAGGGTCTAGCCGTAAAAATCACCCCACATGCCGAAACTTCCGGTAAGGGGGGGGGGGGGGTCGGCCCCGCCGTCCTCTCCCCCCTCCGCCTGTGTACGCCAGTGGTGCTTGCCGCCCAGTGTTTGACAAATGCTACGTGATATTCAGATCGAAGAAGCCACCTAACTAGGGAATAATATAGAACCAGGAAATACTCAGAGTGCGCAAAACAGCTGCATCAGCGTGCCATCTTCGCACCTATCAGGCAAAGAAATTGAATTTATTGGGTTTGCTAGCGCACGGGTTGATGACGGGTGTGCCTGAGCTTGAAAGCATCATCTCATGTGAGCACATTTTGGTTCCCGTTTTCTTGCTTTTTCATGGCTTTGTACAGTTTTATCCGTTCATGGCGTCGTTATAAAGGAAGTGTCTGTGAAATAAACCTCAGTTGTAGTAGCGCTTTCGTGCCGTGTCCTGTTACAGTCCCTGTCTAATTTTTGCGCTCAACTGTTCGGAACAATGGTTAAATATCCTCCCAGATTTGTCTCGTGGCTGAATAGAGTGACATTCAAATTCTCACGTTTAGATAGCCCAATAATGGCTACCGACTGTAAATGTTTTTCGGGCGCTTGTTTTCAATCACCCTTCGTGTATACGCCACTACGGGTGCTAGCGGGAGCAACACTATACCCCGGTCGGTCCGAATTCGCCGCCTAACTCGAGCGCTCTCGCCCGGTGAACTTGTCCTTTGGCGTAATCGCATAGGGCGGCGGCCGGCATTCCGGTTTCACAGCGAGCGGAGAAGACGAGCCCAGCGAGGCGGAGAGCAGTTCGTACTGTCTGCATTCTTTCGTGAGGATGTTCTCGCGCCGTAGTTGGGTGCAGCGGAATGAAACGTCCCGTCCTGTCCAGCTCTCCTCCACAGGAATTACCCCATTCAAAGCATATCTTTAGCGCCTGTTTAAATGTTCGTTTTTATTCAACGGTGTTCCCCCGTTTATTTACGCGAACGGTCAGTAAATCGGAACAAACTTAGTGTCCGTGCCGCCCCCTTTAATTGCGTGCAGTGGTGAAACACACTGTTGGCCATTAGTTGCTTGTCAGGTACCTAATTCGCTCGCATGACGGGCCTCGTTTTCGCCTATACTAGAAGGTGTTTCAGTGGAAAAAAGAATCTTCAATCGTCTGGGGGCATGCGTTCTTGGGTGTCCCGTTGTACATAAATTGACTGACTGCGTTGCACAAACGACCTCGCGTCACTCCGCGGCACGTTCAAGGACGACGTCTAGCGGAGCCAGGGGGACTCTCTCCCAACCTTCTCACACCATAACTGTCGTAAAAGGCAAGTGAACGGAAAGCCGGGCGGCCACTTAGAGGAGTCGCGTCGGACATTCAGATAGCAGGCGCTCGCGTGTCAGGAGTGCTCAAGATGCCTTACGTTCTGTACAACGTGTACGGCAGCCCACCGTGCGGTTTGGTTCGTATGCTCGCAAAACACTTGGGGATCGAGCTCGAGCTCAAAAATGTCGACTTGTTCAAGAAGGAAAATTTGACACCGGAGTACCTTAAGGTAACGTTCTTTTTGAAAATATGCGGGTGTTGTTTTCCTTGTTGTGTCGCCCACTGTAACGATGAGTTCACCCACAGTGGTGCGAAATGTGCGCGATATTTGACGACAGTATTGTACCTTCGTTTGTTATACTGTTTTTAAGGCTCTTGAAGTAGGAACCAGGCTCTGTCGCGAAATGGAATTTAAAAATTGTGCCTTTGTTGGAAGCTTTAAGGGACAATTTTATTTTGGAAAATTGTCCTAAGAGATTGGTTGAGTACGATACGGAAAAAAGAGACACGCAAAGCGCAAATATACCATCAAATGTATTGGGCCACAGTGGGAAAATTTTAATACTGCACCACCGTCGACTGCGCACAAGTGCATGTTAGGAAAAATATAATAAGCCTGGGCGGCCGCCACCAAAAAAGACAATTCGGTTGGCGGCGGTTTCTTCTGGCATTTAATTTATATTGACAGCACTTACACGCGCAAAGAATGCTCATTAAGTATGTAATTTTCCCTCTGTGGTACAATACATTTCCCTTATTCTTGAGCTGTCGCTGTTCGTTGTTTCTGTCGTGTGTACCTGTTCCAGCTCGATAGTATTCAAATTATGAAATGTCAATGCGTTCATAATGCTTTTCTTGTTAACATTGGGCGTTTAACGCGAACAGCTAATTTAGGAATTAAATTGGAGATGCCGTAGGCTTGACTTTCATAGTGCTTTTATTCGTTCTTCCATTCTAAATGTTATCGCCCGTCTCAAGAAACCGTTAGAAACTTCTAATGGGTTCCATTTCACTTTATCAGCAACTAAAGTAGTGCAGAAAAAATTTGCCCGCAAAGTTAAGCCCCACATATCAGTAAATTGTTTCTTGAGAAAGAAAACCAAAGGGTTCGAAAGCGAGAAATGCATGAAGGAAAGAGGCCCGCCATGATTCCACCGGTTTCTTGCGAAGCCGTAAAGAACTTGCGGTTTTTCTCATCCAGCGTGTCGGCAAAAATATCACGCCGCCAATATCGGCGAAGACACAACACTTCAAATATCTACGGTCGGTCTGCCGACAGTGGCCTTGATGATACGGTCAGGCACGATAAGTAGGCACGGTAAAAGGTAAGCACAAGTGACGGTTGGTTTGAGGGGCGAAGTGCTGATGGGGCCGAAGAAAGCAAGAAAGCTCGACCGTTCCCATTTTTAACGGTGATGCTGTTAACGGGACAAGAAGTCAAAACCTTAGTTGGTGTAAATAGATAGGTTGGCATCCCCAGAAAACAAATATACCACTCTCTCGGGCAGTACCTTGAAAATATTCCTTACGTACTCAAAACGTGATGTGCCAGTACCCAGCAGAGATGACATAAACGGCGACTGAGTCGATGTGCCAAGAGTCAAATGACGATCAACATAGCGAGATACAAGCTTTCTAAAAAACACGTAAAATCTTTCTTTGCAGGTTAACTTTTAATAGACATACACAATTGTAAATGTACAGATATAGTTCAAGCCATGCCGACAGTCACAAGCTGCCAAGACGCGGCAGCAGTGGCGGTTGCGGTTGTTATTGCAGGTTCGGTGTAGTCGCATGTTTGTTATCTCCTTGTCTACAACACAGCGGCAAGTATCGCGTCAGATTTCCACTGCTCCGCTGTTCTGTGGACAGCAATTTGCGTCTGATAGAACAAGTTTCTTGCTCCCTCACGTAGCGCCGTCTGCCCGAACAAACTTTACCCCCAGGCTGGCGGGGCCAAAACTGTGTGTGTGTGTTGTTGAAATGCGACGGAGGGCTCGCAAGAATGGACTGTGCTTACTATGTTGGCATTATCACTGGCGGCGACTCAACCCGCATCGGGCATGTAGAGTGTGCGCCATTTTTTTACACCTTCTCGGCCTGCTGCGGAGTGAACTGACTTGTTCGGCGCTGTAAATCGCCACAGGCGAGAATACCATAACGACGAACTAGAGGCAGTCAATCGCCTTTAATTTTGCGCATCGGCACGAAAGCCCATGCCGTGGCGATGTGTTTGTTAGAAAGTATTTGTTGATTGTCTTGAAATGGAATAAAATGTGTGCGGCTAACCGGGATTTCCATTCAGGGCACTGTGTACCGCTGTGCTCCCACTACGATGCATACTTCGGAAATATTTGTATCATGTTATGCACGTTCTTTATTCCGTACTGGCGCCAAGGCGTTTGTTCGTAGTGGTTTGGGCCTTGTAAAACTTATAGGCACACACCTCTGGCAGATGGGCAAATAGGAAACTCGCTTTGAAAACATTCAACAGATGCCGCAATAATGGTTACAATATCGCGGTGGAAAACTGACGAAAATTTCTACTAAACCTCACGTCGCAATTGCGCACAGTAACTGAAAACAAGCCGGTTGGGGAGTTTGTTGTGGAATTCGAGTGAACTTATGCGTCGCGGGTTATCACCGAAATCCTACCAAGTGACGTAATAGGATCAACCATTGTAGGACTCGCATACTCAAAAAAAGGTGGGTTATGCGGAAAAGCCCTCTATAGCGACCTAAATCACCGTCACGCAAGTCCGGGTCAATACGACCAGCGATACAAGCCTGCTCCGACCAGAGAAGGAGTTAAGCACATAATTTTCCAAAATACACTTAGGCTAAGGCCAAGAAGATTCTATCGCCGATCACCCGTGCTTCCCACTTGATCGCTGATGCTTCGCAGGATGGAAGTCGGCGGCGAGTCTGCGGGTCACGACAGGGCAGTCTATCAAGTGGCCGCTGTCTCCCGGTGGACAGTGTAGGGACCAGCGACTCCATAAGAACGTGGTTGTCCCCCCTCACATTGTCCAAACATACCGACGACCGCTAATACTGGAGGCGATACAAGAAATGGGACACAGCACGATAAAAACCCTCGACCCAGTTGTGTGGGTGCGCCTCGAATACCTTCCAGTTCGGAAGCGGGGTGTGTCACTGTCACGCGGGGTTTATGCTAGCGAGACACTTCAAGTACGGCATAGATCACACCGTGTAGACTCGTCGACGCATAAAAGTGTTTTTAGCCCCGCCCCTCCGCCTCCCCCACGATTTAAAAAAAAACATAAAACCTGAAAACCAACAACGCTAAGTATAACTGGTATTGTGCTGTTATTTGATGTACGGAAGCGAATCGTTAGAGCTCGGCCTCTCCATTTAGTGTGTGTTTGGTTTTGTCCGTAGTGTAATCAGATATACGCGGTGGAAGCAATCCAGACTCGCTATGGGAGCCTGTACTGAATGCGTGTGGCGTCATCATGTGCGCTTTGAATAATGTCAGAAGCATTATAAATGAAAATAAAATGGTCCGCACGCTAAACGACTGCGGGGATGGCTGCTCAGCATAAACTGATTGTTGCCTGCTTCTCGTTACAGATAAACCCGTTTCACAAGGTACCCTCATTTTCTGACGATGGTTTTATTATCTATGAAAGGTAAGGCGTTCATTGGAGAAATATTGTAGTAGAGTTATTTTCCAGGAAAATCTTGTTTTTATGTGTTTAACAAAGGTCTAGCATAGCTATTATGTCAAAGGCGGTCCTGGCTCTCTTAACTTTTTTGTCTGACACGGGTTTAATCGAGGTTCGTTAACATTAGCATCCTCAGATTTTTGTTTCCTAGTGCTGGACGTTTTTTTCTACGTTCCAAGCTGATTTTATTTTATTTTCCCTATAATTCAGTGTTGCTGCGCACGTCTTCCCCTTTTCTATTCTTTTTTCGCCTCACTATGTTCACCCCCATCTGAAGTACAAGCCCACCGTTTGTGGGGCTAACCTCTTCAGTATTCATTAAAGCTTTCTCCCTCTCACTCTCTCTTAGTTTCGGGCGTGTTATGGCGTGGAAACGTACAATAATCGCTACAGCAATCTGCACAACGCTCAGACAATCTGTGTACACAATGGAACTTCGAAATTTGTTTGGAATGATGTGATTTGAAACCAGTAATATGCCGTACGCTTCTGCCGTGTAAATGCTGTTGTGAAAATTTACTGTTTTAGTGACACTAATGTTTGGTCCGTGTGCCGCACAAGGGACAGTGGAAGCAGTTTTTGAGGCATCGCTGTAAATTCGGCGCACTTGTATTGTCCTGCAGAAAGAGGCATTGCTGCTAGGGGTGTGCGAATATTCTAAAACTTCGAATATTACTCGAATAGGAAATATGTTATATTCGCACTCGCTTCAACAACTATGTATTCGAATCATTTGGAATATTTGAAAGGGTTCGAATAATCGGCTGTTGTCTAATATTTGGATAGATTAGTGTAACTATTGTGGACACTCGTTAAACGGAATCACTAGGGACCGGGAAAATATTTTCCGTTTATCAAAAGTTTCTTTTAGAGAGAGAATGGGTTCAGCATCGCACAATGGTATTCACGACGTTTGGTCCCGAAGTGAAGTGAAGTGAAGATGCTACCCTTCACCGCATGCGAAGCCGTCTATGCCGAGGTGAAGGACGGATTCTCCTTTCACACGAATGAGTAGCACTGCGAGCTCTCCATAGCCAAACTACTAAGCGCTTCTTAAAATCTTCCGTGTCAGACACACGCACTCTTTTCTGTTTAGGACCAAAGCCTCCCGCAGCTTGTTCTTGTCCTTTAATATTCTCGTCAGGCTACTCTGAGGGACACCGTACTTCGTCGCGAGCGTCGGTTTTGTGAAGCGGCCACTCTCGAAGTCGTTGATTACCTCTACCTTCCTGGACAACGAAAGCGCATGCGCGGTCATTTTTGCGCTGCCATCATATGCTGGCTTCGCGACGAAGTGTCGCATACGACACCGCACGAAGTCATAAACTGCCGCAAAAAGTCAGAGAAACCGCACAAAAGTCAGAGAAAATCGAACGCCGGAGACAGGAACCGGAAAATATCCGGGGCTATGGGGGGACAGTGATGCATACCGCCATTGCGCTGCTCTTGCCCAAATAGTTGCGGTTTTGAGTCAGTTTTCAGTTCCGTTTATGCGGTGGTCGGAAAATTGGAGTTCCGATTAACGAAATTTTTTTTACATTGACTTAATACAAAACAACCAAGTGTGAAACGTTTGTTCCGTTTAGACGGTAGTTCCGTTAATCGATTTCCGTTTATCGAGATTCCACTGTATTCGATATTCGATTCGATATTCGAAGTTAGATATTCGTATTCGCTTCGTATTTGAAAAATGTGATATTCGCACACCTCTAATTGCTGCATAATCGCACTCCTGGGTACCCTGCTTTTTTCTACTTGCGTGAATGACAGGTCGCATGATATACGGACGTAGATGTCATGGTGGAATAAAGTTATGGATGGGTGTCTTGTGCGTGTGTGAAAGGGGGACCTTGAATTCAGAAGCCTCCTACCTCACTTTAAGAGAGAACTGTAAGGAAATAGATGGTCTGTTTAAAAAGAGTTGTAATTTTGATGTGTCATTAATGTTAGGATTTAAAGTATGGTTGGTGAGAGAAACAATATTAGATGCATACAGCAAGTGAACATATAAAGCTGATGCTCTAGGCACCAGTTTTTCACACTCTTCATGCAGGCTGTCGACAGGGATAGTACGGAAATCGCCGCATGAAAGGCGAAGGCCAAGATGCAGCACTGGGCCGAGCATTTTTAATGCAGTTTTTGTTCCTGACTCGTATACAATACTGCGATAGTCGAGCCGGGATCCTATCAAGGCAGTATGGAGACGCAAAAGCAGCTGTTCGTCCTGCACTGTAGGATTAGTGCGAGAGGACGTTTGTAACGGTCATTGTTTTTAAGGAATTTTTCGTTTAAGCAGTTTTCAGTGGGGGATGAATGCCAGACTGTTATGGAATAATATACCTTAAGAACTGGTGTTCCTTTTTAGCGGGAACTGACACGCCATTTATAGTAATGTGAGGGTCCAAGATGGATCCCGCGCATCCGGATGAACACAACGCAAGTACTTGTTTCAGGGTTCAGTTTGAAACCTTGTGTGTCCTCCCAGCCAGCAAGTTTCTTCACCCCGAGCATTACTTGACCCTCACAGATTGACATATTACGTTATTACAAAAATATTTGAACGTCATCTGAATACACTGAACCGGAAATTGTTTGTGCAATGCCTTCCGGAGCGAGTTCATCTTAACTATGGAGAGTGTGCAACTCAGAGCACCGCATTGAGGCACGCCATTTTCCTGAACATATACATTGGAAGGTGCATTACCAATTCTTACACGGAAAGTTCGTTCATACATGAAGCTGGCAAGGGTGTTCAGCATGTTAAGATAATGTGGAGAAACGGGAGTTAGCAATATGCGCATGACTAGTGCTTATAAGACGTAGGAGCTGGGATAAATAATCACCATGCCGCAAATTCTGCGTGAAGGCCCGAAAGCATGTAAATGTGAACGCTCGACGAGCAAACGCGAGCGTTCTGAGCAGAACAACGTTCAGACGTGTGCAAGATTTGATGCATTTCCCCAAGGAATGCGGCATTCCTTCAAAAGTAAGAAATGCTATCACTCTTCTTGCAAGTACGTGACGTACGATGTTGTAACCCGTCCTATGAGGCTTGTCGTAACGGTTTCTGCGCTCTTACGCAGTAGCCAATGCACACCGGCTGTGGAAATAATTGATTGGTCTCGTTAATAACTTTTAATAATCTATGCCATATTTCGGCTGCCCTCATGATGTCGAGGTTCTACTTCTGGACCTATATGTCCTGTCTACAGGCGCCAGGAACAAACTTGTTTGTTACCTTTCTTCACGTCTCAGAATAATTGCTGACTGCAAAGGGTAAGTGTTACGCACAGCAACTGTGTCTACCAAGTTTAAAAGTTGGAGCTCCCCACAATGTGCCCCCTTCTCTGTTTGTTCTGAGTTTACCTGGTTAAGTTTTTTGTAGCATTTAATTGTTCTCTACCCACCGCAGCTCAGCGATCTGCTACTACCTCCTGAGGAAACACGCACCGGACTCTGAACTCTATCCCAACTGTCCCAAAACGAGGGCGCGCATCGACCAAGCTCTCGCTACTGTCACCAGCACCATTCAACCAGTGTACTTTGATTTTATGGTACGTGAGCGCCATCTTTTCCTCTAATGCCGGAAAGCTTGTTTGAAGTCAAAATGTGGCTTTTGACGCCGTTATTCTTCTATTTGCTGTTGAAGAGGCTAATGGCCCGAGCTCGCTTGCTGAAGCACAGAAGAGTACAGCTGCAACCATGCTTCGACGCTAACAGAGAATGAGCCATTCATGTGTTCACCATATCACATGATCGTGATGATGTTGAAAGCACCTGTTGAGGTCACCGGTCGCCCGGAAAGAGCTGGTGTCGTGAGGGGCCATCTATACGAAAACAGCACGTGAAACAAAATATGCCGCTCTCGATGCCCGTTATTTATGCAGGTTTTTTTGTGATGTAAGTGCACTCGTCATTCTATTTGGGTTACTCGCAACGGTTCCTCAAAAAAAGCTTTCATACCACTTGCTTGAGGGTGCATGTTCTGAGAGGCTATAAAAAACAACGAATTTATGGGTTTCTACAAAGCGGTCACCTAACAATCTTCTTTTCACAGTTTTTCCCTAGACCATGCATCCTCATTTTACCAGACAAGGAGGCCTCGACGAAATTTGAGGCATCATATAAAGAAATTCGCAGTGGTCATTGTTACAGACCTGTTTTATGGGGATTTAAATGTTGATTGAGGCCTATCGAGCGAATACATGCTTCATATCACATAAGGAACTGTTGGAAGGTTCTTGTTTATTTCTTTATTTAAATGGAGAGTACTGTACAATAGAGCCCAGGTGGCGGGTTCTTGAAATAAAATTCGCCTTATACAGCCGGGGTGTCTCACAATTACTTTACAGCAATCACTCAACCACATTGTATTTTCTGGCGGTATTTCTGTCGTTCGTGTATAAAAACCACTGTGAATATTATTTCAAGCACCAAAAATCCCTCGTTGGTTTCACGCGCCCATTTCGGTCTGCTCTGTCTGTTACGGCGCTAATTGCAAGCAGTATTAGGTTATACTACTGGACTCGCCACAGGCTGTTTTTTGTTAAATGTCTTTTCGTAATTTTCTGCCTGGAACGAAAAGTCAACAGAAGGAAATAATAACATCTCTAAAGTATAAAAATATCCGCTTGGATGGCTCAAATGCGCGATGACCACTCACTCACTCACTCACTCATCACTCACTCACTCACTCACTCACTCACTTCGCTCACACTCACTCATTCGCTCACACTCACTCATTCACTCACGCACTCACTCACTCACTCACTCACTCACTCACTCACTCACTCACTCACTCACTCACTCACTCACTCACTCATTCACACACACGCATGCCAACACGCGCGCGCGCACTCGCCATAGTTGCGCGTCTGATTTCCACATGCCACGCGTTCCACCTTACGACAGAAAAGCTCTCTTTCAGTGATTCGTACAAGACCCCCGTTTCCGTCAGCTCTTCTCAACTGAGCGGCGTCGGTTACAGTGGCGGCGGCCGCGGCTGGAGCTCAGCTGATAAGTAGTCGACTATCCCATCAGCTTCGTTGCCCCGCAGATGCTGGCGCACGCCTGCGCCGACTCCTTCCCGCTGCCGCTGCCACTTGCGCGGTGTTGCGGCGGCGGCTCCTACACGCGTAACGGGTGGGCTTCTGAAGGTTTTTAGAAATCAACATGGCCGATAGACACGCAACTCTGCGCCCACCTCCTCCCCACCCACTAGAACATAAAGAAACTCTATCTCGGGGGTGCCATGAGCACTGATCTCCACTTAGTTGCTGGATGGCGCTTCGCCGCTGTCGCGGCCGGGCGCGCGCACGGCCACCGGAAGTTCAACGGCTCGTCCCGGAAGTCGGGCGTCTGCTACGCTTTTGCAAGCCGCTGATAAGCGTCCCCATTGGCGCATTTTCGGCATTTTGTTCTCACTTTATTGCATTTTGGCTATACACATCGCGCTCAGATCGCAACTTATGCTATACCGAACATGCCGACGTTAATATGAAGCAGAATTTAATTGCGAAGGAGAACGAAAATGTCACTTGGGTCTTGGTTTGAGAGCAGACGACGCAGCTAGAACGGGATTTATGCTAGAAATTTAAGCTAGGGATTTATGCTAGAAAGAAAACAACGTGGTCACGACGTCAGGCTGTAGCCGAGTTCATGCGCCCGTTCTGTCAAAACAGTTGTCAGTAAAGTGGTCACTGCAGAGCCTGCTGCCTGGGGATGGAGCCCATTTGTCCCTTCCTAATACCCTGGTTACACGGGCACAGTTTAACCACGCTTAAGCGAACCGCGGTTAGACAAAAACTGCAGTTTTGCTGCGTTTACACGACAGACGAAACTGCGGTTACGTCGCTAACCTTGGTTAACGCAAACTGCAGCTTGCCCTCCTCAGTTCCGTCACGCTAACCGCAGTTTCCGCCGCCGCAGGGCTGAAAATCGCACAAGTCAGTTCGGACGCAAGAGGCGGCGCATCAGCGATGCGAAAAAAAAGATATCACTCGGCTTTCGGAGGAAACGAAGGTTCTCAAACAGTGGGCGCCCCAACGCTGCCCCCAAGAGGCGCTGGCGTTCTTTGCGTTGCTCTCGCAATAAGCGCGACTGCCCGTCAGCAGCGGCTCGTTTCCCGATCCGCCCGATCAACTACGACAAAAGCCATGCTAAATTTGTAAATTCCGCGCGTCGTCCGCCAAAAATGGATATAGCAGGCAATCCTGAAGCGTTTTCAGCACACGGAAACGATCGGCGCCGCGTCGGCCGTGCCTGCATTCACGCCGGCGCGCCTGCCCGCACGGCACTGCTAACGGCCCGAACCGACACAGACCACGGCAGCAACAGCTTATCGCATCGCCGCTCTTCAAAATCAATCTGATCGCGGAAAAGAACTTCCGCACGCGAGAAAATTGATGTTAGTGCGGTGAAAAATTGTGCTATGGATTGTAATTCGGAGTTGTAGAGATAGCGGCGGTCAAATATCTACCGCGATGCTAAGCCGAAAGTTCCCAACACCGAACAGACCTAAGCAAACCAAGCCGGTTGTGAGCTGTTGGGGAAGCCGCGCGAGTGCGTAGCGTTTGGGTCAGAAGCGACTGCTTTAAGGATATTTTTTTGTCTACAATGCTTTTCTTTTGTTTTTAATCGTGAAGTTAAAACTGTGGTAATTTATTTTTTGTTACGCTCACAATCAAGTGACCGCGGTCACCAAACTTGCAATTTCGCGTGTAACAGCCAAAACCACAGTTTGCGATAACCGCGGTTCAAGTTTAGTAACCACGGTTAAACTTAACTGCGGTTACTTTCGGCGTGTAACTAGGGTATAAGTTTGCCACTCAACGCCGGTATAAATTCGGCTTAGAGCGAGGGAACCTGCGTAACGAGAGCCACAGGTTAACGACACTGATCTGACATTTGCGTTTCGCTGCGTATCACGCACGTCGTACGGAATATTGTAATACTTCCAAATGGAACGTCTTCCCAGACGACTTCTCTGGTCTGCTTGTGCAGTTGACGGCGCAACAAGCAGGCATTTTTGACGGAATACGCGCGAAACCAGCCCACATGTTGCATGCGCTATGCTGGAACAGCGGCCATTTGCCCGACTTCCGGGACGAGCGCTCGAACTTCCGGCGGCCGGGCGCCGGAGAGCTCTAAGCGCCATCCAGCAACTCTAGTGGAGATCAGTGGCCATGAGCGATCACTTGCCGCACGTGATATTCACTTGACAGTCTGCAGGCTCTCTTGCTACATCGGCAACTGGTTCGGGCGTTTAAGTGCGAATGCACTTCTTAAGCGAGCCTGAATCGTCCGCCGCCGTTGTCCGCATAGCAACAGCTGCGGGTGCGCGGCTCTCGTCTTCCCGTCTTCTAGCAACGGGGGAGATGGCGCGCGCTACTCTCCTCCTCTCTCCGCTCAGTGACTGCGGGTGTTGGGCGCCTCCTCTCCACTTCGGCGGAGAAGCTCTCGCTCGCGTAGCGGGCGCTCCGCATTCCGACGCGTGAGGGCGCTCGTGTAGCCCCCAGTACGTCGGGCGCTACTCTCCTCCTCCTCGCTAAGTGACTGCGGGTGTTGGGCGCCTCCTCTCCACTCCAAGATCACGATATCCACCGTAATCGCGCAATCAACAACCGTGCATTCGCACTTACACACTCTCCCCCTCGGGGAAGTGCGAGGGAATTTTTTTGACTCTCTCGATGTGTAACCCGCCGTTCTGGGAACCCGCCGTTCTGCCCCTGTGGCCTCGAGGTGTTTTGCCGCTGACGGCCTGGGTTCGAGCTCCAGAGCGTCTAACTCTTTTTGGCATTTTTGTGCGTTCTGTGAGATCAATTCTACGCGTTATTTTTCTCAACAATGTTTATTTAGTATTTTTAGGAGGAATTAGGTTTGAAGCACAGCCTACGACCATGTTCAGCAGTGCGCGGCGCTCGTCTCTGTACTTGTCTTCTATCAGTGCGGCTGCTTTATCTGGTTCTGCTACTGCCAGTTATTGTGGTCCCCTCATAAAGTCGCACCTTAGGCGTCCTCATAGTTTTTAACATTCGAACGGAGACTGGCGCAGATGTGCCATTGAAGGGCTTGTTGTTATTTTCCTAAGTGGGCAAGTTGTCTATAAAGGGCCATGAAAACAACCAATACGGAGCGATGTTTCGGAGGATCCTATTTCCTGACGCTAACTTTACTACTTTGCGAACAATTAATCATTGCTGTAAAACCTTCGGCCAGGAGATGGCCTACGTTTTTTTATGATGCGTTGAATTTAATTAAGAGACCTGTACCGTCTATCCATGGTAAGTGTAGTGTAGTGTCCTGGGCAATTCGCTGAGCAGATGGCAGCGTGCTTGCAGAAGAGAAAGGGTCAGAAAGAAAGAAAAAAGCAAGGAGTTCGAAAGCAATCGTTCAAGACGACAGCAGGACGGCGCCCTCGCGGTGTAGGCCCGAGGTCGGTCGCCGGCGCTGCCTTCCAAGTTATCATCCGTCGCGGCGTAGTGCCGACGACAGCCCTAGAAGCCGCTGGGAGAAGCCGGTGTCCGGCCCACGAGTAAGGGGTGTTCCGGGGACGCGGAGCGCGGGCATCGAGGCCTCGTTTCGGGCCTAAGCTCTCTCCTCCTGCTGCTAGTCATCGGCACCGCCACGTTCTTCGCCGTGGGACCATAACACCGGTTTGGAGCTCCTCAGCGCACAGAGCTCACCAGCCTCGCGGACATCGCCGGCTCGCATCGACTCGCCCAAGCCGCCGCCGGCGTCTCCCCATCTCCGCTTCATCCACTGTGTTAGCCCCATCGGGTTAAAGTACTCCAATGCGTCGCTAGTTCTCTCTGAGCCTTGTGAATAGTTTTTTCCCGCTTCCCGTTCCTCAGAATTGGATTGTCTGTTGAATAGAATGCGTGTGTTTGTGTAGAAGCAGTGGCACGGCTCATGGGCCTCCGCGCCATCCTGCCCATTCCTTCATAACAGTAAGGTTATATTTCCGAAAAGCAAACAATCCCAAGCTGCTCATTATGAAGAACAAAGTGGCGTTTTGCGATTTGCAGAGGCCTCGTTTCTACCAATTGAAGAAGCCAACCACCGCGGAGCTGGCGCCTTTTTTGAAGAGAAAGTTGTCACGGGATTCGAGCATGTTATCGGAGACGGCAAGTTCGTGCTTGGAGACAAGCTATCCCTGGCCGACCTGAGCGTCGTCGCCCATCTAACGCTGGCCTTGGAGGTACGTATAGCTGCTATCATTTGCAGTACACTGCGTCCGATTATATCAGTGCTATAAAAAGTGTTCAGTGTGGCAGTCAGGCCGAGCAAGGGCTTGTTTTCTGGGTCTAGGAAGTTCGGAAGCTTATCTACGCCCCCCCCCCCCCCCCCCCCCCCAAAAAAAATACTTTTTTTAACGTGCGGAGCACTTCGGGTCCAGGCTTGTTGTCGTAGCTAGTTCGCCGCCACGTTATCTGGCCACCGCAGTCACGCATCCAAACAGAGTCTTCGAAAAGATATCCGTCTATGCTTCCATTCAGCCTCCCGGCTGAAAGTTAGGAGAAATTGAGCAAGAGATTTGTATTGGCAGAACCATTCGAAACTCCTGGAACTTCTGGCACTGGTCATAAATGTCCCAATTATTTAGCGCAAAGAAGACTGCAGACACAGTTGAGTCCCCGCGTTCATTTAGTTATAATGCTCCATGGGTTGGTTTTTACGACAGCAAGCAAAAAAAGTGGTGTCGGAAGAAAAAAAAACGCCCCGTTCAAAATGGAGCAGAGAGGCTCCAGGACGGGCGAGATGAAAGCAAGCGCAAAAAGAATAGAATTCCTGCTGGTGGTGTCCAAGCAGAACAAGAAACAAAAGATAAAGATGGGGATACCGGCTGTCCCATTAGAAGGCGCGCGAGCTATGTGAAGGCGGAAAAATTGAATTGCAGTTGAACCAACCTCCGTTCAATTCATCAAGAGAGGAGCGAGACAAGGCGGGGAAGAGCGTAAGTGTTGGTAGCAAAGAGCGGAGGACGGGTTATATGCCCGAGGCGTCAGACAACTACCGTCTTTCGACGATATTTGCAGTGAAGCAAGCAAATACGCGGGCAACAGAGGTTTAACAAAACCACCGCTTCCCGTGGTCGGCATGAAAGATGGGTGTCTCGCGTTACGAAGCCGATGTCAATCCCATTGCTCCACAGACCCACACGTTCCTTATATAAGCAAAGTGTCACGACTGGTCTTTGCGCTGCTCCGTTGCCACGGATGCTGCCGTTGGTAGTCCAAAAAAGGTACACAATGATATATAATAACGAAAAAATCACGATCTAACTGATAAGTCGCCGCAACACAATACAAATTCAATTCGCTGTCTCTTTATAGGCGTTTTCAGCGGCTGCGGTGCCTTCTCGTGACTTCTTTCGGTATCAACGCCAAACTGATACCGAAGCCAGTCAAGAAAGGGCGCCACAACCCCTCTGACGAATCACTGCTCCGCACCTCCTAGCTTTGACGTTGAGTGAAACTGCTTCAACGTTTACGTACTTCATCGTTTGATTCATGGCACTTTGTTAGCAAATAATCTAATCTCATTTTTTATATATACACTTCCGCCAATTACGCAGACATTAGTTAATGCTGGTGGTGCCTTGTACACGATTCGGCAGTTATATAAGCGTTATTAAACATTGTGCCTCGGGAGCAGCGAGTCGGACCTAAATGTTATTCGTTCCGGTTTCTGTTTCTTTCCATAAATAAAACTGCCGTTTCGGTTCCGGTCCAGAACGAAATATAATGACTCGTAACGGTCCACAGCGGTTTGTGTTCGCGATTAAAAAATGATTTTTATTAAATTATGTCAAAACATAGCGTATTATAAAATTACGGTAAAAAGATGAAATGATCTTTACTAACGTTTTGTAAAAATATCCGTTAAATAACTCAACTGCACAAAAAAAAAAATCCGAAGACACTTGAGCACTCCTTGTCGTATTCCTCTGGATGGTACAGCTACAAATGGAGCTCCAACATTACACCGTGGTCCCCGGAAACTACTTGACGGGAGCCCTCAACCTAACATCAAGGTTTAATCTAAGACGCTGTCATAGATGAAACATCGTGGAGCGCTATTGGTTTTGCGGAACCCCGTTGGGGTGAAGTACAATGTTTAGGTGCGAAAACTCCCAGCGCGCTGAAAATAGCCTGCCCTACGCGTAAGCTATGTTCTTTAGTTTTGCCGCCTTTATCTGGAACCAGAACATGAAAATTCTTAGAAGTAAATTTGAGGCAATTCAAACTCCTGCTCTGCGCTTTATTACTAACTCGTGATGTTATAGTTAAAGTTTAAAACAGTCTGTCTCATGGAACACTATAAACGCCAACTCCTGTGTTTAATGTTGAAAGAGATTATGTGAGAGGAAGTAACAATAGACCAACATTAGTACCTTTCGCCCAAACGTGTACATCGAGAAAAATGGATAACAGACAAAAATTGGTGAATATTTATGCCGCACCTCCGCACTGGATAGGTATTTTTCTAAAAAATATATATATTGAGGAATGCGTTTACTGACACCATTGCTTCCGCTCCTTATGAAATGTTTTCCGCTGTGCTCTGGAAGCACTTGCGTACAAGTGAAATATGACTTGTAGCTGTTTGCATTGAGTGTGTGGCTGTAATTTGTAGTTCTCGCTGCTAGTTCTGTATGCTAGTGTTCACGCCAATGATTGTAGTGCTTCTTTTTTTATTTTTATCTTGTGTTATAGAATATTCCTGTTTCCTCATGTATCGCCGCCCCTACAACAATGCCGTAAGATTTATGCGGGTATTTTCGCTAAATAAATAAATACATAAGGCCGCGACGTCCGCATCGCAGTCTGATGCACGTGGGGATCACGCGGAGAGCTCAGCACGGCGCCTATTGACAGAGACGGAGAAAGCATGGAAGCAGCCTGCCGCAGAAGATAGGGCGCCGCGTGACGAAAGGCAATTTTATGCCAGCGGATCTACGGCAATCTCCCGCCTCGCAACATGACAATTGAAATGAATCGTGACCTGAAATATATGAAAATGCCGCTGAAACTGAAAACTGAAATGCCATTTAACGGTTTCGCTCTTGAACGAAATAATAAATATTGTTACGTTTTCGTTGGTGTTCCATCCAAAACTATAGTTTTTTTTTGTTGGTTTTCGTTTCTGGTTTTCATTTAGTTCCGATACCCTGCTCGTGAGCATCATAACAAGGGCATCATAACGAGGGGCCGGAATAGTTATGAGCATGATAACGATTCCGGCCGCAGCAACCGTTTTCCTATACAGCCGGAAAACAAGAATGCTGTCTTTCTTGACATTTGGGGGTAATGTTTACCGTACCGTGTGTTAGAAAGCAACCTAAGTACCTTCATGTTTGCCACATGAAAAAATGTAATCAGCAATGCAGAACAACAAGGATGACAAGAAAGAACAGAAAACCGCTCTCGCGTTAGGCTCTTTCTATTCGTCCTTCTGGTTCTGCTCTGTAAACTTTTGTCTGGAATAACCTGCAAGCTCTAACGATCTTATTGTCCTATGCCGTCAGAGTGGCGAAGGTGTGTATGGAACGCGCAAGTCGGACGTAATTGAGGAAAATAATCATTACGCCGTACCTGAAAAAAGAACATTGTTTGGATTGACCCTCTTTCACGACCGCCAGTGAGCTGCCGAGAGAAGAGATATCAGCAGCGTGCTCTGATATTCGGATTGATGAGGCCTTCATATTATGCCTAAATATGCTAGCCATGTTTTCTGTAATTTGGGACTGTGGTTGTTGAGAAAGAAGAACAAAAAATTGGCGCACCTTGCACTAGTGGTGCATAGCTGGAGAAACAGCAGAGGGGGAGGTCGACGTAGCTTATCCCCACTCTGATATCGGATCCCAGAAGAGAGGGAACAGCCGGGCCCCAGAAGGGCAAAGCCGTAGTGGATGGCACTGTAAAGCAAATGCCATTCAGTAGCAATCATTGTCACTCCTTTCGTCTTCGTATTCCAACGGCACAGCCGTGCAAGGCAATTCCTTTTGTAGCACTTCCTCGCCTTGGTAGAGCTCCACTTCTTCCTCAACTGATGCGGTGGCCATTTCTATGTGCGAATTGTGAAGGCAAGGCTAGACAGATTCGTCGTCATTGTCTTCGCGCTGCGGACCTGTGGCGCGCCGGTTGCTACACCATGACGACGAAGGCTGGAGCTTTCCTTGGAGCGGAAGCCCATGCACACGCCTGAACGACGACGAACGTTTGCCGCATGGAACGCGCTCACGTGCTCTCGGGGTTTTCGGTCTACACCGGACGGATTTTTGTCTGCCTAAACGGCTCTGCTGTTAAAAAGAAGAAAGTGGTCAACACTGATTGCTCTACGTTTCTGCGGATCCGGAGCAAATCACGTACGGCCGTCCAGTTGCATTGCTGTTTTCTAAAAAGTAGCCGCCGTGTGCTGCTCAGTGGTTGCGGTGTTTCACTACTCTTAAGGACGACGTGGTGCTGTCTCGGCCACGCCGGCATTTGTAGTCATTCAGGCAAAAATTGTACACGTTTTTGCGCCAAGTTTTTATAGCTGCCTAAATATGTGCAAAGGTTTCAGGAGCCTCGTCATTGCGGCTTCCCCTTCATTGCTGTCATAAGCATCTTACAAACAACTTGGGTATGTCACCGCAATACTGCGCACAAGGCCATATTTGGCACTTTGTAGCTTCAAAACATCAAGAATAGTGCAACATGTTTTTGATGTGGGTGAAAGAGAGCAACCTTGGCTTGAATTTGTGAAAGTTTGGAAAAATATCGAAGTTGCTTTTCTCATAGTGAAGCGTCTTGACCACATAAACTAACATGGCGACGAAGATTGAACAAAGATAGAAGAATAACACTAAAAAATTACAACACCGTAGCTTCTTTAGATACCGAGAAAAAAAGCCTCACATTTGGGCAATTTTCAAAATTTTTGCCAATTCGGGAATTTTCGTTAAAAGGAATTTGCTTGGGAAGCCCAAGACGAATACGATAAATAAGTTAAGAGTATGCTCAGTCTTCATATAAAGAGAACCAGGGCAATCGCGGCAGCCGTTTTTGTTTTGCAGCGGTAAAAGTTTCCAATTCTCCGCTGGCCGATCAGCGCGCCAGTGACCCGGTCGGCTTTGGGAATTTTTTTGAGCAAGGGAAAAGTTTTTTACACACACAAAAAAAACTTCACACATGTTTTCCCCTGTGCACAAGAAAAATTTTCGTCAAAAAAAAGATGTCGACCGGACGGGCCTGTTTGATCTCTAGTGAAACCCCGTTGTAGCAGAAGGGTAATAGGATTTAGTGTTCATTCAAAGTTGCATATTATCAGAACCGCCAAGGAAAATCTTCATAGCAAAAATAATAATACCTGTCCTGAATTTTCGCTTTACTGGTAGGTGTAAGCACTGGCACCGATTGAATTGAAGTTTGCTATCACATTGTTTGATTTCGCTTTCTTTATGAACAAAGACGTTGCAATAGAAATAGTTCGGTGTAGTGTTTAGAATATTGCGTTAGCGCACATAACCGAAACAAATTATTTGATGCGGCGTCTATGCGTTTAAAAGAATTGCAAGGTGTGAACATAGCTCATAGAGGTGGTATGATACAGACGGAAATTTTCTATGGTGAAACACGCAAAACACTGTTCTAAAAAATTTGTAACAAGGAGGTGAATTCTATTTTTGCCTGAGTGGTTGTGAGTACTCTTGATGAGAAAGGTGGTATTTCTTGCAACCCTTAGTGACTCATTGTGTATGCGATTTTATTTGTGGCAAATCGTCTGGCTTCCAATGATTTTGCCCGCAAATTTCTTCGCATGAAACCTTTCTCAAACAGTTTCAGCCAACTTCCATTTTTTAATAAGGTTTGATCTCTTCCACAGGATCAGAGAAATTTGGCAGAGTTATGTCACACACAAAAGAATTCGGCAATCCTCTTGACACCGCTTTGATTTTTTGGTAGTTTGAAGTAGTTTAAGACGGCTAAATAACGTGTTCAGTAAAGCATGACGTAACGCAAAATTTCATTCATTTGAAGTGAATTCTTTCAGCTGGTATGTTTTGGTTTAAACTGCTTTTTTCCGTTCAGGCCCCTTTCCTGGATGCTGGCAAATACCCGAAGCTAAAGTCTTACTACGAGAGAGTCAAGGCCCAACTGCCTTACTTCAACGAAATCAACGAACCAGGCATCGAAGCCCTTGCTAAGCTTGCAGCCGAATTGAAGTAGATGGAAGAGTCACAAGCTTCTCTCCTGGGGTGCTCCCTTGGACAAGAATAAAGTCTCTTAACATCTGAACAGTTCACAATTTTTGAGCACTCATAGTTCTTCCTTGTGGAGTATCCGCGTCTGGAGTAGTTACAGAGCCACTGAAAAGCTAAACGATAAAACTTCAGCGCGAAGCTTTAATTTTTTTATTGTGTAAACAATTTCAATGTCAAGTGTGTGCGACGTCCATTTTTCGCGGTAAACGTAGCTGTAAGCAACGTATACGCAAACCAAACAATTTCTGTAACGACGTTCATACAAATGACTTAGAATAGAAAATGGAGGGTCATGATGCCATTGAAGTCGAGAATGGAGAAGGTAATCCCCGATGAGTAAGAAGGCACGGATGAAAAGAAGCAGACAATAACGGTCGTTAATTTGGGGCGCAATGTGTTGCTGGGGTAGGGTTCCTCACGGGACACCCAATGAAGCACAATTAATTACTACCCATTACCGCTTCACCTGCCGTAGATACGCTCCCGCCCATACAAAACTCTGGTATTCCTAAGAACACGCGCGGCGTCTTCTCCAGACGAACACGTTCCGAAATCCCGCAAAACTAAGCCTTATCTAGCCATCACTATAGCCCTACACGGAATGCCTTGCATGAGGTGACCTCGCTACCCTTCCTCACATCATGTAGGGATGTCCTAAAAAGCCCTTTTACTCAAATTTCTTGTGAAGAGCAAGGGGAAGAGGTGTTGGGGAGCTCAAACACAGAGGTGCAAACCGCCATAGTAAATGGAGCTAACCAAGTTGCCACACGGAAAAAGCATGTGGCCACTACAGCCCCTTAGGCAGGAAAACGTTCAATAAATAGTTTTTCCTTCCCTCTCTCTGAAGGTAAACTTAGCGAAATGGTTGGGGCCTTCAACATCAAAACGTGTGATAGGGACATGGACTCCCAACTGCAGTACAATCTTAGGAATGGTTATTTCGCAAGTAACAATTCGACTGCGTAGCGATGCACGTTCCTGCTTGTTGCGCACTTGTAAGGCTTAGAAAAGCGATCCCCCGCGCTGGCTCAGTGGCCAAGGCTTTGTGCTGCTGAGCGTGAGGACGTGGGTTGGATTCCCGACCGCGGCGGCCGCTTTTGTAATGGAGGCGAAAAGCAAACTCGCCCGTGTGTACGAGCTTTCGGCGCACGTTAAAGATGTCCAGGTGGTCAAAATTAATCTGGAGCCCTGCACTTCGGCGCGCCTCGTCACCTGCGTTGCGCCGGCGCGTTGAACCCTACAATCAGGCTCAGGAAAGCGGTTAGACAAGCCTCTTAGTCGTAGTAACCGAAACAGGAAGAAAGCATGGCAAGGAAAGGAGTGCCAGTTTTAATAAGCGGACACTTGCTTACCACTGAACATGTGCCACTTTCGGCACCACGTCATTACCGTGTGTAGAATAAATTCGCGGTCTTTCACGTGGCACTTGTTCCAAATATTTCATCAGTTCAGTGTATGTAGTGATGGACTGAATCATTCACTTAAACACCAGTTGTAAATCACGGCGGCGCATGCGATACCGACATCCTATTTTACAATTACACGCTAGTCTGTTCGCATTCACAGCGCCCGAACGAGATTATTATTTGTGTTGCGTTTTCTATTCATCTGGAATACGCGGACCGTTCTATCTCGCCGATTCGCGCGTTCGGACACTCTGCCTTCAGAAGCGAAATTCACGTCCTATTTATCAAAATTAATCGTTTGCAGATATAGCAGGCGATGATTGTGTGTACCAGTAGAACGCTCCAAACAACACACACCCATTCATTCCGGTGTCGTTTTGTGGATATTACTAATCAAAGAAGCACAGCCTTCGAAGGTGTTAAAGCTATTGTCTGTGCGGTATCTTCACAGCCGTCCGGCTAGAAACCCCAGGATTAACCTTGTGCACGACAGGTGGAGATGCAAGTATGTTTTAATGCGTAGCATTCCTTGCCGAGTACCCCCCCAGCCAAAACAGTGTAATGTATGCCCTGAATTTCTACAAAAATGCTGATGGCGCGGAAGTTCCACCTGTAATCACTATAATGGCGTAAATGAAGATAACTATTGGCGCAAAATTTTGAAAAATAAACAGAAATTAAGAACAATATAAAAAGGACCGAAAATGGCGAAACACTCCTGCATTTCAACAATAATGCTCATTTCGCGAAAGTTAAACCTGCAATCGTTATAATAGCGCGAATTGACATAATTGGTCGAAAGAAATTGGGAAAAATTAAAAAAAAACGAGAAAGATATAAATAATTACGGAAACTGGTGAACCGTGTAACGCCCTGCATTTCCACAATAATGTAGATTTCGGAAAGTTTGAAATGTGAACGTTGCAATGACGTAAATGGAGATAACAGGTCAAACGAAATTTTGAAAAACTAAAAAATAAGAAAAATATACAATAATTACGGAAAATGATGAACCGTGTAACGCCCTCCATTTCCAGAATAATGCAGATTTTTCGAAAGTTCCACTTGTAGTCGTTAATATAGCGTGAAGGGAGATAATTGCTTAAAGAAAATTTTGAAAAAATCCCGCCATCTCCATGAAGTGAATGATGATGAGAGGGGCGCAGCTAAAATGCTGATCGGTGAAACCATGAAACATTGTATAGGTCTTCTTGACGGCGCGCACTATCTGAATGAGGGAAGGACATAAGGCGGGTTCCATGCTCGCGCCTCGGTTTGTAGCGCAGTGGGAATTGCGCCACGTACCTCTCGTCGCGGCCAGAGAGTCGTGGGATCGAAACCGGGCGCCGCCGCGTCAAGACCACCACTGCTTTCTCGCAAAGCTTGAGACTTCCCACCGGAGCGCTCCGTTGACAAGCCCGTCGACGACGTCCAGGTTTGTGGTGATTATGTAGGGCTTGTTTGGGACGATGAGAATCGGTGTGTGACATTTTAGCCACCTTGGCCGTCACCTTCTGCAGAGCGTGTTGTGTCGCGTACCCCCGGTACGTGTCTTGAGCTCGTAGGAGATGTATGACAACCTCTTCTTCTTCCTCTCCTCCTTGTTGGGTAGCAACGAACGCGTGAACTGTTTGACCTCTTCGGCCAATCTTTGGTTGGCCAATCCCTAGGGGGATCGTGCCGCAATCATCATCGTGGTGCCGTGCAGCAACGAGCAGCAACGAGGGACGGGACAGGGCCCGAGCAAGAGGAGCTTCGCCCCTAAAAAATATAAACAACAAAAATGTGAAAGATTACGAAAAATGGCAAATCGTATAACGACCTGCATGTCCACAATAATGCAGATTTTGCGGACGTTTCACGTATTATGGGTATATTAGCGTAAATGAAATAATTGGTAGAAAGAAATTTTGAAACACTAAAAAAATTTAAAGAATGTAAAAAAAGTACGGAAAATGACGGCCGGTATAACGCCTAAATTTTCACAATATTGCATACTTCGCGAATGTTCCAATTTTAATTGTTATAATAGCGTAAATGGAGATAATTGCTCGACAGGATTAAGAAAAACCCGAAAAAAATTTGTCTGGAAAAAACTCACAACAAAGACAAGCGGCTTAAGAATGCTACACATTAGTAGATAATTCTCTGAATTTCTGCAGACTTTTTTGCTGCAGTAGATGGACACGAAGCCATGTTTCTAGAACTTTGGCGAGTAGTCCGCCTAGAGCTTTGAGAGGAAATCAACAGCGACTTGTTACTCGGCGGGGAGAGGGGAACGAATAAGAGAAAAAACCGTATAGGTAACAGGACAAAAGAAAGTCGACTAAAGACGAAGAAACGAAATCCCGGGGCACTTCAGTCCGCTCACGTGCTTGGAAGCCGAAAGCCTGCCAATACTTCTTTACTTCTGCAGCATATTTGCGCCGGTTTCTTCGCATTTGTTTCGTTGACTTTCCAAGCCAATCCCTTCTACCCGCTAGATTTCTGTTACACCGTCCTCGAGTCTGTGTCTCCGCTTTCATTTCATCGTCTTGCTTCGCGAATTACATCAGCAAGGTGATCGGTACACGCAATGGCCCAGATAGAACCAGTGCTCTGCGCGGCTGGTGTGCAGCTGTATTACTCACGTGTCATGACGTTTAGGAGCCACGCGGCACGCAGTATAATGCAACTTTTTCGTTACCTGCTTATAGTTTTGTGAATTTCGTGAGCGTACACATTAACCCCTCCCTGCACTGCCCCCCCCCCCCTCCCCAAAAAAAGCTGTCGATCATGAGCCAATCCCCAAGGTTGCATGTTGTATTGAGAAATGAACAACATACTTTGTTCTACTTCTTGAAGCGTTCTGTGATAGTACGGAAGTCACACAGTAGCAAGGGACAACAATGTTCTTTATGATCGTTTTCTAACTAGCCTTCAATAGTCTAAACGAACTAGGATGACGGACTGTCATGCTGAGCTTTCCCGCTCAAAGAAAAGCCGATTTCAAGACGAGATTGCCCTAGTGCGCAGTGTCTATGAACATTCAAGCGATTTTCTTGACTGTTTTAAGTGTTTAAGTGATTCAATCGCTGCCTGTAAATGTCAGACATTTAATGTGATTTATTGTGATATTATGACTTTTGCTGCAGCTGGGGTTTTGTTGTACTACGTTTGCTGTATTGTTTGCCGCGTTTGATATGCGATTATACTTCGCCTGCCTCTCGCTGGGGTTGCTCGAGTTACAATATCTTCAAAGTAGCGAAAAAGTTCTGTGATAGCCCTGTCGGTACAGCATCGCGCTGCCACTGCTTTGGCCCGGGTTCGAATCCAACCTGATGACATACGTGTGTATTGCATGTTATAAAATTAGTCTTCTCTATGAAAAACCAGGCCATGACGTTGTGGATGGGTGCTCTATTTTTACGAAAACCGTGTGTAGTGGTTTGTATCGGTATCATCAGCACTTGTGCACCAGCAAAAAAAAAAACAATTCTGCGTGTAACACCACCAAAAGGTACTGCGTGTTCGGCTGCAGTGAAAGGGGCGATAAGAAGCTAAAGAAAATTTAAGTAGAAGGTTTGAGATCTTCACTTTTTCTCGTTGATGTTAAATCTCAGAGTTCGTTTTGCAAATTTGCTCACCGAGAAGTCCAGGCGAGCCCAGCGGGGAGGACAGCAGTTGCGTACTGTCTGCATTCTTTCTCGAGGCTGTTCTCGCGCCGTAGTTGTGTGCAGTGGAGTAAATCACCCCATTCATCTCGCCATCTCACCCGCTTCACGGACCATATTCGACGCATACTTTCCGTGCATATTTTAAACTTCTTTTTTCATTCATCCCTTGTTCTTTGTTTTCTTTGATTGGTGGTGTGGAAGCTCGAACAGCCTTCGGGTTACGCCCCTCAAATAAATGGTGTGCAGTGGCGCAAGTGACTGTTTGCAAGTATATACCTTCTCGGCTGCGTAAACGGCTAGCAAGCCGGGCCTCATGTACACCTCTAATATGCTATGCTTCAGTGACGAAGAGCGTCTGATATCGTCCACAGGCGTCCGCTCTTCAGTGTTGCGTCGTATCTAAATTGACTGTCTGCGTTGCACGAACGACCTCGCGTTGCGCGGCACGTTCAGGGTCAACGCCGTGGAAAGGGAGCGCCAGGGATACTCTTTCCTAACCTTCTTACACCCAAGCTGTAGGCGAAGCCGAGCGAACGCCAAGGCTCGCGGCCACTTGGAAGAGCGGACCTTCATAGCAAAGACGCGCCCGTCTCTCTCTCGGCAGTGCTCAAGATGCCTTACGTTTTGTACAACCTGTACGGCAGCCCACCATGCGGCGTGGTTCGAATGCTCGCAAAACACTTGGGGATCGAGCTGGAGCTCAAGACTGTTGACACCTTCAAGAAGGAGCACTTGACACCAGAGTACCTGAAGGTAACGTTGGTTTTGAAAATATGGGTGTGGTTTTCTTTGTCCGCTCGGCCGGTAACGTTGGTTTTGAAAATATGGGTGTGGTTTTCTTTCTCCGGTCGGCCGCTCGAACTTGTGCGGACTTTCCACTATATTTGGCGAATCCGCCGGATGTTCATTTTTTATGCTGTATATAACACAATGACATAACAGGAACGGGAAGTTAGAATATGTCTCTTTCATCTGTACTTCGAAACCTTGGGTTACAATATGAGCCGAAAGGCCGGTGTATTGGCGTGTTTGCATGCAATGTTGTGCTTTTGTGCAGGTTGGTGCATTTCAAACGAAAGGGCAGTCTCGTCATTACGACGGATATGACATGTGCTTAGTTTTTCTTGTTTTTTTTAATAACGTAGCTGCTCAAAAGGCTACCCACGGCCCCTGTAATTATTTATTAATTCTTATTGTTTTATGTGTACAGTCTTATTTGTCAGTAAATGTACAATTAACGATAACTTTGTCAGAAACGCTTGCGACACCTATGGCCACACATTATTTCATGGTCTACCGTGAAAAAAAAATCATTCGCAGCAGGGTTAGCGTCAACGGATCTCCCACAAATATGTAACATTGAACCATGCCACGGCTCTATTTTATACCTTTTTCACATCACAGACATTAAATCTTTACTCCCTATCGTCCTGCATGGATGTCCAAATTTAAGCCTACGCTGAGGTCGTATACGAGCGAAAAAGCTTTGAGCGCTTTTATGAAATCTCTTATTTTGTCATTGTTTGGAAAGTCATTTTACCTCAGAGCCCTGTTTATCTAAATCAAGCTTTCATTTATTGTTATTCCAGAGAAATTGCTCATGTAACCCAATATTTTTTTAATATTCTGCGAGACTAGCGAGAGAATGCAAATGATTTGTATTTGTATACAAATACAAATCATTTGTCCTCACAAGATAGTCTTGTTCCCTAGCGAAGAAATATTTGAGTTTTTTTATTTCTCATTCAGGTAATTTGTAACTTATCTGTTGGTAACCTCATCACCACCGTGACAACTAAATAACCACCCTTTAAACATTGCCATTTGTGTGCTTGGTATTTTGTACTCTTCCTGGCCGTTACTGATTACGCCGAAGTTTATTAATTTATACAAAGAAGGCACGCCACCACTGGGTATATAACACATAGGCTTGGCGAAACTCAGAGCTGCCACTCAAGATCCTAACCACAACCTGAAAAGTTAGAGCGTTCGCTGAATACCCGGTACACGTCTTTTCGGAATTACCAGTTCACTAAGGCAAGAGCAGCACCTATGTGGCCCTGTCGTAAATGACCATTGACTCCATCAATAAGGATCTCTACAACTCAGTGAAGTAATTTCTCTGCCTTTTGTTTCGGCTTGGAAATATGCGACTGTTTGAAAGCGACAAACACGCGGCGGTTATAGGCCCACCATGACTGTAACCGATTTCTTGCGAGCCACAAACTAACAAAATTGAACTACTTTCACCCAACTTCATCGCCGAAATACTACGGCAGCAATAATCGCGCAACCATAATGGTTGCGATAGTTATGTCGCAGCACGTTTTAATGATACGGTCATCATACAACTGATAAGCACAGCTGTCTGTCGGGCTCAGAGGCAATGTGCACATGTGCACTCAGCAACAAAATGGCTCGTTAACATTTTTTTAAAACCTAGGAACCATTAGGACAAAGGTTAATTTCTTCGAGCAGCCCTCTTGTTTTTTGCTGAGCATCACCTAGATGATAGAAGAGGAGCATGCTTGTTCTGAAAAGCACTCAGTGCAGGAGCGCGCATTTGACACGCTGTCATCTTGCCTATCACGTAAAGGTATTATTGTGGGGAACAAATGCAGTTGATGTAAATGTGGTAGTCTTTCTTGGGTTATCTAAATTCGAAAATTGTGGTAGTTCTGTAACCCCTCTCATGCCACACGCGAGACCGACTGACAACAGCGCAGCTTTGCCGATATCCCAACTGGCAGCAGGAGAGGTTGAAGGTAGGAAGCGTTGAGTCATCGGAAGCTTAGCACCGAGAGAAAGAGCGAGGGGGAGAGCGAAAGACTGAGAGCGAGCTGTAATTCAGCGAAATCAAAACTATCTCCGTCTTCCTCGCGCAACACAGGTCCTATCGTACGACCTCTGCGCTCCGCGCCAGAGACGCACAGGACACGGATCCTCTGGGATTGAGCTTGAGAGTGTGGCTTCCCATGGCTTACCATTTTTGTTGAATGTTGGGCAGGCCGATAGCGTGCGATCAAATGATGACTACGTTTACCTAGAGCACAGAAGTTTGGAGGAAAGGGGTGCACTAGGTTTAGTGAGCTTCAGTTACGAAAAATGTTTCGGGGATCGGCCATCCAACATCTGCCTCGTTGTTGAAAGATTTGTGAGGAGGTTATTAGGGAGGTGGAGGGATTAGGTAGGGAGCTGGAGGATCAACTAGCGGGATAATGGTGACGCTCAGAAGAGGCTTTGGTCATTATTATGATCCTAACTAGCATTTTGAGGCAGCAAACCTAATTTTGCAGTACCACTGCTTGCCGTGCGTCAGGATGAGTTTGAAATTCTGTCTACTGAGTGGTCGTCTTCCAGCCGCATAAAACACCGTAGCAGCCGGTTTACTACGCTCTAGCACGTATTAACTTATTGCAGTACTAAGCCGACAAGGCACAACCTAGATAAAAACTAAAAACAAGCGACCATTTACAATTGCATTTACCGCAAACATCTAACCTCCTAAAAAGACCTTTATGCGGACATTTTCATGACCGTGGTGGTCGGAGCAACGGCAGTACAGAAACAGCGAGATGCAAGAACGAAAAGTTCTTTCGCGCACGTACAGAAAGTACACACCTGCAGTAAAGATAGATAGTCTGAGCAATCACCATAAATTATGAATTACTTGTGTTGGCGCTGCCATTTGAAGACTAGAAAGCGCAACATTTCAAATCTGCATTTGTGGGGAAGATCAATATTGATTTCGCACCAAGTATAGGCGAAGTAAACGCGTTCGAAATATTCAAGACTTCTAGAGGAATCGTACACCTATTGTGTACCGCTTCGTGGAGCATGCTTTAAACAAATCATGAAATATTACAAAGCGCGACAAATGCTGCTCCGCACGTTAAATCACTACCGCAATCGCTCCCCAAGAGCACACACTGATTGTTGCCTGCTTTTCATTTCAGATAAACCCCTTTCACAAGATACCAACGTTCTCAGACGACGGTTTCATTATCTATGAAAGGTAAGTCGTACGTCGACTGCGCACCATGCGTAGCAACATCGGACCAGCACATGCACAGTTGTGAAGTTAGGCACCCTTGAAGATGGTGTCACTTTTGCGGCAATCGCAAATGACACTTCACAGACACGGCTGCGAGTTGATTAAGATTTCTTGGAATGAATACTACCAGTTACATATCCTGAAAAGTTTGTTAAGCAGCGCAGAAGTGGCGCTAATACTGCTTTTAAACTTTGAGCTACATTTTACATGGTGCGGATAGCAACGAAGAAACATGATCGCGCTGGTCCCACAATCTGTGTCGTGCAGTTCCGTGTGTCTTTTTGTTGCGCCTCACACTCCGATATTTAAACACCCAGAACACAAAAATTTCGGCTTTAAACTCAGAAATCGGTGTACATTTTTCCTAGAAAAAGAAGATGCGGATCGTCTGAATAGGCGGGAGGGCCTAGGCTGGCTTTTGCCCAGGCTCTGAAAGTCACGGCTGAAAATTGGGCCACCCACTTGTGCGCACTCTTTATAACGGTATATTTGCGGGTAAATTAAAGCTAAATCTTTCTTAGTGAGACCAATGACGTCCTGTCAATAAAGTAATGCGTTTTCCCATGTATCGGTTGGGAGACCTAAAAGCTTTCATATCTGTACACGCGGCGTGTGCGTACCGCCGAGCTGCCATTCTGTCAGAACCAGTGCTTGAAAATCACGGAAAAGGCAGCTGTTCTGTGTAAGACAATACACGCATCGATCATAAACAAAGGAGTCGAATAGTATACCTTTATCTCATAAACACGTATCGTTATACATTTAGATCCAGAGGCGTTTACTTAGTGCTAGCAAAATCTTCGCATGGGCTCGTTCTTCGTTTATGATTTGCGTCTCTGAATTGACGATTGATTGGACGCACTATAAGCGAAGGTTGAAGGCAGTTTTAGCGAAGGTTTTGGACGCACTTTAGACGCATTTTTGCTGGGAGAAATGTTTCACGCTTCTTTTAACTTTCCTTAGGAAGGTATGGTAACCAGGTATAGTCTTTTTCACTTTCAACCGTCGCCTACACTTTGTAGCTCGGCCATCTGCTACTACCTCCTGAGGAAACACGCGCCCGAGTCCGAGCTCTACCCCAACTGCAACAAGACCAGGGCGCGCATCGACCAGGCGCTTGCTACTGTCACGAGCACCATCCAACCGAACTACTTCGCATTCATGGTAAGTGGGCGCATTTTCCTTTCGTATTCGCGGCTTTTAATGGTGACGTGTTCCTTAGAACCTGAAACGAGCTATCTAGGCCACTATTCCTGCGTTTGTAATCGAAGAAGATTGCGGCACAAGCTTGCTGCAGCCGAGCGCAGAGGGGAGTAAAACTGCAGTCGGTTTAAGGCAGGGGACTACGCGGACGTGCGTTCTTCCTGCGTTAACCCCATCACAGAAGCTTCCTGCCATGAAATTTCCGTTGGAGGCGCCATTTCCTGGAATGTGGTGGCGTTTTCATTCCTCGTGTTGTCCAAACAGCAAAGAAAGATACACAAGGCGCTTCGCATCATCGGCTGTGCGCATGGTTCTGTGTTATAATGCCATTCCGCCTTTGGAATCCCTTTTGCAACTTTATGAACGCTTTGGCAGCATCACTCAGTGTTTGACATCATTTTTATTGCTTTTTAGAGCTTACGGTAACAAAGGTACCACAGAGCAGTTGTGCAAAATGCCCGATCGGTTTGTGCCATTACACTTCTTAGGCGTTAGGTAGAGAAACACTCATTTTTCAGTTGCGAACGAACGTATCGGGCAAAATCATGACATTTGCTAAATTTTGTTTTCACTTATAGGCGAGCTATTTCTCCCAACTTGACAGTTTGTTAATTCATCGTGTGAAACCATTCGCTTTGTTCAAAAAAGGGCCAACTTAGGCAGGGGGTACTGGGACTAACTTTGCGCTAGCCTACAGTTAACATCGACTTTTGAAACCAAACTTGACAAGTAGCTTCACGGGAGGGAGTAGACATGTTGTTCGCCTTACAAAGAAACTCACTGAATGATGACATCTTTGCTTTTTTTTTTATGTTAACGTCCATACGCGTTACTTGCAACCATTTGTCTTAAAACAAAACTTTTTCGAGGGTTTCACACTTGCCCGTGTCTTATTTCCGTGAACCGACGCTGTGCTGCGACTCCCTGTAGATCCGAATAACCGCGCATTAACAAACTGTCCTTTCGCCCGGATCGAAACTGCAAAGTTTACCCGGGGAATTGATCTGTATTGGCAGATGACATTACAAGCACTGCGAGAAATGAGCTTTCACCGCGCTCCTATATTTTAGATTCTGTAGGCTAAAGGGTCGTAATGTTCGTCCCTATGAATATAACAGTGCCCAATGGACGGGTTACTGAAGTGAAGTTACTCTGGAACGGTGGGAAAGTATAGAACTATTTCACACCCCATTCCACTGAATGCCATTCTATCGTGCTAAGCGTATCGTTCCTTCCTAAACACCGCCGGTAAAATTTATTTAAGCACTGAGTATCGTGTGATGTTCTCGCGAAGCGGACGCTTTATTTTTTAGCGGTTCCAACACACGCCTGTAATACCTTCTAAGGAACAACAGATTGTCTTGGGAAAAAGAACTTCAGGTGTTTTTCTTTCTTTTTTGGCGTGGAGCTGACCATCGTTACGGTTAACTGAAGAAACGTAAACAAAAGTCGGGAAAATCATTGGCCAAGAAGGGACAGAGACACATACTCACGGACGCACACACATACACGCATACACACACACGCACACGGAGTTTTTTATGACCTTATAATAACCGAAGAACGAAAACGTCCATGTGCCAACAGTTCGCTCGGGTTAAATATTCTGAGGTGGGAGCTTTTATACTCGTGCTTTTAAGAGGAGGTGGTGCTCCGGCGTGTAAAAACTCAACATTTTGGCAAAGCCAAACACTCTTTCCGGTTCAGAAATAAGCATATGTTATTAGGTGTGGGCGTAATATTATGGCATGTCCCTCATCGTAATACACCAATTGTGTCTCAATTTATTCAAGCATTTCTCGGGAAACCCTACCTTAATCATCAGCAATTTCCAGCATGCTCAAATCCCTACGGCTGTGCAGTTCGAAATGTACACGATCCTGCTCACAACATAATCTCTAATTGAGATTTATATTACGGGCCTGACATATCTCATAATCTCCAAAAATGCCGGCACACGCTAGCTGAGTTTTGTAACGTCCACTGACGAGATACCGCGGTTTTTGGAACCTTTTACTCTTATTCCATCATTAACGCGTCGATCTCAAGTGGACCAAACATGTTTATCCGGATTAGCAGCAGTGAATTGCAAGCCTTTGACCGCAATATATGCAAAACTAATTCCAGGAAGTCACGTTTATGTTTTGAAGGATCATCGTTTATGGTGAATACACAGAGCGCTTACGTTAGGCGACAATAAAATGAAACAGCAAATTTTACTCTACGGCTGTTTTTACATAAGATAAAGGCTGAAACGTGAGCGAAAGTTCTTCCTCATTGGTTACGTTCCTCCATGTAAGGTCATTTTCTGCATGTCTGTGAGCGCCTTTTTTGTCGGGTCATTTCGGGTGCTGTAATGTGCGCATAGAAAGCCGTCTCATAAGTCAGAAACCTTTCTGAGTTTCCCCCTTAATACGAGTGCCGATTTCACATTTACATGCGCTCATGCTCGGCTATCGTGTTTTGCTACAGACGGCGATGCTTAAGTGTCTTAACGTTCTTGACGCTTGTGCAAGCTGACCACCGCACTTTAAGTTGTCAATAACTTTGTTTGTAGTTAATACGTAGGAGAGTTCTCAAAATAAGGACCATTGTTAGCAGCCCCGGTGGACCGGGTGTATTCTGGGCACGCCGAGCTGCTCAGGTAACTTCATCTGTTTAGCGACGCCTTTATTACGGCAGTCAAAGTTCCAGCTGGAAACAGGCTACAGTTTCTGTATGACCCAAGTATTTACAAAATAACCCTCTGCACTTTCATAGCATTCGCAAAAAGGACAAATGCTCATGTTAATCACTGCAAAATACAGAATGACATTCTCTTACTCGCAGATGAAACGTTTCTACGATTTGAAGAAGCCCACACCAGAGGACCTGGACTTCTTGGATGAGAAAGTGATCAAGGGTTTTGAGCACGTTATCGGAGACGGCAAATTTGTCCTTGGAGACAAGCTGTCACTCGCTGACCTGAGCGTCGCTGCCCATCTCACCTTGATCCTCGAGGTATGGTATAGGCGATGAGAATTGCGGTGTACTGGTACTATTGCATGCGGCGCAGCAGGTACATTTTCTGGGTGGCAGTCAGACCAGCAAAGAGCTTGGTTTTTAGTTCAGAGCACTTTAGGGGCTCGCTTTGTAGTCGTAGCTCGCTCGCTGGACCCCAGTAGAGCCACACGGCGTTCCGTCGTATTGGCTGTCATCGAGGCGTAACCCAGATGCTTCGAAAGCCAAGCGGTTTATATAGTCATAAGCGTTCGAAACTCGTAAACCGTTGGCGGTTGTCATACATCTCCCCATTGTTTAGCGAAAAAAAACTGTAGGTACATTTGAGGCACAACATACGTAATTAACCGGCAGCACCCCGCGTCCATTAGTTAGAACGCTCGTTGGGTTCGTTTTTACTATAGTTAGCGAAAAAAGTGGCAGTGCAACCCCGGCAACAGCGGGAGGAAAAGCAAGCACCAAAAAGAGCAGAACTTGCGCTTACGCAGTGTCAGGCGGGAGGGGGGGCGCGAGCACTGCAAAGCGGGAAATTTGAATTGCATTGGTTGGTAGCCAGTGAGCGGATAACAGAGCTGCACCCCACTATGGCGAAACACTGCTCTGCCCTTCCTACAGCTTTCATATTGAGTGGAACGGTATATGTTTTTGCCATAGGTAGCTGGGGCGCTTGTATATTGCTGAAAGAGAGTTATGTTACTCACTTTTCTTTAAGTTTGGCGCGGGGTCCTTCGCTATAAAGTAACTAAACCTCGACTTTTGTAAATATTCGTCCGCGCAATAGGCAAACGTTGATTAGTACTGCCCAGGATGATTAGTACCGCGCAGAGAAGATATATGTTGTATGATAAGGACTTCGTGAGCATGCTAACGTGACTTTCGTTCTGGTGGTTGCGATAGTTTTACAGAATTAGGCAAAAAACAAACACCGCGCTTTCGTGAGATTTCGGCGCATGTAAAGGATACCTAGGCACGACTAACCTCATTTCGGAGGTTTAGGTTCCGCTCTTGCGACGCCAATATTTTGTTGGAATTCGCGATAAATGCGCAGAGGAGATAGAAAAGTGCAGGTTTGGTAAACTTAGAGTCCAAACTCTGCAAACAATAAATCGCCCATAATTTCTCCGAACACCTGTAAAATTGCCCTTCCCATTATAATTGCAAAGGAAGGCGTGTATTAGGAGACTCTACATTGCCTTTCAGTTTCGAGATGTTTTCTTTTTACTACCTCGTTGGCCAAGCATTCTTGTCTTTTCGCATGCTTGGAAACGAATGTTTATTGAGCAACTCACAAGGACCACCAACAAATTTACCCACGACAATGCCGTGCCAGTGTAAGCGCAACCCGATGTCCTTTGGGGTAAAAGAGCACTAAATTTGAGCCCTACAGTGCCACCGACTCATTCCGGAATTTCGTGGCCACTAGCCATCCGCTACCAACCGCGCTCATTCGAGCCTCCGGGAGAAACCGTCATCCCCTGCAACTGACGCTGGCGGCAAGATGTAATTAAACTAAAAACATAGTTGCTAACAATAACGCTGGGCTCTCAAAAACCAACGGAAAGCCCACACTACCTGCACGAAACAAGCGAAACATTCCTTATTTCTAAACCTGACCGCCGAAAAGTAGCGTTTAATTATACACTTGTCGTTTCGTTTACAAATGTCTCACGGGGTGGTTTTTGTCGTAAGCGGTCTGGGGCAATGCATGAATTCCGCCACATTACTTATCAAAAAAAAAAGGGAATTGCCAAAAATTATTTCTAGGCTATCAAAAACCATCAGAAAGCCTATACTACGAACACAAAGAAACTAAGCTTTTAACAAGTAAAATAAATTGCCCAACAGGATCTAATTCCACGAATTGGCAAAGTTTTTTTACAAATTTCTCGCGGCATATAGTCGCCACAAGCTCTCTTTGGAAAACGATACATGACGTGTCGTGGACAGGCACCGGCGAAAGGTCACGTCGTAAACCCTGAGAACCACCACGAAGCTACAGCCAACACTGTGAAACATGGCACTGCCGCCTTCTCCCATAAACTGACCTATATCATTTTGCCGCATGATTTCACGCTGTCTGAAGCGACGCAAGCGCTGATGCCATTTGTCTTTCCAGTGACGCGGCGTATAAAAACGTTGCGGTTAGTCTCGCTCCATCAGCCCGCATTCAATGCTTGAGGACCATGAATGCTGAATGCAGCCGACGCGTTGGGAAGTGCTCCATGGACGATGTAATAATGCCATCGCGTCTTCCATATTAAGTTCGAGACGTAGATTTGACCTATAATAAAATAACAGGAACGAAAAATTGATAAGGCCTTTATGCCATGTGAGTAAAAATCTGTCGGTGGCCAGCCGCAAGGTACAGTATCGAAGAGCCTCACAAAGCGCTGCGCCTGATGGCCAGTGAAGAGAATAAGTGTGCTTGGTGGCACAAGGAACACTAATTTATTGAGGCGAGTTGTCGATAACCTGCTTCTTTAAATACATCATGCCGCGCCCCGGGTCATAGATTTGTAGCTTTTCAGTACGGAGTTGCAAATTTTCCTGGTGTGGTAACCAATAAGAAAAATAAACGCAGTGAACGAAGGAACACAAACACAATCGTGAACTAAATATAGCTCAGAAAGCCCTAATATCTTCTCACAAAAATCACATAAGAAGACGTATATTTACCGAGTATGTATTTCCTTCTCGCTTCGATTAGCTCGGCTGACGGCCTTCTATTACGTCTCTAACCTTCCGATCTGTCGTCTCACCTCGCCCCGATGGCTAAGCAACCACGAAGAACCAAAGTGCTGGCTTGTAGAATACAGAATATGAATAGAGGGTTCTTTTAGTTCGAAAGCCATACTAAATTACAAACGTCGCTGCTGTCTACGTCTCTATCAGTCCTTTTCTCAGCTAGCTGGTGCGTCTTCGTGCGAACACCGAAATAATATTCCTAGAATAAAAGCTTTGATAGTCTTGCTATCTCGATATAAATCTGCTTAAGTTGCAACCGAAAAACAGCTTCACAGCAAAGCCTTTAATGTATAGTAGTGCAGCCAACTTCAGTAGGCTCATTGTAGCTTGATGGACCGATTGTTCCCTGCATTTTCTTTGCAACAGTTTGGTGACAGTTGTAATCGCAGCACAAAGGCTGCAATATGTGTGTGTATGAAGGGGGGTGCGTTGTGCTGATGATTTATTTTAGAGCTGCTACTTTGACAGGATCGAATTAATTTTATCTTGTTTACAGGTGGTAGCTATCCTCTCGTACATTATTCTTCCTGCTCTCCTTTCATCACCATTTCAACCGTTCTATTCTCAACGCTACAGCCGTATAGTTATTTTCTAGGAATTACATTCAAACCTGAGGTCTTCGGGAATGCGAATACCTCCGCCATATATACTTGAATCACAATCATATTCTAACGGAATGTGCTCAGATATTTTCGTTGTCCATCTTCAGAACACACATACCCGCCGTTTGGCATATACTTCCCAACAAATCTCTTTGTTCTCAGGCACCGTGTTCTTGCCTCGAGAACCAAAGCACGTCCCTTGTAATTACAGAGGGGTCTTTCAGCCCGATACCAAATTTCACTGCCTGCACATTTAAAACAACGTTTCGATTGAATTTTTTTGAATTTATTCCTTTAGGTACGCCTTGCGTTTTTGTTGTATTTTTTTCTTATTCCCCAGGGTTTGCTAGTTATTTTATCCTTACCCTTCTAGTCGCTCTCGAGAGGTGCCTAAAACATTTTAGCTTTCCATTTATGTAGATCCCCTCCGAATAACGTCTTGTGAAAACACATTCTACTGTGAGCTTCATTGAAAGGATACTTCGCTCATAACTCTCTGCACTGATTTGTTCTTTTACTGTGCGAACCCAAAGCCAAACAAAAATGTGAGGCGCGGAACCATCACGTCAGTATCCATGATTCATTCCCCTATGTCGAACATTGTACGAAGCGTCGCCGTAAAGTATCTCAATAGAAATTTCAAGAATTTGGCTCAAATTTGGCGTTCAAGAGGAGCCTGAGAAGCGTATTATCTCTCTTAGGTATCATGTGGTTTGTACTTCGCTTTCAGTATGCACCGAATCTTTAAACACAAGCAGCGCGCTCAGCTTTAAAGCAGAATGCGTTAGTGCACTGACCCCACTCTGAGCAAAACCAATCATTTTATGTAGTGCTTAGTCGATGAGCATACCCTTGAAATTCAATCAACCGTCGTGGAACGCTCGTATTACGATTGAAAATTGTTGATTAGCGTTTGTTTTCACCATTCATGAGCGTTTGTCTTCAGCGCATAGTATTCATTCTTTACCTCAAATTCGCGACAGAGTCTTCCTCAGAGAACGGGTAAACATTGGAACACTCACCCATTTATTGCGTAGGTTAAATCATATATTAAGCATAGTTACAGCTTCTAAATGTTTCGTGGCTTCAGTGTCGTAAAGGTTTTCATCATCATCATCACCAGCCTATCTACGCCCACTGCAGGGCAAAGGCCTCTCCCATTAGTCTTCAATTACCCGTGTCCTGTGCTAATTGCGACCAATTTATCCCCGCAAACATCTTGATCTCATCTCCCCATCTAACTTTCTGGCGCCCCCCTGCAACGCTTGCCTTCTCTAGGGATCCACTCTGTTACCCTTAATCACCAAAGTTTTCATACAAAAATAAATTGGTAGTATGTTCTGTTCTCCTTTAGTTTGTTTAACTAGATTTGTGTTTCAACAAGTTTGGAACCAGTGCAGAAGAATTGACAGTACGTGTTGAGCCAGCTTGTTGAAAAGTGTACACTGACATTTCATTAGCTACCGTAAGAACTAATTTGTGAAGCAACACATCACGCACAGCGTAGGGAAAGGCACAAGGGTTTCTATCATGAAGGAAAGAAAAGCTTTGGGGCGGCCTTATTGGCCCCCAGCGGAGTGGAGAAGTGTGGCGGAAATAACACGATTTTTTCGTGGCCATCAAAGGCCACTGCAACCGCGTCCTAATAACGGCGCCGAAGTCCGGCCCACCGATGCACGATGGCACTGCGCGGCCCAGACGGTAGCGAATGGTTGGCAGGCCGAGGCAAAGCAGACGGCAGGGGCGCAAGTGAAGGGGGAGGAGATACAAGCAAAAAAAGGGCGGTGTCCGAAAATACCCTTTCCAGCGTCATTGCAGGTTACTTCAGGGCCTGTGCTAAGTTTTTCTTTCTATCATGGTTTCCACAAAAGCAATTCGCTTGACTTCCTGTTCATAATTTTGATGTCCTTTCTTCCGTCAGGCCCCTTACCTGGATGCCGGCAAATACCCAAAACTGAAGTCTTACTACGAACGAGTGAAGGCCGAACTTCCATACTTCGACGAGATCAACGAACCAGGCATAAAAGCTCTGGGCAAGCGCGTTGCCGAAATGAAGTAGCGAGATGGAGTGGCAGCCCTCATTTCTGTGAAGCTACTTCGGGCAAGAATAAACACCCAAGAAATACACGAATGTCGGCAATTGCTGTGCAAACATATCTACTTCTTTGCGAAAGAGCTGACGCCACGAAATTTTGGGGGCCCGGGAAAAAGATCTCTTTCAACAGAAATATCAGGTCTTGAACTTTGCAGAGCGTTGCATTGTGTAATCGATGTGATTTTGATTTTTGGGGAAAAACGCAGGCAAGAGTTCTTTGGCGGTTGAAATTGAGCTTCATTATGTCGATGACGGCAAAGCCATTTGAAAGCAAACCAACGGTAAACACGTGTTTCCGGGTGGCATTAGCGGATGAAAGTTCTTGTTAATCAGAAGGGACGGAACAATCAGAAGCGGAGAAAAATCTGGTTGAATTCGGTCACCGGCGAAGGAAGCTTCAACCGACGTCTTGACGCATTCCTTTCAGCGATGCGAGCTAGGCATACGACGCCTAAAAGCGGCGATCCCGATTCAAAAAGAAAGCCTAATAGTCTACATGCCACAACGTTTAATGCTGGGCATGAAATGCTGGACAGAATTCTCGACAGAAAATTTATTAGAATACATGCATTGCTTTCGGATGTTCCTCAAGTGACTGGGTGGTGGACATCAGTGAGGCCTCATGCGCTTAGTACTATCTTTGTCACAGTTAGGGTGAACAGGGGAGCACGTGTCATTCCGTGTGCGGGAGCCGTCTGTCGGCGTTCCGGGTAACTTCGCACGCATGCGCAGTTCATTTGCAACGAGGCTAGTGATGCGCGTGCGAAGTTACCCGGAACGCCGACAGGCGGCTCCCGCTCACGAAATGACACGCGCTCCCGTGTTCACCCTAACTGTGACAAAGATAGTACAAGAAAACGCTGCGGGGGCAAGGCATTTGTTGTAAAAGACTAAGCGCATAAACATGGAGGCGATTCCCTCGCTGCTGCCTGTTGTCACGCTTGTGTTATTGCTAGATGGTGGAACATAGTGCAACTGTTGTATGGCCCTCTCCTCGCCTGATTTTATATACGACTTTATACGACTTCGGAACGTGACTCTGTAGGTTGAAAGGCTTTTATTGTTGCGCATCCCTTACTGCACTCCAGCGAATCTGTGCCGTATTCTTTGTGTAGAATGGACGAAATGTCTAATCTAGCTGTCCCAGTGTTTGGCAGCAGTGACTTCGGGAGGGAGAACCGCAGCACTGCAGTCAAATTTAGCGTTTCCAGATGCAAACAGGGTGAAGAATGCGTGCATTTGCAAACGAATTCCTAACGACTAGTATTTCTTCAGTATTTGACTAAACTGAAGAGAAACTGCTTCGAAAAGGTCAACCCCATCAGTGGTTTAGACCCTTCTGTCCTGAGGGCTATAAGACCCAAGAGTAGGCTGACACACAACGAGAGAACGCGACGATCTGTTAATTGCAGCAATTCGCCTACACATAGTCCCCTTTTTGAAGTGGTGGTAAATAGGTAAATATGCTATGCGGAAAAGTGAGAAATGTCTATTCGAACAGTCGAACGGTACATTTCTACTGTAACTGCACAGCAAACAAGACTTCCGTATGGACACCCAAACGTCATTTTTAATAAACCTTTGGCCGCGGCCGCACGTTTTTTACCATAAGGCCAATATATTTTATGTCTTCAAACATTCGGCGCAGAGCCTATTTCTTGATCTTACAGTATTAGTTCTGCAACAACACGTCAGAAAGGTGTCTGACCACGAAAAGGTGCCAAACCGCAAAAAAAAAAGGTGCTATGCCTGTCAAACCACCCGAATATTTCACAGTATCAAGGAATAGATATGCACAAGGCTACCCGGTATATTTTGTGCTAGAAAGAAGCAGCTTGACTATAACCAAAGTACCACAGTTAAGTACAGAATTGTTCAAACAGCTTACCCACGTATTACTGTTTTTGGGAATATATTCTACTTAACAGAAGGCACGTACAGTACTTCCGAGTAAAGCTGTCGAAAAGCTTCCACGAATAGCACGTATTGCCTTTACCTCTACGACTTTAACGCTTCTTCAAATCGAGTCTAAATTCCCCCGTGCTTCGCGGTTGTTCATTTGCATTATTCCTACACTTACAGCTTACTAGGAGTAATTTGATGCCTCGCCATGCCAATATTCTACTAAAAAATACGAACGATATATATTGAGGTGCATGCTAAGAGTAGTTTTCGAATAGATATTGTGGTGCCTTTTCAGATGCCTCTTCAGACTCTTCAGATGCTTTTTTTTCCTCCAGAAGGCATTTAACTTATGATATCACTCCGCAACTTCCGAGCGTTGCGTCCGATTTATGCACGAGCGGCATACAAAATGTGGCAATCATTTGTACACAGGTTGTCATTGGTGCGTGCTGAGGGCAACGGCTCAAAAATTGCCGCGTGGAGGTCTAGCGCCACGCCGCCGTGTATTTACCCCGTGGCTGCAGCTGAAATGTATTACGAAGAAATGAAAGAGAAATTCTCAAATATAATATGTTGCTGCTATCAGCCGTTTGTGACATAGCTTGGGTAATGAAGTAGCTACCGTCGCCTAAACCCCGGTGATAACGCTTAAGGTTGCAATAACATATATTCTTGCACAAAGTTGAGTATAATCTCCGGGATTATGGAACTTTTTAACATGAAAGATATATCTAGACAGTATTTGATATAAATGTGTTTAACTGTAGTACACACGAGCGACACAGGGAATTTGCTCTACATAAGGGCTCAGCTAATTGAGGAACGTTAGCCTAGCTACGGACTATCCGTTTGCCTTGGCTGCTGCCTAAGGCATCAGCAAGCGCACTCTAAGTGTGCGAGTAACCTTTATCACTATTTACGCCGGCTGGGAGTTTTCTGAAAAGAGTTTGTTCGAAAACAAAACTCATGATTAAGAGAAAGCCCCAGTGTATCAAGTGCTCGAGACGTCCATTTTCGCGCGGTATGGAGGCGGCGACAAACTATCGCGCATTTGTGCCACTTGAGACTATGTAAAGGCGGCCACGTCAAGGTAAACCGTCGCAACAAACTGATCAATGCCACGCCGTTTGAATAAAAGCGTTTATTCCGAAAGACTGGGTGTCAAAACCGCCTAGAATTTGCAATTCTGGGCTGCGTGAAATGAAATGGCTCACAACAGGTCTATTTAGCTTTATCTGAAAAAGACACTTATAGGCAGTGTTCCACTTTCAAAATTTCCAATAGGCCTGTCTATCTAAGAATGAATATCCACAGTGAAAATAGCTACACAGCGTTGCAGACGGTGCCAAGCGACAAAACAAGGGAAAGGTATTCTATTCAAGGTACTTGCTCTCCGCTGAGGGGCATCTTTCCAAGAAGACTGATTTTTAAGGCGGCCACACAGGGATGAATAAACAAATGCTTCATGAGCGCACTTTAAAAATTGAACTTAAGTACTCCGCAAACTTAAAAAATCGCAGAAAAGGCGCCGTCATGATTTATGTTCTCCCGGTTATTGTTGCACTGGTACCATAGGAAGAGTTTGAATAAATTCGCCAAAGTAATGGTGTACTCTGCTGAGGGACACAGATGCTTAACGTTCTGTACACCGCTGAAGCAGCCAGCTTTGCGCCAAATTTGCATACTACCAAAGCTAGTTGTGGTTGAACAGGAAATAAAAGAGGTCGCCACTTTCAAACAGGAGGATTTTGCGCCCAAATTCCGCAAGGTGAGTTTTCGAGTCTGTTTTCGTGCATTCCAAATGGGCTTTTGTGCTCTTCGCCACTACCTCTTGATGGCAAAGTCTAAACGTGTTTTTTTCAGCCGCCACGTCCTCCGTGGAAGCAGCCTAACTTATTTCCTACACGTAATGTCTGCGTTTAAGGTATAGTACGAAATTTTTCGAGGCAGCTTACCCCGTGTCGATGGTTTACACTAAACTGGTGAACTAGTTTTTTTAAAAAGTGATGAAACTCCTCATTGAATCTCCACGTTGAAATTGGCGCAACAAGTTTATTTTGTGTTAATTGCCGCGCTTCCCGTCTGCCCAGTACGTATTGTGCCAGGGCCCAAAGGCCCCCTAAACGCATTTTGGAAAGCCTTACTTGTGCAAAACTCAGCCTTGTTAAAATCAAATAGTTTACGTAAAAGTAATCGGCTGCGTACTGTTAACCACTTCAATGCGGGTATGTGTGTAACTGTTGGGCCTATACATAGTGTATCACGCGCAGATGGTTTTGTGAAGTCTGCTACGGAGTGGATGTATGACGATAAAGCTCAAATGTGTTTTAACACAAAACGGAAGTCGGCTTTGCTGGGAGTAGGCGGTTCAAAGTGCAATTCGGTTCCCAAAAGCTATTGACAATAAGTGCAGTGAAAGGTGCAGAGGGTATCAAATCATGTTTTAATGAGACGAGAAGGCCAAGGCGTTTCATTTGGTTACTATATGCCGATGGGTCTGCTGCAATGTCGCGGCTAAGCCTGTCGCGGCTAAGCTCTCTGGACCAACTGCGGCTATTTCTTTTAGCATCCCTAACTCTGCTGCGGCAATAATGCCAATTGATACTGCAGCCCAGTGCGTGCGATCACTAAATGTCGTTCTTGCGGTTTGTTGTTTTTTCTGACGCATGCTCTATCCATCTGTGCTATACATTTTACGGCGATACTTCGCCAAAGCACTGCCTCGGTGGTTCTGGGGTGTCTACGACTGCTGCCCATTCGGTTTGGTTATGTAATTATCACGTGAGGTTCGGCTCCCGCATGCGTAAAAAGCTATCCTGAACCTATCTTTCGACGACATCCTTTGAGCTGGCACTCGCTCTCACCGGCCACATAACTGTGCTTTCTCTCTAAGAAACATCTGTAACAACAATGTCCAAGTGCAGTGCTGCGTACTATTAGGAGACGACACCACACCCCCGGCGTTTTACTTCGAAGACTCTACCTGCGCTCCAGGCCTGAACAGATGTGAACAGCAAGGGTGTTTCACTGTCGATTACCAAGAATCCACGCTTTCTCTCTTCTTTCCTCCCCACAGAGTGCCTGACAGCCAGTGGACGAGCTTATTTTCTTTGTGTAATATTTGTAATGCACCATATTACGCAAGAAATCGTGTTCCAGTCAGTGCGAAGCACGTGCTTTCAGAGAGTTGCCGCGGAAAGTGTTGGTGCTATTTTAAGTTACGTCGAATGAGGTCACGTGATCTTGGGACACAACTTTAGGTGAACCGACTTGGTGAGTGCCAGCTGGCAACGCGCTTTCGCGATGAAAATCTAAGTAGTGATTTCGCAGCCAAGTAGCCCCACAAAGTACGTTTTTGTTGTCTGTTCTGGTTTTAACATCAGAGCTGTTTAAGCTAGAGCTTGTCCGGTGGCGTTCGCAAAATATACCAAGGAGAACTACGGAACGCATGTGAGCGGGCGCCTTGTGAGGAGCGCCAGTCATCGTCCAGGCTTATGTGTTGGCTTGTGCCACGTAAGGAGCTCGCAAAAATACCTTTAATAATGGCCCCGGATCCACTCCTTTCGCTGCAAATGTCGGCGAAAGACGACTGTCGACACGCAATACTGCCAAGTTAATGCCTCCATTCTCTTTCCCGCTCGCCGCTCATGATGTTACTCTCCCGTCCCGTTCGTCTAAAGATAACAAGCTACAGGTTTGATCAAGACAATTTAAGTTTACTGCGTTCCACTGCTCCAAGTCGGGTGCATTGATGCAAGCGCTGCCAAACGGCGGAGATGCGCGTGAATCAAGGCAGCCAACTACAGTGTTTTTAGAACCACGCTGCACTACTCCACGAACATTCCAAGCGAAACGTGGAAACCTATCCAGTGGAACCTTTCGTTGCTGTTGCCGTTTGATTTGTTGAATGCAGCCAGGAGCTATAGCAGCGCGGGAAACAGCACGCCGCAGTTTCGTGCAGCTTTTGTAGTATTTCATTTGCTATCGCAAAAACAAAGCATCCGTGGACTTTCAATAAAGAAACACTGCGAATATCACTTATGTATTTATTTTCTGCATTATATTTGCGTAATGTCTCGTTCTTGTTCACCAATGTTGACAAGTAAGAACATTAACACCAGAATTAGACATTTAGATTTGGCTGTGGGTATATAAAAGTAGTGCGCAGCTTCTGTTTAACTTTGGCCGGGTGGCTCAATCGAGTCAGAGACAGACAGACAAACAGGCACAAAGACAGATCAAAATTTCTACGTTTAATTAGGCCAAGATATACTATCATCCTTAATACCGAGCGTACATGACTGTGAGCCTCATGAGTAGCGCAAGGCTTCGTCCAGATCAACTTTCAAGAACACTCTGCCTAGTTTTTGTGACCTGATCTGTCGCGTCATCTGCTCCTCGCCAGTTCAAGTGCTTTCGCGCCTGAAGTAGGGAGCACAGACGTCTAGATCGCGCAACGAACGTCCGTTTCTACGGACGTTCGACGGCTTTAGAACATTCACTGGTTCTAGCGCATGCTAACGCTATCCACTTTAGGAGACATGTGAGAGGCTGTGGGCAAAACTATACGGGCCTGCCAGTCATAAAAAACTTTCGACGGCAAGTTCAGAAATCCATGTGAGGTGGAAACAGCCGCTTCTTCAACGAAGGAGAGAGGCTGCAACTGTGCTGTTTTTCCATACCCTGCACTACACAGATCTTCAAACTAATTGGCACTCGGTGGCTCGGCGTTTGCTTCAGACGACCCCGTTTCCTAGACATGTGTGACAGCTCATGTTCGCTGAAAAGTCTTTGGCAGCTGGTTGGCTCCAAGAAACTGCGCATTGCGCCATGCTGGTTCCGTATCATCCGGCCAGCGGCCACCAATCTGGGGAAGCGGCGCTCAAAGAGACTAGCGCTGGTTCTAATCTTGTCATCATCATCATCATAGCATCATAATCATCACCACCAGCCTATCTACGCCCACTGCAGACAAAGGCCTCTCCCATTAGTGTCCGATTGCCCCGGTCCTGTGCTAACTGCGACCCATTTATCCTCGCGAACTTCTTGATCTCATCTGCCCATCTAACTTTCATCCGCCCCCTGCAACGCTTGCCTTCTCAGGGATCAACTCTGCTACCCTTAATGACCAAACGGTTATCTTGCCTTCGCATTACATGCCCTGCCCACGTCCATTTATCTAATCTTGTAGCGGGCCTAATACTGCAGTGTAGGTGTATGCGCATGTATGCATTGCACTTCCAAGGATCGGCGACGGGACACCAGTCTGTGACCCTTCCAATAAACGGTCGAGCGTGCTTCACGGGCACGGCGTAACCGGTGCAGTAATGGTAATTTCGGGAGCCTACTCCGGGAAGCGATTGCGTTGGGAATCGCCAATGACTCACCTTGCAGAGGGCATCTTGGTACCATCTTGGAGATGCCACTTTAAACGCCCCGATAAGAAGAACTGCTTTTGTGACAGCCAAGGTAGCTCATGTGCTCAGTGGACATGATTGGGAGAGTGGGTCACTGACGTCATGGGAGGAAAAGTGGAAGAAAGCCATGAAAGGTATTAAAAGAGGAGTCGGAATGGAGGGGGCCGGCAGGAAGAGACAGGGACAGCAATCCGGGGAACGGACAAGACGAGTCGCGAGAAGCTCTAGGCAGAAGACAGGGATGCTTCGGGCCCTGGAGTCTAGCCATCGCTCGAGCGCAACCACTGACAAAGGAGCGATCCGGGGATGGGACAAGACGAGTCGCGAGAAGCGCTAGGCCGAAGACAGGGGGGCTTTGATCACCGGAGTCAAGCCATCGCTCGAGTCCGGCAACTCAAGGGACAGCGATCTGGAGAGCGGACGAGATGAGTCGTGAGACGCGTTAGGCAGAAGCAGGGGAGCGTAGGGCTCCAGAGTCTAGCCATCGCTCGAGGGCGACGTGTGACCACAGGCTTCCACACTTAGCCAACTGAGGACCAGCGGCGCTCATTGTGGAAGACTTCTGCCCTTCGATCGAGCCCGAGCCAGAGCAGCCTCATCGCGGCGAACGCCACCTCTTCGTACGAGCCTAGCTAAAGCTGCCTCATTCGCGGCGTGCCCTTTGTTCGAGCCGCAGGCACAGCGGGTGTGACCACAGTGGGCTTCACGCTTAAGCCACAGCAGCCTCGTTGCGGCGAACGTCTGGCCCTTACTATAAGCCCGTGCGATATCACGCCGAAGCCACCGAGCGACGCCGAACCCGTACGCGAGATCGAGCCAGTTGATCCTATAAAGACTACCTGAAAACGTGCCTGTGTTGTGCCTCCATCTCCTCATGCCCAGTGTGGACCCAGAGTCACTTTAATATCTGGACCATCACCCCTGTAGCCTACAGCTGCTGTTACCCTGGCCTGTACACAGCTGAATGCAAAATTTGCAGAGGCAGAGCGACCTCCAGCACATGGTTTAGTCGTGCTTACATCAACAGTACACAGGTCCAGAAAGAAGGACGGCCTTCCTCGGACATTAGTAGCGTGCAGCAGTCCGTAGGTGACCAAGCTGCTCAGCGCCGATCCCGAAGTGCACGTTCAACTTGTCCGCGTGGCTTGAAGACGCCACCGGGGTCCTAAGACACCTGGCTGCCGCCTTATGGTGGGAAGAAGACTAAAGAGGATCCCCAACCTCTTCCTTTCTCCTCGACCTCATACAGGGCACATAATAAAGTTGTTCTCTCTTCTTCTTCCAGCCTTGATCCAGTAGTGCCATCTGCGGCTACTTTTTGTTACGTTTTATCGCGCTGAATAGGTAGGTATTTACAAATATATACCGCAAACTTTCTGCAAAAGGGGAGGGCTATGATACTGTCATTTTTTCGTATCTACATGAGTAAAGAGCCCTAGCTCCAGTTATCGCTCGACGCAGTTGCCCAAAAATATTCCATCCAGTTCACGTGTGAATGTTTGGCGTTTGTAAAAGTTCTTTTTTTTCATCCAACCCTCTGTGTCATCTCCCAGGTTCCACATTTCAATTAATCAGAGATCTTTGTTTGATTGGATGATAAAGGAGTCTCTTGCACGGGGTTCTCACATTCTTGCACAAGGCTTTGTTACTTACAGTGGTTTCATGGGCTGGTGTATAAGGCAGGCAATACCGGACAAAACAAGAAAAACTCACCATTGGGTCACTATTTAAAATGGTCCTTTACTCCGGAAGACTATTCCTTCCAGTGTGGTCAAACTAATTCCTTGCCATTTGTTATCTTGGTGCTGTTTACAGCGCTTGTGTTGTGTCGGTCCTTGCTTCGTCCTTGTGAGCATGTTGCCTGTCCAATCTTCTGGTTAAATTCATCAACTAGCCTTGAAATCTATATTATTGTGTTAATATACCTTTCAGAAGCAGCTGCGTGTTGCTCAGTAATGTTTAGGCTCCTCAACGGGGGTGTTACATGAAGAATACGTTCCAACACATAAGAATGAAGTCACGCTGGACCGCGTTCTATATGCTTATTTACACCTCGGCTAGTGGCATCATCGGGGTATAGACGTTTAGATATTGCCGTTAGCGCACCTTCCTCATTTGGCTACGACAGCAGAAAGACGAGAGCCCTTATTAAGGAACATTGAACGCTGAATGAAATTCTGTTTAAAATAATCATGCGCTTCGTAGCTCTCTCGCTTTTGTTTGACTAGCAACGATGGTGAGAAATAGGTAAATAAAGCTGGCATTTCTCTCTCCCATTGTCCTTTCATTTTTTGTGACGTAGCTATCGCGTCACACAGTAGGAGCGAGTCACTGGTTCGGTATAAAGCATAAACTGTTGACGCCAGGTGCTCTCACTTGGAAAGGGTAGCTTTTACGTGTCCGACCCATGGCCGACCGCCGAGAAAGTATCTCTGGCCGGGAAAGCTGGTTTGGCCTTTTATTATTTGTCAATCGCCATTGTGGCCACTGTGGCTAAGACGATGAACCTAAAAGCAAGAAAAGCTTTTAAATGCCCAGGCGTGTGGTGCCCACGCCTACTCCGGAAACCCTGATCCAAGGAACCGGCCGAGAGCGAAGCCCTGTTTGAAGTGACCAGAGACGTTCGAATATCGTCTAAGCTCTGTTGCCTGGAAAGGCGCCGCTCAGGCGGGCGCCTCACCTCGTCTGGTATGGCAATAGCGACCATGTCTTATTCCTTCTCGCGCGCGAGAGGAATAAGACATGGCCACGTAAACAACCGCACTTGCTTCGCGGTCACCAATCTCAGCATTCCTCGTAGCCGAGGGTACTCCGGGACGAAACATAACAACAGACTGTACAAGTGATGCAGGTTTTAAGGAGTGTTTGTCTACTGCGGCGCGCAACGAACGGAAGAGGACAAGGTCGGCAAGATCGGCTAACCAGCATGTCGTAAGTACCCTGAATCTTGCACAGGCAATGAGTTTCACGCGCACTAAGTGGTTTTTTTCAGAGTTGTGCCATAACATTTCCTGTAGATTTAGTGAAAATAAAGCTTGAAAGACCTATTAAGCTCTCATTGCGAAACAGAAGTATATGAAACTCCAAGGCCGTAGAAAACAGTTACTCTGCATGCAATTTAAGCAACTTTAAAATTATAAGGTATTAGAAAATGGTCATAAAGGGACTTGGATATCCGATTCTGTTCCCTTTGTGAAAACCATCATCGTGGTTGTCCCTCGTACAGGGCGAGAGTAAAGAGGGTTCTCACACGTATGAACTACGGTAAGCGACCCGCCTTGACTTATCACTTGACACGATAACATATTGATAAGAGACATGGGTGTGAAGTTCGGTCTTCTCACCTAATAATGAAAACGACCCGGAAACTAGAAATCTTTCGTTGGGGTTAGCTTGTTTACCTGTATGGCGTTTGTTTTCCCGCCAGCCGAGCTGAGTTCGGCCGTAAGGGGTGTAGAAGAAACCGCGCAGGTTGCTTTGTTATTCGCCGCGCTTTTGTGTCCACCCGACGAGCGGGCCCAGAGACGACGCATACAAACGTGTAGGTCACCTCATTTTAGCTGAAAGCGATGTAAGCTTTCGAAGGAAGATTTCCTTGCGTTCGTTCGAGAAGCCGGCGGAGGGGGACCATTGACATTTTAACAACCGCGATTACCACCACGAGAATTCTCAAGCTGGACAGGAGCTGAAGGTCAGTCAAGGGGTCAAACCTTTGGTGAAATATAGGAAGTGGTCACCAGACGTTCTGTCTGTGATAGTTGCACTGCTCAAAGTTACTAGGCGAAGTTTCAGTTCGTCACACGTCTCAATCTGGCGACACGGCGGCTGGGATGTGTCCATGGGTAGGCGACCAGGCTTTGTTAGGCGCTCCACGTGCTAACAACAGAAAGGAATTTTTGGCGGCGTGGGCACAATGATAGGCGGCATATTATGCACAATGCTTTAAGAAAAGCTGTCCGACAACCGATGGCCGGTGAAAGGTTTGCGTTTAGTTGGTTGGTTTTATGTGTTATATTGGTGTTTTGCTGAACACCTCCAGGTTTTTGTATGAGGGTGAGAGGTGGGCCACGTGACTATTCAAACCCGCCTATCCTTGCTTGTCACTGTGGCTAATCAGTGGCCTAGTGCGGGCTAATGAATAAGCCATCGTCACTCTCAAATGTGATGTCCCTTGTTGTGAGTGGGCTTTTCTGGATAAAACCGAGGAGTTTGATGATTTGAAATGCACGGAGTTCAACAAATCTCAGGAGCAAGGGCGACAAGTTGATCAGAGTTAAGCCCGGCCGGGCAACTGTACCCCAGAGTAACGAGCACGGGGTGCAACAAACAGTTCGCAGGTGTTCTCCGACTACTGGCCTTGCGATAGACGGAGTTGACTTTTACCGTTAGGGCCGCAGAACCATTCCCCACCCATCAGAGTTTTAGCAATACACTTGCTCAGGGTCTTTCGTTTGTACCGCGTGGACCGGGACCCGACTGGCAACTTGCGCATTCGTTCTGGTAGGGTGGATTAGCTTCGCGGGCTGGCTGTCATCATTCCCACGCATTCGTTACAATGGAGTGCGTCCCATCGCCATGCCCTCGCGCACAGGCGCACACTCAACACGATAAACGCGTAACGGGCGGAGCACACGGAGTGATAAAACTCCCTCGTCTTTTCTCCTTTTTTCTTTTTTTTGCTCTGGTTTTTATTATGGTCGTTAAGTGTATGTACAGGCGATACGGGCAAGGGGTAGCCGGAAAAAGGTTTGATATAGTAGCGGTAACGAGTAAGAGTTTGACATAGTGTGCCAGGATAGTGCCTAGTTTTGAGAAAAAATCTGCAATAGAGGGGGTTGTATTTTAATGGGCTCTTTAAAAAATTTCCTATTACCGCCGACGTTTACATCTGCTTCTATTTTGAAACACTGAACAAATTAACCCCATGCATATTCTTTTAAAACACCAGAACGCTGTTAACTGGCGAAAAATCTTTTTATATATCTCTGTGTCTGCCTACCACATAATTACTGCTTGATGAACATATCTTCATCATTTATGTAGCGTGTGTGATGAAGTGCCGGTGGACGAGGAGGAAGACGAGACGGAGCGCGCAGCTGCAACAAGTGCGTGCAGGAAATCGAATGGGGCCGCGGATCAGGGGACGCCTGTGACACGCTTGAGCGAATCATGTAGCGATGTAACTTGTTTTGTTAATCATGACGGCTATATGTTGATCAACAAAGTTAGAAAGAGTATTTTTAAAACGCCTCCGGTTATGTTCAAGTGAATGTAACAAATGGATACCAAACAAAACTGGCAGCATCTCCACTTTGTAGATGATGGTGAGGGTGCTGCGTACGGGGACTCAAATTGACATGTAAGTTGCACCCCGAGTGATATCCGATTTGCGCCCCGCCCGTCATTCGATTTGAGCCATGAGTTTGCACCTTGATTATTTCTAAATGATACTGCAACGCGCGGATCAGATGGAATTTCGCTTGATTTTCGCTTGAGGTGGTGTGCACACGGGTGGTCGCGCACGGACATTGGGAGGTCCTAAGGTACTCCGCACCATTACAGGCGCGTGACTAAGCCGTTTGACTCTCGGGTTCTAACTCACAATCGTAGCCCAATGGGTAACACGACAGACACTATCTCTGTTGGGCCTACCAGGCACAAGACTTGAAACCTGTCGGTTCCTGTGTGACTTTTTGCGATTGTAAATGCTATGCGCAAGGACGCGGACGTACATTGTGCGGTGCTAAGTTATTCCTCACCTAAAAACGGTTCAGTGAGTGGGGATAATATGATAATTTCGTTAAAGTTGACACGGTTATAACATTTCAGTGATTCTCTTTTTGATAAGGAAACCTCTAAAGTTCCAGTGATGATGCCACGATCCGATGGTAATGTCATGGTAAGTAGTTAAGTTCATGGTAAGTAGTTAAAAGCATCAAGAATGTTTGGGCATGTTTTCAAGCAACATGCAGGTTTATCGACAAGCTGGCACAATGAAAATTTGAGCCAAGAATCAAGAATTTCTTGTCCCTGCGTATTGCTGGACGAAACAGACAATATAAATCATTTATTGTTTGGATAGTTAAAGTCGGCGAATATTAGAAGAACCGAATTGCGAAACCGTGCGTATATTTTAACAACAAAGCGATGAAATTCAGTTTCGAACATTTCATGCATGTCAGCGGGCGCCGACGAGGTGAATGATGATGCTGAGGATGACTATGAGAGGAAGATGACGTAAATGTCAGTGTCCATAAGGTAATCACAATAGCTGTCAACGTCCCGACGAGGTAGCGCTTGACTAACGGTTCGGAATAGACCTTTGAAGTTTATAATGCTACCAACAAACGACCAATACAATTTTAATATCTGCAATGCTTGTACACTATTGGTTTCTCTTTGATTTCGTCCAGTTTACAACCATGTTCAAAGTAGAAGTTCAGTGTGGGTGCTTTGGCTGAATTCCAGGCGAGAACCTTGACACCACTTAAGGGCTTGCTCGCAATACTACTTTTCCCGTCGGGGATAACAAACAGTGGTGGACATACGGTTGGTCTCCATTGTGATGCGCTTTGTTCCGGTAAGCATTTTTTTAGCAAAAGTATCATGCAATCTAACGAACAAATACCAGCCACCCACCGCGTTAGAAAGTAGCTGAATTCAAATTTTCTACTCATAATGGTGGCCGCTTAGCTTATTGCATATAATTTATTATTTCTCTCCTAAATGGGCGTAATGAATCCTGAGTAAAGTGTGTAATCGCGAGACAAAAGAGCCCTATGTACCTTGGAGCGCCTCATTTGGAGCGCCATTACGCTACTGCTGCCCGGGGTGTCACTCGTGCCACGTGGTGACGTACGCGACCTGGATCACAAAGTCTTTTCTGCAGTTGTATAAACTCGGGTCAGTAGAGCATGTAGACCTGTCGGTGGCCCCCCATATTGCCCGTGTTTCCCACGGTCACTCAACACGGTGTCAAAAGCGGTAGAGGGACTACCAGTTTTGAACGCCGTGCTACGAACAGGGCGTTTGGTCGGGAAGAGGCGTGAGCGCAAAGCGACGCTCGGCTGGTCATGTTGCCAGGTAAACGCAGCTCCCACTATTTTGGCGGGAAAGGGGTAGCACAGTCAGAGGCAGCGATTGGCTGCCTCTGACTGCTGCCTCTTGCCAAAATGGTGTCTTCGAAGGAGCCGAGGTTTGATCAAGCCAGGCCAAGCAAACATCTGACCTCACCGTAAGCGCAGCACTGTAAGCGCATAGGCGAGCGTAAACATGCTCCAAACACTAACTCCGCACGGGGACAAACGCGGAAGCAACAGTTTCAGGGCGGGCGTAGGGCCGTTTTTACTGGTGAACGCGAAACCCCACATTCCCATTCATGGGAAGAGGAGCTTTGGGCAATTCGCTGTTTGGACAGACCAGAGATTTCGCTCATCGGCAGTCAGGGCTCCAAAAACATTTACTGCTGACTTCTGTACCACAATCACTTTGTCAACTGTGAACCTAAACGCGTTTATCGTAATGTAATGCATAACGTTAGTTTCGGTAAGTGGTGTTCGCAGCAGGTTGAGGGTAGAGGTACGGTGCCCTGTAGCGGTCTTCGGCAACGCAACTGGACTACACATCGCCCGTATTGATCTCTTGCGGTACAATAAACTATTGTGTACCGAGGGCGCGTGACTGCAGCGGGCCTGCTTTTGTAGCATTTTTACCCTGTGTGGGCGTATCAGTGAATAACGAATGCAGCGGAACCGAGAATTATTTGCGGCGGACGCTTGCGGTGTACTACAAGATGAGCTCATCCTTTCCGTGATGTCCACTGGCTTTCTTTTTTTTGAGGATGTGCGTATGGTTTCTAGGCTATTTTTTGCAGCGGCATGTGCGCTGCGGTAGTTCGGTCTGCAGTTCGCAGTGTTTTATTCGTTTTTTTCTGCCCGTACCAGACTTGTTGGCCTCTCCCTCAAACCTTTTCTTGCGTTTAATATATTTTAAGCTAGTGGGACTAAACGTACCTTGTGAGGCAGGTGTAAGGTTTCAAGCTCAGAGGTCGTCGCACTGTCCTGCGCCCCTCCTCCCCCCCCCCTCCCCCGCACCCCGTGATGAAGCCAATAGGGGCACCTAGTTGTACATTTAGCGTCTTATATGGCGGCCTCGATAGGCAGGCCATGTCTTTCGTTCTATTTTATTGCTAGTATTTTAACGACCGGAACTTGCAATGGCGTTTGTCTTTTTCCTCAGTTTACTGCAATCAAGATGCTCCGCTGAAAACATGGCTGAGGTCAAAACGTTTTTCCTGTTATTTTCGGAGGTCAATGAGGCTTTTGAACGTTTGAGGACGACAGTTTGGCATCCGGCATTTTTATACTAAGCGTCTTTACGGCGAGTTCGTTCAACGTCAGTTCAAAGTTTAACCCCCCCCCCCCCCCCATCGGAAACGTATTCGCACATCCTGCAATTTTGTTGCACTTACTCTAAATTCGTGTAAGCCCAATCCACCTGTTTTTTAGCCTGACCTCTTAACTTCCGTTGTAATTCTCAGTATGTTTTATTCAAATGATTCCGAATTAGAAACAAAACCCCGGCCACCACATGACTGCTGTTTGTGGCATATTGTTCAGTACATTGTGAAGTAATGCAGTATCACAGCAACAGAGATGAAAAACTGGATGCTAAGATTTTAAAAGTGATTTTGGTAATTCCACTAGAGTTGTATAGTGGCAATGTCTACAATATTTGGCCTGCTTGTCACAATGTAAATTATGAGCACCGGCTAATGACACCTGATGGTAAGAGAGTTGCTCAATTTGCACCTCTGAATGGTGGTGATACAGAGAAGGGATCAAGAATCAAAGAAAATACATTTCTAGGCAAAAGCGACTGTAGCAGGTGTGCGGCGTTGTTGGTTCAAGGGTTGTCACCAGTTTTCTGCTACCATTCGTAACAAAGTGGTGTTTTCACCGATTTTAAACTTACCATCGCTTTCGTCCAAAAGCAGAGCGCATTCAGCCATACGAGCGGATATATGCGCCGGCATTAAACAGTTTAGTTTTGGCTGTATCAGTTTGGGCGAGAACATTTAGGGCCCGCCGAATAACGGGGACATAAGAGCCGCTGCCCTGAAGGAATTGCTTGCGTAATTGTGCTGTCCGGTGGGGTCTTTTTGCGAAAGAAACTCTTCAAAAAGTACCCTACAACCTTCCCAACACTTCTTTTACTAAACGGGGCATACGCCCACGCAAAATACAGTTTTACTTCACGGAACTTCCTCCCTTGAATATCTTTTCCCACCTCGGGCATGCACAAATTCAAATCTGGTACGAACAACTAGGAAGCTCACCAATTCATAAAAACACGTTACGTGATAGTGTGAAAGCAGAAATATATTGATTTGAGATCAAATGTGGTTCAGAATATTTATTGTGCTTGGGCATTTTTGTTTAAGTGTTTTAATTTGCGGAATAAATGTGAGCCTTTCGTGACGAGCAACACCTAAGAAGTTGTGCTCCTCCTTTACAGGAATCGAACCACCTATTCGTGTAATGTCAGGGAATGCCCAGGGGCCACGCTTCTTCGAGAATAAATTTAAAGCAATTTTTGTCTGCACGCCAAAGTAAGATTTGACGTTTGCATACCGATAGGTTACATAGTTTGAAAGGTACTGGTACGTCGTTCGAATACGCTGAACAGGAGACGGATGCGACATTTATGTCAATATTTATTTTATTTCTTTATTTAACGCTACCCTCTATTCCAGCGTAGGGTGTTACAAACAAGTGTACACAGCAAAATTAAGAAGTAACAACAAACCACAAAATCAATACAAGAGGCACAATAACTGCACTATATTGTAGGCTGTCTAGCATAGCGGGAGATAACCTTTTCAAAAATGATAAGTAAGGGAAATGGAAAGACAAAAGGCGCAACAAAATTGTTCATGGTGTGGTTCACATTTGGCATATAATTGGGCATTGATGTTTTACCAAAAAGTGAGGTCTGTCAACACATGAAAACTGTCAGCAAAATGAGGATAACAAGGCACAACAGCGCTGAAGAAAATTTTAGAGTGAAGTATGATCACAAAACCTGGGCCGCCAAAGCTGATCTATACAACGCGTTATATATCGCTCAGGTCTCTCATGAAATCCATGAAACGCGTTATCACGTATTGATACAAGCGGCTCGGGATGGCGGTTCCAGTGGGTGATTCCTTGGGGCAGAAAAGAGTAATACAACGGGCTCGCATGACAATGAATAGGTTCACTCTTATGCCGATGATTCTATGCGACGAGATATTAAAAAGAAACTTCGTAGAAGCATATAGTGAAGCGCCTCGCGATAAAAAATATCAAAATAAATCCAACGTTGAATCTGGCGGCGCAAGGACAGGTCAGGTAGTAGGAACTGTGATTCCAAGGTAGTTACACTGCCTGTACGGCGGTATTCGGAAGTATGAAGCGTGCGTAACGGTTTGGCATATATTCGGACGATGAAGTTAACTACTCGATGCCACGGTCCCCATACACATGCGGCATATTACAGTTTCGGGCGTATAAGTGTTTCGTACACTGGTAGTGTCGACAAACCGGTAGACCAACGAAATTACGTTTTAAATAACCCCACTGTACCGTTGGCACTGTTTTTGTTGTTTATTGCGGTTCCCAGACCTGATTGGGAAATATATAGATGCCTAAGCGTTTATGGGAAGTTACGGTCTTAAGAGTGTTCCCATGAATGCTATAGTTTGGGCTGCAAGGATATTTTGAAGTGGCTTGCATTACTCTGCATTTATTTTAAACTAGATCTTTCTAAATACAGCCAACGGGTTTTTCGCGGCATGCGGGACAATAAACTCCCGACGTGGTAAAGGTGGTGGTGGGGGGGGGGGGTTTAAGTGTGTGATTTTAAGTGACGTCGCAAGGGCAATGTTGCGGGGTGTTCGTTTAAAGCTTGGCTTTCCAGCCAACTTCACAGCGTGGGTTTTATTTTCTCCATACCAGCGTAGCGTAGTTTTTCTTAGTAGTAGTAGTCCATGCGTAGTAGTCCATGCGTAGCGAGTTTTTTCTTGCGAAATATGGTTTCACAAATACCGATGTTTTATTTGCCTAACCGATACTACGTGTTTTGAACTGCCAAAAAAAAAGTAAAAGGCACTGTATTACTGCTATACATGCAAAACATTTTTCTAGATATGAACAGAACATGAGGTTCACTACCTGCCTCCTGGAATGTTCCTGGGTCTCTGGATCAATCGGGGCTCAAAATGGCTCTGAAATTAAAAACAAGAAGCACGATGAGAAGCGGGGCACACCCTAATGGAAGAAATCAGATTATAGATAGAAGGCTTGGTATGGTAAATTTCAGATCAAGGAATAGGGCAGAGCGCTACTCCACAGTCCGCACACATCGCACAATGTGCGGGGACTGAGGCGATAGGCTTTCGTGGAATCGGTCGGTTCGACCAATACATAGAAATTTCGGATTGTGATTTATCCCCTGACGAATTATTATTGCCAGGAACACAATTAGTTCTTCTAACATCAACTCCAGGCAATTCGCTTGTTGAAAGTTGTGCGAGCGAGAAACTGTTTAGCGTCGCCATTGGTTTCACTTACGTGGGCTCGGGGACCTGTTCCGTGTCTGGTCAGAACTGATGGGACGGCCAGGCGCGGAGTAGCGACGGGGTGAGGAAGACCTAGATTGGTGCACTACTCGGGGTGTTGAGGGTAGCTCGTTGACGGCCAGGCACTCCTGAATTTCCAGTGGTCGTTCCCCATTGCGCGGTCGCAGCGCACCCCGGCGAAGACACACGGAGCCCCATTCGGCGATAAGGGCAGTCCACAACGGTAGTAGAGTGTCCGGTTGTCCGAAGTGCGCCACAAGGCCGCTTTACGTTCCAGGCGTCTTGGTTTGTAGTGGGTTGCAGGGTTCAAGATACGCTGAAATGACTGTGGGGCAGCAGGCCGAAACACATGCTCTACAGAAGTAGGAGTGCGGACCACATCAGTATAAGCTGTTACTGGTCATGTGATGGGAGCTGCGGTGCGCAGCACACGCGTGTCAGATGGAACCGCCAGTTTGACTTCAGATGTTGGTGGCTCTACTGTTCTGCGAACTTCACGGATGACATCGGCAATAGTACCGACGGTTTGCTGGTTGTCTCCTCCCTCTAACAGCTGCAGTTCTTCGCGCTGAACGCTAGGCATAAGTTCCACGAGGGCTCTCATGTCGTCAAATGGTGATCCGCAAGTGGCAATATCACTTGACGTCCGTACTGCGTGGCACGTTGCCATAGTGAGCGTTCGATTGTGGACGCCTCTCGCACGATTTCGGCTACTGTCGCTGGAGGGCTTCGAGGAAGACCAGCGAAAAGCTGTTCCTTGACACCACGCATGAAGTGGCGCACCTTCACTGCTTCACTCATTTCGGGGTCAGCCCGCCTGAACAAAAGCGATACGTCTTCCACAAACATGGCCACGCTCTCATTTGGCTTCTGAGCCCGGGACTAAAGAGCCCGCTCTGGCTTCTCTTTCCGCTCGTGATGATGATGATGATGATTGCTATTGGTTTGCCTTTTGTAGCGGGGTGGTGATACGTCATCTTACCAAAAAGGACTAATATACCTGTGTTTTATACTCTTGGTTTAATACTAGCGCTGCTTAGGGCTGGAACAAAAAGCTTATTAAGCACAAAATACTTTTTTTTCTGTTACAGGTGGTACCTGTCCTAGCATTATTCCCATCTCTACTTTTCGTTCACCAGCATTCTAACCTTCTTTTCCTCGCCTCGACAGCCTTGAAGTTAACTTCCTCTGTGCTACACTTAAATCCTAGGGATTCTGGAAGCCGAATGTTTCCCTCATTTAGATTTGGATGTATACCCTCACCCTCTAGCCTTATGTGCTGCATAGTTTCTGTTTCTTTGCCGCAGACCACGCATACCCCATCATTTTGTGACTACTTCCCCACAAAGCTCTTAGTTCGCAAGCAACCTGCTCTAGCCTCAAAAAGCAAAGTACTGCCCTGGGAGTTATCGTACAAAATTCCTTTTCTGATATTCGATTTCTCCGCCTGTACATCTGTAACAATGTTTTAGCTTCCATTTTTTTCTCCCAACTGATTCGTTTCAGTATGCCTTGTCTATTTTTTGGTTGCCTTGGCAGTTTTGGATTCTTCACTGTTCTTTCCGTATTTCATCGTTAGCGTTCTCGTCTTCCTTAACCAGTCTGTGTCCACCGTTTTCAAGTATAGGTACCTAAAAACCTTGGCTGCCCACCTTCGCTGATCCATTGCTCTCAACATCATCTCAAAACATATTTGACTCTGTGCTTCTCGAACTTGAAACGACGCCCACCCCATATCCTTTGGTACCGCTTCGTTAGTTGTTTTTCCATGCGCGCCTAATGCCAAACGGCCTACCGCTCTCTGGTTAACTTCAAGGCCTGATAGAACGTCTGATTTTAGGCAGAGTACAACATTCGCAAATGTGAGACCCGGAACCATTACTCCTTTCCACATTCCTCTCACTACTTCATATTTGTTATACCTCCACAGAGTTCTATGCTTCATTACAGCTGCGTTTCCCTCTCCCTTACCCTTTAGTGTCTCCTCGTGAGTTCCTAAGTAGTGATCCCCTTCGTTTATCCACACTCCCTAATATTTATCTTCCTTCAGCCTGAGTAATTTGCCTTGTTGGATAGACACTGGGTCCGTGGTAGCGTCATTGAAGACCATTATTCCCGATTTTTCTGCTCTAAAATTTCACCCGAGGTCGGTCTCTTTCTCGCCCCTAATATGTATTTGCCGTTGCATACCGGTCTGGTTATGAGCTGAAATAACAATGTCGTCTGCGTATAACATTCCCGCGATACGCTGTTGTGCCATTTCGCCTTGCAGCATATGGGTTAGGCTAAACCCTACTTGACTTTCTTCCAGTTTCTTTTCTAACCCTGGCATGTAAAGCATGAACAGTATCGGGCTCAAAGGGCATCCCTGTTTCAGTCCCCGATGGATGTTGACCTGCTGAGCGCATTTATGTCCTTCCCCAAGTAACGTGCACTCTATTGTCTTTATAGATTGCTATAAGGAACTGTACTAACTCGTCATCTAATCCCTGGAGTTTCAGCATTATCCACAGCCGTTCTCTGTTTGCGTTGTAAATATGCCCCTTTAATGTCCAAGAACGTAATCCATAGTGGTCTATTCTGTGCTTTCGCAATTTCAATGCACAGTGTTATCACGAACAAATTATCATCCAATCGCTTGTCTTGTCTAAATACATACTGCAGTTCCCCAAGTATCTCATTTTTTTTTCATCCATGCTTGAATTTCTGATTTTATCGCCGGCATAACAAATCTATAAACCACTGACGTTACTATAACTGGTCTGTTTGAATCAATCCTGGCTTTGTTGCCTCCACCTTTATAAATTAAATTCATCCTACTTTCTAGCTAGTCCTCCAGTATTTGTTTGGTTTGTATCACCTTATCTATTGCCCTCATGTATGCTTTCTTACTTTTCGGTACATGCAGGTTTATCCGTTGTATTGGTATCCCGTCCGGGCCCACTGCTTTCTGTGAAGGGGAAGCCTTTTGATCACGTTTTTTCCAATAAAGGTTGGTCAAATTTATTTTCTTTTCCACAGTCTTCTGTGGCACTGATGTTATCAGTGCAAGCTTCCCTACCCCTATTGCCCAAATCTTCTCACTCATAACTCGATGAATATGCGCCAATGCGTGCTCGCCTTCTAACTTTTTCCCTCCTCATCAATCAAGAAGTTTGATGAATATCGTTTGTTGAGCTTAGAAATTTTACATGATTCCAAAACTTCTTCAATGCGCTTTTGTCCTTCTTCCGTATTTCTGCTATATATTGTTCGCTTTTCTGCTTGATCTTTGCTTGCACCATTTTCTGCACTTCTAGTTTTTCCCCCGGTAGTTATCCCATTTTTCCTTCACTACCTGCGGTTCGATACTAGTTATTTTTGCTTCTCTATGTTCTCTCTACGCCTTTCTTCGCTGGTCAAAAGCCTTTTTTATTTCCATCTTCCACCAGCTTTCTGGCTTTCTCTTAAGCTTATATCGGTGTCGTTGCTTTGCTTCATTCATATTATCCTTTATGAACGCAACCATTTCGTCGTAACCCCATTGTTTGTCTGGGTATTTATCGATTTCATCTTCCATTCTATCAGCGATGATCTTTAACTGATCATTGTTCAAATTAGTTCCTCCAATTGTACCTATTTTTAAAATTCTCCGGTTTGCGCCTCCAAAGTGCAAAGTAAGCCGCTTGTGTTCGCTTCCTAAGCTTTCTGTTCCATTTTCATCTATCCTCATTTCGGGCAACCTTCCGTATACTGTCTCGGATACTAAACTATAGTCTATGCTGTACTGTCTGTTCCCGCTTTCCCACGTTATTTGTCCGTCACATATGATTTCCGTGTTTACTATTACAAGCCCGTTTTCCTGACATAGATCTATGACTAGGGAACCCTTGTGGTCTGTGTATCCATCCAAACCTTTCTTGTGGGCATTCTTATCTCGAACTAATATTATTTCACCCGAATCTTTGAACTCGTTTATATCTTTTCTGAAACAGTATACCATTTCCTCATTTTCCTACCTAGCACCACTTCCGGTCCACAGATACACCACTCCTAACCATGCATTTTCCCCTATATGGTGCCTCTAACCCATAGATGCTTTTTACAGCTTTCATGCACTCTCGGCCAGTCGGTCCCCTGTTTAATGAGCATGCCAAAACCTCCCCCTCTTTTCATTCCTGTGGTCGTGTTGCAACCTTCCCAGACATAGTGGTCCATGACAGGTGGGGCTTCTAGGTATCGGAGGTGAGTCTCGGCTGTAGCGTACACGATTATTTCTTCGCGTTCAAGTTGGTTTTGAATTTCTACCCACTTATCATGCTTTCTGCCTCCCTGCACATTTATGTAGCCGATTAAATATCTATTGCATTTGTTTTTCCCGTTCCACTTACGGGGTCTATTTTTGTCTTTCACAAAAGTGTTTGCTCTATTCTTTCCACTTAAATCACTTCTGTCAACGTTCTCAGTTTTGCAGGTAAGTTCTCCGGTTAGATATAAGCCTGGCTGCCCCCCAGCATTGAGTGTGCATGTTTCCTTCGCTTCCCCTTTGTCTCCTAGGTTGCCTTCGTTAGCTGCCCGGGGCCTCCTAAAAAGCTACCGCTCTCCCACCTAAGCGCTACCACACCTTGTTTCCTATCTAGGGGCTGAAGTGAATTCCGTCCCACTGAAAAGCTTGCCTACGTCCAATGCAGCCCACCACCCTTTTCACGTCTATCACTTCAAGCACAAGTTCGCTGCCACTTTCTCCACTTTCTTTCTTTCTTTCCAAATTCTTTATCTGTTTCAATGACCTACCACAACCTCCCCTTTGCTTTCCGAGGTATTCTTGGCTGCCAACCCTTATTTCTGTGTTATTTCTACGAGCCCCTCATTTCCTATTCTGATTCGCTACATGCATAGCTAGGGCATCTGTTCTGGCAGTCTTGGTGCCATAAGGGAGCTTAAGAGGGTTTAACGCTTGTTGACCACTCTGTACATGTTGTAGACACTCTAGTCACGGCGCGGTGTTTAAAAAAGAAGGTCCCCTTCACCCCGAGAAGTCAGAGTGGCGCTGGCTACCACCCCCAAGCACAGGAAAAAATTACATTGACATAAATACCCCAGAAAGCGGGGGGGAGAGGGGGGGAATCGCCCCGCCGGTAGCGTAGTGGTTATCACACCAGACCGGTATTCTGGAGGTCGTGGGTTTGCATCCGACATGGCGGGCATTTTTTCTCCGCTTTCTTTCTTTCTTTCCAAATTCTTTATCTGTTTCAATGACCTACCACAACCTCCCCTTTGCTTTCCGAGGTTTTCTTGGCTGCCAACCCTTATTTCTGTGTTATTTCTATGAGCCCATCATTCCCTATTCCTTACCCTGTCTTTTTTTTATGGATGAAGTTGAATATTCTGGCTTTTTAGAAAGAGTTTGTCATAATGTATAGTGCCCACATGTATAATGCCCTCCCTTCCCTGTTCCCTCGCCCCAACCCGCCAATGTTGTTAAAAAAGGGTACACTGCAGCACACCCTCTGCACCTATATAAGCGTGCGTGCTCCAACGTTGTATGTTACTCAAGATGAAGACTGGTGGCTCCAGTGGAAACGTCAGTAAAACCACTGTTTTTGTTTTTAATCGTGCGTCTACCATTTGCTCAAGTTATATAGTAATATATATATATGATATATAATATATATATATAGATATATATATATATATATATATATATATATATATATATATATTATATATATATATACGATGCCTGCCCATATATACATACATACGCACGTCTGTGTGCTGGGAACTTCATCAAAACAGTACTTGCTCACGTTCCCAGAACTGACACTATAAATGGCCCCCTCGTTCCTATTTTTAGTAGTGTTTATAATGTAGTACTGTATATAGGGTTTAGAAGGCAAGTGTGGTGGGGGTGGCCGAAATGTGGCTGTGCAGACGAGATCGAGAATTTTGCGGTGATAAATTGGTCGCACTTAGTACAGGACCGGGATAATTGGAGTTTAATTGGAGACGGCTTTTCTCTGCAGTGGGCGTAGATGGGCTGGTGATGCTATAATATCTGCACAAACACAGGAATCTCTCGCCTTCCCCCTGTTTATTTAATTTGCGCTAATCGAATGATTCCCATTTCTAGGCACGCTCTTGAGGTCTGGATCCGACAACCTCAGCAAACTATGAGAGCTGACTGCTCACTCGACTGTAGTACGACACTAGGAACGCGAACTTGGTCTCGTCCACAACTTGGAGCTGCACAAAATGAGGCCCATTATGACGACATACGCTGCTAACTGGAAGCTACGGAGTTATACATTGTATAAAGCATATGTGTCTACATTGCACATCCAGTATATAATACTTTTACTTTGTAAAAGCACTCATGGTTGCTCGCATTACTTTTTACTAGCAGGTCACATGCGCGGATTTCTTAAGCAAACTCTTGACAGCCCAGCGGAACAAAATTATGAAAGCCTTACTGGGCAAAGGCTGTAAGAATCCTGTAAAGAGGTTTGCAATTACAGCCGGCATAGTTCCAGCCTACAGATACCCTCACTGCGGGTTTGGTAACCGCAACGAAGTGGTTACGAGACATATTGTTACTGTGTTATCCTCTTAAAAGGCATAATTAGTAATGAAATGCCGAAGGAATGATTTATAATCATCTGAGAGTGAGTTTCCTTTGTCATTTCGGTCGGCCGATGGGATGATATTATGGAAGTTCTTCGGCCGTTCAGTAAAAAATACAGTGTCTCGTAACTGTGTTCCAAATGGCTGCGCAACACGTCATCACCGAAAACAATTGCCAAAGGGAAATTAAGTCACAACGGCGCCGGGTAAAATCTCTAAATATAACACGTGCTCTAGCTGGCTTCCATGGGCAGACTCGCTGTGGGGCGAGGAATGCCGTCTCGCAAGTATTCAATTAAAAACCAAATTGGAAGGGACATGTTATTACACAATCGTAACACAGGAGCACGAGTTCGTGGTGTAAACGACTTTGCCGCGTTTTTATGAAATCGGATGGAGTTGATTTGGTCCGTGCGGTTCAAACCCCGATCAAATTCCGCGCAAGCTTAGTTAGTTAGGGGCTGTTTGCGCTGCTCACCACAGCTCGGAGAAATATCTCTAACAGCGATGGTGACCTGCACTAGGTTCTCACAAAAAGCCAACGTTAGTGTTTCGCATAGCTGCTCAGAATACGCCGGCACTTTTAAACGACAATTGTGCTATTTTCCACAGATATCTGCGGATCTGACATCGCTGCCAGCTGTTCATAAGTGTTCTGTTGGAGTTTCCGCTGGCCGGGTACCACGTTGTTCGGATGAATAAGGGAACGGGGAGTCTACAGCTGCGTACATCAGTGCATTAACCGCTTCGTTCGTTGTGAAGTATACCCTATAGAAATGCTAGCGTGTTCCTTTAGTGACTACGTCCTGAATCAGCGTGTTCATATGGGCATAGCTCCTAGTCGCTTTGTATCATAGCCGGCGGGACCACCATAAGCGAATTCATACTTTTTAATCCGCCGTCTTTCGTAACCAATGGGAGCTTCAGTGTTGGATCTGTACGTAATATACGTACAGTAGAGCGGAAACTAAGGAAGGTCGGCTGTCTGAAGGAACATTTAAAAATGTCTTTTATTCTTCAAATGTGAATGTCTGAATTTCGTTTATGTGCTTTAGTCATACAAGATTTTAAAATTCAGGAAAACTCATTCTCTCTTTTTAGATTAGCGGATGCAAGTGAGAAAAGCACCGAGAGTGACCGCTGTATGTATATTGTCAGATAACAAAGGCCTCCCGAATAACTTTAAGTGCAACAAGCCGAGAGATTCCACCCCAAATTCCCGGCAGCTGGCGTTTCTCGCCTAATATTTCACCAATGTTGCGCGCTTGAAGTTTCGTTTGAGCATTTCTCTGGAACCTACGGTCCCCACTCATCAGCGTGTAGAAAGCACCACAATAAAAAAAATTTGCTCCCCCAAACACTTCTCCTCTCCTCGGAATTCGGTCCCCACGGGAAGAACATCACATTTTCGTAGTCAGGGGATTGGGTTCTCGGCAGTTTTTGCACGAGTTAACTCGGCAGAAAACCATCCCTGCGTGCTCCTCTGACGCTTGTGACCATCCACAATATTCACGACCTTCATATCCTGTAATTTTTGGCTCACAGCCTATGGGTTCAAATCAGAGGTTGGGCTAGGTTTAAGGGCTAACATCCGCGTGGATGGTTCCGTTGTTCCCTGACAGCAATGCAAAATTCTTTGCCGTACTATGTCGCCAATGGCTTGAATAAAGCTTGTTGTTGGGCTAGTTTGTATCTATACGCCCATGAATGCTTTCCCTTTTACCGACTCCAGCATCCTAAGAATCCGCGTCACGTGGGGGCCCACCACACCAAACCTATACTCAGCATCTTTACACGTGTTTGTTCAACGGCAGTTAAACTCTAAACCCGAACCAGAAGAGTATTCAAACATCCTGCAATTAAGGTGCTATTAATGGAATTGCGCGTAAGTTCAATCCGCCTACCCTCCGAACTTCCCTTCCAATTGTTTATTTTTTTATATGCTTCCCCTTTGGAAGTAACGCCCAACCAAAGCGCGACTGCTGTTGGTGGCATGGTGCCCTATACATTCTTAAGTAACACAAAGATTATTGCAAGACAGATAAATAATAGGATACTGTAATATTTCAAAAGCCATTTGCTAGTTTTCTCAGAGATGTATGCTGGCACTTTCTCTTTATTTTGCCGGCTTTTCCCAATGTAAGCTATCAAGCACCTGCTGAGGACACTTGGCTGGTAAGGAGTGTCGCTAGGCGCAATCGGTTGGTCAGCATTTGCGTTACATGCTCTGAATTGTGGTAATACGGGGAAGGTCAAGAATAAAGGTGCAAATCTAGCCAAGAGCAAGTGTAGTTGATGTGTTGCGCTGAAACATTCATAACCAGTTGCCTGATACTAGCCATAACCAAATGGTGCATGCTCACATTTTAACCTCACCCCTCGAATTCGCCGAAAAGTAGAGCAAATTCAACGGTACAAGCGAATATATACGCCAAAATTAAAAATTTTATCATTGCCTGTATGAGGCTGGGGGAAAAGAACTAAGGAGCGCGAGTGATGAGGACAACATCGACTGTGTTCGCGGAAGACCATGCGTAATTTTGCTGCCCAGTGCGGTTTTGGTGCATAAAAACTGTTCAAAAAAGGATATTACAACCGGCGAAACAACTTATTTTACTCGAGACGGCACACGGCCACGCAAAAAAGAGGATTACATTAGAGAACTGCCCTCTTATAGCTTGGTTTTACCTGCGTAGCGCATGCACAAATTAAAGTAATATGGCAAGTTGTGGACGACGCACAGCGCTTCACTCGTAACTGACAGTTTATTATAAAGAAAACCCGTATTTATACACAAAAAACCATACTATCGCGTGAACAGAAAACACGGACAAAGCGTGTGAGCAATAATGCTCACAAATCGGTAATGTAAAACGGCATTTCAGAAGGAAGAATGCCAGCGCTTTAAGAAATCCAGAGGAAGCTCTAAAACTAAGCCCGAAGAACATCGCTCCCTTTTGTTGATAACAGCACGCATTTCCAGAATACGTTCCAGCGGCGCGCCTTTATAGTAAGGGGGCGCGGTATCCTCGCAATTTTTAATATGATTCAAGGTGTTGCTACCGCTAAAAAGATTAAATTAAGCTGTCAACATCATGGAAGAATTTTACAGAAAGAGAAAAGCACTTTCTTTAAATATGGAGCTCAACCTAAGAGTTTTGTCGTCGTCCCCCCACCGCCCCCCCCTCCCAATCAATACACTTTACATTCGGCACAGATAGGTTCTTATGGTGCCGATGTGGACATTCAGAATGCCAGTCTTTCTGTTGTGTTGTCCCTTATTGTATACGTGAACAGATAATTTGCTTTTTATACACAGCATAGATGAATTATACAACTCTGAGAGAAGTCGGTATCACTACAGTACGTCGTCGAAAGCCGGATGCATAGGTCTTTCTGTTGCGCTGCACGGACTGTAGGAACGAAATGATGCAACATGTTTTTGATGATAATGCAAGTACATGTAAAGGTGTACATCTGCGGAGAATTGCAGAAGAATCGATGTGATTTTTTTTAAATCAGCGTCTGGGCTTTGTGTTTTCCAGTTTTTTCTTTACTAGCGTGTCCATTGCATCTTTCTTGTACTTAATGCATATTATTCATTGTGTTAAAAAGGTAAGGAGTAACTGAAGTACTTTTGGTTATATTTAGGCTCACATTTCGGGAAAAGTCGCCTCCGAGTCGAACTCTACAGGTTATTCCGAAAAAAGTATGTTCTTGTCAGCACCAAAACTTTTTTAGAGAAATTTACACGAGGCGTAATTTCAGCATCAATTTATGTTTGACCATCATAAATATTTTCGTATAGAGATGTCCCTAAAGCAGGCCAAGACGCACAGGCAGGTAGTTTTGCGGGCGCACGTTGTCGAGTTGCAAACTTTTATAGTTAGAAAAAGTTTTTTCCGGGGAAAATATTGGTGAACTTGGACATTAAAATCATACGGGAGCGATATAAAAAATCAAGAAGGTTGGAGAGGTCGAAAAGCCACACTTTGGCCGGCCTTATCTAAAACCATGTGCAACCTACATTGCATTGCCACATCCACCGTTGGTATCATCAATAAAATAGGCTTAAATGACAAATGCAGAGGAGGAGTATAAAATATTCTGCAGACTGCTTCCTGATTGATCTATCGCCGGGAAGACCGTTTGACAAACTCCGCCGCCGCTGTACCGCAAGGAATTGCATACAAAAGGAAGTCTGGGGAAGCTTTGTTGCGATAACAGATATCTACTCATACGTGAAGCACCGCAAGGAGAGGGGAGGAAACATCAATCACATGATTGCGCGCTGTCTTATTGAGATCAATTTGGCATGAGGTCGACGAACTCGTCGTAAAAATATTTTTTAAACGAGGTAACTCCAGCTGTTATTTCTTTTTTCGGTCTAATAGCATTTGGTGCAGGTTCATTTGGGCAATATTTACAACAATAAGGAGCTAAGGCATCTCCAAACACAATTATCATCATGTATAAATAAGTTTCTTTTTACTGGAAATGCCCTTCAGTCTGAGTTTTTCTTTTGGAGATTTCCGGAAATTTAAACGCTAACCTTGCTCGCTCGCGGTGTGTTTTTGCTCTTCTGTTTTAAGTGGAGAATTTGAGCCGGAAGCTCTTTCCGAAATGTGTCTCAAGCTGTTTTAACAGGCCGACGGGGCTTCGGTGAACAGCTTTGACAATTTTAAGGATATTCCAAAATCACCCTCTTACTATCCGAGGTTTCAGCCCCCACATAGACATGGGCCAGCCAAAAAGTCACAATCTTTTCAGCTACGAGCGGCTGAGCTCCATTTGAAGTGGGGCTCTGTTAAGTGCACAGCACTTTGGGCGCTCGCCTTGTCGTCGTAGCTCACTCGCTAGACCCAAGGAGATTTACACACCGCGTCTCGTCGTCGCGGCGTAACCCAAAGGCTTCGATGTTCAAGCGGTTTATATAGTCAGAAGCGTTCGAAACTCGTGAACCGCTGGCGCTTGTCATACATCTTCCCGTCATTTAACGCACAGAAAACGGTAGGTAAATTTGAGGCAAAATATACGTGACAACGGGCAGCGCCCGCGTTCATTTAGTTAGGAACGCTCGTTGGGTTGGTTTTTACGATAGTAAGCCACAAAAAAGTGGCAGTGCAACGCCGGCACGTGCCGGAGGAAAAGCAAGCCCAAAAAGAACAGAACTCCCGCTGGCGCAGTTTCGGGCAGGGGGCGCGCGAGCAGTGCAAAGGCCGGAAACTAGAATTTCATTGGCTGGCAGATGTGAGCGGATAACGGTGCTACAGCCCATTATGGCGAATCACTGCTGTGTACTTCCTCCAGCTTTCACATTGAGTGGAACGGCTTAAATTTTTCTGATATTATCTGGACAGTATCAGGACTCCGCACCAGACAAGACTGCTCGTTTATTGGCACGGCCCTCCGACCGCTATATTTATTGCCATATTTTTCCGTAGAAAGGTCCCGCTATTAGAAGTGTGATACAGCGGTCCCAGGCCATACTTTTTGTAGAGTTGTACAGGCAATAATCTTTGCTTAAAACAGCGAAACGCGGCTCTGCAGGCAACCTCAGCAGCGAATATATCCCTCGCTGCTAATATTAAACTTTTTCCTTTAACCTGGAGTCCAACTAACAGGTGAGACAATTTTCTGGGGTTTTTTAAGGTTTGACTTTACTTTCAGGGTTTTGTCTTTATCGTTTCGGTTCTTTTGCTGAAAACTAAGCGTCATTTTCAAACATCAACCTGTAAATTCGGCGTGCTGCCCGCCAGTGCTCATACACCAAAATATAAATTGCTTGTGTGATATTGCTAAATTTGTAAGCACACAGTATGTGCTTTGGATAGTTTTTCGTCGCCTATTTCTTGATACCGCTTCTTAGAGTGTTTTCTAATTGATCAAACTGTTTTCTTTGAGAAAACATTTCAGCGTAAGATTCTACCGAAGACGAAGATTAAATAGGGAACAACCTTCCATTCACTAGACTTAAGGGCAGGGTTAATGCATGTAGATATGCTTGTGCACGGAGAAAGCATAAAACCTTTTCGAGGCAAATTTCACGTACATATTCGAAGGAACCATGTTATTGAAATAACGATACTGACTAAACCTTGGTGACGAAGTAAAATCGCGGCACGTCAACTAGCAGTACTGCGAAATTAGTTGAGATGACGGAACAAATAAAGCCTACTACCCATTCCAGTCTGTGAACGGAGTTGACCAGCAATGATATTAGGCGTACGTCAAAAATGCGGAAAATACTTTTGAAGATGGCTACGGGATTGTTTATTCTAACCAACTAATAATGACAAGAAAGTAAAACTCGATTTACCATTATTCATTTTAAGAGCACATTGTCATATACTTTTTGCCAAGGTTTGCCTAAATCAGAGTTAGAGATCTTTTTTGTAGCGTGAGCTACACTGGCCGAGATTGAGCAGTTTCGCATGCCTCCTGGAGAGCCGTTTTGCGCATGCGCCAGGAGAAGTGACGTCACAGAGCGCACAGAACGTTGCTCGCTGCCCGGCGTCTCTCACATGCCCCACGCGCCCAGAGTTTTCGCCGACCTCCGTAACCCGCAAGGCGGCCCGGTGCACTTGATGATCATGCGAGGGGTGGCCGGGTGTGGACCGATGGCTCGCGCGTTGCAGGCACACCGGCGTGCGCCTGTGGAACCAGCTTAGCTCTGGGGCGATTGGTGACGGTGCGCTGGAGCCGCTTGATAAATATACATGTGTCACAATATTCGTATACCGGCTGTGTGTCACTGAAGCAGCGGCAAGCATGATAATCAAGCTAATCCTAGACAAGCAGGAAAGCTAAGAATAACCATCTGAACCTTAGCTCACGCTACGTATATCCGGGCATAGACAAGCTAAGCCAATGCTATTTTTTTCGAACCATAGTGCTCCTGTACATTCCCGTGTACTTACGGCATTCGGAAATCATGTAAAGATTGAATTTCACTGTGAGGTCATGATGACAATACGTAACCATGGTATAATAATGAGGTTGTGTTAGCGGCGAATGATCAGTAAAGTTTTGTTTGGAAAGTTTGAATTAAAGAAGGTTTACATCCTTTTTCTGCCTAGCCATTGTAATAAAGATGGGTTTAGGGGCGTCGTCTTGCGCCCTAAAGTGAAAAATGCGTGGGACTGCATTTATTCAAAGCTTAACTGTAAAATCATGAACGGGAAAAAAAAACCTCTCCGGTGCTTCTGGAACCTGCAATCGAACTACTGTTCTAGCATCTTGGTGTCAAATATGGTGGTTGCCTAACGTCCAGAAAAGAGGAAGAGATAGACAGAAAATCTGTACTTCTGTGGCCGCATTGGTCGCACGGAATCGTTCCCTACGTTTGCTGCTTTGAACTGGTCCCTGCCTAATCATTTATTTTGTCATAGGATGTATTGGCGTGACCGGATGCTCGTTCAAGCAATTTTCTGCTATTCCTACGAGTAAGCTTGCTTTTTGTTAAAACACTAAATACTGTGCACTGTGAGAAACGAGTGCAAATGATGAGCTTGCCATCATCCTAGAAGCCTGACACGAACCTACTTCTTGTTTTGGCCTGCCGACGCAACAACAAACGGCGCCATCTACGAACCTAAGAAACGTTGTCTTTCAAGTTATGATAGACGAAGTACATAAATTCACCGTAATCTTTTCCCGTTGCAATGTCGTAGACGGCTCATTATGTTAGCCATAGCGTAGAGATTACGGCATGGAATTGATTCTATAGTAAGTGTTTCCACTACAAACCATGCGTTATAAAATGAACCCAAAGTAAAACTCAGCGGGTCAAGGGAGCCAGAGTTCCAAGCGATTGCGCATATTTCTAAGACCTTCAACAGAGGTGTTAACGATTCAGATGCTGGATATTGAGCACTTTTAGACGAACGGCAGATGTAAACAATTGTGCAAACTAAGTGCAACAGTTTTGAGTAACAGTGTTTTCTGTAGACGTTTCAGAGAGGATGACCTGCCCCTCAAGCACCGTAAACTGTGACGTCGACACTAAACAATCAGCGAGATTCGGAACTGCGGAAGCAGTGAAGATATACGACGCTGCCGCGAAACACATAGAGCCTTGCATCAACGCTATATTAGACACATTTCAAATGGCAATCCACACCGAAAAGGAATCAGCCACACCGAATGGCGTGGAACAGCGCAGAAACACCGTACTTGACATCGGTTGTGGACCTGGCAGGTAAGATTAAGCAACTGCAAGTATTACGCGGCTATTTGTTACTTCTCATCCTTTAGCATTCGAGGTGTTGCAGCGTTCACAAATTGTAGCTTAAAAACGCCCTTGCTGATTCGTACTCGTGTTATACACAAAAAGATATAACAGCCGGTACAATCATGTTAATCAAAACGTGATTCATTAAAATAATCTTGGTGGTCTCTATGCCTCATCGTCCCTATGACTCAGTGAATTTGCGTTTACGGCCTTATAGGCAGTAACGATGGCTAATTTATGTTTTAATTAATAATTATCTAACCATATCTTAAATTGTCTGTATTTCCAAACTATCAAAGTATACTTGCAGTACCTGCCAAAATAGTGGTTTGAGTGCTGAGGAATTCATAAGTTTTCGGCGGCTAGGCGGTGGCAGATTCCCTTCGTCTTCATAGTTGTTCATCTAGGGTAGCACCATTCATCATACCGAAACTCATTTTCGCTCTCGCTCGGTGTAATAATTTTATAGCTTCACAGCAACAGGGACAACAAAATGCTTATCAATAAGGAGGATGCCAGTACACACTCCAAATGACAGGTGCAGCCACTGGCCTCTAACAAAACTTTGCCCTATTAGAGAAAAATCCGGGCCTCGTGGCACTAGCTTTTAACCGGCGTTGTTAGTGCGGTTTAAAGCGCTCTAAAGAAAATACCCACTATAAATTAAGAGGAGAGACCAAAGTCCGAGACGTCCCGGTGATGCGGTGATGTTCTATTATCAAGATGGCGGATGGAGAACGACGAAGCAGCTCGAGGGAGAGCTGCTCGCGAGAGATTTCGGGCACCGAAGATGATGTTCTCATCGGTGCAGCGATGATGATTAGAAAGTTTCTACACCCACATTTCCTGTCGCTGAAGTGGCAAGAAACTTTCCGCCGAATACAAAAATAAAAGGGAAGAGTGGGAGTATGAAGGGCCAGTCATCTAAAAGTGGCTTCCTTTTCTATGGATTGAATTTTCTAGATGACCTCAGTAAATGGACATCTGGCCAGACTTTGGGCCGTTCCACAAGGGCGCAGATTTTCACGTTGTCATCTAATATAAGTGCAGGATTCTTCGGTAGAGCTTTATGAATGCGCGAGCAACTCATGGTTTTTGCTCGCCAAAAAGAGGGTTAGCGCAGCACGCCCGACAGTTTACGGCTTTAGAAGCCCGGCATGCAGAATTTTGTCGGGCCACTGGCACACTGTGCCAACTGTACTTTGCGTTGAAACCGTCTGAATGGTTACGATTGCTCGCTTTAGCGGCGGCATTATGTATCAGTACCTCCTTTCTATTGCCACGGGTGTCCGCATTTCGTCTCCTCCTTCCCTTTCCATTCTTTTTTATGGTGCCGCTTTACCCATAACTTTCTGCACCCTACATTTAAAAAGGCGTATAGGCGATGATAGGGCGTGTAAAAGCACCGTGGGACGAAGGCGTTAAACGGGTTCTTGGACTTCACGTCGCCTTAGCGACCAGGGCGACAGCAGTGCAAGTGCAGCGCCACCGCAGCCGTTCCGATGGCCGGCTATGCTGAAGACATCCCTGCCCCCATGCGCTAAGTTTTCCTCAGGGCACATAGTGCCCCCTATCTGAGCATCGATGATACAAATTTTTGTCAAAGTACCCCATAGAATAAACTGTACGCATTTCTACTTTGCAGTTTATCTGGGTGATGGTAAGGGTGAAGTGCAGGCTAGTTTAAAATTACCACGTACGTTTCAATAAATACCGGTGTAACCACTTGAAGTGGTAGCAACGCAAGTTGTACTAGGGGTGTTGTTGATGGGCGCGGTGTCATGGAAGCACTGTATGTGCACGAGCCCCACACTTCAATGAGCAGGGAATGGTGACCACCTAATGGTAACGTGTGAAGCACTTTGAGGCGATTGATATGTGTTGAATGTCTTCTAAAGATGCGGGGGCATTGATGCAGTTACTGCTTCAGAGCAATTCGGTTAGGAAGTCTTCCAAACTTTTGCGTGTTTAAGCCGCTGTACCTACACTTTGGTTATAAGGTGCGCCATAGTGGGGGATTCCTGAACAATTTTACCCGCATTGGACACGACAATCACGACACCGAAATCACGACACATGGGCTTTTTTTGCTTTTCACCTTGTCACAAATTTCCGCGTTCAGTTTCTACTATTATTGTACAGATTCTTAGTTTCATTATACAGCTTCTGCTGCGAGTCAGACAGCCATCCCCCTCGTCATCGGTGCCTTGTAGATTCGCAGGGGTGGTTTCCTTTCTTGAGTTGACTCTCCACATCTGAACAGCGCACCCATTTAAAGAAATGCTTACAAATCTCCTTCTTAAAAGGAGCTATCGCAACCGCAAAAGAAACCGCTTTCTTGGTTTGTAAGCCTTGAAGGCTGTGCAAGTCTGAGACAGGTTTTCTTTGCATAACCTTTACTACTGCTACTATATTACTGCTAATGTTGCTGCTACTACTACTATTACTACTACTACTACTACTACTATACTACTACTACTACTACTACTACTACTACTACTACTACTACTACTACTACTACTCTTACTACTTCAACTACTTCTGCTACCATTACGGCTACTGCTACCACTAGTACATTTTCGGCGATGTGTTCCGAAACTTGATCTGGTATTTTTAACGCAAAGCCCCAGTTTTGCGAAAAAGGTTTCATTTCAACATTGTCACGAATATCGTGTGGCCAATATAAAAGTTCGCACCAGTAATACCTCGGTCTTTTTATTATTTTGCTATTGCTGTCTAGAAGAGACCAGATGCACGTTATAATGCCTCGCTGTTGAGTCGTTTTGAAGCAAGCCTTCTAAATATAATAAATTTTAATTCACGTTTTCTTCGGGGAGCGCCGACGGCATACAATACGAATATGAACTGTCGGTACTTCGTAACTCCAAAACGAAGTTAGGGAAGCAAGCATTCCTGAAAGCAACTAATCGTATTAGTGTTAGTAGTCCTTTGGGACTTTCTTGTCCAATACCCGGTATTCTTATGACCATAGGTCCAAAACACAAAGTTGCCTTTTTTTCGCGGGAATAATTGCTGCAGTTTTGCCGTTGGACACGACATAAGCTTCTAGTTTTCTTCAGGAACCTATTGCTGTGGAATGCACTGTACCGTGCAATCAGGGTAAGAGCCTAAGCCATTTATTTACGATTGAAGGCTCAACTGAAGCTCTGAGCGATACAATGTACGCAGGGTTGTCCTAAATATGGAGTGTGGGTGGAGGATGCCGTAACGGATGCGAGGGAATGTGGGTGCGCGCTTTGCAGAGCAACTAATGGCGCGCCGCAAGCTGTGTGGAGAGGAGGAAAGCCAATACCTTGTTCCACGACGCACTGCACCATGTGGAGATGATGAGTAACAAAAACATGTAATATAGCCTTGGCTGCGGTACAGATATGGCAATAACACAATTGATGCCCAACACATTTACCGGACTACGCGCTTGCAAAGGGTTAGCTCTGTGAAGACTCGTCCTTTCAAACGCACTGCTGGCGAGTAATATGGGGGTCGTATTATGCAGACTTGAATACGCCAATTAACCCACGGCCCTCAGTCTCCAGTGGCTGCGAAGCAATTGACCAAGGCGGCGGTCAGACCTGTGACGCAGAAGAGGGTGCTAAGAATCCCTGGAGCCGGATAGGCCACCATGGAATCTGAACCTTGCAACATTTAACGCGAGAGCTTTATCTAGCCAAGCAAATCTAGAGGTGTTGTTGGAGGAATTAGCAGGCATTAAACGGGATGTCATAGGGCTTAGTGAGGTTAAGAGGACAGGTGAAGCATTTACGGTGCTGAAAAACGGCCACGTCGTGTGTTACCGTGGTCTAGTGGGCAAAAGAGAACTGGGAGTGGGATTTGTAGTCAACAAAAGCTTAGCTGGCAACATAGACGAATAATATAGCTTTAGCTAGTCTTGTAATTAGGCTTAATACTAGGTACAAACTCAAGGTGGTACAGGGCTACGCGCCTACATCCAGCCACGACAACCGGCTAGTTGAACGCTTCTATGAAGATGCGGAATCGGCAATGGCTAAAGTAAAACACGGCATACCGTAGTTATGAGAGATTTTAATGCTAAATTACGCAAGAATCAGGCTGAAGACAAGGAAGTTGGGAAGTGGGCTGTATATATAGCAGGGGGGACCTACTAGTCTAGTTCACAGAACGGTATAATCTACGCATCGTGAATACGTTCTGCTGCAAACGGGAGGGCCGGAAGTATACATGGAAGAGCCCGAATGGGGAGCATAAAAATGAAATGCACTTTCCCCTCTCCTGAGCACTGGGCGAGAGCACTGTCCAGCTCGGACCCTGACGACCAGCTTTGGCTGGTAAGAGAGCCGAAGATGTTTATTCCTCCTCCACCTGATATTATCTGATAACCTTGGCGTCGTGCAGGAAGTGGAAGTGCTCGGAAGGGTAAGATGTAGTGACCACCGTTTGGTACGGTCTTGAATTAGGCTGCATTTGTGGAGGAACCGCAACGAGCTGGTACGAAAGAAGCGGTTTAATGAGCTGACAGTAAGAAGTAAATTTTAAGAATTCAGGATCGCGCTGCAGAACCGATATTCAGCTCTTACCGACGCAGCAGAGTTTACGACACAGGAAGAAAATGTCAATCTTACACGCATTATCACTCTGTACAGTAGAAGTCGGGGGCACGATGGCTAGACAGTATACTAGTAAACCTTTCCAGGAGACGAAAGATCTCACTAGGAGATGGCAAACCGGGACAATTTCCACCCCAGCTGACAGAATAGACCTATCGGAGCCTTAGAAGTAATTAATAAGCTTAAGACACCTGACATACGGAAGTATAATATGAAGAGGATCGAATATGCTGTAAAGAACGGAGGCAGCCTGAAAGCAGTGAAGAGGCGTCTAGGCGTGGGGAAAAATCAAATATATTCACTCAAAGACAAGCAAGGAATATAATCACAAATGGGGATAAATAGTCACAGTAGCCGATGAGTTCTATAGAGATCTGTACAGTAGCCGGAACATCCAGGGTAATGACGAAGGAGAAAGTAGTTCAGAGGAGATAGACATCCCACCAGTAACCACAGAAGAAGTAGGAAGGCTTTGAAAGAAAGGAAAGGGGGCAAAGCACCTGGTGAAGATCAGATAACAGCTGACCTCCTGAAGGATGGCGGGCAAATTGTACTAGTAAAACTGGCAAAACAGTACACGCAATCTCAAATGACCACAGAGTGTACCGGAATCTTGGAAGAACGCAAACATCATGCTAATCAATAAGAAAGGTGACATGAAATACTTCAAACATTACAGGCCGATCAGCTTACTGTCAGTCGTCTACAAGGTATTTCCCAAGGTAATCGCTAACAGAACTTTTCTCCTCGTTAGATTTCAGTCAACCTAAAGAACAAGGAGGGTTCTGTAAAGGCTATTCAACAATGGACCACTATCGACACCGTCAATCAGGTCATAGAGAAGTGCGCGGAGTATACTGAACCCCTCTATATAGCCTTCATATATCATGAGAAAGCATTTGACTCGGTTGAAACCTCAGCAGTAATTCAGGAATTACGTAACGGGGGTTTAGACGAGCATTATGTAAAAATACTAGAGGATATTTACAATGGGTCCACAGCAACCATAATCCTCCATAAGGAGAGCAGCAAAACACCTATAAGGAAGGGCAAGCGTCAGACAAGGAGACACAACCTCTCCAATATTATTCACAGCATGCTTACAAGAAGTATTCAGAACATTGGATTAGGAACAGGTTGGAGTAAGAGTTAATGGAGAATACCTCAGTAACCTCAGATTTGCTGATGACGTTGCCTTGCTAAGTAACTCGGGGGACGAATTACAGAGCATGCTTACCGCACTGGACAAACAGAGTAGAACCATGGGCCTGAAAATTATAATGTAGAAAACTAAAGTAATGATCAATAACCTCGGGACAGCACAGCGGTTTGAAATAGGTGGCGAGGCAGTGGAAGGGGTAAGCGAATATACCTACTTAAGCAAAGTTGTGTCCTCGGATCCCCACCATGAGGTAGAGATAATTAGAAGGATAAGAATGGGGTAGAGGGCATTCGGCAGGAATTCTCAGGAAATGAATGGCAGCCTACCATTGTCCCTGAAGAAGAAAATCTATGACAGCTGCATCTCACCAGTTCTCACCTACGGCGAAGAAATTTGGAGGCTCACTTAGAGGGTCCAATTTAATTTGTGGACGACTCAACGAGATATGAAACGGAACATGATAGGTGTACCACTAATGGACAAGAAGAGAGCGGAATGGGTCAGGGAATAAACGCGTGTTAAGGACATATTAGTAGAAATTAAGAAGACGAAATGGACGTGGCCAGGGCATGTAACGCAAAGGCACGATAACCGTTGGTCAGTAAGGGTAACAGAGTGGATCCCTAGAGAAGGCAAGCGTAGCAGGAGGCGACAGAAAGTTAGATGGGACAGATGAGATCCAGAAGTTTGCAGGGATAAATTTGTCGCAGTTAGCACAGGACCGGGGTAACTGGGGTATTATGGGACAGGCCTTTGCGCAGCAGTGGGCGCTGATAGGCTGGTGGTAATGATGATGATGACGATGATTAGGCAGATTTGAAGGCTAGTATTAGAAGAAACAACGTTCCTAAGTGTAAACTATGAAGTGCTGACAGTGCTTCTGGCTACTGCGTTGAAAAAAATTGAGAGCCCCCTGGCATGACGAGGCCCAAGCAGCGTTCCTGCCATTATCTGTCTAAGGCAGTAATTTGGCGCGCTGTGAATACGTGTACACAATTTGGTTCTTTGTATAATGCAGGCCACCATAACCCGTAATTTGGATGTTTCTCTTCGTACGGTCCACCTCGAGCAATCGGCGATGATGAGTGGTGGGTGCGGGGAATTGGAACACCTCCTGTATTGAAAGTTAAAAATAGAAACGACGAAAGGTGTCTGTCGAGAGCTTTATCGATCAATGGACCATTGGCTCCTTGTCTGTCTACCAGGCAGACAAACGCTAACACTACTCAGCATGAGTGGAATATACGTCGGGGGTAGATATAGCCCACTTTTGGCAACCGGCGTTGTAATTTCTAAACTCACCCCTTAAGTGATTGGGTATCAAGAAGAGCAAAAACCTACGTGCGTGCTTCAAGACATCCGCCGGAAGTGCCTGTGGCAGCTTCTCCCCCTGCTGCAAGTGGCTGTACGTTGGAAGCACAAACACAATAAACACAAAACATATTCTTTACGGCCGAAGAGCAGCGAATTTTGGTAACATGCAGACTATATAAAGACAGAAACCTGGCCAACCATTATTTTGGCACTTTGACTATCCACACCTTTGACTATCCATTATGGCAAACATGAAAATGTACCCAACTGACTCCTCGGGGCAACTTCCGATTCCCTAGCCTCGATGACAACAGCGTTTTTCGACATAGGCTGTTCGTGGCGTGGAGCTACATATTCGCGAACGAAAATAGTGTAGTGGTCACACTTCGCAGCCGTATACAAGTCCTCCAGGTTGCCGTTGTATACCAAGTCATCAGAGCTCTGATTTAACGGAGACTCTGCTAACACTGTCAGCAACACTGGGACAAATAGGCGCAAAACAACTTTCACCTAAAAAGATAGTGCTCACACTAGATATTTGGAGAAAATGTACAGCAAAGTTATAATGATTGCTTATTTGTTGGTAGTAATAGAGCATTACTGCTTATTCCCTCAGAAAAGCGATTAACTGCAATAAATGTGTTTACAGTCAATTTAAAAACTGGGAAAACATACTGGGTGTTCTAAAATGTCCGTATTGTGAACATAGGAAGAATATAAAGTACAGTACAAGAAGTAATTATGGTATATGTTAGATTGGAACGACTTAAACCGTGTTTATTTCCAATTATTAAAAATTAGCATTGTTTTTTTTCACGAAATCTATTATTTTTAGTGGGTTTGTTGTTGCGAGCCGGTAAATCCTGGGCATTTTCTGATCACTGAAATTATTCAGAATGGCTCCCATTACGTTTTTGTGTAGCATGTCGACAAAATCCGACTTTTTGTCAGCTCTCTCATGCGGGGCCCCGGAAAACTTGACGCCGGTGTGCTGCGCCGTTTCAAAACCACCGCTACGCCTCAACGATGCTACCGGTTCAAAATCCCCAAAATTCTCCAGGTACCGTGTGAGGAGCCAGCACTGAGAAATCGCATATCGCAACTTACAATAGCATTTAACACACCTGAAATTCATACTGCTGAAATTCTTCGAGATACGGAAAAATGTTAAAAAAATTCCAAGATTTCTAAACTTCTGCGGGTAGAAAAGATGTTTCATTGTGCACTTTTTTTATTCTGGCAGCTATACGCTGAACCACCTCCTTCCACGCCTCCCGCCATGGTGCGAGAAACTTGTGGGTGTCGACAACTCAGAGGCCATGCTTGAGTTTGCTCGGGAGAATAATGCGCACCCCCGGATCGAGTACCACACACTGGACTTGATGAAAGATGAAGACGTTGTGCGGGTCTTGCTTGACAAAGGGCCCTTCCAGAGGGTCTACTCCTTTTTCACGCTTCACTGGATGGCTGATCAGGTGCAGGCCCTGAAGAACATCGAGACCCTGATGGCTCCCGGAGGAGAATGCTTCCTGATCTTCTCCGAAACGCTCGTCCTGTTTCATATCTTTGCAGCAATGATAAAGTCGGACCGATGGGCGAAATACTCTGACGTAAGATATCTTTCATCCTGTCGCGTACTCTTATCTTCTGTTGCAGCGGATATATGTTTTGACGTTCATAGAAAGCTTCAGTTCGCAAGAATTTCTCTGTACCCCTACTCACAGGAGAATAGCTTAGTCGCCAACACCTACTGTCATCACCCGGGGGATACATGACATATTGGAAAGAAGTATTTTGTAGGCGGTTAAAAAAAGTTGTGGCGGCCTTCTCCTAGTATAAACCTCAAAGAAAAATTTTGCTGGCGTGTTACTTTTATAAACGCCTAAACCGCCGCCGGCTTCTTTCTCAGAGAGATGCTGACGCCTTTCTCATTGAAAGTAATATTACGCCCCGTGCTTTCTTCATTAATTTTTGGCAACAACACTAGCACGTGGGTACCACTAGAAGACCACAAGCAACGCAACTTAGCGGTGCGATATGATTATGAGATTTACACGATAGTCCCACAAGGTGTGGTGGCAGAGAGACTGTTTCAGTCTTTAAATCTGTCCAGAACTTTCTATGCCCCCTTCACGGCTGTGGCGTTACGAACACCCGCTTTGAAACGCAACCTCGACTTGTTTCCGCTGTTCTGCCGAGCTTTCTTTGCGCTCTGTAGGTGGTGAATAGCTCGGTCATTTTGGTTGCTGTCTTGCAGAGAATATATATATCTAAATTTACATTGCATAACCGCTTTTGAAAGACCGGTAAATTGCAGAATTTTTGCCAATTTTGCCCACAGTGTGTTCTTCGGACTTTTTTGATCCCGTTGTCGTTGTTCATGTAAACACCAAGGCATGTCGGACTGTTCTCCCCAATCCGCTCCTCACTGCAGTTAAGTGTGGGTTCATGTCATTGCCCCCTGAAAAAGAGTTCCTAGAATTGATCTAGTGGGAGGATGAGATTACTTAAACATTTCAATCACATCAGTCAGCGTAACAGGATACCACCTCGCACAAATTACGCATGGGGAGGACAGTTGGTACTTTTGTATTTTGCGCTGGCTCAAACACTCGAATTTTGCTGAACACCATCTAGGAAAATTTTTACCTTACACTGGTAATGAGTTCCGGTGTTGCCATCACTGCCTCAAAAGATGGAAAAATTTATAATTCCGCAATTACGTAAAAACCGTCATTGTTGGTGTTGTTCTCAGGTCAGAAAAGGGCGGCCGCTGTAAAAAGTAAATAAACTAAAACATATGAGTTATCCGTTAGGATGGGAACCCAGGACTGCGCAGTATCCAGCTTGATAAGAAACTACTGCGGTATTTTTTTCCTTTAGACAGGCGCTCGCCTCCAGCTGCCTTCGTCGGTACTTGTTTGACACGACTATACTGCTAGAAAAAAGTTGTCTTTGTTTGTTTTCTTAGGCCTCATACCGACAAAGAGGATAGGCTGTATATCCAAAGCTTTGATGAGCTAATGTGCCCACTTAACGAAATTTCCAAAACTATGCATTGAAAAGATGAAATTTGCAGAATAGTGCTTGCCGCATGGCACCTAAACATAACACCACCTCAGTGAATCAAAAGAAAACACTAAAGTCATTTTGACATCAGATAAAACTAAAAAGGCGCAAGAAACAGAAACACGATGTAGCAGTAAAGAAGTTGTTCATGAGCATCGCCAGCGTGTCGCCTTCAAATCACGCTAGTAACGTTCAGTGCCCCGTATATAATACTTTTGGCAACTGCACTTCTAACATTGCGCGCATAAATGATGGGTAGCTGGCTGCACCATTGTTTTCCCGTCCTTTTATTATTGATCAAATATAAGCTTGGCTTTTATAATAATAACTACAATGCAACGGCTTGTGTTTTCCCAACAGCTTCTCCAAAGTTTCATTCCACCAACAAGCACCATGACGGATGTAAGCGAGCTTCGTTCGTACCTGGCAAATATCGTGGCTGGCACGCACCTCACACCACTGGCCTGTGAAGTGATGAGGACTAAGGTTATCATGGGCTTGAACAAGGAACGCGCTATTGGTACGGCGTAACCAGTTTTTTAACTTGCGATTCTTCATGAGTGGTTTGAGAACTTGCTTGATTCAGAAGAAATGAGAAAAAACGACTTTCCCGTTTTGAAAATTGATGTTAATAAGTACTGCCAAACCGTAACTATGCAACTTCAAACGCTGGCGGGTCGCCCGGTTATATACTCAACGCTTATTCCAAGGACCATTCGATCAAAACAGAACTTTTGTTTATTCTGAAAAGAAAACTAGCCTTTCGTCACAGACTCAGTTTTATTTCAGCCCATAAAGACTTTAACCAAGAAAACGTCAATTGGGATGTTTTAAAATTTTTTGCTGCAGTGTTGTAATATGGTCAAGCATAAACATGAGGTTGTTGTGGGCGCGTTGGTACATTGTGGTGAAGGTAACTGTTGTACGTGCTGTATTTAGTCGCCCTTCCCTGGTTTTCTTGAGCTGTAATTACTTCCACCAAGCATAACCTTACGCATGAGTGAGTTATTTCCTAGTTAGCGTTTAATTGACACATCCAAGCGTACCTGGAATCCTCCTATAATAGCTCAGACATGATTTTTGGAGATGGTTTAGAGCGGCGGCCGCCAATCGCACAAGCAAGATTCTCTGGCGCCCTTTGAAATAGTAGGAACGTGGCTGGGTAGTCGCCGTCACTACTGCCTCACCTGTTCTGAATACTACCTTTATTATGTGTGTAAAGTTACGAGACCTGTTCTTATAAGAAAGTCTTTATTGAACCAAGCTTATTTTTTGTTGTCAGAGAATTTATTACAAAAACGTTTCAAGAAAAGTAACGTTAATAACGTTTTATTTGAAGTGATTCGACACGCAAGAAAGTAGTTTTTTATTGCCTTGAAATGAATGAGAAGTTGGGTTAGGGGAGGGGAAGTTTTCAGTTTGTCTAGGGAGGAATGTAACAGGTTGGCGCACAATAAATGTCGGTGCATTTTTTTTTCGAGAATCACATTGCGGGCAAGCAATTGTTCTGCAGCGGTGGCCTTCTGTGTAACGACGTTGAAAGGCATTGTCAAAAAACAGGCAAAAGTGCTCCTGAAAGCCTCGAACTTACTAACCTTTGGGGCTACGAAGGAAGCAGAATTTTTCTTTTCTAGCGGGCGTAATCCAGTCAACGAGCAGCTAAAAATCACCTGTCGAGTGGTGAATCAGAAATAAAATATGTGTGCAAACATGTTGAAACCATTCTATGTTACCCGTCCATGACAAGTCCTCCTAATGTGCACGTGACAGTGTTCCATTGCGTGTGTGATCTTGGGTGACATGACCCACCATCCATACCAAGCGAAGGATCAGCTTTGAAATTTCTGCAATTGCAATTTGCAATTTGTTATCAATCTTTAGAATAGACTTGAGACATGCGCAAATTTGTGAGCATAGGTTGCGGAGGACGTTAGGGAAAGTAGAGCTTTTAACCGCGGATTGATGACTGGTGCAATGCTGCTTGCGTAGCGAGTGACGTCACCCACATTTGACTTTTGTTGGTATTTTAATTTGTTGTAAATTTGTAATTTTTTCCTTTGCTATAAGGAAGGTGGAGAATGGGTTATTTTTAAAATGTCACATTAAGTTTTGTTGACGTAACTTTTCCACTTGTGCAGATGGCAAACTTGCAAAGGAACAATGCCCTCTTGCATTTGGTAGAGTCTTGGCGATTTCAGCTCAGGCGCAAGAAAACGCCTATCCTCAAGGATAAAAGCCAACGACACGATGCAATGCAAAACAGGCACCGGTAACCTTATGAAAATTGTCAGTGTCGATAAACCTAGTGGAAGGAGAGTGGGTGGACTATGTCAGAACGAGGCTGAAGTGCCTCCTAAAACGTGCGGACTACCAGGCGTTAAGAAGCAGATGCTGTTACGTGACGCACAAACGTTGTTGTGAAGCCTTAACCTGTTACAAAGGATTATTAGGATCTTGATTAGGTACACAGATATTGCCGCAAACATTGCATGCCAGTTTTGATCTGTTCATAAAAGACCTACACCACGCTCGGCAACTTTTATTAAAAGCGAAGCTGTTTATGAAATTGAAAATTTGTGTGTGCCGAACTTATAAATACCATGAAATTGCCGAGAGCTCATCTGTGTGTGCCCCACGACGAGCACACAGCGTCCTTGGTGCGTGTTTGTCAAGTCAACCATACCCATTAAGTTAGATTGGCCATGACTTCGTTGACTACGCGGCAGTTAAAAAATCCAACATAATTCTGAGCGCTCGTGTGTGCGTGCCTCGCGTTGACCGCCCAGCCACCAGCGCCCGTTTGCAAGCCAAGCACACCCATTTATGGATAAAATGTGTATGCTTGTGGGTATTCGTGGCACCAAATGGGTATTCGTGGCACCACTTGGTCGGAACGAGAACGACACGCTTGAGCGTACGCCCCTTCAAGGTGGTGTCCCATGATTATACCTTCCAAAAAAACAGAGGAAGCTCACACTTATAGCAAATCGGCTTCAATTGTGGACTTAAACGTTCGTGCTTGCCGTGAAGGTTGCGTACAGCTTTGCTACCTTCAAGTCTTACGCGTTAGGGTGAGTTGCCTTCATTTTTTCCTAACTACTAATGAACCCCTCTAAAAGACCGAAATGTGTTCGAGTGTTCTGTCGATGTAAAAGTTTCTGTTTTCAGAAATATTCCCTTAAGAAAATGTGTTTCAAACATGTGATCACTGTGTTAGTTACACAGGATCTAATCTTTTCTCCTCTAAGACTCGCCCTTTTTGTCCGTGCTCATTTCGACCACTGCAATGAACGTGAATCTTCCGTAAAAATCCCCAGATGGTCAAAACGGATCCTGAGTACGCCACCTCGGCGCGCCTCATAGCCCTGGTGTAACCTGACGGTACAACACCAAAGAATTTGTCAGCGTGGGTGTCCCCCTGCACCAACTCTTGTGAGGGGAGCGCTGGGCGCAGTCATTAGGCCAGCTACAACCAGGACTACTCGCCTCTCACAGCAGTTGCTACAGCGAAGCTGTATATATCCAATCCTCCAGGTTCTCGCGAAGGTGTAGATATTTTCTTCTCCACTTACCTTTAATTTCTCCACGCTACTGCTGACTCCACTTTCAACACTTTTATACCGCTCACAAACATCGATGCCTCTTCCAAAAGTTACGCAATCGTCAGATAGCGTCACCGGCACTGTTATCAGCAGTTCTACTATTACCTCGCTATATGACGGACACACGTCGCTCGCTCGGTTGAAGAATACTCCCAGTGCCTCCCGAACTAATAGCAACTTGCCCGCTTGGAATGCTGAGGTGAACCAATATGATAATGTATAGGTTCTCTATAGCGAAACCCAATTACAGCAAAACAATACCATAGCTAGAGCGTTTTTGAGTTTTGTTTTTTTTGTCCTCCGGAGTGACGTATTGTCCTGTTTTGTTTGCGTCCTTCGTAAAGGTGGTTTCGGTGAGGTTTCGGCAGCCGTCTTTCACGTCTACGTACGCGAACATCACCAGTGTCTCCCTTGTATGTGCATTTGGAGAGGGAGACATGCACGCGCAGAAAGGCTTGACACGCTCATCATTGACATTCCCGCTTTTCTCAGGGTAGATTTTAACGTTGACATATTACGACTCGATGCGACCTTGCTGCTGTACTCTGTGGTCGAGTAGTTTGTTGGTGTGTTATGCAAACAGTAAAGTGCCTAGTACACGATAGGGTAACGGACAGCCCAACGTTTGTCTGCTAGAATAAGGTCCCGTCCCTCCATTTGTCACTCGGCTGATTAGTTAACAAGCGTCCTAAATCAAGAATTTGAAACAAGCGTGTTTGTTTTTTTGTTGTTTTTTAGTATGCCAAGATTCAGTGGTTAACCTTCTTCACATAATAAAACGGCCATCATTTTTTAACTATTTTCGTGTCTGGAGCATTAGATGGGCATGAGCGCAAAATTTACGCATTCCTCCCGCAAGAGATACGTGTCGCTGTGTCATTATTTTGAGAGCAAGGACGAAAATAGAGTTAGGACAGCGTACGAAGAAAGCTGCCTTACAAAGTGAATCATGCGACGTCGCATGGAATACGCGCCCCATGTGGCTGCTTCCTGCCCTTACTCACTCTCTCGTCTTCCCGAGTGCTTCTCACTCGGGCAGCTTCAGCGCAAGCAGTCCTACCAGCGATGCGCGGCCTAACTAAGCACCAGACGTGTCGCCGTATGCCACCTATGATTAATAAGGTTCAACAATGTGTGCGGCTGCTGCAATGGCCAGTAGTCTTAAAAATAGTACGGAATGTGTTCAGCAGCGATCGCGTGCCGAAACTGGTTAACAGCGGAAGAAGCTAGATATCCATTCATTCCTAACAATACACAAGAAAATCTTCATGAAATTGTTTTTGTCCTTGACATGGTCGGCGCTCTTCTTCTATGTTGTTTACATCTGCTGCTTCAGTTTCTGCACTTCTCGAAAGGCGAGCGCTGTAGACAACAAGCGGAGTTTCTCGCAATTTATAGTACGCTCACCGAGTGGCGTGAGTAAACTCCTAAACAGATCCTACGCCAAGGTGCACAGCTCGGTGCGATTCATATGCGATAAAAATCACATTAGTGCGAAGAAACGAAGAAGCACCACAGTACACACTAAACTTTTTTACACCCGTTTTGGTTGAGAAGGGTGTAGCCTAAGTGAAAAAAAGGGTGTTGGAGCCCATTACACCCTTCTTCTTGAATCTCAACACTTTTTTGTGTAAAAAAAGGGTGTTGATCAACTTCAACACCCTTGGTTGTTCTTAGGCAGTTGAAAGGGTGTGGAAAAGGTGTTTAGCTGTTCATTGAATAAGGGCACGCATGCATGTATAATTGCACTCTAAAGACCAAGACATCCCCTTATACCCTCCTCTACTCGTAAGAAATATTCAAAAGCAAAAAAAGACTGTTCGTTTCCATATACAGTGTATCCCTGCCCCAACTTCAGCTTTGGCACGTGAAATATCAATTGCAACACTTTAAATAAAAAAACCATAGTTGAGTGCAAAAATGGTGTTCAACGACGGTAACACGCTTGGCTTTCTATAGGGTGTTGAAAAGAATGTTCAGTTGCAAAAAAGAACAGCGCAGCTGCGGGTCCACCTAGTTTCTTCCGGTGTCGCTAAGTTTTGCTACGTTTTCTAGGGTTGTCAATGGTCTTGCTAAGCTAGGATAAGCTCTCAGGAGTGAGGCCAAGTTTAACCGGATTTTGAAAGGCTGTTCCAGTCTGTCCCCCACACTGACAGCAGATCCAAGAAGGAAACAAGCTAAGTCGACCCCCAACTATGCTGTTTCTCCAGCCTTGCACCACCATTGCAAGCTGCGCCAATTCTTTTTGCGTTTATGAATAAAAAAAACTAGTACATTTGAAATGGTGTAGCAAGGGGTGCCTATACGCTTGTGCCTTCTGTGATACCACTCGAACAGGCGACAAAGCCGGCTTCACTGGTATAATACCTTATCTGCGGTGGTGCACCCTTTACAAGGGGGCCCAGTTCGTTTTCTGTCTTTTTTTCTAACGCCACCGAACCTAGTTCCGGTTTAAACAGCTTCACTTCTAATAAATTATGCAAAATTATGTCGTGTGAAACATCGTGAGGTACAAAACATACTCCGCTTGTAGAACATGTTCTGTCTACCCGTGTAAACGGGTATGAAATAGCTCCAAAGTTGGAAGTTTCTTAAACCCTTTTTCTTGCACCCTTTTTCTTTACACCATTTCTCTTTGTTTCCAGCACTCTAACCTGTAGCTTTACACCCTTTGGGGAAAAAGGGTTTTAAAATACTGAACACCCACCTGGAAGGGTGTTGAAATGGCGGGTAATATTTGACTGTTATTTAATACAATTTTGTGTTTTTTTAACATAATAACTACCTCTCGATTAAAAAGATTTTGCAAATCCGCATGGTGAATTGTACATGCGTTATATTAAACTGCATAATTCCGAAATTAGAGCTGAAATATCTTATTTTTGCGACAAGCCAACCGGCTCTATTGCAGTACTTTCCAGGTGTATTTCTAAATAAGTATGTACTCGCTGTCCTTACGCATCCAGTTAGTTTTCTTGCTCAATTCATTTGATGGTCAAGTGTGACTCGTGCATGTAGAATGTGTATGTATGTGATGCTGCACCCTCGACCCATCCACAGCGTAATGCGGAGCTCCGCTGCCCACACCCTTATTTTAGGGTGTTGAGCAACCTTACACACGTTTTTAGGGTGTTCTCACGAACACCCTTTTGTCATCTTTACACCCTTTTTTAGCCAAAACACCTTTTTACAGGTGTTCGCCATAGAACAGGATTCTTGCACCGTTTTCGGCCAGAAAGGGTGTAAGATATTTTAGTGTGTAGCTGCGGAATGTAGTCGTTCTTAGAGGAAGTACGACGCGAACCTCCTCATTACTGCATTTACAGGGTAGTATTTGTTCATGACTAGTGTACCGTGTATTTTCTTGCCCGTTGACAAGCCGTAAAGGGCAGAGCACACGTGCAAGTGTAGTCCTAGAGTCGTGGGATGCAAATGTTACTGCCTGTGATCACGCACGTGCGCCATATTGTTGTCTACCATGTACATATCGCCGAATGCATCGCGCTGTGGTTTCTAAAGGATAATAGGTACACAGTTTTCGTGTTTATGACACTGCCTTTAAAGTGGTGGTCAATTATTTCAATTGGAATGCATTGACGAATAAAAGCGAGCGGTTAGCGTCGCAAGGGGGCGTTTGGCTTCCGACGCCACAGTGACCCGACAGAACAGAATTTCTCGCAGCGTACGTGGGTGCATTTCACATCGTGCAAAAATGACTGATTAAGAAAATATGCTTGTCAGCGCATAATATAGTGACACTAATGTGGCTTCAGTGACAGAATTTTCAATGGGATTTGAGCGATAGAATAGAGTCGTTACCTGAGGTTTTTTCCCGATGGTTCCAGCTGCGCTGGTCACCCACCTTGGTGGTTGGAAGGATTTAATTTTAAGGCTGTTATCACACAATAAATTCAAAATAATAATACAACGCCGTCGTTGCAATCTCTAATTTGCAAATGTAAACTTAACCATACCTACTTTAGCTGTGAAGTAGATGTAGGAATACGGTGCTCCTGCCAAAATGAGATTTAGGCGAATTGGGACGAAAATAGGTTGTTTTGACAAAATAAATCAATGACGTAGCCTATGCGTATGAATTCACACCAAAAGTTACTAACTAGCGATGCTGGATACTAATATAAGACATACGGTCGGAAGGTTGGGTGAACGGTAAGCACACGCACCGATATTCGATGTGAAAAACACACACCAGGAATAAATAAATTAGAATAGTTTTCAAAATTTTTGGCAGTCGATTAGGAAATACAGTTCATAATACGTGTGATAGAAAACTATCTTTCTCTTTCCTGACAACGGGACTAAGTGTAGCTGTCCTATCCGAAATATTTGCCCGCAAATAGTAAAAATGTCACGTGTGAAGTCGCATCTTTTATTTAGCCAACCATGTTTTTTTTTTCTTTCAGAAATTTTCCTCTTGCTGAATCCTGTGTATCCCCTGTTGAAGGATGAAGAAAAGCCTGAGCTCCGAATGTTCACGCTCGAATTCTTGAAAAGCTTGAAGGAGCGAACAGCCGGGGATCCATATAGTGAACAGACGCTACTTATTATCCACGCCTACAAGCCAGAAAACTAGGCACGCTCGCAGGCATCCCCTACAAACGTCAAGATATTGGTCTTAACGCTCCGAAATTGCCGTCTTTCCAAGAATAAATTGTATTTGAGGGAGTGTTCACATAGAAATTTGTGAATAGGCATTCCCCAGAATAACGTTACATCTCAATTTCAAGCAATGGCTGAAAAACACGGTCCTACGTGGGAGCAATCTACATGCCGAGCATTATACACAGTTGATACTCTTCATTAGTAGTGGCTGGAACTTCAGGCCATATGCGTATTTTTTCTCACGTCCCATCTCAATTTCAAGCAATGGCTGGGAAAACAAGTTCCTAGGTTGGAACAATCTACATGCCGAAAATGATACGCACTTTATGTTTCGTTATTAAATGTGGCTGGAACTTCGGGCCATATGCGTATTTTTTCCTAATTTTGTGCATGCCTATTTAACACATAAGCCTAAGCATTCGCCCTGCCCCCTGCCCCCCTTCCCCCCTCTAATAGTGCGTCGACCCGATGCAAAAATAAAATGACAGCCCGAACAAACAAAAATAACGTCCGTCATCTTGCGTAATAAGGCTTTAGGCAAACCACGTGGATGACTTCGTGCCGCGTGCCTCGTCTTGATGTTCCCGAATCACCATCGGGGATCACCTCATTGGTCAGTTGGCCAACACGTTTTACAATCCGGTAGGGTCCCAAATACTGTGGCAGAAGCTTCTCACTGAGTCCAAGTCGTCGGATGTCACGAACCATGCATTAGGATTTGTTTATTTACGTTCTTGCTTTTACCGCCAGGCTGCGCCGGGCTGGGTTATCTGTGTCCCACAAGAAGCGCATGTTTCTTTCTTTCTTTCTTATGCCGCACGGGTTATCTCATTTGATAAGGAGAATGCTTCGCCCTAGCGCCAGTAGCCTACTATAGTCTTCATTTATCTACAGTGTTTCTCGATGTCAATCCACGGTTCGACAAACACCCGCGCCGAAAGATAAATGCCCGCATTGCGAACGCCAGCGTCATTGAATTCGCCGACAGTTGCCTGCGCACGTCACATTGTTGACAGCTGCTTTGCCACCTGTGTACTCGTTGGGTTGTTAGGCGAGCCCAGGTCACTTCAAAAGACTTTTTTCCTTTAATACAGCTGTTCCGTCTTTGGCTACGTGACATCTGGTAAGGTGCGGGGTATATGCACCCTAAGCCCTCGTCAAGCCGACAACAAGCCCAACTCGTGTTAGCCGCCGTCAGCAAGGTCTTCAGACCGACTTTGGACTGCTTCCGGATAAAGTGAAGAAAGAAGACGTCGTGAAAACACCCATGATCAGCGCAGGCACCGTGACCAACGCTTCCAATCCTGCCCTCGTTCTTCAGCAACCAAGGGAGCCCCCAACCTTCCATGGGCCACTTTCGGAGGACCCCGAAAACTGGTTTGAGCCGGTCGAATGGGTCAGGCTGTTTTAACCGATGGGACGACGTGGCGACACTCAGGCAAGTGTTCTACCTTGAGGACTCAGCACGGATCTGGTTCGAAAACCATGAGAGCTCCCTAGACTCTTGGAACTGATTGAGAGCGCAATTTGTAAGGACGTTCACCACGGTTGTGCGAAAGGAGCGGTTCGAAGTCTTGCTGGAGACGCGCCGAAGAGATGAAGCTTTTCAGGCGTGCTGACCCTTGCATGGCGGAAGAAAAGAAGTTACACTTCATACTGCGCGGTGTGAAGGAGGAACTGTGGTGGCCTTGTCCGCAATCCGCCCCCCCCCCCCAAAAAAAAAACGGTCACCGAATTCGTGACCAAAGCCTGCACAATTGAGAAAGCCCTCGAAATGCGTGCTAAGCAGTATGACCGCATTTTTTCTGGCGGAGACAATGCATGGTTTGCGGCATTATGGGTTTACTGTTGATATACCTAACTAAAGGCCTTTAACCGGGGAGGAATGCGTTCACATTACACCACGTTGAAAATATTACGCAATATTCCACACCATGCACATAGACACCATGACAAATAATCTGCGATATGTTGCCTCAGAATATACAGTTCTTACGTAACTTATTCTAAATGCCCAAAAAAATTAGGGGAGATGAGCAGTACCTAAAAAAAGTGATAGTATATACGGACAACTTTATACTAAATTCAGGGTAATAAGAAGACAACCTTATAGGCTGTGGATTGCATTATAATATTTGGCGGTCCTGTCGGGCGAGCACTAGAAAAACCTTTAGACGCAAGCCGGAGCATTATAACCAAAAACTCAATATTACAGTTTTCAAGCCCCGGACCCGGTTCGGAACGGTTCCTTTGATTCATTCTGGTTCGGTTACAGTTACAAAATGCCGGAAAAACAGGTTCGGTTTGGTTACGGTTCTGAGCGACGAATTCAGGTTCGGTTCCGGATTTCCGCTGGGTTCCGTTTCCGCTTTGATACCCTGGTTGTGGTATCTACCGATAGCTTTGTACTATTTGCATTTTCTGTGTCATTAAAGCTATCACGCCCGTTAAGGGCAGCCATCGGCCCAACCTGGATTTACGTTCTTTTGTTTACTACACTGTAGTGCTCCCTAACCCGGGAAGATGACTGCACGACACAAGAGACCACCGACATCACCTCCGGCTTGGGGTTCGTAGGACCCCGTTATTTTCAGAACCGTTGACTGCCTAGCCCCACCCTCTCAACCGGAAGTTGTAAGGCTGGCTATGAAAGGCTGGCCCAGGGAAACATCGTCGATATTTTTGAGCGCAAAAAAAAATCGGACATTATTTAGGCCAATATAAAGTACATATCCGACGGAACCGGTGTTTTAGCGGGAGCGCGGAAAACTACATTTTTACAAAAGCGAAATAAACAACCGCGTGCCGAGAAAAAGCAAAGGCATATCTGGTCAGATGCCTCGAGAAACCAAAATCATCAGCGATTACCAATTTCAAGGTGGACGACCAGCGAAGCTGTTAAGCATACGACTCAAAATTTTAACAGAGGTGCGGACTCATTCATTCTCAACTAATTCAGGCCAGCACACAAAACTTGGTATACTTCAAGAATTGTCTTAGCAGCCTCTCGTGATATAATTTTTCACAAGTTTTCATAAACAGGAGTTAGAGCGAGTGAGTGAGTGAGTGAGTGAGTGAGTGAAGTGAGTGAGTGAGTGAGTGAGTGAGTGAGTGAGTGAGTGAGTGCGCGAGTGAGTGATTTGTGGTGAAAAAAGAGGAAAAGAGGAGGACTGGAGACACTTTCAAGTCATCCGGGAGTTCACCAGCATGTAAACCAAGAGTAAGAGCGGCTGAGTGGGTGACTGAGTGATCTGAGAGTGAAGGAAGAGTAAATGAGTGGACTGGGGGCATCTTCAGCTCACCCGAGAGTTCACCAGCCTGCAAAGCAAGAGTTAGACCGATTGAGTGGGTGACTGAGTGATTTGAGCTCAAGAAAGACAAACCGAGGGGACTGGAGCGTTTTGAACGCGTCTGGTTGTTCACCAGCATCAAAACGCAGGCGTTAGAGCGAGGGAGAGAATGAGAGAATGGTTTGAGGGGAAGAAAATCTGCAGAAATTTAGAGAATTGTCTACTAATGCACAGCAATATTATGCCGCTTATCTTGAGTGTCGGTTTTTTACAGCCAAATATGGCCATGAGTGCCGAAAGACTTTATAATTGGATATTTTAACAGCGGCGCAATTGCACAAGCCTTAAAGTGGGCGTTGCAGGAAAAAAATTAGCAGTGGCTTAGCTCGGCTATGCCAGTATAAGCTATGCCAGCGTGAGCTAAGATTCAGCAATCCAATCTAACTCAATCCAGTCAAGTCCAGTCCAGTCCAGTCCAGTCCAGTCCAGTCCAGTCCAGTCCAGTTCAGTCCTGTCCAGTCCAGTTACTACTCCAGGAGCCACGCGAAGCGGCTATCAAGCGGCTCCAGCGCAGCGTCAGACATGGCTACTGCGCAACGGAGGCGCACAGCTGGGCACGCGCCGGCGCCAGTGTGTTTGCCGCAGCTAAGACGTCACTTATCTGGAATGCGCAGACCGGAGAATGTACAGACCCGATTCTCTACACCCCTGTACTCCAATTACATTGGATTTCCAATCCAATCCAATAAAATTTAATTTATTCTAATCCAATAAAATCCAATCCAAATCAAATCAAATCCTATCCAATCTAATTCAATGCTCCTGGCGCTTGCGCAGAACGGCCCTTCAGAGTCCACGCGAAACTGCTCAACCTAGGCCAGAGTAGCTTACGATACAAAAATGCCAAGAAAATGGGAAGCGCTCGTGATCGCATGCATTGCGACGACCGCCGAGCGTCTTTGAAAGGAACCGTGTATTTCTCACAAAAAAACAAAAACAGGCGCAATCCCTGATGAGCATGGAAATTGCGAGCGCTCATGAGCGCGTGCCTCGCGGCGACTACCAATTCGCAGGCTCACGCACTGAAAAAAATGCCAGTGCGGTTGTCAAGAGCTACCGCACAAGTAAAAAAACCTCCAGCGCTAATGCTAACGATGACAAGACACCCTGCTTGGGAAAGGCCACCAACGCGCCAGCATTCCCTTCAAGCCGTTGGGTATAACTGGAGTCATGGCTACAATTTGGCCAATCCTTCCGGAGGCGACTTGCAGATCCCGCCACCGCAGCCTCGAGTCGATAACGAAGAGCTGGTCGAATTCTACAATGCTGAGGATGACTTTGCACCCCCCCTCTCCTTTGTCCGACGATCTCTCCGACGACGACCTCTTCGATGCACATGACGACGCTCACTAGCATTGCAACTATTCACATAAACAATGATGCTGAAAATTAACTATATGTCCGGCAATGCTCACCCACAACAGCTCCGCCATTCCAATCTTGCACGTGAGTACAAGCTTCCCTGAATTTATTTCGGTTGCTTTTATCTCCAATTAGTTGAATATATACCATTATAACGTCGAACTGCCTTTACTTTCCTACGTATTTTTTCCGGTAGAAGCAAGGGCACTGCAGGGTTGGCTCATTTACGGTATTTTTATTCGTTTATCCAGCATCCTTTTGATCACTTTTTCGTTTCTCGGTTTTGTAGGGACCTGTATGCGATGCATAGTTTTGATTTTGTCAGAAAAGGAGCGTGAAAAAATTTGTTTTGGATTGTTTAATTTTTTTGGTTTCACCAATTTCTGTATTGCCAATTGTCCCTATTTCCGCTATTACGAGAAGTACTGGTATATGTCTAGACATATGTCCATTTATGTGGCAATTCATGGCGTTACACTGTCTTTCGCAATTTTCGCCATGTCTTTATCCGTCTGTCGACCGTTTTTTACGGCATTTGCTTGTTTATTCTTCGGTTCTGGCGGAAGATCTATAAGGTGAATATTTTTAATTTTGCCAGGTCATTTTAATAAATTTTTATCTTATCCTTTTTCTTTTTCTTTTTTTTTAAATTCTCTTCGACCCATTGTCTCCATTCACACCATCAAAATGACTGCGGGTCGTTTTTCGATCAATCTGGATTTTGTTTAAATACAGGGCGCTACACAGGTTTTTGCCATTTTCGCCATTTTTCTATTCGTATTTCAAATGTTCTTTTGCGGACTTTTTCTGTCTATTCATTGGTTTTCGGGGGAGATCTATACGAGACATAGTTTGATTTTCAGATGATTTTCGGAAAAATTTCATTTGCTTCTTTGTTTTTATTTTGGGTTCTTCGAAATTATGGTCGACCAGTTGCTGTTTTAACGATTACAGTTGTTTTTTTTTTCGCCAAATCTGCAGTTTGTGGAAATTGTGGGCGTTACACGGTTTTTGCTATTGTCGCCATTGTAATCTGTATTTCCAACGTTTTTCTTTCAGGACATTTTTGTTTATTCTTGGCTTTTGGAGGGATATATAAAAACAAGAATATTTCTTTTGTCAGAACTTTTTTGTGAAAAATTTATTTTTTCAATAATTTTCTTTTTTATTGGTTTTCAACATTCTGTTCGACCAATTATCTTCATTTACGCTACTATAACGATTAGAGGTGTTACTTCCGCCAAGTATGCATTTTTGTGTAAATGCAGAGAGGTATACTGTCCTGGTTGGTGGGAGGAGAAAGGGGGTATGCTGCAAAAAAAATGCTGCGAAAAAAAGAGGTGAACTGGGGGCATTTCTACCACATCATGGGGTTTACCAGATACAAAGAAATAGTTACAGCGAGTTAGTGAGCAAGTAAGTGAGTGAGTGAGTGAGTGCTTTGAGGTGAATAAAAGAAAAACGTTGGACTGGGGACATTTTGAAGCCATCTGGGAATTCAGCCGCGAGTAAAGGAAGAGTTAGAGCCGTTTTTTGTGATTATTCTGCTAGCGTTTATGTGCAATGTATTTGCAGCAGTCGAAAATTCTATGACGTCCCAAGGTCCCTCTGAAAAAATTACGACGGGCAAATGAAATGTGGCGTCATGATAGGGTCATCTTAGCGATCAATGTTCTTGTTGTTTTTGTTTGGAAAGTTTTGTAAAACATTAGTGACAGGCGTTTTCTGCTGAGCGTCCGCGGAATTGTTGGCTTTGTCACAAACTCTATGGGCTCGCGCAGATCAACAATGCACAACACTGAAGTCATATACGGCTTTTTCTGTGCCAAATTATACTCACAAAGAAGACACACAGGTGCTGTTAAAACGAGGATGACAATTACTCAGTTAAGACCGTGGGTTCTTAAAGCATGGTATTCGTCTAACATGGAGAAAAAGAGAGATAGAGAGACAAGCTGTCCTGCCTTGAGTCTGAGCATACAAGCCGTGATCCAAAGCCTTCACCGTTGCCGCTTCGTACTGCTCTCCCCGTGCTCATTTGTTTAGCCACAGGCTGCCTCGACGACATTGGGGCTCAATCAAGTAATTATCTCCTGGTCCTACCACAGACTAATTTCCAGAATATAGTAAATAATACTTATTGTGAGTACTACACAATAATTGTGAACTCATCACCACCTCAGCAACCTCATACGAACATACCGTACTTTTTATTTCACAGACTCAACCAACAGAACCACCTACAAACTTAAGAAAGTTGTCTTTCAAGCTGTAATAGAAGGAATGCCGAAACATAGCGCTCTTTCCCTGTGGGAAGTTTTTCTGGGGGCCTTTTTATATTAGTTCATTCAGTGCAATGTAGGTCATCAAGTTCTGCGCGCAATCCGCGCTTGACAGGCTTGCGAACAGCGTGCTTCACAAGCCTGCTTTCATTGAGCGGCCGGTCGGGAAAACGTCGCCTGTGCGGTCGTACACTCCACATAGGCGACAGCTTGACACAGATCAGAGATGGCAAACGCCATGACAAGAAGGCAACGGGCAGCGCTATTTTTTATTTTCTGCTTTGGTCACATCTGTGGGGGGTACCTCTAGAGATTCGCAAACGCACAGTCCTAAAGATAGAAGCACAATTGCCTACACCTGGTCGCCATCCGGCGATATCGCGCAATCTTCCTAGGACAACTGTTTGAGCCAACGTGTAAGTTTTTTTCGGTCACCTCTTATTTTGAACGTACTACCCGCTACTCAGTACATTTACTTATTTACTGAGTCTTCTTTTTCTAGGTGCTATACAGCGTATTCCAGATGTTTATGCTAAGCCGGTTGTGTACACAAAATGAGTTAAAGTAATGCAGAACTATGTAGCTTACTGACTTGCTATTTGTTTTATGGAGGAAGCCTGGATTGCTCCGTTCTGCGACAAACAGTGGCTGCTGCTGTGGTCTGGTAGAGAAAATGACGCGCGCTGCAACGAGTACATAAAAACTCCTTTCAGTTGATAACTCTCTTGCGAACTCTTTTCCCCGTAGGACTTCGGCGGTGGAGCAAGAATTACCCTAGTGCGTTCCGCATCACGCTTGACGACACTGCACCTCAGAAGAACAGGTGTACCCCGGCCGTACATAATTTTGACAGTGAGAAGGCGCTGCTCTTTAGTGTCAAGAGTTTTGCTGTCGATGCAATTCGTATCAATAATAGAAGACACCAAAAAGAAAAAGAGGCAAATACGACGGATCAGCAGAGTAAAATATGCTTTGAGTAAAATATGCTTTGAGATGAGGTTGAGGGCAATGGATCAACGAAGGTGGGCAGCTAAGGTTTTTAGGTACCTATAATTAAAAAGCATGGACATGCAGTGGTTAAGAAAGACTAGAAGGCTAACGATGAAATACGGAAAGAACAGTGGGGAGTCCAAAACAGCCAAGGTAACCAAAAAAGAGGCAAGGCAGATTAAAACAAATAAATGGAGGGAAAAAATGGAAGCTAAAACGTCATTAGAGATGTACAGGGCTGAGAAGATGAACATCAGAAAGGAAAATTTCTACGATAATTCCCAGGGCAGTGCTTTGCTTTTTGAGGCTAGAGCAGGTTGCCTGCGAACTAAGAGTTTTGTGGGGAAGTATTCACAAAATGATGGGGTATGTGTGGTCTGCGGGAAAGAAACAGAAACTATGCGGCACATAGTGTTAGAATGTGAGGGTATCCATCCGAATCTGCATGAAGAGAATATTGGGCTTTCAGAAGCCCTAGGATTCAAGGGTATCAGAGAGGAAGCTAACTTCAAGTCTGTCGAGGGGACGAAAAGAAGATTAGAATGCTGGTGGACGAAAAGCAGAGAGGGGAATATTGCCTAGGACAGTTACCACCTGTAACAGGGAAAAGAAAGTATTTCGGGCCTAATAAGCTTATAAGCAGCGCTAGTAATAAACCAAGAGTGTAAAACATTAGTCCTTTTTGGTAAGATGACATGTCATCACCCCGATTCAAAGGGGAAACCAATAGGAATCATCAATCATCATCAGCAAACACATTTATAGTGAACGCCAGGAGGCTTTCGTTTGCAAAGCACACAAGCTTATTTAGGTGCCTTGAGGTATTTTTTACGGCACCCAAGCCCTAAATGATGTTTTTGGAACTACCCAAACTCACACATTTATGCCTATTATAGTGTTTGACCGCCGATGCGTTGTGTTTGTCCTTTAATATTGTGCGGGTTGGTAGCAAGCTGTCCTCTAATATGTAACTGCTTACAGAGTCCGTCAGTATGGTTACACTGTATTCCTGTGACCAGTAACAGCCCCTTTACCAAAACTGAATTTGAAAGTTGAAAGTTTCATGTTCGAAATTGGATTACCTCAGTTGAAGCGAAAAGATAAAAAGATTTACAATTCTTGCTTGTTTCTGTGAGTGTGGCTGTAAGTACTAAACTTACGAAAAAAGCCTACCTGCGGGAAAAGGCCTAAACGTCCTGAACTTCTCCAATGCTGGCCTTGGGAGTCAGAAACTTTGTGAACAAAAGATATATGTGATGTGTACGCGCCATGAGGTGTTTGTGCTGTGATATAAAATGTTCGCCATCCTCCCTGATACTTCGTCAAACTAAGCACGCGTCTCCACGGTTATTCTTCTTTTTTAAAATCCACTCCATTCCAGTGCCCAATTCAGCTGCCCAGCAACTAGGTAATTCAAACGACCTGATTGCCTGCCTATTGTTTTATAGAAAAGAAGGAAATTGCGGGAAAAAGAAGGAAAGATAAAAGAAAAAGACCGAAAATCTCGGTAAAAACAAAGCATTTCTCCGCTCTCAGAATGCTTGGGGCAGTATAGAATTCGGAGCATTGGACGATAACTGTAAAAAGAAAATTTCGCAGTTTGAGTGCCGAGGTTTTGTACAGTTGGCATATGGGCCGGCGCGATTGTGACGCAGGAAAAGCTTGTGCGCATAGTTGCGCTGGCACAAATTGATTAGAAAGGCCGACTAACGCTGTCAAACGTCTGGACAAAAGTGGCAGTGACAGGGCGGGCCACGAACTAGGATTGCCAGTATACCCTCAGAAGTTTAATGCGGCTGTCATGCTTTCACGATGCGGACAGCTTTTCCTCGGTGGAATCGTTTATCTGCACGTCCGGTTTTTCTAGTGCTTTACATAGCACACAGAAAAACTACAGAATAAAAATCGCAATGTCCTTGTGCAGTTACTTTGTAAATTTTTTTACTACGGCAGGAAACGAATTGCTGCGTATCTGCATGAACAGCCTCTCCCCATTTAACACTCACATTCTCGACCTGCTCCTTTGGTCCCCTGATTTTAATGCAATGAACGTTTGCTAAATTCCTGTCGGTTTTCTCTTTTTGTGCAGAGCTTTTTTCTGGGGTACTACAACCACTTAAGACGCCATGTTTTTATTGTTTCCTTTTCTCGCATCTCTCTCCGACAGCGTTTTCAAGGTGTTTTTTGTGTGTGTAATGCAGACCGGTCATCTAAAAAGACGCCTGTGTTTTCGGGAATGTACCCATATCTTGCCAGAAATATCTCTAAGATTCGGTTTTCGCTTAACAACAGTGACTGCATAGGCCATGACCGCATTTTTAGTATTTAGTACCGTTTTGCCTTTCATCATCCCGTTAAAAGTTCTGTCACGTGTTCTTTTTTCGTGAGGTGGGGTATAGCGCTACAGGCAGACAAAAATTCCTCGTTGGCGTAGCCAGAGAAAGAATATTGTGTTTCACAAAACCGTTTATATTGCGTTATTACTGCATGCAAGTTATTTTTTGACATGAACGCAATTAACTAATCGTTACATCACTTAGGCTGAAGCTACTCGGTACTCTAAACTGCCTCTTAAGTGGTAATGCACGAGGAACCTGTGTATTTTTTCGTATGCAAAGCGTCGCCAAAGAAAGTCAACAACTCCATCCCCTCTGCTTAATCTGCGAGTAAACAGGCAGGGCGTACACTCATCACACTATTGGCTTTAGGAGAGAGAATGCCACTGGCTAAGAATACCCTTTGCACGTTGGTCTTCTTTACGCAAAAATTGAGCGCAACAGCACTTGTTGAGCCTTTATTTTGCCAGTGGGCTCCGTTGGAGTACTTCTGCACGTCGAGCAGGGATTTAACGCCATTTGTCAGGAAGTGATTTTATGTAGCCCGCCATTGTTATGACCAGAGAACAGATTTTGATGCATTAAGAAAGCACGTTTTAGGCCTTAAAATAGGCCGGCAAAACACATTTCTAGGCCTTCGACGTCATAAATAAAGGCGGAATAAACGCTACATTATTGTAAATATTCTCAGAGACGTTCGCGAACTCTATCTACGATAGCTAAACCAAAAAGTTATTAGTTATGACGGGACAAATACGGCAACAGTTGAATATAGCCGTTCAACTGTCCCGTAAAACTGCTGCAATGATGAAGATCCATTTGCCGAATTCAAGACGCTTACTGCTCATATTCGGGTTGAATGGCCTTTGACGCTTGCCCGAGCGTCGCATATAGTAAAACAGGCATAAAAAAGAATATTTGACAGCTGGAAATACTGATATTTGACAGAAAATTTGACAGAAAGAATATTTGACAGATGTATATAGCGCTACTTTATGTCTGCTTGGCGCAAATTGTTAACGGCACAACAAAAAATTGGCGCTGCATACACTAGTGGTGCTAGGCTGGAGAAACCGCATGTCCTGAGGCCCCTCTTCTTTAGTCGAGACCTAAATGTTCCTCCTCAAATATATTTCTGAACTTTCCGCTGAAATTTCTCCATCACTGTTAGGCCGGAACGCTTTGTCCGCAGGCTTTCACACCTCCTCCAAAGTGGACCTCGTTAGCATGCGCTAGAACCCTAGTCGAAGTCCAAGCCCAAGGTTCGCGCTACAAAAACGTTGGTTACGTAAAGCGAGGAACCAAGGTTTGATTCCCACTATGGAAAGGGTGTTTTTCTTTTCCAATTGGCTGCAAATGCTATTTTTCTCCGCCACTGATAACCCCGTACACGTCGGGACTTTTGGGTGGCCCAGTGGTTAGGTTGCCGGTTTCACTGCGTTAAGCTACTGGTTTCGATTCCTTGGACCTCCCTAAGCCTATTTTTTTCTTAGGCTACGATAATTTGGTGCGACGGACTAAAACGACTCGGCGTAAAATGATCGCTAGAGGCGACGGTTTATCAAGAAATTAACATGATCTTGCATGAGAACTGTTTGCTGCAACTCTAGAAATTTCACTATGTACATTGATATCATCGAAATTATTCAGACAGGACGTACCATGGCGAAGTACCCTACCACACCTTGAAAGAGCATTTTCAAGAGGTTTTTTGCAGCCAACACCTTTTCTGGGAAAAACGTGTCTTAGAGACCTCTGGCAGTGTGCCTTGCAAGGCGTGAGGAAATACAGCTGCTCAATGATGTTTAACCGTCGCGTTTTCAATACGGGAAAGACCTACTATCAATGGTGTGTCGATGCTCAACCGCTCGATTTAAAATTGAGTTTGATTTTAGTATGCTTGTAGAAACGAGGATGAGACTGCACGTGCCTGAAGAGATGTGCAGAGCATGCGCTACGTAGCATAAGAATTACTGTGAAAATTGTGAAAACAGTAGAAGCTACCACCATCTGCAGATTATTGAACTCAAAATTGTGCCGCTTTTCTCTGCGTACGATTCCACTGCTGATAGCGGTTGTATTACGGGAGTGGCTTGGGCTAGGGGACCAGGTTGACCCTGACAGTATTCCGAACAGTCAATGCAAGCTGCTCGGCCACATGACTAACGATCTAAGCTCTGCACTCAAAAGCGAAAGTTGACGTTATATAATGCTCATATTGGCGCTGATTTTGAAAACAGTCATTTATAGGCATATAAAAACCCCATAAAAGCCTTTCTCAACCTCTATAATGCTCATATATCAAGGTGGCGCGATAAGAGCGGACGGAACAAAATAGACTTTTGCCTAAAATCCGGCCTCTTGTTAAGACCAGAACCACCGCAAACTAGTCATCATCACGCAATACGAACTACACTCTGCGTTTCCCCTGTATGAACAACGGGTGTTAATATATAACCGTGAACAAGCTTCGCAGCTTCAGGAAGCAGAGTTCCAAAGCCATTCCGCGCATTTCTACCCATAGTAAGATAGGTGTTAGGGATCCATATACTGAGTGCTTTGGGGTGCTTATAAATGGGAGGTCAATGAGAAATGAAATGCCACTGATAGTATTTTTTTCACTCCAATGTATTGATTTGCACAAAATAAGTGTATCGACGCACCATAATTCCAGTACACCTTCAAGACAGGATGACCTTCCCCTCAAACACCGCAAACGCTGACGTCGACAGCAAGAACGTCGTCACAAAACACTCGGCGAGATTCGGCACCGCGGAAGCCGTCAGGATATACGATGCAGCGGCAAAGCCAATTGAGGCTTGCGTGAACGCTTTATTAGACACATTCCAAATGGCATTTGACACGGAAAAGGAATCTGCCGCACAGCCTGGCGGGGAACAGCGGCGAAACACCGTCCTTGACATCGGTTGTGGACCTGGGAGGTAAGATGCAGTAATCACAACAATTTTGTGGCCGTTTCTTTTCTCGCCTCCTGTAGCGTCACTGGACTGATAGCTGCAGCACACTGCAGCCTTCAGATGTCTTTGCCGATCGGTATTTAAAGTACTACAAAAATAATATGTGAAAGATAGTGGAAGCATGTTCAGAGAAGTGGAATAAGATTAAAGTAGCCATGAAGACAAAACACAAGTTTCTGTTATTCGCAAGATTTCGTGGTTTTATAGTGCCCCCAGCACTTGTCCGAATGCATACGATGCTCTATTCGCTGATAAATTAATTAATTGAAGTTAAAATTTTGATTTTCCCCTTAAACCGTACATTTTCGTCATCTGCAATGACATCACAGGACCTTGTTTACCGTTAGTGAACCTAGATGGCGCCACCACACCACGGCACACCGTTTCCTGCCTTTAGTTGTTTTGTGAACGTATTTTGTACCTGGTTTGTTTTGTTCATAGAGGCAATCGTTTCTTAAAACATGGGGCTCGCTAGACAAATACAGTCACGTAAGACATCGTCGCTTGCGTCAATCGGCCAGTGTCGTCTGAAAGAACCCCAAAGCCCCGCAGTCCTGTGCAGCTAAACCAAGCATAGTGCACGCAGTACCAACAGCAGCATCATACGCATGGGTACTTCCACGTTTACGTGCGCTTTCGTAAGTTCCATTTTGTCCCACCATTTTTAGGGCTTTAAAAAGAATGTGTCCTAACTTTAAGCGCAAATAGCTCGTTCGGCGGGCTTATGAGCTCTGTCTAATTTGCGTTTGCTTTTGCCGCCCTCCGCCAATCGCACAGCTGTCTGGTGAGACATCATAGGTATTGTTGCGGGAAATGAGATAGTGGGATGCATGGTCATTCCCTTTTTTCCTAATTATTTAGTTTATTTGAGCGAAGTTTGCGGTAAAAGTGGTGTCAGTATAATGTCTAACGAGGCCATCTTTTGAATGAACCAAACTTGTGTTTTCTCTTCATGGCTCCTTTAAATGATGGTAGGTGGGAAGAAACACCGCACTTTAAGCTTAGTTAATTTTGGTTTAGAGGCCAAATAGGGTGATTATGATACCTAATTTTATTTAATGTGGATGTCCTTACTTGGTGTTGAATTTACAAAATAAATGTTTGTACTCCTTCTCTACAAAAGGCGAACCGTTTAACAGACCAGCCTTCTTTGCGTCCTCTTCCCGCTCTCGTATCTGCTGCTTGTGCTGCTGCTGTAATCGTGCTCACACACGCCGCTGTGTACGAGCACATACGCACGCCTCCAAGTATTTCGGTTGCCCTAGCGCAGCATTTTTCCTTGCCTCCCTACCACAGAAACGCGGGTGATGAGCCGCGTCCGGGCGCCCTACCACTTGGTTCCTTAATACAACAACCGTTTAACCCACACACCCTTTTATATGGTTTGCCAATATCGACGCGGAGCCTTTCACAGTTTGTGCGTTGTTGTGTGCTTGTAGCTTGAGTCTGAACGGCATGCCGCCCCTGTATATTCGAATAAGGAACGCGTAGACTCGCGTCCGGAAAATGTTTCTCTACGCACTCCCCACTGTTCACCATTCTGTAAAATCAACAACTACTAGAAGCACAACACCACCTTCATAACTGTCACACGCACATTCTTTTCAGCTCAGTTATGGGGTGACGCCTGAGCAAATATTATGAGTCGTGCTGTTTCAACAACACTGTGCCCTTCAAAATACGAATATTAGTGAATATTTAAACGTCGTTACAATATCGGGGGGAAAACTAAGACAGCGCATAGTCTTCCCCACGCATTGCGGCTTGCATGCAGAGCGCCGTTTATGATTGAAAGAGCAGCTTTCGCTATTGGAGCAACGGGCCTTATAGGGAATATGACGAAAAAATACAAGTAGGGTTCATTCAAAAGGCTGCTTTGACCCTATGGCAATGGTATCAATTTTATTGCAAACTTCACACAAATAATAAGGTGTTGAGGAAAACATGTGAACCATTGGCATCTCTCCAGTCACTTCAAGTCACTTTTCTATGACGTCACAGAATATTGTTTGGGTGACTGGCGGCTGCGACGTAAACCCCTGCTGACCCATGACTGCGCTATTTGCCTCCAGTTCCGTTTGATCGCATCACTTGAATGTAACGCGTGCAGTTAACACACTTACAATTGCTTCTAGCGCTGTGCGATATGATGGCTATGAACATCACGGTAGCGGAAATTTGAGTATTTTATACGTCTTCCGCTTTTTCGGTCAAAACGGTCTTTCGTGGCTGTGATCCAGCTGAGTGCACTAGTGCAAATACTTCTTTCAAATGAAAGTTTTCGAAGCTTGACTAGTGATGCAACACTGGAGAAAAGGCAGAGCGGGCGGCCCGGTGCCCTTCGTCGGAGACCGGGCTGTTGCACCTCACATGGGTTTCTGAACTTGCGGCTTAAAGTGCTTCAAAACAGACCGGCACCGATGTTGTTTTGTACACAGCCTTTCACATCTTTTCCAAAGTAACCGCGTTAGAATGCGCTAGAACTGACGTCAACCGGCTTCGAAAACTGTGAGTTTGAAGCGCGAGCTTTTCTGTGCTTTCCACTTGAGGCGCGAAAGCACGTGGACTGGCGAGGAGAACAGCACGTGAGAAATGGCGCCACAAGCTCTGGGCAGGGCGTTCTCAATGGTCGAGTTGACCGATGCCGGGCACTCCTCACAAAGCGCACGTTCACGTTTCCATGAAATTTTTATGGTTTGTGATTTCCTCACGTGGCACAAGCGCACGCGCAAGCCTGGACGACGTGGGTGCTTCTCACGAGGCGCAGGCTCACGTGCGCTCGGTATTCTTTCTGTGTATCTTTTTGCGAACGACAACGGACCAAGCTCAAGCTTAAAGAGCTGTGCTGTTAATAAAGTATTTTGTCTTCATGGCCCCTCTCACCTTAAAGCGTTTTGTACATAGGGAATTATGAGAAGGCCAAATATCTATTTTTGCTGGCACGACGCCATAATAATAACAAGAATATGGGCCTGCAACGCATCACAATAAAGTAGGGAATTACATTTAAAAAATTGGCAGTGCTTTTATATTTGTACGGCCAGCAGAAACGCCAATTCATGGCCCGCATGAATTCCGTACATACGGAATATAGGCCGTTTACAGCGAGCAGCTAATCCCTGCTTAGTCAGACGGCGCCAGCGCCGCAGTCGCGACTACTGGCGTTTTACAGTTTCGGTTTCGGCATAGACTGCCATTCTCCGCTAGCAGTACGTCGTTCGCGGAATGTGTTAAGCACGCAACAAAGTCATAATTTCACATTGTCGATGCAGTCGACTCTCATTTTGGTCGTCGGAAATGAAACAACAATCGAGGAAGCGCTAAAGCGTACGAAGACATGGGAAATTTCCGCACATGGCAAACATAGCATTTCGCAATGAACCGCTTTCCGCAGTGAGCGCAAAATAGAGACCCGTCGGTCTGGTCCGCCATTCTCCAACAGAATGTTCTTCAAATAACACGGACAATGGTGACTTTTTCCGACCGTAAGGAATCCTTCTTGCAAGCGTAGTCTACACCAGTCTGCCTCGGCGAACTTTTTCTAAAGCATGTATGCTGTTGTGTTTATGCGCTGCGTGCGTCAGTCGCGGCGAAACGAGTCACACCCACATGTAGACCGTATTGTTGACTCCGAGATTCTTTTCTAGTTGTCACTACCGCACATCAGCTTTGCCACGACGTAGAATATCTGGTCCCGCGGTACGTAAAGTGCACCAAACGCCTTTAATCACACCGCTGGCGTCCCTGAAACTTCGTCGTTCGGCGCTGCAGCTAGCCCATCCTTGCTTCTCATGACAAGCGCCGAAACCTGGCTAAAGTTAGGTTTGCATGTGTTTCGTTGTACGGCAGTCCCGTAGTGTGCGCATTGGCGCAACCAGAGCAAAGCCGTAGCGGCCGTTGCCTTTCATCGGAGGCTGCATCTTCGATGTTATTTCCAACTCTGTTAATATTCTGTGTGCGAACGAATCCGTACATGCTCCTGAGAAAAATGTGTGGCAACCAGCAGAACAAATACGTTTCAATTATTTGAGGAGGCGCCAACCTTTTGAGGTGGAGGCCAAGTTTTATGAAGCCGACACCGCCACGGGCCAGACGGCAAATAGAGGCTCGGGGGAGGGGCTGTTTTTCGACCGGTGTAAATAAAGGAAATGGAGACATTCTCTGGCCAAGTGTGAAGATGGGAAGCAATGTCTACTGGAAGCGATCTTCCTTTTTTTCGGTTTAACCCTATTTGTGGTTAGAGTTGCCATGTCAGCCTTCAGTAGTGCCAATGGTAGGGGGGTTCGGATGTCGTGCCAAGGGCCGCATAATCAGGAATAGGAACAGCAGGTTGCCATTCCTGATATACATGGTTGCTGTGTACGGAGAAATATGTCATCAAACAGCTATGAAATGCGCGAACAGTAGTTTGGCGATGCGAGCCAGTCATAACAGAGTATAAGGAAGCATTAGGGGCGATATTTTGGGATTAAATAATCTTTGAAGGTATCCACGGAATATCTACGCGCCCGATTTGTCCTCATTCGCAGCGACACTCCAAAATAACCCGCACAATGCGCCCATTGTCCATTAGGCCGCTCCAGTGCTCGCCGACACGCCTCATCCCATTGAAGGCCACGGCGAGAAACACGCCCGAAAAGGCCAGCATTGCCGATTCACGTCACATCGTCCAACATAACTGCTCCAAGGCCGATTTCTGTAAAACCTGTATACAAAAAACATACGTATTTCGCCCTTTAATTAAGACTGAAGCATAAAAACTGCGTCAAACGCTTCTATACTGACAAGTGAGTTGAGTTTTGGGTTTTGGAAAGTTTGCCTGCATTAGTTAAACATGGGTGCGTAGTAGAACGTATAAATTCTGTATCCCCATAATTATGTAAGTACCGAGCGTTGGCGTAAAGCTTGCACCTTCTGCGCAAGGAATAGTGAGTACCACCTTGAGAATAGAAAGTACAAGTACACATACGGAAAACATCACATAAAACAAAAAAATATATCACATTTTCTATGGAACTTTAATAATGATAAGCAAAATACGCTAAGAGGTTCTAAAGTGGAAATGTAGCAAAATGTTCTAAGTGCCAGGGGAACAGCCATTACTGAGAAATGACATATCATTTACAACAATGCAATATAACAACCCTGAAATTCGTGATACTGAAATATTGTAACACTAAAAATGTCTAAACTTCCAGTTTTGTTAAAGTGCTGCGGGTAGAAATCTTGTTTCAATGCGCACTTTTTTTAAATTCGGCAGCTACACACTGAACCACCTCCTTCCCCGCCTACCGCCATGGTGCGAGAAACTTGTGGGTGTTGACAACTCAGAGCAAATGCTTGAGTTTGCTCGGGAGAATAATGCGGACCCCCGGATCGAGTACCACACACTGGACTTGATGAAGGACGAAGATGTTGTGCGGGTCTTGCTCGACCAAGGGCCCTTCCAGAGGGTCTACTCCTTTTTCACGCTTCACTGGATGGCTGATCAGGTGCAGGCCCTAAAGAACATCGAGACCCTGATGGCTCCCGGAGGAGAATGCTTGCTGATCTTCTCCGATACGCTGGTCCTGTTTCATATCTTCGCCGCAATGATGAGGTCGGACCGGTGGGTGAAATACTCCGAGGTAAGCTTTCTTGCATCCTGTACCGGGCTCTTGTTTTCTGGTGCAACCAAGTTATGTTTGGACATTTATAAATACCTTTTATTCACAAGAATTTGATCGCACCGAATCGCACAGGAAACGAACACTTTATTCGCCAATACAACCCAGTCATTATCATCACAACACGTGGGGAAAATGGCACAATGGGAATAGTATAAATGACCAGTTAGCTCACGTCAGTGGTATGCGCTCTACTGGAGCTTGTGACGTTGTACTCGTAATCAATTTCTTGCCGAAAACAATTTCTTTCTTTCAGAAATAATTAAATATCAGATTCATATTAAACCATTTTCGAAAACCCTGTTTGCGCAGTGGTGAAAACCCTGTTTGCGCAGTGGTACCTCTAAAGTGGCGGCGATGGATTGCGTCTCGTCGTAACCTCTGACCGCTGATTATCTTCCTTAATTTCGCAGATGAAGCTTACCAGGTATTTTGTCGTTTGTGTACCACCCCAAACGGGCACAGCTATCTGCTGAGAAGTCTTCACAAGATAGGTTTTGTTGATTTATCTTGATAGGGTTTGCTTTTCCGCTGCCATCGTCAAATAAAACGTAGGGCACGCATGGAACCACGGGGTATCCGTGTATTCGTTTCAGTGTGACATGACGACAAAGGCGATGTCTTCAATTTGTCGGAAACCAGCGATACTCAGTCTAAATTTCTGAACACTCCTTGCATGTAACTACCGACCCAAAAGATTTGAAGCTTGTTAGCCATGTAGTTGCATTTCCGGATCAACACGAGGTCGTGTTTTGTGACCTACCAAAAGTGCTTGCGGGACGATATTCCTTTTCTTGCAGCTAATGCGCTAGAAAGTAAGAGCAAATCACAGTTACGCAAAATTAGTTAAACGTCAGCAACAAAAACAGAAATCGCTGTCAAACTCAAATTTGTTGTTGTGACAGCCGAGCAACCGGAAATGATCGGCATAAATTTACGTCAAGCTAAGGTACGGGAAAGCGTGATTTGTATATAAAGACAAGAGAATAAAAAGACGATAGCACAAAGTGCAACTAAAGTAACACAACCTCTTTTCACTAGCATTCTAACTGCAAACAAAAAGCATGATCAGGAAGCGATAAAACATTTAATCTGGAACGCAAAGAGGTGAACTTGATTTATTAACCGCGAGCCGGCAGATAGCTTAGTTCTTCTGATGAGAGGGACACGCGGACGCACTCGGGTTCTAATGCATGAGTTCCCACTGCTTCTATTATTTCACGGTTACTGTGATCTCTGTACCAGCCGATTACAGGAATGCCCGAAGTTGAACACAAGTAAATTCGTCTATTTAGGCAGATTTTTATATGCCCTACTAGAAAACCGTGAATGGTGCTGTAGGGCCACTACTATGTTGCTGTCACTGTCAATTATTAACATAACATAACTCCAGGGCATAGTTAGCCTAGATACCAGGGCCTTTTAGTGAAATATCGGCCATAACAAGCAACCTGCGAAGAACAAGTTGTGCGTACTTGCGCCCGTGTTTGCCCCCCCCCCCCCCCCGGCCTGCACCACGCCAAGTCAATGTTTGTCAAAGAATCAGTATAGATGTTATCAAAATTAGCCCTAATGGTTACAACCACAGCGAATATCCCACACGTTCCAATCGTAGAGCCGTATCCTTTGGACAACGTGCCCACTGCTGCTCAGCCATTACATTACCGTTTTGCGTGCGAAGGTAAGCGCACCGGCCTATGAATTAGACTGTAACACTTGATCCCCATGGCGGCCTATGTTTGATATAAGCTAAAGATACGTGGAATTCTATCTTTTTGTTGTAGACAATTCCGTTCCGCACTGGAGATGTTGTGAAAAGTTCGGACCCGAAAAGGCGGACATAGATACTTCAGAAAGAGGGCGCCGTGCCCCGCCACTGACTCCGCGCTTCCTATCTGAACTAGGAAATCTGCTCCAAAAGCCTTGCCAACGATATTAAACATATCCACCAGGTTTTAGCTTCTTCTGCTTGACTCAGTGGAAAACGCGTTGTGCTCCTGAGCCCAAGGACCCGGGCTCGACCACGGTGGTGGTGGCTCCTCTTCAGATAGAGGCGAAAAAAGAAAACGCCCTTGTGCTGAGATTTCGAAGCACGCCAAAGATCCCCAAATGGTATAAATTATTCCCTAGCCAACGCGTAAATGTGGGATAGTTGGTTCCAACTGTGAAACATGGTTACCTAGCGCGGTAAAGACGGGACAACAGTAGAGACCACACAAGACTAGCGCTATTCCCAGCCAGGACTATAGTTCACTATTCCCTATCCCTTCCCTACAGCACCCCGTACAGGCAATATGTAGCGTAGACACATTAAACTCCATATTCAATCAATCAATCAATCAATCAATCAATCAATCAATCAATCAATCAATCAATCAATCAATCAATCAATCAATCAATCATATCCATCAAGTCAAGTCAGTCATCAAGTCAGCATCATCAATCAATCAATCAATCAATCAATCAATCACAATCATCAATCAATCAATCATATCAATTCAATCCAATCATATCAATCATAATCAATCAATCAGTCCGTTTTCTTTACACACGCGTAAAAAATTGAAGCATACCGACGAACGTCTTCGGAGTTGTTTATGCGCAATCATTAGTGCCAAACCAGGCTTTGGGACCATGACATGGCACCGACCAATATGCCTGTGTCGTAAGCACCGCGCAGAGCAGCATCACCCAGTAGTGACAGCTTTACCGCTGGGCGAGGCCATCAATCAGCCGCGTCCTCCCTCCCATCTCCTTTCAGCACACCGTAGTCCAACGCTCATTACACGATACTCACTGGGCTGACGTGGAGCGTCCTCTGGCACTACGCTATCCGTGTTCAAGTGTCTGCGTTGTTCACCTTTTCTTTGTGCCATACTTATAAGACGCGCAGGCTTGACTTTCAACGCTGCGCTTACAATTCGCGACATACGCGTTCAAGGCAATGAGAATTTTGGTGTCGTTCCACTGGTATATGCAGGTGGAGCTGGCGGTGGCCTTCTTGTTCAATGAGACGCTCAAAAGTTTCGTATAAGAAGTTTTATTTGGCACCCTAAATGTATGACTAATTTCTTCACAAGAAACAAACACTGCCTTGGAACCTGCTCGTACGTCACCAACAGCTCGAGCTAGCTGTGCTCTCTGATTAAGACATTAAATATCAGTATAATGAAATGGTTACTGAGAAAGTATGTTTTAGTCTAGAAATTTTTCTATAATGGCTTTGGTATTATAAAAATCGTCTGTAAAACACAAGCTCGACTACTTTCCACCGTTGTTTCTTGCTTTCTTTGCGCCCTGTATAATGTGGATGGCTTAGTCGTTGCAGTTGCTGGTTCCGCAGAATCAACATTTATTTGTTCATATCCTTTGCGCAATGCTTTTACAAGGCACAGGCCGTCTGCCGTTTTTTCACCGATTTTCCATACAGCATGCTCGTGGGTATGTTGCCTAATCCTGTGATCGTCGTCGATGTAAATAAAATGGAATATCAGACTAAACTTCTCTGTCCGCTCCTCACTGCAGATACGAGTGGAAAACACGCTACTGCCGTCTCACAAGAACGCTTGCGCGAAAGGGGGAATGGTGTTATTCAGTAACCTTTAGTGTCATTAATTACGTAAAAATGACATTACCACGAATAAAATAAACAGAAACAGGATCTTTTGTGTTCTTGACTTTTTCTTCCGCCGGCTCACAATCTGACATTTATCTTAACTATCACTGGCCCAAGTCTCTGCCTAAAGAGGTAAAATTGAGGGGTCACTCAACATAGTATTTATAAGCGTGCCAAGAATCTTGACTAGTTGGCTTGGTCGTTACTTCGTCAAGGTTCAATGTAGAGCGGTTTTTTGTCAGCTTTTTTCAGCCTACGCTTTGCATAGCTTACAACTAATTCTAGCTTTTGAAAATATAACCACAATAGAACGTTATCTTTTCCCCTTTGAACAGCTTCTCAAAAGTTTTATACCACCCACGAGCATTATGAAAAATGCACGAGAGCTACGTTCGCACCTTGCCAAAGTCGTGTCTGCTACAAACCTCACCCCAATGGCATGTGAAGTGATACGAACTAAGCTTCCGATGGACTTGAGCAGGGAAGACGCCATTGGTACGTACGCAACGTTTTTTAAGAGATACAATATTTGCTCAATTTTGAATTATTGATTATTGTTTCAAGATCCCCGGTACGTTGCACCAAACAATAAGCCAGGGAGTTTCTTTTATTAAAAATAGTTTCTAGTGGAACTTCTCTCCGGTCAAGCACTAAGAGCAGGACAGGTTATACATTAGGTATCTCGTTAAATGGAGCATGAAGAAAAATACAACATTCTTTGGTTTCCAGAACTAGTCGTTGGTACCTCACCCAGTTTGATTATGCCGAGATAGATGTCTTAATAAAAGTTTATCAGATATATTAAAAACACTTTCAAATTTAGCGACACGTTGGCATAATATGGGCGGAAAGACCTGTTATGAGCGTGCGTTAAAAACATAGATACGGTTGTGGTTAATGCACGTTAGAGTCGAACTGGTACCATGAGAGAGAACAGCAGGCTCCAGCGGAATGTGGATGACCAAACATGTTTCTTCGGAGCGGCTTTGGTCCGCCGCCGCCAGTCGCACTCGCTGGATATAGTGTAATAAGGCAAAAAATTAGAAGGGAAGTGGCGTTGGAATCGCCCCCGGCCTGCCCGGTGTGTTTTGAATATTTGATAAATTTGGGTCTCCTTCGAGCGAAGGGCACATTTTGCGAACCGGAGCATTTTGGGTCGTAATGGCTTCTTTAATAAGGGAAATGTGTTAAGGAAAGAGGCACTACTTTACCAAGGTGTGGGTTCGAGATTGATTGTAATTTGATATCCAGCACAGCAAGATGGTAATCCACAATGTACGTAATATTTGATAATCCAGCACTATTAGTGTAAACTAAATTGCATAAAAACACCCATAACGTGGTGGTTTTATCGGTCTTTAAAAATATGTGAGAAGTACACTTAAGGAAGGACTTGTTCTTGGTTTGTCACGTGTGATATGTAACAGGTTGCAATGAGCGTCGCCGCACTCACATCTACAGTACAATGCTGGCAAGCAAGTCCTTGGGATTGTTCACTATGAAAAAGACGTGAAGATGTGTAAGCGTATTGTGAAAACTACAAGCAAGACTTCATAGAAGCTCCGCACTTTATTCACTGATCTAGCTACGGCAGGGAGCCCGCCCATTATCATTATAGCAAGCGTTATGTAGTAAGGAAACTGCAAGATTGAACCTCCCGAGAGATAAAGCAGAAAGGTAGGGTGTGTGCAAACACATTCACGACTGCTACTTCTACAAATCCACAACTACACCCCCTAGTGTGCACCTCCATGTGTGCACATGTAGGTTTTTAATCACTCTCTCTGATAGGCTTGTTACAGGCGTAAATGTGTGTAAATAGGTCTGAGGACGCTTCGGAAAGTACTGTTCACCAAGCTGGGATTGATCACAGTTGCGTTGCTTTGGGCGTAACAAATGATGACACCAACATTTCATTTGCGCTTCCATTTTAAAGCGAGCGTTTCTTTGTCGCATTGATCGTGGTGTCGTAAGCAAAACGCGCTACTGGAAAGGAAACTTTACACAACAGGAGGGCTTATAATGATGATGATGAAACCAATAGAACGCTTTTGGGGGACAGAAGTGAACTGTGTACCTCGTATTGTGAAAGCGACGTCTATCCGATTGCCCCAACATCTTTTTTGGGTAGCTCAGCAGTCTTTTGGAAGAGATTGCGCGGGCGTGGTATATCCACTTTGGCTGAGCTTAAGTGGACTTCACAGTGCGTAAAGTGTAAGAGCAAATATTCGAGCACAATATAACGAAAGTTTCTAAATACGTGACTCCTCTTCATTATATAGCTCATGCTACCCCTTTAGCTGATTCCCTGGAAGGAAGAAATATAGATATGACGCGTACTTCCAAAAGGGAAGTCTGTAGATTGATAGCGTCATTCTGGTAATGTTTTTTTCTTTTTTACGTCGCCCATATTATTATCGCCAAGCTAGCGCCTATCAATGCTGTCTGTCTTGCAAAACACTGCCTTGCGGGCTTTCCTTTTATTATTTCTTTTCTTTGCTACTCTTCATTTTTCGGGACTTCATCACTACCATTACTTTTTTCATATTTGTAACATTTAATGCATAATGGATCCAATTTTTCGGGCCTTCAATAACTAGTATTACTTTGTTTCCCATGTGTAACGTTTCAATGCATTATGTATCTCACTGCGGGTCATACCCTGAATGGGGTAACCATTTTTCTTGAAGGGCTTGTTACTGTTCTGTTGTATGCAGTGGCTCATATGTATACTTTTTTTATTATCACTTTTTGTTCACCGGTGCATCTTTGTAAACGGACACTATTTGTATTTTGTATGTTTCAGTATGTGCCGCGTCGTCTGTTTTTTTCCTCAGCAAAAACATGATTTTCATGTAGCGTTCTCATGTTTTCCTAATGCAATATCGTTTCTTCGCTTAGTTGTTAGCGGCGTGCATATATATGTTCCCCATTGCATATTTTTGTTATCGCAATAGAATTGTAATACTTTGGTGTGTTTTGTGTTGATTAGTGTAGAAGCTCTACTGTACAGCATGCATATTGCCGTCTGCTGCTTGACGTTTGATTTGGGTTGAAGGGCTTGTCAAGCTGTTTCTATGCAGCTTTTATTGTCAGCATTGCGATGTACTAACGATAAAATAAATATAAGATACCTCACCTCACTCTCTTCAAACAAAGTTCAAATCCCCTCCATCCAACCACGGCGATGGCCTAGAGGCGACAATGTTTGGAAGTAGCTCAGCTTTCTCGTGAGGGGTTCGTTTCCTCTCGCGCTGAGTATGGACTTCGACTATCGAGCGGTTTACAATTTGGTCGTTGCTCTGCTTTCACTTTGATTGCAGCGCCATGGACGTTGGCAGTTCGCAATTTGTTTTCTCACACGCCAGAAATTTCGCGTTTGAATCATTGTCGTCGTTCGATGGACGGGATCCGAAGTGTTTGTAGGACTGTGACACTCATGTTTGCGGGAAGACGTTGTGTTTGGAACGTTACCTGCCCCAGCTGTTTGCAAGTGGTGGTTTTGTTCACAAAGGTGGTTTTCTAATTTGCAAAACAAGGCAACAGGAAACCATCGAGGTATTCGAAGTATAGTGCTTTAGGGTACTTTAAGCATAGAAAAGGCGACGCAGCGCTCGCTCGTAAAGAGAAACATCTGTGTCAAAGACGGTAGGCTCATGACACACCTGTCATTGAAGCCGCCTTGAAAGGGTGGCCGTACTACCGATGTCGACATGCTAGGCCTGGCGACCGCAATTGAGTTATGTGGTTCTGTTCTGGGACCTGTTTACATGATTAGGCGCACGGCTGCAAAGCTCAGCAAAATTTTCTGCAACAGATCACCAGGAGGTTTCCGGTGATGGCGAGTGAACAAAAAAAGCTTGCGGTGTGCTGTACAGGGGGCAGATAAAGTGTGGACGGACGGGCAGCAAAAGTTACAAAGAATGTTCTAGAAAAGATAAACAGACTGATCAACTAGGGCCTTCTCCATGGAATTCTAAAAAATTCTGAGTATCCCCCCTATTTTTCGGCTCATTCGACCACTGCATTGAACCAGCCCATACATCAAACATCCCCAGGGAGAAACATTTATTGAGAGCCCATAAGAATAAATGGGTTACGAGCCCCATATCCTACCGCTTTAACTTCAGCGCAGAAGATTACAATACTTTTCAGTGAAGATTTACACCTGCGCCAATTATTCTGCAGTGAAAGGAGTTCGTAGTCAATATGTGAAACCCCTACAAGAGACGGCCTAACTACCAACACCGGAGGGGCTAGCTCTCTTAAGTTGAAACAGCTGTATTTGTAGGTTCAATAAAACAGAGCAGGTCAAAAAAGAGTATCGAAAACACGTGGTACAGGTAATTGGTGTTTTATCGGGGAGAGCGCGACGGGAAAGAGAAACAGCAGTAATTTCGAAAAGTCCTGAGAAAGGACGCGGGACGCAGAATGTACTGCAGGGGCCTTCTGTACGGCGCTGCCTGGGTTCAGAACCTCACTTTCCAACGCAATGCTTCACAACTTCACTTCCAACCAGGCCCTGCTGCGGGCGAGAGATACCAAGAGAGTAGTCAATGGCGCAAAAGTATAGAGTAGCTTGAATGACCGCTCGTAGCAACCGCACTCTGTCAGAGCCGCTGTGGATGTGGCTACATCAGTGGCGTGACAAGAGTAACATAGAAGCACAACACTAAACTCAACCGCAGATCAACGGAAGGTCACACTAGGCTTTCCGCGTCACAGGCTTAGAAAGTACAATTATTACTTCTCCTTGAGAATTATATAGCGCATGTCGACAAAATTTTGCCGCAGCAGCTTCTACACAGCTGCGCCGCTCTCGATTCCCTTCCACAGCATGCGAAAGAAAAGCCGAGAACAGCAATATATGGGGGGAGGCACGGGGAGATAGCTGCCTTCATGAGTTGAAAGAGATGACGCGTCTGCTGTTACTCTTTTCTGCCTTTTCTCACTCCTTCACCTTCTAGTTGTGACCAGGCTTGTAGAGTTTGCACAGGTGCGCTTCTTTTATAGATAAAAACTCCCACCTCCCCTCGCGGGAACCCCTGTGTAGATGTGACGCATAGATTGTTCACGTTGCAGCGTTCGACAGCGCAGGAACGACGCTGGAACGATGGAGCGGAGCGGCGCCGGCAACGCGCTTTATAGCGCGCATAACGGTGAGGGGACGCGCCGGTGCCAGTGCGTCTGCCGCGGCTATGACGCAAAACAATCCAACACAATCCACTTTAATTTAGTCCAATCCAATCCAAGCCAAGCCAAGCCAAGCCAATCCAATCCAATGCCCCTCGGGAGAGAAGGGCATCGGAGAGGAGAGGGGGTGAGCGGTGGAGAGCGCAGCTCGCGCGGCGAGGAGAATGGGGGAGGGGCGGACGACGACAACACCGACGACACCGCATGGACAAGGCGAGTGAATGAGATGCAGTCGCAACTAAAACCTGAATCAGGTGCCTCTACTGTCGTCGTTTACCATCGTTGATGGGTAATGGCTTCTGTTGGGGCGAGTTGATGTCATAAGGATACGAAACATGCTCCTCGGTTACAGTGCTGTGAAACTAATAAACCCCAGAAGGAGCAAGATGTCCCTGCCATTGTTAGATTTACCAATGAATCTTTTTGGTTTCTTAATATTGTTACGTGACGGCAGGACGCAGGAAATGAACCATGGAAGATGCGAGTGATGTATTTACACTATACTACACGATGTCGGCCATGACGGAGCCCGCCCATCTGGGTCTTCGTCTTCTTCTCTGGAGATTGGAGATTGTTCTCTTCTTCTTTCCGTGACACGTCCCCCTCGTCGAAAGCGACCGTCCCGGTCGAGGCCGTCGGAAATGTACAGATGCGGTGACAATGGACGAGGAGAGGAAAAGTGGAAAAGTTCTTGCCGCCACGAATGAGGATGATGGTCATGGTGAGAACTAGCCCCGGGGCATCAATGCCCGCCGACACAGTGAAACAACGTCCAAAGGCCTCGGAGATGCGCCGGAGTTCTGGACAGGGGAACAGCGTCGTCTTCTATGTAGGTCGCGGCTGGTCACGTCGTTTGTTCTCGGCAAGTCACAGGATGGGGACACGGGGCTGGGAATGATGCGTCCATGGCTCACAGGGGCGGGGGCGGGCCGACGCATTCCAAGAGCCTTTCAGCGATGTTCAAGCAGCCGAGACGAAGCGAAGCTGGGGCCAGGTTGAGGATCAACTCCGAAACTTCCACCAAAACATGTTACGTGACGGCAGGACGCAGGAAATGAACCATGGAAGATGCGAGTAATGTATTTAATCTATACTACACGATGTCGGCCATGAGAGAGCCCGCCCAGCTGGGTCTCTGGAAATTGGAGATTGTTCTCTTTTTCTTTTCGTGACAATATGTGTCCGCTGGCATAGGCAATATAAAAAGATATCAAATACAGGTAGTAACCCATTCTGTGGAGCTAGACAATAAAGGATGGTGGTTGGGTATCGAGAGCCAGCGTTGGAAGTCGGGAGGTCTCAAAGGATGGAGGATCGCGCACCGAAAATATCGACGTACTGGTTGAAGTGATGGCCACGTCTACGCCAGATCATTCGCACCAGAGTGTTCGGCAGGAGACGTGCAGAAGCGGCAGGTGTCATCGAACGGAGCATGGTATCGTGCTGGTCACGTTCGAATGATAACCCCTGAACGAGCTTCTGCAACGCAAGGCATGCTGAGAAAAGCCCTGTTCCAGAGATCAAATTTAGTCAAGACGTCTCGTCAACCCAGTGGTAATGACCGCGCGTGTGGCTCGACGAATACCTTCCTTCCGGAGTAGAAGATTTTCAGTGGAGCGATTGTCAGTAATGGAAGCAAACGAGGAATAAATGCAAGCTCGAAAGCTCCATCTTCTGCAAAGTGAGTGGAGGGTGTATATTTCTCGGAACCCACAAGAACCGGAGAGGCAAGGCTATCGTGTGAATGTTTTTGAAACTGTGGAAGTATTGCCTACTCGGCGTAATCTCACATCGCCACCATGGAGTCGGTATACGTTGTGCAATATAACCAACTGACATAACGGAAGGCCGGCGTTGTTAGTGCCTGTAGGGTGTCACCGATGGTTTTAAGCTCCGCCCGCATGGACGGCAGTGTGCGAATGCCTTGTTAGGCGTAAGTTCGAGGGACGTGTGGGTAGTCGAGAGACTGCACTACGGTAAATAAACCGGCCTCTGCGGCCCTGCCTTCCCCGAAAGCCCGTATTATTCGGTACTTGGCCTTAGCCTCCAGTACCGATATCAAGCACAACTCACATCTCCATTTCCGGTGGATTGAATATGAAGTCGTGTAAACGGTACGTAGTAGTTAACCTGGTGATGCAGCCCGGGACGGCCTGAATACATGTATATCTGGTGATGTAGGTAGGAAATAACCGATGCGAACATTTAGGGCAGTGAAGAGAGTCTTCATTTGTATGTTTATCCGCGATAGAGTAGGTGCCGTGTTCCCCTCTGCTTCACTTCTGCTGCCTCCGCCCTCTCGCTCCTTCAATGACGCTCGCTGTGGCACGTCAAATGGAGTTCTTGCAGGGATGAGTGCTGCCGCCTAGCGGTTGATTCCTTTGATTTGCTTCTGGCACTCGTGCGCGCAGCTATATATTATTAAAATTGCACTCGGGGGGCTCACGCTCCAAAGGTGTGTTGCAGACGCGACGACCGCCAACACAGGTGGAAAAGTGAAATATTGCCGTCCGCACCGTAAGTAGGAGGCAGACGACTTACTGCTGCTATTACATGGCCAGCTTACCATATAGCTTGAATTCCGCAAGACGTTCTCGTAAAAGCCCATTTAGCTAGAGTAATATCGAATTTTCTTGCCCGTGAGCAAACCCTTCGGAGTATATACTCACGAAATGAAGCTATTGCGCACCACCACTGTTTTTCGACAGCTGTCAGCGTTCCCTGTTGGGTGCAATTATGGATGGCTAGGACTCCAGACGAGCAGCCCGCTCATGAAGAGCCACGGTGCGAATTTTATCGTTCCATTACCGGGTTTTGATGGTTGTCAGAGTTCCTCGCTCTGTGGGCTGTTGAATGTCCACTACTCTTTACGACAAGCTCAGTTACCAGGACGCAACAGCGCCAGCTTAGAGGAGAGTCCAATGGACGGCGGGGCGGGGCAAACACCAGCGAAGGTCGTGGCGTACAGCCCGCCCGCCCGTATGCAAGACGAAAACATGCTCCTTTTACTGAAATAGCGTGCTGTACCTGTCGGGGGCGAATTGCAATGCGCTGTAATTCATTTTCTCGTGCAACATCATGTCCTGGAGTAGCAGAACAACTTTGGCGCTTGTGTACACATCCATGCCGTACAGATAAAAGACAGAATCCTAGTGTCTACTGTGTTTATATTGCTGAGTAAATCACATTACGATGTCGAAATATTTATGAATAATCTCGGTGCTATTGACGTACGACAACACCATGGCTGCGGTCGTAGTGAGTGGTATAATTCTTGATGTCGTCAAGACCCAACACAGAGTAATTTACGTCGTATTGAAATCGCTTGGCCTCCAAAGACACTTTCCTGTGTCCTACGTGGACAAATTTAACAACATAGAAGGTTATGTTTGCTGATGTAAGTGTGCCGATAAGCGTATATCATAGTTGCCACCAAGCGATTGCGACCTTAGTTCAAGTGAATATGATAGACGCAATGAACTCGTTACGGCACGTTTTTCAAAACGTTTTTGTTCCCATATGCTTACAGATCGGCTCATCATTCACTTTTTCAGTTTTTCTGGGCGAAGTAACTAAAATATAATGCCATTTTTATGGATCTGTGTACGACATATGGAGTGGAAATAAATACACAAGCTTATTTGGAAGGCATTATTTTTGCAGCTATTATATTACCATACACAGTGCCATTGAAGTTGTTTGAGAAACGAGCTTTATTTGAACTGTGGTGAAAATGGGTTATGCTGAAAAAGGAGTACGCGACGTGGCGTGTACGTGCAAAGTTGGACATGTTTAGCTAACCACCCATTCTGCTCACTCCTATGTGTCGAAGGGCCACGGAGTTTTGTGGGAAATAAGTCCACGCCCCTTTATTCGATGTGAAAGAGCAGACCGGAATAAAATCAAATTAAGACTTAAATTTTTTTATCAGTTGATTAGGCAATAGAGTTTAGATTGGACGTGGCTAAAAAGTGTTTTTGTCACCTAAAATACGGAACAGGAGTGACCTGCCCTATCCGAAATACTTACTCTGAAAGTAAAAAAAATGTTACCATGGAAATGGCATCCTTCCTTCAGCAAACCTTTTTCTTTCAGAAATTTTCGTCTTGCTGAATCCTGTGTATCCCCTGCTAAACGATGACGAAAAGCCTGAGCTTCGAATGTTCACGCACGAATTCCTCAAGAATCTGAACGAGCGCACTGCTGGGGATCTGTACAATGAACAGAACATTCTCGTCATTCATGCCTACAAGCCGGAAAACTAGTCACACTTGCTGCCATCTCGTTGGGACTATGGGAAGATATATTTTGAAGTAGCAATAATCGAAAAAACTTGGGAATAAAAATTCGCCAGAAACAGTCTAGCGTCTCAAATTCACATAACAGCCGCAACGATGGCAAAAACGAGAACAAAAATACCCTATTTGTGTTTGGCGGTTAGTGGACACTAGAACGTTACAAAAAATGTCTCCTTTTTGGCTTGCATACTACATGTTGTTGTTACATGTGATCAAGAATGTAGGAAAACAAAACATTTCAATTGCGCATTTGTTAGGCAAAAAAGAGTCTACCTCTGGGATTTTAATTCATGCAAGCTTCTCGCCTCATAATACAGCATTTACAACTTTGTCAAGTCTCTGTTATGGTAACATCATGTTGTGAAAAATTATTACAAACATAATATGTTATTTCAGCCCACTCGGTGCAAGCAGCGCCCGCCTCTAATGTTCCGGCGATGGTTAAAAATATTCAAATTTGGCTAATCATACACATAAAATTCAATTCAATGAGCGAAACAAAAGATGGGACGGAACACGTACGTGTTTATACAATAGCTCGAAAACAATAGGCGAAAGATAAAGCACAACAATTTTTCATATGCTAGCAATAACGAGAAAATGGAAGCGGTGAGGTTACGGCCTCTTTCGCAAAATCCATATCGAAATTGTGTACCCGTTCCGGAGGTCGGCAGAGTACGGCTGCTCTGCCGACCTCTGCCGACATTACGGTATGTTGCCACCTTTTTCAAATTCAAAAAAAAATTTCGCCACGTCACTTTTTATTTCACATGGGCCTTATAAAGGACCGCTTTTTATGATATTCGAAAGCTAAAAATAGTAAAAATAATACTATCCATGCTAGTTATCGAAAAAATACTCCAAACGTGGCTGTGACGGGAACATTTGTAACTATTGAATGGATTGCAGGAAGTAAAAAGAACAATTTTTGGCACAGAGGTAGCTACCTAACAGTGCTGTGCAACGAACCAGGATGTTTGCCATCAGAAGTTTGAAAGTCAAGTTATAGAGCAAGTACAAAAATCCCTCAAAAATGTTTCACTTTTGTCGGCATTCCTTAACATAAAATATAATTACGCCAAAACTTACCATCCATTTATAAAAATCGTAGTTCATTGCACCCTCTAGTAAAAAAAGAACAAGCCTGCTAAGTTTTATTGAGATAGCATTATTCATTTCATGGTTACAACTGTTCGCGCAAAAAACGTGCAAGAAAAGTTTGAAGAAATGAACATCTAAGTTTCGCAATCCCAATTACGCAAGCCAGCTTATCATACCCCTGGAAAGTTAAAATTGACCACGTTCATAGCTAGGGTTCTCCTTAGATGCCACACGATATTGTTTGGCTTTTTTGCTGCCCGTATTTTCTTGAGAAGATGTTCTGTGTCACCCATCGATTTGCGGTTATCCTTCTTCTCTCGGGGCTGGTCACTGGTGTAGCTTTCTACGGGAGCATGGTAGCCAGGTTCTATGCCTGCTTCCTTCATAATATATGGTGTACTTCTTTAGGTATGGTTGAAACGTCAAGCAGCATTGTATATAAAAAAAGTGGGATGGGCCGGCTCATCTGGACGTATTGGGCCACCCATGTTAATTGTACAAAAACAGATGATAGGGTACGCAGAACTGAAATCATATTACCTTGCAGTGACGGTTCTCGCAACGGCCCATCACAATTGTTCTCTATGTTCCGACGCTATGCAGCACTAACCCATACCTTCACGTCCACATTATCTTCGGTTGGAGCATTCCCTGTTTACCGATTGTCACTAAATTTTTGCCTGTGTTGCCTTCGTGGCCTAGACTTGACTGCGCCTTTTTAATAAAACATCCAGCGTATGTTGTTACTGTTTCACTAAGAAAAATTTCTTTAAAAAAGACGAGCTCGATAGCATTCACATCGGGGAGCATAAAGAGCGTGCGAAGTGAACGAGAGACCCTTGTGGGGTCATTCAACCCTCTTGCTGAAATCACTGCAATATTTAGAAAAAAAGCCTTACAAATTGTCTTTGAATAATATTTTACGCATCAGACTAAAACATACCAGATAAGTTTTCATTATACGCTCCTCATATTCGCTGGGTCGTCAGTTTCTGTTACCGCACCAATTTAGTTTCGGTTTAAGAACCTGTCACCAGCTGTTAGATAATTGGCGATACCTTTTGAACAAACTACGGTAAGACCATGATTCCTTGTGCAGAGGATTTTGGAATGTTTGGAGATTCTCAAAATGTAGCACAGAAAAAATGGTATTTTAAAATAAAGAAAACTGTATTTTCAAAGTTAGCAACATACCTAAGACAAGGCTGCTCCACATCACCAGGTTTTAAAGCAAGGCTCCGAGCATAATATTGTTCGTCAGTATTCTGGCGGTCCGTGTGCACTAAGAGGTGGAAGGGAGTGAGAACGCTGGAAGCAATAAACGATAGAGTTGTTAGTTACCCTGCAGCCCCTATTCTTCCATTAGGCGAATTTACGTTCCCGGCTTCTCTAGGATCGGTGGTGATCACCATGCTACCTCCCTCACACGTGAAGAAAATTTGTTTTGTAGCATTTGTAGCGACTTTCCTTTTACACAAGCAGTGAAGGAACCGACACGTGTCGCTCTTGCTTCCTCGAGTTTGCTAGATCCAAATTTTACCGCAATCCCTGAAAAAAAATGTCTTCTCTTTATTATCTGCCTGGGTTAAGCGATCACAGCATTCTGTATTTTACTTACGATTCCACCGCCGCAAAACAAGCAGCTTCCACTAAAACCATAAGAAAATATAAATGCGCAAACGTGACTTCAATCAATGCGGAAACGTTTACTGAGTCGTATCTGCGTGGCTTTTTTTTGCGCTTTGTGGAAGACAACTAGAGAGTATTTGGGAATGTTGTCAAATCCATGATTAAAAGGTTCATTCCCCATCGCACAATCCGATCATCGTTCCGCTCTCCGTGGTTCACCTCCTTTCTCAACCGGCTGCGCAACCAAAACAAACGGTCACACCATAGCGCACTGTTATCCGATAGTAACGAAAGGTGGCCAGCGTGTCTTAATGTAAACTTTCAACATAAGCCTGTGCTTCTCGCAGCAACACGTGACTTTTTTTTACTAAAATATTGCCCTCTTTGCTGCGTACTAGCCCTTGCAAATTCTTGTCCGCAGTGACTGGTTCTAATCAGTAAACGAGCCAGTTGTGTGATCATGACGGTAGTGGGATACCACCGAATGGGTGTCGCGCTGCCTTGCTAAATGCCGTTTTTCTTTCTTTCTCTCATCACGTTTCAACTTCGTTACCCAAGGCTGATAATACGTCTTTTCCTCCGATGGACGTACTTCTTGTTGGTTGTGTTGGAATTAGTAAATTAATTCCGAGCCTAAAGGTATTATCCCCCAGTGCTAATGGGAACAGTGCGCAGTTCTTGAAGGTAACCAAAACGTACTCGTCGCTTATGTTATCGAAGCTTTTTTATGCAATCTTTGCAGTCTTCTGTGTTGCCGAGCGACAGGAAGGTGGGGAGGGTGGTGCCAGTTTTGAGGCAAGATGATGCCTCCAACCCTTCCAACTATAGGCCCATTACACTCGCAAGCGTCCCCAGAAAACTGCTTGGTCACGTATTAAATTCCAATTTAACACTCTTGTAACCGGGGAAAAATCGTTGGAGTTTGGCTGTTCCAAGAAAATAGTTTTTTTTTTGCAGAGAAAATGACCGATGCTAAAGTGTACGACAATACGTGATAGACATAGAATAGGGCTTTCTAACCACAATAACTTTAATCAACAGATTTATAACGCATTTTATAAAAATTATCAAAAAAAGTAACCAGAAAGAAAAATGACAAAAACATCAATGCCACTTTGCACAGGGTACACATAAAAACAATTTGAAATATAAAATTTAAAGATAAGGCCCTTATAAAGCAATACGGCAAAAATAACCTCTGTAAGTCGAAAGTTATTTACACACATACAATTATTAGAGCACTAGTGCCCACCACTTGTTTTTGGGTAACCCAGAAATTTTTTTCTTGCCACAGAAAATGATGAATGCTAAAGTGTAAATTATGAAATATTAGAGGAAGAATGGGGCTTTCTGAAAGTAATAATTTCAAACAAACGCTTCCCTAGGAATTGCATAAAAAATTGTGAAAAAAGTAGCAAAAAAATGATAACCTCAATGCTAGTTTGCACACGGCCGACATAAAAACAATTTGAGATATACACCTTGAACATAAAACGCCTATAGAATATCACCGCAAATATGAGCGGTGTTAGTACAAAAGTTGTTCACATACAAACATATAACTATAAACATGAGCAGCCACGCGCTGCAAAAGAGCGCTTCACCAATGTTAACTCCGGGACGTCTTCATGGAGAAAACTAGAATGTCTGTGCAGCCGGCACCAAACGGTCTCACAAGAACAAATTTGACACGATGCAGATACGTGCTTTGGCATTTAAAAGAGGACCGGATCTGTTTACAACAACGCCCGCCCTGCGATAGAGCGCCCGGAGAAGAAACCGAAACTCATCGTCGCACATTTCATGATGGTCCGGGGAGACTTTGACGGACTTTCGCTATCCGTACTAAACTCTGACAAACCGGAGTCGTTTTGCGTGTCTGCGCTGTTACCATCATACGCATATTCAAGCTCAGATACATCGGAATCGACGGATGCAGCGGTGGAGTAGAGGTACAGCATCCGCCTCGCGTGCAGAAATACCATGGCTCCAATCCCGGTGCCGGAAAATTCCCACCGGATTGAACAAAAAAATCCGTGTATTGATGGAATTGCAGAATGGGGCTGGGGGTGCGGCCTGACCCCGGCCACCATTGCCGGTAACGCACTCTCTCACCAGAGCAGGATTGGCCACCCTGGTGTAGTAACGGCCACAAACTCCCATGAATACGCCAATTAACCCACGGCCCTCAGTCTCCAGAGGCTGCAAAGCAACTGACTACGGTGGCGGTCAGACCTGTGACGCCGCAGAGGGTGCTAAGAATCCCTGGATCCGTACAGGCCGCCATTGGAATCTGAACCTGGCAACGCTTAACACGAGAACCTTATCTAGTGAAGCGAGTCTAGACGTGTTGTTTGAAGAATTAAAGGGCATCAAATGGGATGTCACAGGGCTTAGTGAGGTAAGGAGGACAGGGGAAGCCTTTACGGTGCTGAAAAATGGACACGTCCTATGTTACCCTGGTCTAGTGGACAGAAGAGAACTGGGAGTGGGATTTATTGTCAGTAAAACCATAGCTGGCAACATAGAAGAATACTATAGCATTACCGAAAGGGCAGCAGGTCTCATAATTAGGCTCAATGAGAGGTACAAGCTCAAGGAGGTACAGGGCTATGCACCCGCATCCAGCCACGACGACCAGGTAGTGGAACGCTTTTATGAAGATGAGGAATCGGCAATGGCTAAAGTGTAAACACAGTCGACCGAAGTTATGGTGGACTTTAATGCTAAAGTAGGCAAGCATCGGGCTGGTGACAAGGCAGTTGGGAACTAGGGTCAGAGCTGTAGAAATAGCAGGGGGGACCTACTAGTTGAGTTTGCAGAACGGAATAACCTACGCATAATGAATACCTTCTTCTGTAAACGACAGAGCCGGAAGTGGACGTGGAGGAGCCCGAATGGGGACCATAAAAATAAAACAGACTTCATATTATGCGATAACACTGGCGTCGTGAAGGATGTGGAAGTGCTCGGAAGGGTAAGGTGTAGTGACCACCTTATGGTAAAATCTCGAATTAAGCTAGATTTGTGGAGGGACCGTAACAAGCTAGTACGGAAGAAACCGATTAATGAGCTAACAGTAAGGCGTAAAGTAGAAGAATTCGGGATCGCGCTGCAGAACCGATATTCAGCTCTTACCGAGCAAGTCGAGTTTACGGCACAAGAAGCCAGCGACAACCTTACAAGCATTATCACGGAGTGTGCAGTAGAACTAGGGGGCACGATGGCTAAATAGGATACTGGTAAACTTTCCCAGGAGACGAAATATGTAATTAGGAAACTGCAAACCATGAGAATCTCCACTCCAGCTGACAGAATAGAACTAGCGGAGCTCTCGAAGTTAATCAATAGCCGCAAGACAGCTGACATACGGAAGTATAATATGGAGAGGATCTAATACGCTGTAATGAACGGACGTAGCCTGAAAGCAGTTAAGATGCGTCTCGGCGTGGGGAACAATCAGATGTATGCACTTAAAGATAAGCAAGGCAATGTCATCACAAATACGGACAAAATAGTCACAGTAGCCGAGGAGTTGTATGGGGATCTGTACAGTAGCCGGAACACCTAGGATAATGCCTAACGAGAAAGTGGTTCAGAGGAGATAGACATCCCACCAGTAACGACAGAAGAAGTAAGGGTGGCTTTGAAAGAAATGAAAGGGGGCAAAGCACCTGGTGAGGATCAGATAACAGCAGACCTCTTAAAAGAAGGCGGAGAAATTGGACTTGAAACACTTGCAAACCTGTTTACGCAATGCCTGATGACCGCAAGTGTAGCGGAATCTTGGAAAAACGCGAACATCATACCAATCCATAAGAAAGGTTACAGGACGGACTTGAAAACTTACAGGCCGATCAGAGTACTGTCAGTCGTCTACAAGATACTTACCAAGGTAATCGCTAACAGAATTTCTTCAACCTTAGATTTCAGTCAACCTAAAGACAAATCAGGGTTCCGTAAAGTGCATTCAACAATGAAACATATTCACACGATCACTCAGGTGATAGAGAAGTGCGCTGAGGATACTGAACGCCTATATATAGCCTTCATAGAATATGAGAAAGCATTTGACAGGGTCGAAACCCTAGCAGTCATTCTGGCATTACGGAACGAGGTGGCAGATGAGCATTATGTAAGAATACCAGAGGATATCTATAATGGGTCCACAACTACCATCATCCTTCATAAGGAGAGCAGTAAAATACCTATAAGGACGGGCATCAGACAAGGAGACACAATCTCTCCAATGTTATTCACAGCATATTTTCAAGAAGTATTCAGAACGTTGGATTGGGAACAGGTGGGAGTAAGGGTTAATGGAGAATACCTCAGTAACCTCAGATTTGCTGATGACGTTGCCTTGCTAAGTAACTCGCTGGACGAATTGCAAAGCATGCTTTCCGCACTGGACGAAGAGAGTAGAACCGTGGGCCTGAAAAAAATACGCAGAAAACCAAAGTATTGATCAATAACCTCGGGACAGCACATCAATTTAAGGTAGGGGGCGAGGTAGTGGAAGTGTTAAGCGAATATATGTACTTTTGTCTAGTTGTGGCTCCGGATCCCAACCATGAGGCAGATATAATTACGAGGATCAGAATGTGGTGGAGTGCATACGGCAGACATTCTCAGATAATAAATAGCAGCCTACCATTGTCCCTGAAGAAGAAAACGTATGACAGCTGCATCTTACCGGTACTCACCTACGGGGCAGAAACCTGGAGGCTCACTAAGAGGGTTCAACTTAAATTGAGAACGACTCAGCGTGCAATGGAGCGGAAAATTATAGGTGTAACATTAAGGGACAAGAAGAGAGCGGAGTGGGTCAGGGAACACACACGTGTTAAGGACATATTAGTAGAAATAAGAAAAAGAAATGGACGTGGGCAGGGCATGTAATGCGAAGGCAGGATAACCGCTGGCCATTAAGGGTAACATAGTGGATCCCTAGAGAAGGCAAGCGTTGCAGGGGGCGGCAGAAAGTTAGATGGGCAGATGAGATCAAGAAGTTTGCGGGGATAAATTGGTCACAGTTGGCACATGACCGAGGTAATTGGAGAATAATGGGAGAGGCCTTTGCCCTGCAACGGGCGTAGATAGGCTGGCGATGATGATGATGGTGATGATGACATTGGAATCCGTCGATTTTCGCAATTCACGCGATGCATCGGCGAGCGGCGGCGATGCCACAAGGGAAACCACGTGAGTTCGTCTCCCCGCCGGCGAAGGACATTTAAAAAATCCCCTCTCTTGCTCCGCAAAAACGCAACTCCAAAGCGAAAGTGATAAAATATTTCCTCCTTTACCTCTTGGATGGCGTTAGTGGTACCGAAGCGCTGGAGAGCGCCAAAATTTGAATTTGAATTCATCGATACCTTACCATCGAGGGGAATGGTCGCGGTCACAAAAGTTCCATCGAATACATAATTTTTTTTTGATAACCGCCAGAGGTTTCAGAGAGTATTTTTTTTATGTGAAACCGAACATTTAGCTTTCCCTAATGGTATATTTTCTACACAGACTGGGGTAGCATTGTCAATTACGTTTTAGATGCGAAGCATCTCATCCTTGGGGCTGTGTCCCGCCCTCCCTCGTTGTCGTTGTCGTTGTCCGCCATCCGCACTCTACTGCGCATGCGCGTCTCTTCAACCCCGTCAGCATTTGGGCTGACGTCAGCGCAGTCCACTATAAAAAATAGTTAGGCGGCGCCCGGTTTCGATTTCACGGCAACGGGAGGTACGTGGCTGTCTTCCCCCTGCGCTACAAACCAAGACGGGGGCATGTGCTACGAAAGCACCTTATGTCCTTCACTCATTAAAACTACGTCAAGAAGCTACTGATACAACGAAGGCACGCGAAGCTGAACGTCAAGGAAAACGACGAACTGAAAACTAATGGGAACTTCAGTCACCCCATGGCTGCTTCGCATACTACTCAGGGTTCCCCTACGGGAAGACGGTGTAATTTTTTTTTAATTTTCGGCACGAGTAAGAATTAGGGGCTGCGTGTTTGCTATTCTAAGGTCTTGGTTTCGCCGCTTGCTGTATCATGCGAGACATTTTGATATCTGGGAGAAACATCAGGTACGACGTGATCGCTGTGCCGGGCATAAGTAAGATAAAAAAAGCCATTCGAAGGGTATCTGCAGGATGCTGTCAGGGTACGTTTGATAGAAAGTAAGGCGTCTTGCGCTTCCAGTGCAATTCCCATGGTTGTTGCAATGCTGCTATGCACGTTTTTTTTTCTGGATTTCCGAAAAACGGTCGACTCAGCTTCACATCAACGTCTATTCTTAAAACTAAAAGCTCTTAACATAGACAGTAGCTCCATCATGTGGGTATAGTGTTTGTTGTCTAAGCGAATACAATGCGTAAGTGCTGACAATTGCAACTCACCCATGCCACACGTTACATCTAGAGTACCGAAAGGTGATGTATCTTACTTCCCTTACTCTTCATAATTTATATTAATGACTTTCCTACAACATTTCTTGTACCATTAGACTTTCTTGATGATTGCGTGATTCACCGTGAAATAACTAACACAGAGGATTCCGTCTCACTTCAATTGGGCATTCATACCGTATCTTGGTGCAATAACTGGCTGATGCAAGCTAATGTTAACAAATGTAAAATAATGACAGCTTCTTCTTGCGTAAAACAGCATAACCTGTCTGACCAATTTTCATAGAAACTTAACAATGTGCAATTATCTTCTGTCTCGTCTTATAAGTACCTTGGCATTCACATTAGCACTAGTCTGCAATGGCGTGAACATATTATGTTAGTAATTATGCTAATTGCATGCTTCACCTCTTACACCGTAATTTAGCTCTTGCTCCAGTGATATAACTTTCTTACTATACAAAACCCTCATTAGATAAAAAAATTCCCCGCATTTCCCCGAGGGGAAGAATGTGAAAGTGCGAATGCACGAGTTGAATTTGCGCGATTCGGTAATGTTCGCGAAAGAGAGATCACACACACAACTACAAAGAAAGAAAAATGCATTTATTCACAGACACCTATTTGTGTTGTCGTTGTACTTGATTGCTAGAGCGGATCTCAGCTTTGAAATTTCGTGTCAGTACTTCTTTAAGCAGGTGCATTAGCCCTTCTCACGCCCGATTCTTGGCCAATCCCCCACGTGGGTATGTGCCATGTCAGCGGCCAGGCAGCGCGCGCCCATCTCCCCCCGTTGCCAAAGAAGACGAGGAGATTCCTGGCCAATACCCCACGTGGGTATGTGCCATGTCAGCGGCCAGGCTGCGCGCGCCCATCTCCACGTGCGCGGACATCGCCGGTGGACGCAGGTTCAGGGTCGCTTAAGAAGTGCATTCGCACTTAAAATTACAGTACGCATAATCAATTTCGACCCTCTAATGGGGGTGATACCTTCATCTTTGGAAGCCATTCACGACGGGGCTGCTCGATTCATTCTTAGAAACTACTCAGGAAACGCTATTATCACGTAAATAAATGTTCTCTTAAACTCAGTGACGTTGTTTCTAGAGACAATATTGCGCGCTTCTGCTTTTTCATAAGATTTGCTTTACTAAATTCATTCTAAAGCAGGCTCTCCCTTCTACTCCCTCCTACAACTCCACACGCAGTGATCACAGGCCCAAGGTAGGTGTTCCTAACTGTTGCAGAAACCGCTACTTTCACTCGTTCATACCCAAGAGCCGCAACGACTAGAACCGACTCCCTCCTGCATCGTCAGCATGCTGGATCTTACATCATTCAAAACGGCTGTACCTAATGCTTAATAATTGTTAACCACTCCTCTCTGTAACGCCTTCGGGCTGAAGGAGTATTTTATAAATAATATAATAAATAAGTAAAAAAATAAATAAATAAACAAGTAAGTAAGTAAATAAATAAATAAACAAATTAATAAATACAGGCAGAAGATGAAGTCAACACAGGTACACTTTAACTTTTCCCCCTAAAAGACACCTTCCGATCAATGCCGATGTGTCAATTTCAAGTGCAAATTATTCGAGGCGAGGCCCTGAACCCATGCATAGGCTGCCGTAGATCAAATGGACACCATCCCGGATCCCGCAATAACTGAAGACTAAATAGGAAACCTAGCCGCGTATATGTTGGCTTTGCTGGAAATGTCTTAGAAAGACGATAATTTCTGCCACCCTGACTAAGAACCGCCTCTTTCTCACCACCGTCAACGACTTCAACTCTTCCATCTCCTCAACTCTTCTCTTATTCATGCTAAAATGTATATCAGTTCGCGTGTTTCTGTGCTACATTGGTGAAACATTGATGATCATGATATATTGTTTAGTGGTTTTTCTTAGTAACAGGGTGGACTTGAACAGCCGCCTGACTTGTAACACTGCTGTATACTAAACTCTCCTTCACGAATAGGTTCCTTCATGGTACTTTGGCACCTGGCGGCTCTTTTTGTTTGGATGTATTTTGGGCTTCTTTTGCGCTTTTTTCCACCACCACTTGTACCTTAACTTACGAACTGTTACCGCTTTCGAATTCAAAATTTCGATAAGCAAAGCTAAAGGCGATGGAAAGCCGAATACCTCCTTAACTGAGACCCTGTCGGACACCACTGCACTGTGCCCCTGTTTAAGTAAAGTGTTCTGTCTTCCTTCCTTGTCCATTCCTTGGTTGCGCATTTCTTTTGATCGTGTCGAATGCCCAACGAGTCCTCAGATTGCTTTAATAAGCAAATCAACACGCATAAGAGACGCGCACTCGCTTCAAAGAGCTCTAAACTCCCTTCAGTATTATCAAAATCTTCTCCTTTGTAAACTCGCATTTTCCTTTTATGTAAATAGGTGAGTATCTTTTTTTTTATTTTCGATTGTCTTGTTTGTTTCCCCTGCGCTTCCAGTCTTTACAGGCTTCGTCCTAGGCTGGCTGGATCTTTTTCTGGAATGCGTATCCACGCTCTTCATGTGGGCATAAGGTAAACACCCTCACTCTTCATCTCTGGTCAGCAATGTTTCTAAGCCCTTCTACAAAATCCATTTTTCTGTCGGAATCTCTAACTTTCAACAGACATTTTCACGGCTATACAGCGTGACATCTCGTCTCACTATTTGCAGTGCTGCCAGTATCAAGAGCTGTTTTCTCAATCGCACTGTCCAGTGTCATAACACCACATCCGAAGCCTACGGTGGCTCACGTTAGGACGACCACGATATCCGGTGACGCGCTCCTAAAGTTCTGGTTCCACTAGCCACCGTGGTTCTTTGTGAGTACACAAAAGAAGCTCTTCCTCCGCTCCGTCTTCGCTGCTCTAATGTAAAATGTTCCCCTGCCACCCATCGAACACGCAGGCTGTTTTTGGACAAACATGACGGAGTGGGCGTCGCCACGTCAGTACATAGCTTTCTCCAAATTAGGTACGCGTGGTGCAGAGTTGCATCGAGAACAGAAAGCATAGGATGAGCGGCAAAATTGAAATAAGGTGTCGTGTGTTCGTAAGCAGTCGCCTGTTCAGAAAACCTCGTAGCTTTCCACGAGACTGCCACAACTGCACATCGCATTTGTACGCCGACACACGAAGCAAGGAAGTCATTTTTTGGTGTATTATTTTATACACACTGTCGCGCAATATTTGTACGAAAAAAAAACATTCAATAGCGGACTGGTGAAGGCGCAACTCTTAGAGCCATATATGGTTAAAAATAAAGTTTTTTTTGCCGCGGATGGCTTCTAAACTCCACGGGCACATTCCAACGTTTGAGCGTAGAACGTGGCCTTCAAACAAAAATGAGTCTATAAAAATGAAACGGAAAAAATTGCGGAGCCCAGGCCGCTGTAGCGAAGGACGTAAAGAGCTTTCAATGATTTTTACATCGTCATTGTTGTCAGTGTTTTGAACTGCTCAATGGAGTTCAAGAAGCACCGTTTGAAATGAGCGCATGCAAGTCATGTTAAAACTGAGTTGAGAAGAAAGTGCGTGCGGCCTTTTCCTTGGCTCGTCTTTTCTGGTACACTGCTAACGACGCTCGTCGTCTTTCATTACCGCCACGCGGATGTTGCGCTGACTCGCGCACTCGAGCCAGCATACCCTGTACACCTTCGCGATCTCTGTCACATTTCGTTGGTAGCGAATACGTTTCTGTTGAGCGTGGCACTTCTATCTAACCGAGATGTCGTGGCCGATGCGGAATGTTTTTCAGCTTTGTGAGTTTGGTGGTGTTCACGATCTTTTCGGACGCATCGGTGGCAGCAGCAAGTGTGAAGACCAACACGCCAACTGGTAGCGTAGGGAGAAACTAAGACGGCTGCATGTCGCCACCGAGTCTGCAGGCAAGCAGGAGCCCCTCACCACGAGTGGCGTACTTTACCAGGGGAACAGCTGCCACCAGCCTCGCCTCGAAATTCCACGAGAGAGGCAAATGAAGCTCCTTAAACACAAGACCAGCGGCTGCCATTGGTAGTCCGAAGAGTTCGTGTGGCTCGTGGCTGCATAGCCTACCAGGTGTAGCCGCCTGGGTTGCTCGTGCTCCTTGAAGCCATAAAGGGGCCATGCAGACATAACACAAGTATGGTCAATTCGAAAGGTTGCTTCGTTGGAATCATATTGACCCCTCTTTTAACGGGCACTTCGCTCCTACAAGGTATGTAATCATGAAAGAAGCGAATGGCCATGCGACCCACTAGCTCATTCGGCTAAGGCCTGCAAAAGCAAACGAAAATTAGGCACCGCTTCTAGGCTTGCCGAAAGAGCTATTTGCGCCTAAATGTAATGCATATTCATTTTACAGCAGCAAAAATGGTGCGGGAAACAATGGAAGTTACGGAAATACACGTAAACATGGATGTACCGATACGCACTGCTGTTAGTACTGGGCACTGTTTGTACTGTTTGATTGTTTTAGCTGAGCAGTGGTCCGCCGCTTTGGAGTAGTCTTACACGCCACTGGCCGATTGACGTGATCGACGTTGTCTTACGCGACTCTGTTTGTCAGGGGTACCCTATGTTTAACGAAACGATTGCTTTCTACAAAACCAAAAACAAGCCAGGTTCAAATACTGTCGATAACAAAGCAACGCTAGACAACAGTCCGTGGGTGAATACGGTAGCGCCATCTGGGAGGACTGACGGCAAGCAAGGCTGCAGCGCGGAATGATGCAGTGGAAGTTTTTTTGAACACCCGCACTTATGAATTTGTTGCTCACGTAACGAAAACAAATGATTTGGCCTGACAAATAAAATTTTAACCTGAATTTAATAATTTCAATGTGAATACGGAATATTTTGCTGCCGGAGAAGCGCGGGGGCACTATAAAACACGAAATCGTTCGAGTAAAACAAACTTGTCTTTTGTCTGCATGGGCCCTTTAAGGAGATCGCGGGACTGGTGGCTGAATACCGCCCGGGCAAAGCCGTTCACCTGAAATTCTTTGGAGCTATCCAATGAAAGCTACACCAGCAGCACCATACTGCGCCAGGCAAATCTGCAAGTTTGCCTGGTGTGTGTCAGAGCTGTGGTGCGATTGTGTAACTTGGTTTTCTAAAGCGCACCAAGGCAAGCATATAGTTAAACTGTCGTGTAGTGGTGCTGTCAGAGGATTGCACGACTCGTGGCTCTATAGCGCATCAGACGACGTCGTAGACTTGGCTGGTCGTCTTCGGAGGTGTTCGACTATGTAGCGCGAAGTCTTGCAAGAAAAGATGCTTTGAAGTTATGCGTACAACGAAATTTTGTGGTGACTAAACGCCGTCCACTACTGAAGTACACCAACAAGGCGGAACCACAGAAGTCGTGCAGTTCAAGCAGAAGAGCTAATGCTTCCTCACTCAATCCATTTTAGCAGATTTGGTGCGTCGGAAAACATGTATAAACACCTGTGGAGGGAATAAATGGAGGAATGCGTAATCTTTCCTTGGGGCGAGTTTTGCTAGGTTTGGTTTTTTTCTCCGGAGGTGCACTTCTTTTGGTCTAGGGCATACGGATGCTACAAAAATAGCTTGCACAAATCGTTAAAACTGAATTGATAATAATCTGAAGTCCTATTCTGACATGAATCGTCTTTTCAAAACAATCCTGGTAGTAGGTTAGGCAGGGTTGCAGGCCTAAACCGTTACTACCTTTTATGGTTACAAAATGCTTGTGTGGATTTTATACCTCCGAGTACACTTACTATTCGCTATGGTATGCAAAGGTAGTGAAAATACCTTTACTTTCGTAGTGTTATGCAGGAGTCCAAATCTCTCGGCTTGTTACAAAGTGGCCTGAAGCAGCCTTGAAGGGGCACTGACACAAAAATTTTGCATCTTGTTTCTTTTGTTGCGATAAGTAGCTAGTGACCTACTTATAACCTGTAGAAACCTCATTTGCTTCAGCGTGCGACGGTTGTTTATTTAGAGGCATTTTCAATGCGGCCAGTCGCAGTTTCGGTTTCAGCGAGTGCCGCGAAACGATGGATTTTGTGGATTTTATGTGAACAAAGCTGACCACGTTACCGTCGGAGGGATATCACAGAGCAGAGCCGCCGTAGCACTGTCGAATCCGCATCGACGGCAGTTTCTGCGAATGCCCCCCCGTACTGATCTCGTGAGGCTGTGACGCAGGTGCTGCGAGCGCAAATGCTACCGCGGCTAAAGAACTATGCGCGACGCTCGAGACGGTGGGTGGCAAGACGCGCGCTGGGAGCAGACGGCCGGTCTGCCTACAGGTCCGCCTACAGAATATGTTCGGCTTAGCACTGCGGCGGATATTCGATTGCCGCTCTCGTAAGCGGTGCAGATGACAATTTTTAATGCAACCCGCCATCGCATCATTAACTCCTTTCTCATGTAAGCCACCATGGACGGGACTTGGGGACAATTTTGTGCAGCGGTAACGCTATCACTCGAGCTGCCTGCGCCGGCCTGGGCCACTTCGCGGCCGTGGCGCCGCCTGCACAGCGGCCGTGCGGCTAGCTCAGTGGGCTTTTCGTGCCTCCGGCGCGTTTTCGCATCCAATGGTAATAAACAGTAATAGAAACAGAGTGCCTGGAATCGCTGTAGAACTTTTGTCGCGGCCAGCTGCCCGATTAGCTGACGAAATCACGGCGCCTCCGCCGCCAACGATCGGGTCGTTCGTTCTCGAGAGCAGAAGCTCCGCCCTCCGGCCCTCCGATTGGAGCGGCGAGCCGGCGAAAAACGCCGGCAGTGCGGAAGCGGCAAACGCAAACTCGTGACGTGTTGGATGTTGTTTATTTACACAATATCCTCGGGATGTCGATTGCGCGTGGTCCTCTGCTGGCTGCTCGGTTGCGTTTCGCACACTTTAAAATTGATTTTAAATATGTTCTAGGCTGTATTCGCCGCTGGTATTTTGCAGATGATGTATATGTGTTCCCACTAATTTATCTCCGAAGTTATCTCGCCTTCAAAATTTTGTGTCAGTGCCCCTTTAAGTAACAAAATATCAGTAAATACAAAACTTCCTCGACTTCATTTGCAAAAAAAATGCGCGTGGTTCCGTTAAAGGGGAAGAAAAGTGAACCACACAAAATTGGCAAAGGTTAAGTTTGTGCTTGAACAAGGGTACGCCAACCGACTGTACGCCAACCGGTCATGAGGCTTTTGGAAACCACAAGCGCAGAAGAGATGCGATAGGCAAACGCTGCGTCATTTTAGCCCGCACTTTAAAAAGTTACTGCCGCCAAAAGTTTACTCTAGTGTTGTATGAGGTGTTCAAGTTGGAACGGGCATTTTCGCAGGAGCTGACAATGTCCAAAGCTGTCATTTCCTTGCCAAGGTTCTATTTCGGCGATAAAAGACTCAACAACGAGCCTTCTGTTAATATACACTGGGAACGGTTGGGGTTATTGTTCAATGGTAGTTTAAAGCAAAACAGAAAATCCACAGATGTAATGCTCTGGGAAGGTTAACTCGGTCAAGCGGTAAAGCTGCATTGCGGCCAAAGGATTTCTAACAAAATAGCAATAGCCGACGTATGGAACACGAAATGACAATGGCCCTAAAATAAAAGGCAGTAAAAAAAAAACCTGGGAATGATGCCAAAATTTTCATGAGTTCTGAAAATTAGCGTAGGGGGAATCAGCCTAAATGTAAACTGCTGTGATGTAGGTTGGAAAACTTATTCCACACACCTCCGAACAATATGAAAGTACAAAGAAACAGCCAATACGGCTAGTTCTTATTGCCTTATCTAAGTTTAACTACAAGGTTTTGTTTATAACGCTTTATTGGATGATGTTTTTATTCGGACTCCTGGTCGACGTCTGGTTTGTGTTTTCGTGAGCCAGAGGTGAAAGCATGAAAACACATATTGTTACGGTGACGTGAAGGAAGACGTGTAGCCAAGCGGTACAAGAGGTTTCCGCACAGTGTATTTGCAATCATGATGATGATGATGATGATGTCCTCAAATTTTTTGGCACGTACCCACAAGGGGGGATTGGCCAGGGCTAAATCGGTTAAAAACGTGGGGACTTCAATATACTTATTTCCGGAAAGAGGCTGTAAAAGGAAACTTAGTTGCAATCGCGAGAGCACCCCGCAGGCCAGGCGCAAGATCCTCTTCTACTTCGACATCTAGCTCGTTTTTCGAGTCCGCGTGCGCTACCGTCATCTTCTTTCGGCTAGTATCTGGCACATGTCCCAATGTGGTGCATAGGCTATGCACGTACCGTAGCATAACCCCCGCGGCGGAAAGCGCCGTCTCGGTGCTAATTATAGCGACGCGGGTCGCGGAGCGTGGTACGGTTTGAGGCGGGCTACGTGAACAACGTCCGTTGTTGAACGGTGGGAAGTTGGCGATGGCATGGCCGGTGTTATTTCGTACGTGACATCGGTGACTTGTCGGATGACACGGTAAGGACAAGAATAGGGAAAGAGGAGTTTTTCAGAAAGTCCCACGCGGCGCGACGGCGACCACAGCAGAACAAGTGATCCCGGCGGGAAGTAAAGGTTTCGGTGTCGCGAGTCGTAGCGCGCCTTTTGGGAGACTTGTGATGAGAGAAGGTTAGAGCGGGCAACTTGGCGAGCGTGGTCGGCACGGGCGATGGCTGGCGTCGGCATACCCAGTTGTGGGCTGAGAAGGCGGTAAAAGGGTGTCGAGCGACAAAGATGGTTCGCGGCCGTAGAGCAAGTAGAATGGGTACGAGCCTGCAGTGTCGTGACGGGACGAATTGTAAGCGAATGTGACGTAAGGCAACGCCACGTCCCAGTCGCGATGGTCGGTGGAGACGTACATCGACAACATGTCTGTAAGCGTCCTGTTGAGCCTCTCCGTGAGGCCGTTGGTTTGCGGATGGTAAGCAGTGGTGACCTTGTGTTGTGTTGCGCACGCACGAAGAAGGTCCTCAACAACTCGGGACAAGAAATAGCGGCCTCGATCAGCAAGAAGCTGGCGAGGTGCTCCATGATGAAGAATTACATCGCGTAGAAGGAAGTCGGCCACGTCGGGTGCGCAGCTGGTGGGGAGAGCACGGGTAATGGCATAGCGTGTCGCGTAATCGGTGGCGACTGCTACCCACTTGTTGCCCGAGGTAGACACCGGAAATGGACTGAGAAGATCAACACCAACACGATAAAAGGGCTCAGTGGGGATGTCTAACGGTTGTAGGAGACCGGGCGGTGACGCGGTGGGCTTCTTGCGGCGTTGGCATAGGTCACACGTGGCCACATAACGTTGGACAGAACGGTAAAGGCCGGGCCAAAAAAATCGACGACGCACACGGTCGTACGTTCGGGAAACACCCAGGTGACCAGCCGTAGGTAGGTCGTGAAATTGTTTGAGGATGTCTAAACGAAGGTGGTTAGGGACAACAAGCAGGAGCTCAGGGCCATCTGGACGGAGATTCTGGCGGTAAAGGATGCCATCCTGGAGTCGAAACAGATGAGTGGTAGGTGCAGGGGAGCCGATCGTGAGACTGTCGATGATGGATTTCAAAGAGGGATCGCGACGCTGCTCATCACCGATGTGGAGTAATCCCGAAATGGACAACAAGCAGGATTGGGGCAGAGGCTCAGGAGGGTCAACCGGATAACGAGATAGACAGTCAGCGTCCCGATGAAGGCGACCAGACTTGTAGACGACGGAGAAAGAATAGTCTTGAAGGCGTAGTGCCCAGCGACCCAAGCGTCCGGTGGGATCTTTCAATGAAGAGAGCCAACATAACGCATGATGATCTGTGACAACAGTGAAGAGCCGTCCATACAGGTAGGGGCGAAACTTCCCAACGGCCCACACAAGTGCAAGGCATTCCCGTTCGGTGATAGAATAGTTGCGTTCGGCAGGCGAGAGGAGGCGACTGGCGTACGCGATAACGCGATCGTGACCGTCCTCGCGTTGAGCCAGTACGGCGCCGATCCCGTGACCGCTGGCATCGGTTCGCACTTCGGTAGGAGCGGCTGCGTTGAAGTGGGCTAAAATTGGGGATGATGTAAGGAGGGATATTAGGGTGTGAAAAGCCTCATCTTGATCGATACCCCAGAAGAACTTAACGTCTTTCTTGAGAAGGTCAGTGAGAGGACGGGCGATATCAGCAAAGCTTTTGATGAAACGTCGAAAATAAGAACAAAGTCCGACAAAGCTCCGCACGGCGTCTGTAGAACACGGAACCGGGAAGTTCTTCACGGCGTTGACATTGTCTGGGTCAGACTGAACTCCTTCAGCGCCGACGAGATGGCCGAGGATCGTAATGCGGCGGCGAGCAAACCGACATTTGGAAGAGTTTAGTTGCAGGCCAGCATGTCGGAAAAGGGAAAGGATGTCCGCAAGGTGAGATAGGTGAGTTTCGAATGATGGGGAAAACACAATGACGTCATCCAAGTAACACAAGCACGTCGACCATTTGAATCCACGAAGTAGAGAATCCATCATTCTTTCGAAGGTCGCTGGCGCATTGCACAACCCAAATGGCATGACCTTGAATTGGTAAAGGCCATCGGGTGTGACAAAGGCGGTGTTTTCCCGGTCCATCTCGTCGACAGAGATCTGCCAATAGCCCGAGCGGAGGTCAATTGAAGAAAAGAACTTAGCCCCATGAAGGCAGTCGAGGGCGGCGTCTATTCTTGGCAGTGGGTATACGTCCTTCTTGGTTATTTTGTTGAGGTGGCGGTAATCGACGCAGAAGCGCCAGCTGCCGTCTTTCTTTTTTACCAGAACCACTGGGGACGCCCACGGACTGCAGGAAGGCTCGATGATGTCTTTATCGAGCATTTTTTCTACTTCTTTTCGGATTACATCGCGTTCCGCATGGGACACTCGATAAGGTCACCTGTAAATTGGCCTGGCATCGCCTGTGTCAATCCGGTGCTTCACTGCATGTGTTTGACCCAAGGGGCGGTTCTGGAAGTCAAAAATGTCAGAATACGATAGAAGAAGCTGGCGTAGTTGTTGGGCTTGTGGTCCTGAAAGTTCGGAGCTGATCATTGCGCCAAATTTCTCCGCTAAGTTCGGGGTATATATGAGGTCACGAGAGGAAGCCGGTAGAGAAGTGTCGACGGTTAGCGCAGAAATGTCAATGTCGTGCAGTGGAGAAACAGAGGCGAGGGAAATTCCTTGGGGAAGTACTTGGGGATGCAATCCAAAATTCAGAATTGGAAGGATGGTGTGGTTGTTTTTGATGGTTACTACAGAGTTCGGCAGGATCACATTGTGCGTTAGGAGAACGTTGGTTGCAGGGGACACGAGGTATGCACCGTCGGGGAGAGGGTGGCGAGAGGACAAGGGAACATGGGTGACGGCTTCAGGGCGCAGACGGATGAACTCAGCGGAACATAACGACGGTGAAACTGAGGACTGTCGTTGTGTGGCCTCCAATGGTTACACGGGCCGTGCACATTCCGGTAACGGGCGGTGTCCCTCCATCAGCGACACGAACATGCGACATGGTTGGCGTCAAAACTTTACGGAGGCGACGACGAAGGGGAGCACTCATTATCGAGATATGTGCGCCAGTGTCTATAAGAGCGGTGATCGGAACGCCGTCTACTTCAACGTCGATTAAATTGTCTCTAGTCGGCAACGTCAAAAGAGGATTTTCGGGTCGGAATGCAGCGTCACCTCTGGGCGCTGCATCCATCAGTTTTCCGGTGAGAAGCGTCGAAGGGGCGCCGACGGTGAAAGGTGTCGGCGCTGCGGCGAACGTGAATGGTGGCGCGGCGGCGGGGGCGAGCGTCCAAATCGGGAGGCAGAGCTACCGGCATTAGCGACGGATTCTGGCGATGTGCGAGGGGGAAAACGGCGGGGCAGGTCAGTCGAGTAACGGTCTGCCGAGAAGTTGTTCCTGGAAACTCGAAGCCAATGGTTCTGACAGTACCGAGCGACATGGCCAACACGGCGGCAGGTGAAACAGATGGGCTTGTCATCGGCGGTTCTCCAGTCAGCGGGATTTCGGTAGCGTGGAGGGCCGGACACATAGCGAGGTCCAGGTGGAGCATAACTGTGGCGGGCGGCAGGAGGAGTCAGAGACAATACTTGCTGCATACCTATGGTGCTAATCTCGTCTCGAACGACAGCTTGAATCAGCGAAATGGCTGGAACAGGGCTGTCGACCGAATGGGGCAGAGTAATGGCAGGAGCAGTGGCTTCCAGTTCGCGGCGCACTATTCCTTGGACTGTGTGTTCGAGTGAGTCGGGGTGAGAAGTCGCGGAAGAAAACGGGGGGGGGGGGGATGGTGGCTCACAGGAAGAAGTCGCAGCGGTGTTGGGCAACCGTTGGAACTGCTGCGTGATGCGGCGACTCTTCGCTTGCTCGAACAGTCGGCATTCGTTTAAGATAGCATCGACTGTAGTGCAGCCCTTACACATGAGCAAGTGAAAAGCGTCGTCAGCTATTCCCTTAAGCACATGCGCAACCTTGTCCTGCTCAGTCATCTTCTCGTCGACCTTAAGGCAGAGAGCCAGGACGTCGTGAATGTAAGAAATGTACGGTTCGGTCGATGTCTGGGCACGGGATGCAAGTTCCGCTTTTGCGCGTAGCTGACGTTGGATGGGATTGCCGAATGTTCTCAAGAGTTCGGATTTACAGTAGTCCCAACTGGTTAACTTGGCTTCATTGGTTTCATACCACGTTTGTGCCGCACCTCTCTAGCAGAAAAGAAGATTGGCAAGCATGAATGTAGGGTCTCAACGGTTGTGGGCGCTGACCCGCTCGTAGCGCTTTATTCAATCTTCGACGTCAACATCGTCCGTGCCAGTAAAGAAACCGGGCTCTCGGGGCTGCGAAACGACGACCAGTGGAGGCGACGACTCGCTCGGCGGAGCCATGCTGGCAGGAGGAATACGACGGCCGCTTCGAAGTTGCGTGATGAAGGATCACGACGCCTTTAGGCTCGGATAGCCGAGACGAGAGGGAGGGGATGTCTGGGCACCTCCACCAAGATGTTACGGTGACGTGAAGGAAGACGTGTAGCCAAGCGGTACAAGAGGTTTCCGCACAGTGTATTTGCAATCGCGAGAGCACCCCGCAGGCAGGCGCAAGATCCTCTTCTACTTCGCCATCTAGCTCGTTTTTCGAGTCCGCGTGCGCTACCGTCATCTTCTTTCGGCTAGTATCTGGCACATGTCCCAATGTGGTGCATAGGCTATGCACGTACCGTAGCAATATTTCGTGTTTGTAGACGCAAATATTTCTGTAAATAAATTCGCTCCCATCCATAGCCCTGCTTGAATTTCTAGGGTCGTAGCTGTTTTTTTTTTGCAATGTGTCGTTTATTATGTGGGCTCACCAACAGAACCAGCACAACGCATTTATGCTTAAATGTGTGCGACGTTTTTACCATTGTGAGCGTCTCAGAATGCGCAGAGCACAAGTGCCGGTGACTGATACTGCGCGCTGAAAGAACAGGGTACTATATTTTTCGTTAGTTGTGGCACTTAACGGAGTTATAATATTGAAAATTGCATCTACGGGACGAAGAATCTTTCTAGTCTACTTCAACATCTTCCTGCCACAACTTAATTCATCTTTAATAGAACGCGCAAAAGTAACGCAATGAGTATGTGTAAAAAGGAAGAAGCTGCTTTATTGCAGTTTTTCACTTGGCTGGCTGGGCACCACTATCCCATTATTGTTTTTATATGGCAGTCATGTTGTTAAACCCCTGAATGCCTGACATTAATTTAAGTAAACCAGCTGAATATGGTCGGAATCCAGTCGATGGGTATCCAGCTGAGCAAGGTTTGCATCAAGCTGCTTGGAATCCAGCTTAGAATAGTGGAGAACCATGTCATGGGTGATAACAGGTAGGTAATGCTGTCCCAAAGGCCGTCGCCGTCCGCTCGATCCGATGGCTGGTCATTTGATGGCTGTTCGATGGTACGGCCCAGGACAGCTGCGTATTTCAAGGAAGATATTTTAACGTATACGAACAGTTCCTGTGTTTTGTCTTTAAACACGAGGGAAAGTTCATCATCAATTGTAACAGTCCCAGGAATACACCACGAATGAAAAAAAGTAGTGTCGGTTTTGTGCGGGCGGGTCTCAGCGAAATTGTTTGCTGATTTTCTAATTGTCGCTATTTGCCCTTTACAGCCTTATAGCTGATCCTTCCAAGGCAACCATCAAACTGTCCTACTCATTGTCACTGACGACCCCTTCCAAACAGTTGTGATGCGGAGGCATTTGTCACTCCTAAGACACCACAATACGCTTTGCTCATCTGAAACACCACGCGCCAAGCTGTAGGCCCTTGACAGAACGACTACATAGCATAGTCACCTATGGGGAACTACTTTTCCTATCTAAACTTCTTTCGTTGTGTTCCTTCTTGTATAATCCCCACAGCTTCATATACGCTGCAGGATGCAGGTCTCTACTATGTACCTGCATTTTTCCTACCATATTTTTACTTATCTATTGTGGCGCTCACATAGCATTTCAGACGTTAAAAGTACCGGGTATTGTGGCTTCGCCTACTTCTGCTAGGAATTTCAGCCGGCGGGCACAGGTAACTTCATAAGCAATGAAACCTCGTGTACGAGTCCCGTAACGCCAGTGGAGAACTGGTGCCGCGTTCATAAAGCCCTTGACTTCTGTGAGACTGTAAAAGCAGTTTGTCACTGGTCGGCACTCGTATACAATTGGTTTTGTCTTAAATACAAGTCCACCACCCCAGATGACCATGAGGTGCCGTTGTTGCTGTTGGTCGTCGACCAGTTTGTTCGATCTGACCTTCATTGTATCTTGAACATCAAAAAGTCCTCTGTCGTGAAATGAAAAATACGTAACAAGAAAGCGAGGCGGCATGCATAAAAACTGCGATAATAAAAACGCTGCGAATGAGCGTTGACACACAAAAGAAAACAATTCTCGAGTCCACCAGCACATCTTTGCTATATGCACAAGAGGCCTCCGCTCAGTGCCAGCGCGCAAGCCTTTCCGCTATCAACACATTTCAGGGAATGAGCTACATAGCGCGATAAAGAACCAGGGACAAGAAAAAGACTACAAACGCCATCAGAATTTTGCCAAGCGTCTTAATCTTCAGGTCCTGTTATCTTCACCGCATAAGTTGCCCATGCTTTGTAAAATAAATAGGCCCAATTCTAAAGCTGTTAGTGTTCGCCCCGTCAATCACCGCAAGAGTTTTGTTGAGTGCGTGGAAGGGGTTATCTACAAGATATCCCTGTCATGCGGTAAGAATTATGTAGGAGAGACGTGCCGCTGTCTGAACTACATGTTGCGGGAGCGTGGTAATAATGTTAGGCACGGTTTAGAGGGGAATATCAGCCGGCATTGTCGTTCCTGTGACCAGGCAAGTTGCACGCCATTGTTCGTCGAGTGTCTTGTTTTCAGCCGTCATAGTCATGCACTTACCCGAGAGATTATCGAGGCAGCTGCAATAATTAGCGAGGGAGATAAGTTCATAAGAGCCCCGTCGATCCTGTTGTCTAAAAATGAGATTACTTATTTGGGCACCCAATTGTGAACTTTTCACTTGGAAGATGGTTTTGTTTTATTGTCCTTGTTATTTGTTTTGATGTCTGCCAACCGCTGGTTTTAATCTGTTTTTGTACACGTGGCTGTATTGCGTTGTCATTGTGATCGAATGTATAATCGATCGAATGTATCGAATGTGTGTTTCTTTTCATTAAAAATTAGTTGGAAATCAGCGCTTGTTTGTAGTATTTTTCTCGTCCCTGGTCATTTTCCCGCTGTGTAGCTCATGGATTACCAAGTAGCCGGAACCCTAACGCTTTTAGGTTAATTTTAGGCAAGATTTGCTTCCAGTCTGGCCGCTCTTTTTGTGCACGGTAAGTATGACACACCGGGGTCTGATCCGACAAGGAAAGAAAGTGCGGTTTTCATTGCAATGAACAATCAACGGCGATATTAATTTAGGCATCCCGCTTCCACCAGTAGCGTTGTTTTTTGTCTCAGTAACAATCGCATACTGTTTGGTTATCTCTCTCTGAGTGGTGGATTATGCAGCTTGTTCAATGCCAACTATATAGAGACTAGCTGGCTTGACACCAACAAATAACCCCTGAACCTTCAGAGAACGCGTCTCCTTTGAGGCGAAAGACTTCGCTCCTAGTGTTCAAGCATACGTGTTTTGGGGCAGAAGAAATTTTGAGGTACAAATAAATTAAAGCCGTTCCACTCAATGTGGATGCTGTCGGAAGTGCAAAGCAGTAATTCGCAATAATGTGCTTTAGCGGCGTTATCAGCTCACTGCTAGAACCCAATGCAATTCAAAATTCCCGCCTTAGCAGTGCTCGCGCTCCCCCTGCCTGAAACTGCGCCAGCGGGACTTCTGTTCTTTCTGTGTTCGCTGTTACTCCCGCACGAGCCGGCGTTGCAGTGCTACTTTTTTTCACTCCCTAACGTAAAAACCGACCCAACGAGTGTTCCTAACTAAATGAACGTGGCAGCTGCCTGTTAATTACACATAGTTCGCCTTAATGTTTTACTTGTGCTAAACAAACGATGGATGTGTGACAAGCGCCTGTGGTTCACTAGTTTTGAACGCTTACGACTATAAAAATCACTCGGCTTTCGAAGCCTTCGGGTTACGCCGCGACGACATCCGCTACGACGGAACGCCTTGGGGCTCTACTTTGGTACAGCGAGCGGACTACGACAATGCAAGCCCCTAAAGGGCTCTGCACTTATTACAAGAGCGGAACCCGGGTTTGTGCACCGGGAAAGCGAAAAACCAGTGTCGGGAGGACTCTCGCAAAAGGGCGATTGAGAGCAGCACTGCAGCAAGGTGCATTACGGCATCCCGTACAGTACAAGCTGCGTTTAGATCTAAACGTACTGCCGGGGCGTACAAGAGGGCCGTTGTGATTGTGAGTGAATGGAAGGAGCCCCAAAGGGGGCTCTCCATAGCATTTGTAAGGGTTTGACTGGCCCGGCTGGAATGTTGCGCACAACTGTCAACAGCAGATAAAGAACATTTAGGTAGGCTAACGCCTAGCCACTGTTAGATAGTTCGAAAGAACTATATAACCACCTTTTTTTTCACGTCAAAAAAACAAAACACCTGTACCTTCAAAACAGCGTCGTAGACAATAACTAAGACAGTATGTTCAGTACCAAATGGCTGTCACATTAGTTTTTGAAACTTGGGGTTACCTTTCAAAGACATTAACCCTTATAACTAGGCTAGGCCCTAGAAGTTGTTTATTGAACATTTAAAATATATTCTACAATATTTCCCAGATTCGTTAGCACGTAAGTCGTTTTTAAATCACTTGCACACTTCATTTCACTTCTTCAAGCATATTTTAATATTCTTATAATTATTGTTTAAACGTCGTAAACCAAGTGGGTGTCGTCAGGGTACACAGACAGGGTGCCCAATCCTCTCAGAAAATATCAAACATTGTGTTCACAAGCGTGAAGTTAATCCATTAAGAACTGGGTATATAAACAGAGTAGTTCGAATTGGTGCACGACATATCACTACGCACGTGAGGAATTATTGATCTTTTGTTAGCAATATCGCAAAGCTTCTGTACAGCTCGAAGCTTGGTACGTGTTGACGGACTGCAGTGAAGAAAATTGGCCCGGCATTCAAAATTTCCCAACAAGGTTTTCAACTAATAATAGTTACCAGAACACTTAAGGATACTAACAGTTCGACAAACATGTCACCCAAGTTCAGACGCTACAGCGCTTGGTCAGCAGGCAGTCTATTGATTTTAGAGCGGGAGGTCTTCTGATAGAGTTACGAGGGCGCCCTGTACGACAACGTTACTCTGTGTCTATCTGTTTACACAACTCTGCCTCTTGTTTTTCACAAGCAAACAGTTAGGTTACTTCGTCTGACTGAAATGTTTTTTTCACAGTTCCGAAGCGAAGTCTCAGTTTTTTACTGCCTCTAAGCTGTGGTCGCTGGTTGGAATATTGCCTAGACCCAAAACGGCCTTAATGATATCGCAATACAAAGGGTGATGTGAACATTAAATTTAAAACTGAGTTTTAAGCTTTACAGCTCATTTTCAATTGCTGCATTCGTAACGCAATCTGTTTATTACTCTGAGGTTTGGTTTCTCTGAGAGATAAAAAGCTGCATCATCTACAGAATTCCGACTTCCTGTTGGAAGTCCAACCAACGCTTGCTTTCCGGACAGCTATTGCTGATACTTTTCATTTCTGATCTGTACTCGAAATTGGGCAGTGTGTCGTGTCTTACTCATTGAAGAGAGTTGTTCCGGATCAGCCTCATGAACTGTCGATCTACCTTGACCAAAAGGACAAGGCGCTTTTTTTTATTTTCAGTGTATTTTTTCGCGTTCATATTTCCAATTCTCACTCTTACACTTGCACACCTACGTACTGATTATCCTAGGGTATTATACACGACACTTGCAAGCATGTGTGCTAGAAAGGTAAATTCCAACTGCTTCGGTGAAAGTATCCCATGCCTTCAGTTCACACCGGCACAAATTGTTACCCTGCGATATTCGCTGTAAATTCTTGCTTACGCGCGGAACACATAATGTTCTCGTACGGAGTATACTCCTACAGCGCTTCCGCAATATAAAAAGGAACGCGAGTACCTGTAAAAACTTGAGGCATGTTTCCTCGTGCAATATTTCCGCGAATATCACACAAAAATACCCGCGGGACAGAAGCCATTGCTTGTTCTAGCTACGGAAATCTATCATAGCTACAAAACATTATGGGGGTTTCTGGTAGGGTAGTATGTCTAGGTTTTACCAGAAGCATGTTAAAGTGTTGTGCACTGATGATCCCGCCTTGGTTCGGAATTGAAGTGGAATTTGAGTGTCTCTGTATAAAACCTAACAGCCACTAGACCCTCTTTACGCTCTCTGTTTGTATGTGCAGGACTTATACTACTCTTTACAACAAAAGGAACCTTTCTCTGTTGTTAGGAATGGCATCGATCACTTCGGCCCTGTGGCCTTTGAACTCTCTGCCGGTATGAACGAAGACAATCTCGGATCTATACAGCAGTTCATCTATCCTTCACTGCAGTAATTTTAATACTTTTAAGGCGTGAGCATCCCCTCTTGCATAGCCCCTACTTTAGGAAGCGTGTTTTTATCGTTTGTTGTGAGTTGCATTGCTGCGCAACTTGAAGCAGATTTTTATGCTTAGGTTTTTAGATACATAGATGACTTTCCTGCGGTCTTAAAAGATGTAGATCTTGTGGATGCCAACCATCCGGTCAGCCATGTGTTAGGAACTTTCCTGTACTGCGGATTTGATCTATAGTTTACTTTTGAGTTGGGGAAAAATGGATGCTTGCAATTTTTGGACATCAACAATTCCTTCCTACAAAGAGCAGGTGTCCTGCTCCCACCAGATTCCTGCAGCTGTACAGCGACAGATACAACGCCTGATTACTGCCGGCTTCCGGAAGATGACCTGGCTTCGCTGCAGGGTACCTTGTGAAAGAGCTGCTCTATACGAGCTTTCTGGGCAGCGCGAGAGCTGATTCAGGACACAACACGGACTGCGGTGGTCCCTGACGTTCACCAATTGTCACACCGCCTCAACATGGAGCCTGGGAGGTGAGGTGTCCCCGTCACTTTTTCTGCACCGGGATGTTTGTCACATGTGTAACATCGTGAATGAGGAGAGTAAAGGGGCTGGTTGTCAGAAGTAGTACTCTGATTGCTTCACTCATTGCGAGGTTACGGGGGCCCGCCGCGGTGGCTTAGTAGCTAAGGCGTCGCGCTGCTGAACACGAGGTCACGGGTTTGATTCCTGGCCGCGGCGGCCGCTTTTCTGATGGAGGGGAAAAGCAATAACGCCCGTGTGTACGAGATTTCGGCGCACGTTAAAGATCGCCAGGTGGTCGAAATTATTCCGGAGCCCTGCACTATGCCGCGCCTCATCGCCTACGTTGCGGCGGCGCGTTAAACCCTACAACCAATCGACCAAGCAAGGTTACAAGGGTCAACGCCGCCTGTATAAAAATGGCCAAACAGCCACTCTGCTCTTGTATTCCCTTTTCCGCTCCGTAGCACTCCTGCGTGCTTTCGTGTCCGCCAGCCAGCGCCGCTTCTCTGAAACTATGCAAAATAGTTGGCAATGGGTCTAGTGCTCGCCAGCCGCCGCTCTTAGGTCTTCTTGTTTGTCACCATGCCTGTCTGTCATGGCTTGCCGCTGATAAAACCGTCGGCGCCACGGCGCACGCAAAACCACTTGTGCTGCCGCAGCCTGATGCCGGCTTAGCGCGCTTACATACTTAGATCAGGGACCCGACATTTTTCAAGCGTGCATTACCCCCTCTGTCCCCTCTGTATTTCGGCCTTGTTTTGTTCACGCTGTTCGCACTCCTCGTAGGTATGTTAATATGCAAGAGCAAAAGAAGAAAACTATATAAGAAAATAAAATGCTATGTCTTTTGCTTGCAGGTCCTCTTTGTATTTCGCCTTGTTTTTCGCCGGCGTATATAACACGTCCCGAAAAGTATTTTTAGCTACGCCACTGGCCCTGTTCCTTATTAAAAGTCATATTACTACAACTACCTGTACCGCGGAAACAAACAGCTTTATCGCGAAGCAAACGGTATCAAGCTGCAAGAATACCAAGCCGTTCAAGAAAGAAGAAAACTCCGTCAGTCGTCTTTTGAAAGATGCAGCAAGTATAAAGAAAGGTACACCACGGCCGCTCAATGGGAACCTAGTTCCCACCGAGCGGCCGTCTATACACTTCGGACGAGATTAGCAGTGGCCCCAGAACTAACGCCTCGTCGCGACTAAAATGATAACGAAACGGCTCTTTAAACTCAACAGGCAGGCTAACAGGCCCACGCGTACAGGTGGGAGCAGCGTTCGCGACTCGTAAGCAGTGATGAAGGCGGGTGATGATGATGATTGATTGATGTTTGGTTTTGGTTTCCCCTTTGCAGCGGGGTGATGTCATGTCATCTTACCAAAAAGGACTAATATAACTATGTTTTATACTATTGGTTTAATACTAGCGCTGCTTAGGGCAGTCAGAAAAAGCCTATTATGCACAAAATACTTTTTTTTCTGTTCCAGGTGGTAACTTTCTTAGGCAATATCCGCCCCCCCTGCTTTTCTTCCCCCAGCATTCTAATCTTCTTTTCGTCCCCTCGACAGCCTTGAACTTAGCTTCCTCTGTTCTACCCTTTAATCCTAGGGCTTCTGGAAGCCGAATATTTCCCTCATGTAAATTTGGATGGATACCCTCACGTTCTAACACAATATGCCGCATAGTTTCTGTTTGGCTTCTGCAGACCACGCATGCCCCATCATTTTGTGAATACTTCCCCACAAACTCTTAGTTCACAACCAACCTGCTCTAGCCTCAAAAAGCAAAGCACTACCCTGGGAATTATCATACAAATTGTCCTTTCTGATGTTCAATTGCGCAGCCCTGCACATGTCTAAGGACGCTTTAGCTTCCATTTGTTCTCTCCATATATTCGTTTCAATCTGCCTTGCCTCTTTTTTGGTTACCTTGGCTGTTTTCGCATCTCCACTGTTCTTTGGGTATTTCATCGTTAGCCTCCTAGCGTTTCTTAATCACTGCGTGTCCACGCTTTTCAAGTATAGGTACCTAAAAACCTTATCTGCCCATCTTCGTTGATCCATTGCCCTCAACCTCATCTCAAAGCATATATTGCTCTGAGCTTCTCTAACTTCAAACGATGCCCAGCCCATATCTCCCTGAACTGCTTCGTTAGTTGTTTTTCCATGCGCGCCTAAGGCCAAGCGTCCTACAGTTCTCTGGTTCACTTCAAGGCCTGATAGAACGTCTGATTTTAAGCAGACTACAACATTCACAAATGTGTGACCCGGAACCAGTACTCCTGTCAACATTCCTCTTACTACTTCATATTTGTTATACACCCACAGAGCTCTATGCTTCATTATAGCTGCGTTTCGCTTTCCCTTAACCTTTAGTTGCTCCTCGTGAGTTCTTGAGTAGTTATCCCCTTTGTTTATCCACACTCCCAAATATTTATATCCCTTCACTCTAGGTAATTCGCCTTGCTGGAAGACACTGCGTCAGTGGTAGCATCATTGAAAACCATTATTCCTAATTTTTCCGCACTGAAATTTAACCCGAGGTAGGTGGCTTCCCGGCCGCTAATATTTATTAGCTGTTGCGTATTGGTCTAGTAACCAGCTAAAAGAACAATGTCGTCTGCGGACAACATTCCCAAAACACGCTGTTGTACTACTTCGCCTTGCAGCATATTGGTTAGGCTGAACCCTAGTGGTGGTATTGGGTGGTGGTTGTGGGATCAGGTGGCGTTAGCCTGGCTGGATATGCCGGAAATTGCTCCGCCCAAGCTCCTCCTAATTAGCCAAAAATAGTGTCTTTTTACCACAAGTTTGCCAGCTCCGTCTCCTCAAGGAAGCTTAGGAGAAAGCGTGACACGTCTCTTCGCAGCATTCAATGTCCTTTTGGAAAGGCGATGTGGTCCAGAGTGCTGTGTGGGGCTGCCAGCTTTCGAATTGCTGAGAGTATTGCAGTCCGCTCGACATCATGCTCTGGGCAACAGATTGCGTAGTGGTGTACATCCCCTATCACTGGACATCCCCTATCACTGTACATCCCCTATCACTGGATCGCACGAGGCCCACCTTGAATAGCCATGCTGTGGTCTTCGCTGAGCCCGTTCGGATGCGGTACAGCAATGTTGCCTCCGATCTTGTAAGCATCTTTGTGACACAAGGATGGTGATAGGGATTTCCCAGATACTTGAAATGTTCGACCACTGTTCACCTGAAGTCGTTCCAGTGATTGGGGGAAACTTTAACTGTCGGTGCAAATTGCAGCGCACTCCATGCCATCTGATGAGCGGCGGTCTGATTGCCCTTGACGCCAACATGGGATGGAATCCATTGAAACCGCACATTGAAACCCTTGCTGCTAAGTTCTTGCACAAGCCGTAAGGAACGCGGACAGTCCTTTTTCGTGGGGATTCCATGCTGCAAAAGTTGTAGTGCTGCTTTTGAGTCAGTCAGAATTACAACTTCCTGCGGCTTGTACGACTTACGTTTTCTCAAAGCAGCCGTGATGGCAATGCACTCGGATTCGTTGGAGGACACCACATGATCAAGGCGTGCTGTCCAGAAAGCCTGGGCATCAGGAATGATATACGGCGCTGCACTAACCCCCCTGTACGGATCGACTGAGCCATATGTAAAAATGTGAAGGTGATTGGAATAAGTGTTCTCCAAATGTTCAAGAACCAAAAATCTGGCTGCTTCCACTGGCGTGTTTCACTTGACTCTCATGTGAGGATCATGTAGCTGACACTGCAGGCTCTCGTAAGACCATGGCGGCATTGAGATGGGAAGTATCCCCGGCCACTGATGGCACAATATTTTCAGTGTTAAGAGCAGTGTGCGCATGCTGTATAGGTAGGCTTCCTTGATCGAAGCCGCCGTATTGTGGCTCTTCCAGCACTGGTTTCCCCAAGGCGCATTACATGCGTCAGTAACCTCTGTGACGCCAACCCTACTTGACTTTCTTCCAGTTTTTTTTCTAACCCTGCCATGTAAAGCATGAACAGTAATGGGCTCAAAGGGCATCCCTGTTTCAGTCCACGATGGATGTTGACCGGCTGGGCGCATTTTTGTCCTTCCCATGTAAGGTGTACTGTATTGTCTTCATAGATTGATATAAGGAACTGTATTAACTCGCCATCTAATCCCTAGAGTTTCAGCATTCTCCAGAGCCGTTCTCTGTTTACGTTGTCATATGCCACTTTAATGTCCAAGAACGTAATCCATAATGGTCTATTCTGTGCTTTCGCAATTTCAATGCATTGCGTTATCACAAACAAATTGCCATCCATTCGCCTGTCTTGTCTAAATCCATTCTTCAGTTCCCCAAGTATTTAATTTTCTTCCATCCATGCCTAAATTTCTGATTTTATTCCCTGAATTACGAATCTTTACACCACTGACCTTACTCTGAGTGGTCTGTATGAATCAATGCTGGCTTTTTCTCCTCTGCCTTTATATATAAAATTCATCCTACTTTCTAGCCAGTCCTCTGGTATTTGTTTGGTTTCCATCACCTTATTTATTGCCCTCATAAACGATTCCTTACTTTTAGGTCAAAGCAGTTATATCAGTTGCATTGGTATTCCGTCCGGTCTGCTGACTGCGGGGAAACCTGCGTCGCTGCTCTTTTCCAATCAAGGTTGCTCAAGCTTGTTTCCCTTTCCGCAGTCTTCTGTGACGCTGATGTTAACGGTTCAGGCTTCCCTACCATTATTGCCCTAAACGCCTGACTAATCACTCGATGAATACGCGCCAACGCGTGCTCTCCTTTTAAATGTTTCCCCTCCTGATCAATCACGAATTTTTGATGTATATCGTTTTTTGAGCTTAGTATTGTATTTCTACATGGTTCCAAAACTTCTTGGATGCGCTTTTGTCCTTCTTCCGTATTTCTGCCATACATTGTTCGCTTTTCTGCTTAATCTTTGCTTGCACCATTTTTTGCACTTCTAGTTTTTTCCCCCGGTAGGTATCTAATTTTTCCTTCACTACCTCGGGTGTCATACCAGTTCTTTTTGCTTGTCTATGTTCTATCAACGCCTGGCTTGGCTGGTCAATGGCCCCTTTTATTTCCTTATTCTACCAGCTTCTCGGCTTTCTCTTCCCTTTCCATGGGTTTTGTTGCTTTGCTTCCTTCATCTTGCCCTTTAGGAACGCAATCATTTAATCGTAATCCCATTTTTTTGGGTATTTTTAATTTCATCTTCCATTCTATCAGCGATGATCTTTAACTGATCATTGTTGAAATTAGTTCCTCCTATTGTACCTATTTCTAAATTTGCCCGGGTTGCGCCTTCAAAGTGCGAGGTAAGCAGCTTGTGGTCCCTTCCTATGCTGTCTGTTATATTTTCATCTATCCTCATTTCCCGGAACCTTTCGGATACTGTCTCGGATACTAAACTGTAGTCTATGCTGGACTGTTTGTTTCCGATTTCCCACGTTATTTGTCCATCACTCTCCCTTTCCGTGTTTACTAATACGAGCCGGTTTTCCTGACATAGATCTATCACTAGAGAACCGTTGTGGTCTGTGTATCCATCCAAACCTTCTATATGGGCATTGATATCTCCAACTAAGATTCTTTCCCCCGAATCTTTGAACTCGTTTATATCCCTTCTAAAACGGTTGACCATTTCCTCATTTTCCTCCCTAGCACTACTTCCGTTCCACAGATACACCACTTCTAACCATGTATTTTTCCCCTCTATGGTGCCTCTTACCCATAGATGCTCTTTACAGCTTTCATGCACTCTCTGCCAGTCGGTCCCTTGTTTAATGAGCAAACACCTCCCCCTCTCTTTATTCCTGTGGTCCTGTTGCAACCTTCCCAGACATAGTTGTCTATGACAGGTGGGGCTTCTAGGTATCGGAGGTGAGTCTAGGCTAAAGCGTACACGTTTATTTCTTCCCATTCAACTTGGTTTTGCATTTCCACCCACTTATCAGGCTTTCTCCCTGCCTGCGTATTTATGTAGCTGAATAAATATTTATTGCATTTGTATTTCCCTTTCCGCTCGCGAGGTCTATTTTTGTCTTTTACAAAATTGTTCGCTTCCCCTTTGTCTCCTAGTTTGCCTTCCTTAGCTTCGCGGTGTCCCCTAAAAAAGCTACGCAAGCCCACCTAAACGCCACCCCACCTTGTTTCCTAGCCTGGGGCAGAAGTGAATCCCGTCCCACTGAAAAGCTTGCCTATGTCCAATGCTACCCACTGCCCTGTTAACATCTATGCCTTCAAGCCCAAGTTCCCTGCCACGCCTCACGATCTCACTGTTACCAGCGGCTACTACCCGTTCGGTGTGCACGCCCTGCTTCATCTACTCCGGCACGCTGCAGATTGCAATGAGCACATTTCGGGCCGTCGCCCGCAGGTCCTTTACCCCCTTCGCTATCTCCTGGCCAAGTTTTCCCTCCTCTCCCTTTAGAACATGGTTAAGCCCCGCGGCAATCAACAAACGGTTTCTAGGTTTACTGGACAAGGCCAGCTGCCCCTTCGCTGGAGTCATCACCGTCGGCATCGTTTGATCGGGGAAGCAGCCCACCTTCACACGCTTATCCCCCTTTATCCTTTCCACTATGGCAGCGCTGCTCCTCTTCATGTTAGAATCACCCGCAATGATTACCACGCTATCATCTGCCACGTGCTGCTCTTTACCCGTACCCGGCTTATCAACTGGTTTTGCTGGCCTATCTTGCAGCACGTGGGAGTAGCTGTTGCCTTTCGTTGATTTCACCCCGTGTATCACCTCGGTGCATGCCTCCGCTTCGCTGCATGGGCCGAGGTGTTCGTCATTTTTTGGCGAAATGACGGTCCTTTCTAGCTTCCTCTCACCTGCTTGTAACTTTCCCTCAAGGGCCCTCCGTTTGTCGCGTTCGTTAGTTAGCGCTGCCTCCAGTTCTGCGACCCGCTTAGCTAAGCCCGAATTATCCGCTTCTACCCGTTCTAGCCGCGACACCACTAAGCATAAACGACACGTACCTGCCACTTCGTCTGCCTCGCCGCCATCCCGCTGAAACTCCTCTGCATCTACTTGCCGCAGACAGCTACCACACTGCACCAGTTTTCTACAAGTCATCTCGGCTGAAAAACCCGACATAACGACAAAGAACCCTGCAGGAAAATATAGCTTCGGCTGTCCTCCGCTGCCTCTGCCATTCCGCTGTCCTTCAGTGTAGAAATACGCTGCTGTCGGAGCACCATAAAAGCACGTCCAGACAAGTTAAACTGCGGTGATTAAATTATCATGCCACGGATCCTATACTGGCGCGGCGTACATTAGTTTTGATCTGATTAGTGTTTTGTATAGACGAAGCCTAAAGAAGACGGCTGAAGAAACGTTTCGACAAAAATAACCTAGCGTACGATTCGCCTTGTTAATAATGTATTCGATGTATTGCGTCCAAGTGAAGTTGTTTGTAATATGAACACTTAAGTGCTTATAAGAGGATACAGATTCACATGGGATTCTCTTCAGGTAATATACTGGCATACAACTAGTATTGTTTAATATGCGCATTACTTTACATTAATTGACGTTAGGTTTCATTAACCATTCTTTGCACCACTTGCAATAGTTAGATTTCATTCGAGACAGTTAGAATTAGTATCAGTAATTACTTCCCGAAAAATTAAGCGGTCATCGGCAAACAAATGAACATTGGAGGATATAAGAGAAGGCTGATAATCATTATAAATAAAAAACAAAATAGGTCCCAGAACAGATCCCTGGGAAATCCCACAGAAAACCAGGTTGAGTGAGAGAGTTATGATCGTTAAGTGAAATGAATTGAAAGCGATTATTAGGAAAAAATTCAATCCACTTCATGATGGCGTCATCCTGTTGCAGTTTGACTCCTTTTGTGCAGTAGTAGTCTGTGGCGCACTTTGTCAAAAGCTTCGGAAGAGTTTAAATAAACACAGTCAGCTTTTGATGGTTGGTCTATAATGCAATGCAACTTGTGAGTAAAAGAAACTGTGTTTCGCATGATAGTGGTTTGCGAAAACTGCTGCGCAGATGTAAACAAATTTAATTCAAGGAATGTGAATACATTTTGGGAATATAATATGTTTCAGTAATTTGCAGCACGTTCTAATTAAGCAAATGGGGCGGTAGCATACGGGTGAGGTTTTTTGGCCAGATTTGATAAAAAAACACCCTCCCTATTTTCCGCTGTATAAATAGCCTCAGATGTGTTAAGTGATTGCTTCAATATTTTTGTTAAAATAATAGAACTAAATAACTGGTAATCGTCAAAAACTTCGAGTCTATTAAAAGGTAACCTTTAGAAAAGTGGTATTTAAGTCCAGCAATTAACTTAGCCAAACCTGATGCTTCAATCAATAAGGAGGACAATACAGGCAAAGTCCAACTGATGGAGAAAATGTCGTCGTGGCAGCAGGGAAGAAGCCATTCGGCTGCAATTATGGTCGTGAAGGTACCGTAAAGCTTCGCTACCTTTTAGTCTTACGCGTTAGTGTTAGCTTGCTTCATTTCTGGTACGCCATGGTCCTTTGTTTTGGCTCTGGTGGCCTTACTAAAACTTACGTTCATAGATGCTTGTCATTAGGGTATACCAATAGAAAACTTATGTATTAACCTACATTTTAAAATGTTCACGCTGGATGCCTGGCTCTCAGGGAGCAGGTTCCACTGTTTTGCGAATTTCAACACTTGAGAGGAAGCGCGTCGTCCTGTGTATTTCTTTTCTCAGTCAACGTCTTTCCGCGCCTTTTTTCGAGATTTATCAACACCAACTCGCCTAATTTTCCGTCCTGTTAAACTTGAGAAGGACACAATGTGAGCCTAGTTGCAGCCATGTGCTCCACTACAGCTGGAATTTTCTCTGGTAACTTTAGTAATTTCACAATTACGACTGATAACAATTGCAAACACAATTTACTCTCGCGAATTCTGCTCGTCTAAAGATATTAGGTAGACAAAGAAAATCGTTGGAATAATTCCAACTTACCACAAAACAGCCAAGCAGAAGCCAGAATAAAAAGTGCAACCTTGGAGGCCATTTCTGCCTTTTGCTGCAAACAGAATTGGCGATGTCGTTTGCTTAGACACTGTCATGCATTGCTGTAATAAAAAATCGCGCACACAGTGCGTGCACAGCGTGAACAACATCTGTCGCGATGTTCGTTGTCACAGAAAAAAATTAGAATAAATCGCAGACTTCTTGTGCGTCAGTTAGCACTAGTTTGAAATGTGAAAGTGGACATAATTCACTGAGGCATATAGGTGAAAACATCGTAGGTCCTACAAACACGTTATGCAGCTTTTCTGTATCAGAACATGGAAGCGATGTCTGAGGCCTCGTCACAAACTAAGGCACACTTAATGTCACCTAAATGTCAATTTTCTAAGTACAGTGCGTTTTCTTTTTCTTTAGAAAAAACTTGCTTTCGTTTGTATTTCCTGTTTGGTAATCTCATGAACAGATGAATCGATATCTAGCATTCTTTTTGAAAGTAAAACAACCGCAACATGTTGCACACTTCTGTACGCAGATTACAAAGCGTGCGCTCGTTTCGACAACAGTGAACGCCGCGATCAGCGGACATGTCTGCGCAGGTCATCCTAAAGACGCCCAAGAAAATTCGTTAGAGACAAAATTAAAATATACAATCTCATTCCACGTAAGCTTATTTGGTACGGAAACAGCATCAGATAGGTATATAGAATTTTTCAGTACACAAGAGGCCTGCGGTGTGGCCTCATGCAGTTGCCTCTCTAAGCATTCTATTTTTACTTTGCCAGCCATGTATTCATCGAGCAGTCAATCATTGTGATTCTAAAGAATGTTTCCCCAATAAAAAGAATAGAGTTAAACAATAGGTATAACGAGACAACCAAACAAGAACACGGAAGAATTAATGGTTTACACAGGTAATTTCGAACAGAGGATACGAGTTAATCCACGGCTCTGAACTAACGTATCCCTCTCCTAATATGCGTTATTTGTGAAACCATCTCTTTTGAATTTGTGTCTGATACATTGCTGTTCCTTGTGTTATGCGGACTTGTAAAAATATTTCAAGCGGGAGATCCCATTCACTGGCTGGCGTACATCAACCACACCTGTCTCTTGAGTGAAGATGTTTAACAGGTTGTTTATGTCATCACGTGCCTCCTTCGGCGATTCCAGTTGTGATGACTCATACTTTGAATGACTCTTGTTTCAGCACCACTGCTCTTCTGCCTCGGGCCTGCAAACACACTCATTATCTTTTCTTGTGCTTTCCAAAAAACTGGCCTGTAGATATTAAACCGTGCGATAGCTCTTTTGTGAAAAGCACTGCCGAGTTGTCATCTCAAGTCAAAGTCAAATTATCAGTACAAAATTAGCTTCAGAATTCGTTTCCCCTACTTATAATTCCTGTGCGAGAACGTGAGTGCTTTCATAAAACACGCCTTTGATTTTACCTCATCCCAACAATCGATTTCTTGCTATCGCCAGTTGCATGTAAGTGTTCTCACTAACAGCAGTTCTATCGAACAGCACGTTTTCCTAACAGGCAGTCTCTCGAATTCAACTCAAGACTCAGGCCCATAAAGGCGGTAAAAAAGAATAATTTTGTGCCTGCGCCTTCTGTGCGCATCTACTCAGTGCCCGTCAGTCGGCGGAAATGGACATCCCCAAAATTGTTGAGTGCATTAGCTATCATGAGTAATTGCTTCGAAATGAAAGGAGGCGATGACAATTCCGACACTGAATGCTCTCTGACGCCCTTATCCTACCTTTAACTCTCGAACCCTGTTCCTAACAGTGTTTGTTGAAGGTATGTACGTTGTTCTGAAAATGGAGTACACGAGCATCACGTCTTCAGCAGTCAGAGAATGCTTAGAAAAAAATTCTAACGCAGTGTCTGTGCGCGAACGTGTATACTTACCTCAGTTATTTTATGCCTCCCATAATTTTTCGAGATGAAAAGCAGAAAACCAAATTGTACCTCAAAAAGGGAGTGCTGGCTCCATATCAAAAAGCATTTGACGTCACATTTGACCTGGGACTGCGGGTTTAACATCGTTTTAAAGCAATAAATTTCGGTAATACATGTAAGATATAAAATGTATTTCTATTAGCCTTTGTTTTTGCCAAAGATTTGTGAAGATGCGCGAATATGTTTGTGATTTAAACCTCTTATTTCGTCATTGCTCATTGCTCATTATTTCATTGCTTCTGCTCATACTGCTTCGCTATCAGCCTACGGATGAGGGCAGTACCGGCCTACGTGAATGGTGTACAACATCGTACATTAACAGATGACAATTACCAAAATGTAACGAGTAATATCATAAGTGTAGGTTCGAACGCAGCTTAGTCCACCACCCCACGACTCAAGTTTTGCCCAAATGCAGCCATAAACAACAAATTTTTTTGACGTCTCGCCGCAACAAGAAGAAAACGATGCGTTATTTTGACAAATGGTTCATAAAGTTGCGAAATATTCCATTTTTTTATTTCCTCGTTAATACCTGCACAACACATTGCTTCTAAATGGTCCATGTTCATAACAAAGGCATGAAAAACAGGCCCGTGTTATAAGTTTTTTGGTAACAAAAGGGCTAGAATTTGCGCGTGTCTCGTCAAATGTGTGCCGCCACCCCCTCTTCTTCCCGCCCCCGGGCACCAAATGATCAAATTTAGCGTCACAAAACTTACACGTTTTCTGCCTGACGACTTCGCCTGAAGGTTGAAGTTACATTTGCGTTTCAAAAACAGTGCAAGGTGAACAAGTGTTTTATAGCGGCCAAGCCCACCAATTCAAGCAAAAAACGTCAGCAATGTTTTTTTTAAATGTATAGCACTTCCTTCGTTGTTGAAACATGACGTCAGTGGAGAAAAAAACTTTCATGTAGGTGCGCCCTCACATCCCTCCCACTGAACAGGAAACTATGGCGCCATTTTTTATAAATTTATGTTGAACTAAAACCGAACACAAAACGGCTTACAAAGAACGGTGAGCCATCCTCTTCGAACGTCCTCTTTCGAACCGCTGATGTGTACAGCAATGTCACTAGAACAAATGCATATGGTGCGCATCCTGCGCTGAGGATGTGATGCAATGCCAACGTGTGCTATGTGGAAAGAGCAAAGAGTCGCTGATTCTTACGTTGGGTCAAGAGCAATCTGGCTCTTATCATACCTTGGCACCGGGAGTCGTGTATGCGGATAAATTGTAAAACACAAACTAATTGCTCAGAAAAGCACGACACCTACAATACTCTAAAAATATCTGTGTACCAAAATTTCTACGACCTCCGTTCTTTGATAAATATTGGCATAATTGTAAGCCACAACTTTTGTTTATCTAAAACTTTCTTAGTACTAATAAAAATCTCGCTAAGTGGCGAAATTTCGCAACGTGCACCTTTTATGTTTTAGTATATAAGAAGCTGCCCTCTCTTCATCAATAACATGATGTTACTTAGGAGTACGGACAGATGAGCGAGTTGTAAGAGACACGTGACGAAAACAAGCGCAGAAAACGGAAGGCAAATGAAGGAACTGCACAATATTGGCGCTTACCTTTGTCTCATGTTTCTTTTTTTGTTTCTCTTCCATCGCAGCATTATGTAAGTTGAATTTTTTTCCTGGAGAAGTAAGGGGTGAACACCACCTCATCTTACGCGGACAGCTTGGTTTCCTACAACTTCCTTCTGGGGCCCTTGGTGGTTTCTCTCGCGATGTGACACATTGCGTCAGGAGTGCTTAGATATCGTGTATTCCAATTAGGTGGTAACGCCTGCATCTGCAGTGACACGATTTATTAGAAGCTAACACTTATGCACACTCCATGATCCCATGTTCTATAAACACCACCGGCCAAAATAGTTGGCAAATTCTTGGACCAATGCAGACGGTCCTGCATCATGGTTTGGTCAATACAAATTTATGAACAGTTTTATCGTTTTCAAAAAATTGGATTACCATTCGGCACACTCGTTTTTAAGTCAAATGGTAATGTTCTTCGACGTTAAAATATTGTAGGTGTGTTGCTCCTTCAGGTCCCCTGTATGTTTGAATGGGTATTGTTTACAAAGACACGATCGATGGTTATCAGTGTCAAAGAATTGAATTACCCAAGATTGGCCCGTAGATGATACATTCAGTCTGGGACGAAAGGTTCTCTAACTGGCAGTTGAGACACGTTTGTAATTGAAGGTAGTGGGAAAAAAATTACTGAAATAGAGTGCACGAAACAAAACACGTTTGTGGTAATTTGCAATGGATCATACTTCCTAGCCAATTAGCTGAATGAACCTCAGGAGGATCCAAGCTTTGTTCTTGCTCACAAACATACAGCTGCCTGTGTCCCTCCCGCGTCATAAGTATCTTACTGTTTCTGTAACAAACAAACCCATTCCGGTCTACCACTAAGGACTCCGGAGAGGACCTATTTGGCCGTTTAACGTCCTCGTCTAAACCTTGAACCAGCACAACGGAGATGCAATCCGTCAGTACGGGCATTGAACCTATAACTGCGCGTGCACGTCCCCCTCCTCCCTCCCACTTTTCTCTACTACAAACCTGTGCACGCATAAACCGGCAACCGGTCATGTGCGCGTGTTTAGAAGTGACAGACACGGTCGAAAATATACCCTGACAGACCTCGGACGATGTGATATTTGCTCACGCTAGCGTTTCAAGCGTGCAAGTTTCTGTTCATCCGGGAGGGATTCGCCGCTACTCGATGAGGTGAATTTGAGCGAATAAGGTGGTGCCAGCTGCATACTGTTGTTTTTGCGCCCATTCGCACAGTTCGGGCCAACCCTTCAATTCGTGCTCTTCTTCCTCCAAACAAATGGCAGGCATCCGTCCCATACGGAGTTTAAACCTGGAAGCCCTTGAGCTCTATTCTCACGTACAAACATATGGCCGTCCGTTTCGTTTCCCCCTCGGCGGCACATGACTGTCTGTGTGAGATGTCTGTGTAACACATCAACCCACACCAGAACCGCTCGATTAAGGACAGCCGGCTCTGCGGATTAAGCCATGTAATTTCGGCATCTAAATTTCCCACCAGCACAACCGGCATATCATCGATAGTGGCATGAAACCTAGCTGTGAGTGAACGCCCCCCTTTTTTCCACCCGCAAACTGTGCTCGCATAAACTGGCAACCATTGATGGTACATACTTAGGCGTGAAAACACTAGCGAAAATGTCGCTCGGAAGGCCTCTCAAGCTAAAAAAGAAATATGGGCTGACGCGGGCGTTCCAACTGGGCAAGTTTCCCTTCAACCGGGAGAGATTTGCAGCTACTTGGCGAAGTGGAATTTGAGCTGAAACGGTAGTGGAGGTTTCGGTCGTCTTAGGGGGCAGCCCTCTGGCAGCCGGTACCTGGGCTTTGCGGGAGCGGGGTATGTTTATGTCCGCATGACCGAGTGAGCGAACGCAGCCGCGACGAAAGAAAGAAAATGGAGGGGAGCGTCTAGCGAAGGCTTAGTGTAGTACGACACCTGCGGCTACGTCGCCATCTTTCTCAATGCCTTTCCCTCGCACATGTCTCATGCGCCTCCGTCAAGGAGCGCCCTCCCCCTGACACTTTCCCAAGACGCTGTTTCATTTTCCGCCAATTCAAACCACGTGATATTTGCGCGGGAGGTCCAAGCACGATTTGCAACATGCTGGCGGGCGGCGGCAGCGCGCTGAGGAAGCAACAGATTAGCGAACGCCACCGTGCGTTCGCTGATCACGCGAACACTCCCTGAGACGCAGCAGAAATGCGCCGTGACTGAGAAGATTGAAGCTCGCGCTGCGCACAAATTTCTTATTAGGGAGTATAGTAATCGCCAGCGGATCTCTTACGCCCATCCGTGCATCTGTTTATGTTTCGCAACCATCTGATAACCGCACTACCGCCGTTAGCTGCCGCCTGCGCAACTTGCCAAAGGGGCATCGGTGGAGGCGAGGGGAAAATTACTTGTGAAAGAGGCGTCAGCGCTGTGAGGAGAAGCTCCGGAGCGGCGCCGAGTAAATCGTTGACACCGGAATGAAAGCTGAGAGGAGCAGGGGTGTTTACACATATACTGATTTGCACTAATAACGAACTATGGACATATAGCCATTCAATGACTTAACTTGGACTTAACGCCAAACGTTTTGAACTACTAGAAACACGCAAGAGGACGCAAAGGTTGTTTAGGGGCTAGTTGGTATACTGTTCAGTTCGATATTAACGTGCGCTGCATATTTGAATAAGGGACAGGGGCAGAGAAAAATGCAAAAGTATTAGTGCTTTAGACACGTCCCTTCAAGGCAGATAAACGCTTTCGCGGAAATGGGTCCTTGTCATCCCCCATGAACGACGTCTTGGGACATGCCTGCCTAAGGTACAGCTTTTCCTTTTCGGTCAGCAGTACCGACGGGCTGCTCACTCACGTGCTGCGTTTTGAGTCTATCATAAGGGCTTCCATTATGTCTATCGGCAGCTTCTTTTTGTTTTTTTTCTGTAATAGCAACATCAAGCAGGTTTGCGCTGCATCTGCACTGTAAGCAATGCATACTCAGATTTCCTGACGAGGCCGTCGTTTTCAAAATCGCTACGCGTTCTATGGCCGCATCGTTCATGCGCGGGGTTATCTAGCCAACATATTCTTTTCCACAGGGTCTCAGCGGTATGCTGTAAACAACGCCTTCGACGCGCTCACAATATCTTGTCTGGTGATTCGTCTTGCATATTCGCTCGTCGGAGGCCTTGTTTACTTGGCGGCACAACCTCTATGCTTTCATGGGTTCTCAGCACACCACCTGCAAACCCTGAAAACCGCCTCCTGGCGAGGCAGTTGTCTCAGTTGAGGGTGCAAGACCCATACAGCAAACGGAGCTCTGATGAGGTAATCGCCTTTTGGAACGGCAAGGGTGCCGACCTCGTATATGGGTTTTCCATCGATGTGAAGGACATGTATTTCTACATACCGCAAGAAGAGCTCATGCCAATTCTCCGCAGGATGATAGAAGAACAAAGCACGGTAGCATTACACGACAGGGCTGGTATTTCCAGTGACACCTTCTTGGAGCTACTGGGCGCATACTTGCAATCAACGATACTGTGCTATGAAGGTGAGTACTTCATCCAGTCGAGTGGCGTCTGTATTAGATCACGTGTGGGGCCATACCTAAGCGACGCCTTTATGGCAGCATACAACCGGAATGTCCGAGACAGCCTGAAAGATGAGAGGGTCCTAGCGCTGTTAGGTATGTGGACAACGTTTTAGTTTTCTGCAGTAAAAACGTTTCGAACCGATCTTACGACTTCAAGGACGGTGCGCTGCGCACTTTCAAGGACAGTTGAAAGTGCCTGGTATTTACGCACGAACTACCACATGGAGGCACAATCAGGTTTCTTGGCCTGACTCTTGAATTCAGACCTGAGCATGTCTGTTGGCAATATGAAACCCGCTCAAGTTAAAGGTTTCTTCTTTACGATTCCGTCCATTCATTGAACCTGAAGGGAGAACTAGTTTTCACGGCCCTCAAGTCAGCCGTTCAAAGGTCGTGTCATATACAGATTTGCGTCAGCTTCGGCAAGCAATTTGCCCGATTAAGGCAGGCAGGATACCCCGACCAATTGATCACAGCAAGCTGGTGCTAGTCCGTTCTGCAAAGACAAAAGCACGAGATCAAGTCAGAAGACTCGACGAACACTAGTGAGCAAAGAAAGAAGGTCGCCGGGGTTTCGTACGTGCACGGCCGGTCCCACATTATAAACAAAATTGCGGCAAGACAGGGTGTGAAGGTGATGCGCCCAGCTCCCCTGAAAGCATACACCCTATGCCGCCAAGTAAACAACGCCTCAGACAGGCGAATATGCAAGACGAATCACTAGACAACATATTGTAAGTGCGTCGAAGGCGCTGAGTCCCTGTGGAAAAGATTATGTGCACCAGACAGGCCGTTGCAGGAACGATAGAGCCAGAGAACAAGCAGCAATTTCGAAAACGACGGCCACGTCAGTAAACCTGAGTATGCATTCCCGACAGTGTGGAAGCAGCGCAAACATGTTTGATATTTCTAGCACAGGAAAAAACAAAAACAAGCTGTCGAGAGAAATAATGGAGGTCATTATGATGGACGCGAACGGAAGCGCGTGCGTGAGCAGCCCGTCGGTACTGCTGACCAAAAAGGAAAAGCTGTACCTTAGGCGGGCATGTGCCAAGACTAGTTCATCGGGCATGACAAGGACCCATTTCCGCGATAGCGTTTTTCGGCCTTGAAGGGGCTTGTCTAAAGCAGCCAGTTGTTTATATTTTTATATGTGATAAGCACTCACATCCCGTATATATGTTTGATCTTTATAATAAACGTTCTGTTGCTAGTCCAGCAGTGCCCCTGTGACTTGTTTCTTAACGCTTAGTCATTTGTTTTCAATGTTGAGCTGGTTTCTTCTAAACTTAATTCCGTGTCACTTAGGACTTCATTGCGTTTGCTCACGCATACGGCGTTTTTCATCAACCTCTAGAGGTCCAATTTCGTCGCCTGCCTTATTTCAGGGATGTTATAAACTTGCATGGCGATTTTTGGCGAATTTTGGTTGTCGGGTTAGGCGTGGCGACCACTCACCTCGTTGCTGACCGCCCGGCGCTGTGTTTCAAGACACCCTGTTTTCGCCGTCCTCGTTTTCCAGGAGTCACTCAGGTAGACCTTACAGAGTTCATCGCATACAAATACCATCTGATCCGCTGCAGAAAATGCGCTCGTTTAATTGTGAATGGCCCTGGTAATGTCGGGATTGCGCTAGAAACCGATAATTAACAAAATAAAAAATATAAAGCGGACATTTCAACAAAGGGCCTAACAATAGCAACGCCACTATTACTCCATTGTCATAGCTTTCGCCGTTACTCTATCGAGCATATTTGCTGCAGATTTTTTAAAAGACATCGTCGAGAAAGGAGGGAAAACGAATAAACGCCTTTTGAAAGCAGCGAACGCTGTCGAAGACACTTCATTCCATGTCCCTTGAGTCCGTCCGGCTTCTTGGGCTCTCTTCATTACCCCAAGCTGGTCGTCAGAGTGCGCGCTGGACGGCTCTATCTCCGAAGCTCATGAGAGTAGAAAAGCCGAGGGGGGGGGGGGGTTGAGTTCTTGTTAAAGCACCACACAATATCGTACAGGAGGCCCGGAGCTTTTCAGAAGGGGCGTTTCGAAGAGTAGCAGGTGGGGTCAAAAATGTGGGCACTAGTACGGTGGGGAAATGTGTTAGTTTTAAAGCCTCTGAGATTGCGTTTTTGTTCTTTAGTGATGCTTTTGTCCGCAGGGGGATATACTCTTCGTTCTCGATGGTAATTCTGGGTGATTTCATGGAACCACGATAGGGGTCATGGCTTGCCACAGCTCACCGAAATCCTGGCTTGCCTTGTGCGTCTAGTCTAAAACACGCTGGTAGGCAACTTCGTTACCAGGCACGGCGGAGTGGGCTGGAGCTCCAACAATCCTTGCGGGAAGTCCAGGAGGATGCTGGAGAATTGTTATGGTAGGTCGTGTAATAAAACCGCTTAAGGAGGTCATACATGCTGCATGGCTCTTTGTGATGTATATTTCTGCTGAGGTTTCTGCACCGGCTAGGGAGATGGTCGATTCTTCGGCCTGTAATGAGTGGATGGTGGGACTTGAATCGCATGTTAGAAGGTCCTCGGTCATAGAAACCAGAGCTGTCATATAGCTCTTTGCTCGGGATACAAAGTGGCGTGAGTATAGACCATAGCAGAGTTTTGGCCGTATTGTTTAAGGATCGCTTTTGCTCGGGCTTCTCAACGAGCCTGGTGGTGTCTTGATTGTTTTTTTCGAAGGAAGCCTTCCGAGACACGACACGGACCACTCGGCTCAAGTTAATTCTATTTGGGGCAATTCGATTTCGGCCTATAATGTAACGCACTCTATATCCCCGACGAGCCTCGCGCTAGAACGTAACGCGTGTAAAAAACACCGGGACACTCGTTTACGCCTCGCGCAGTAGTGCTTCGAAACACGTACTGAAGAAACACCGGACAATCGTTTATGCCTCGTACAAGAGAGCTTCGTGCTACTAAACAAGAAACTTTTACAGCAAATCTGTATAGCTCTACCCCCCAAAATGATTTTATCTTCATTGTCAAACACACCCAGGCACCAGGGAATACACTTAAGCACTGTATGCTTCGCCTCTCGCCATGTTTCACGTTAGTAGAGATGGCGAGTAATTTTTCGCTTCTAGAGGCAGTAGCAATACTTAAGTTTCGCTGGTACTGGCAGCAATTATAACCTGTTAGGGCCAGTGTACCACCCTGCAGGCGCACCAAATATTTCAACACACGTATATAACGCTTTCTGTGAAAACACTATCAATTTTATTGTCCATAGCGGTGAGCAGGAAACCACAGCTGTCGACCCAGCATGTCACAGCAACGAGGGTCGAAAGCCAGCTGTAGCGATCAACTGCTGCTTTTGAATTCTGGCGCAAGCGTTCCTTCAGTGGCACTCCTGCGCGCATCACTCACGGTGTACGCCTACTCTCAGAACCCCATAAAACGTACCTACATTAAGTGGCGTAAATGTGAATATATATATTTGAACTGATATTTCGACAGGCGTAAACATTTAAGAAGGTGTTTAGTTGACAGAGGTCTAACGTGGAGAAGTAGCATGTGGCTAAAAAGAGAACCTTCAAAAAAGCTCGCCGTCAAAGGAGCACTGACACGATATTTTCGTGTAACGTTTATTTGGGGGAGAAGGGGGGGGGGGGCTATGCGTGCCTGCTAGCGCGCTAACCATAGAATGGCAGAGTACACGCTCGATAACAGCGTAAATAAATATTGTCACGTGTTGTATAAGAAAGCGCACACGCAACGGTCGACGACGAGGCAGAAGAAACAGAATCTTCGTCTTCGGATCGCGCGCGCTGGGGCCAGGTCCCTCGGCTTTCGAGCTTTAGGTTAGACCCTTGGCTGTCGCTGTTGGGTCTTTTGTGCCTCATTAAAAACCCCTACCACCCGGAGCGCGCATTTGCTGTACGCTACACAGGTGGAGGAGCTGGGTACAACCACCTGACGTCCAGGACCCCTCCTGGCAGCCCGGTACGGCCACGCTCTGTTGACACCCTGGTTCATCGGATTAGCCGCCGCCAACTCGGCCGGTCTCCTGAGTACGGCCTCCTTTCCAGCGACGCACCGAGACGCCAAGTGCTTCAACCGCAAGTAATGGCGCAACCAGTTGCCTCTCAGGTAACGCTTCACCAGCCGCGCACTCCTGCCGTCTTCCGTGGTGAAGCGTTCGAAGACGTCGAGGACTGGCTGGAGCAGTTTGAGCGTGTCGCGTCGTTCAACCAGTGGAACCATCAACAAAAACTTGGGCATGTGTACTAGTCGCTGGACGACGGCGCCAGTACCTGGTACGAAAACCGAGAGGCGAGGGACCGGCCCCAGCGCGCGCGATCCGAAGACGAAGATTCTGTTTCTTCTGCCTCGTCGTCGACCGCTGCGTGTGCCCTTTCTTATACAACACGTGACAATATTTACAGCCTACTTTATTCCTTACAGTTTCGATTTCGACAAAAAAAACACCGAGACGGCCGCCATGAGACAGGACGGCGCTGCTGGCGTCACGGTTCGTTTCGCAATACAGCCGTCCTGCACACGCAAGCATTACGACTGGCCCTAGTCTTCCCTTCAACACGCATCCGGGCAGCATGACGTCAATGCCCAAATCTGCGACATGATATACAACACGCAGAAGCGCACCAACCGCAGTTAACGCGATAGCCGCGTCACGGGAGCCCTGAAGTGGGGAGTTTGTTGCCAGCAGATGGCGTCATGTTGATGCCGATGTTGAAGGGGCACTGGTTTTCAGCCTTTTCGTGCACGCAAATATTAAAATACTTTGAAATATGTTATGCTGTAGAAAATTATAGCGATATATATTCTTATACAAAGGTAGAATATAACATAATTGCCCCAGCTATTAAATGTCTTGTCACTACTCGTTGGAGGTCACCCACTGGCAAATGGTACAACGTTCGAAACAAACAAGCTATTCACAAAGACGGTTTTTAAACACGCATATCTTTTGGCAGAAATACGCCTATGTGGGTCGGATAACCAGCCTTTTCTCCCAAAAGTAGATTATCTGCAATGAATGTAGGTAAACGCTTGCTTAAAATGAAGCGTTGTAGAAATTGCCTTTAAGGCTTGGGGCAGCCACTAGCCCGTCAAGAAAGGGCTATCTTCTTGGGCTTCAGGTGTAGATATATTTTAGTGACATTCAAGCCATTTGACAGTGTGATTTGTGCCGTCGTAACGCACGAGGAATAGTACATAGCTTAGAAAGCAATGATAGGTACACTTTATTTGCGATGCTTAACTTTACCTGCGAAGCATGATTTATATTGGGAGGATTGATCTCGGTTACCGTACCGGGGTTTATAATGACTATTCATTTATCTTTGCAGAGGCAACTTACGTAGGGTTTGCGTGGATGTGCGTTCACCGTCATTGGCACGCGTATGGTCCCATATTTCTCTTTGTATTTGTGCAGCACTCATCCGCTAAAAGCAGCTGGTACGATCGATGCCACAGCACTTCTACTAGGAGGAAAGTAAACCTGCAAGGCCATTGAAATCGCAACTTTTAGACAAAAATTGCTCCTCGTCAAAAATGGAGAACACCAATTTGCGACGCAAGGCTTCTAATAGATGGTTCAAGTTATTAGCATTATGTCGTTATAGTAAAAAAATTGAAGCCGTTCCACTCAATGGGAAAACGTTCGAAAGTGCAGAGCAGTGATTGGCCTTAATGGTCTGTAGCGCCGTTATCCGGTCACTGCTACCACCGATCACGCTCCTCATAGCCGTGTCTCACTCTCACTCTCCTCATGATGAATGTAGCGGGGGTTTGTCCAGTGCAATTAAAATTTCGCTCCTTCGCAGTGCTCGTGCGCCCCCTTCCAGGAACTGCACCAGCGGGAGTGCGGTTATTTTTGTGCTCGCTTTAATTTCGTATGCTGGAGGTGTTTTGCGTCATTTCACACGCTTAATTTTTTCCCTGCGCGCCACGAGCTTTTCTACGTCATTTCTAACGCGCCATGTTTTTATTCCGTGGTGGGAGCCTTTCTGCGTGATTTGAACACGCCATTTTTTTATTATGCGGCGCTTTTTTCGCTTACGATTGTAAAAACCAACCCAACGGACCATTCCTAACTAAATGAACACAGGAGCTGCCGGTTATATACCCAGATTTTGCCGCCTGAACTAAACCAGCAGTTTTTTTTTGCGCTTAACAACGGGGAGATGTACGGCAAGCGTCAGCAGTTCACGAGTTTCGATCGGTTATGACTATATAACCCGCTTGGTTTTCGAAGCCTCTGCGGGACTCCGCTACGACGGTACGCCATGGGGCTCTACTTTGGTCCAGCGAGACACCACGATGGCAAGGCGAGCCCCTAAGTACTCTGCACTTAAAAGTACAAGAAATTTTGTGGAATGCTTAAAAGTGGCAATGTACAACGGAGCTTCAGCAAACGCCATCAACCAAGGGCTCAAACGTCAAAACACGCACTTTTACCTGATAACTTGCGCATTACATGCATGTTCTGGTATAAAGCACAAGTACTCCGTTTGGATGCGGCACTAGCCATTCAGTTTAAACTATACAAGGATTCGGAATAATTTAAACGAATAAGTTCATGTATAAAAAGTATTTGTCCAACAGTAAAGTCATTCGTCATGACACTCAAAAAACGAGCAGTAGGGCAGTTTTAGACATTTCGTTTGAATAATCGCGAGGTTTTGTTTCTCAGGGGACGTGAAAATATATTTTCATTAATACGGTGTTCTCATTTAGCGAAACCTATAGCTCTTACAGTTATCGTCGATACCAATTCAGAGTGGCAAATTAAAATGACCGAGGTTGCTTCACCGAGAATTGTCAGGTGTTTTAACTCGCATGTATAAAAACACCAGACCCATACCAGCCACTTTTTTATGGCAAACAATATTGCACAGCAGGCGATATCAGTCACCACGAGGGCCTATAACCGAAATTGAGACGTAGCCCACGATAAATCGCAGTCACCAGCCAAACGGCTACCTTTATTAGAGTCTGCCATAGCACCCAGGTTCAGTTACTCGGTGCACTAAGATCTGCTTACGTGGTTTATAGGTGAATTCTTGGGAACTCATAATAATTATACTACCAAAACGTACTTGTAATTTTGGCTCTTGTTTCTTTGTCTTTCGATACCCCCGCACGGGGCACCTTGAGTAATCTTGGTGACGGTAAGTGGCGACACCGCGTACCCCGAGCCCCCATACCTAAATTGTTACCCACCGTGGCTAGAAGTTGAAAGGTGAAGGGTTAGAAGCCGTGAACGGTGGCCGTCGGAGCCTTGGCCAAGCTCCGGCCGATGGGCTCCCTGCCTGTCTACCAGGCAGGGAGCTCCGGGACCTCTTTGACTACCAGTGTAAGGTCAAAGGAGAAAGTACCCCCGTCTCCCTGTTTTCCAATGTATCGTATGGCATTTTCCAAACCCCCCACCCCCCCCCAAACGTGATCGTCCCCAGAAAAGGGGCCGCACCGAAGCTTCATTCCCACCCTTGCCAACAATTGCATCCCAAAAGCCAGATAACTATCCGCGCTTCTTGATTGTTGAATCTCTTGACAAGTCAAATCCTATCTCCTCCCAGTCAGTGTTCCTTATCACAAAATTCCTTGAAGGCATCCTGGGCAAGTCTTTCCAAGCCAAGAAACTGAGAACCGGCGAAGTTCTGGTCGAGGTGAACAGTCACCAGCAAGCCACAAAACTCCTTACCCAGAATCGCATGCCAGATCTGGACATCAGAGTGACACCCCACCGTAGCCTCAATAGCTCTCAGGGTGTGATTTCTGAGCGAGATCTGACAAATGAGACGAAAGCCGATCTGCTCGAAGGTCTCAAAGGCTAGGGCGTGACGGCAGTGAGGGGCATCACCATGCGGCGAGATGATAAGCAAACTATGACAAAGCATATATTCTTGATATTTGACCACTCCACACTCCCCGAATCCATCAAAGCGGGTTTCATTCATTGTTCTGTCCGGCCGTACATCCCGAACCCGCGGCGCTGTTTCAATTGCCAACGGTTCGGGCATGGCACCACCTCCTGTCGTGGCAAAACAACGTGTGCAAAATGTTCATCTCAAGATCATGATACAGATAACTGCCAGGCTCAACAATTACTGTGCAGCAACTGCCATGGACCTCATGCTGCGTACTCCCGCACGTGTGAAAGGTTCCAGATGGAAAAGAAAATAATCAACCTCAAAATCACGGAAAACATCACTTTCCCAGAGGCGCGGAAGAGGTTCTCCTCTTTCCCCCTGGGGAGGTACGCCGACGTAACTCACTGGGGGCGGAGCGGCGTCTGGTTTCGGCGGGGACCCAGTACCGCGAGTCGGACTTGGTCCCGTCTCCGACCCTCCCCCCCCCTCCCTCTGGGTTGCCTCTGGCAGCCCAATCCGCCTCCGCACCACTCGGTGAGCCAGCAGCGGTTGTGGTGGCAACCTCTTCCGTCGGGACCGGTGCCGCTCCCGTACCTGCCTCCCCGCACTCCAGTGCGTTGGAGGGTGCCGCGAGAATGGTCACCACGGGCCCCGCACCGGCTCCAACCGCCATCCCACCGCCCGTGCCACTTCTGGTGCCCCCGACACCCGCGGCGGTGGCGGCTCAAACCAAGGGGCCAAGAAGGGGGGCCAAGTCCGGGGGGCCCGGTTCGACGGGCACACCCAGGACATCGGACGACGAGATGGACGTCGTGCCGTTCTTGCCTGCAACGCAGCGCAAGTAGCGGCCTCCGACATCCAAGCCTACAGAAAGGCCCAAAAAGCCCAATCCAAGAGTCACAGCCCCGAAAGACGACACATAAACATACACACTCCAGCAGCTCTCACACTAAATAATGGGAAGAGAAACAAACATAGTTCAATGGAACTGCAGAGGCCTTCTGAGTAATCTTGACGACGTGTATGAGATTCTGATTGCCAATCAGCCAAGTGTAATGTGCGTCCGGGAAACACAACTGAATTCCAAACACACAAATTTCTTGAATAGTTACCTGGTATACAGAAAGGACAGGGATATCTGCACACACTTTTCTGGCAGTGTGGCCATAATCGCCCGAAAATCCTTAGCATGCCACCCTGTCACCTTGAACACTGTCCTTGAGGCTGTAGCCATCGACGTAATAATTTTTAAAGGTTGATAACGGTATGCTCCATTTATATTCGTCCTGATTATGCACTTTCGAGCTCTGACTTCGAGGGGCTGGTCGACCAGCTTCCCGAACCGTACATTCTAACAGGCAACCTTAATGGACACAACTCTCTTTGGGGCTCCTCCAGAACGAATGCCCGAGGTCGCCTCATAGAGAAATTCCTTGCATCTTCAGGAGCATGCCTTTTCAACAATAAACAGCCTACATACCATAACATAGGTCACAACACAAACATCTTGACCTGGCTATTGGTTCTGTAATTCTCTCTCCACGTCTTGAATGGGGTGTGGGCACGGACCCATATGGTAGTGACCATTTCCTCACTTCATTAACGTATATATGTACAGGCCCGACCAGTCCATCTTCCCATAGAAGGTTTAGTGAAGCAAGATCTAACTGGAATACATTTACAGAGACATCTAAACTACACCACACATCCATAGGACACCTACACGTTGAAGAAGCTACCCAACTGCTCATGGCGCACATTCTCGACGCCACCGAAAAGTCCATTCCTCACGCCTCTGGTGCCGCGCGCAACCAGCGGATGCCGTGGTGGAATGAGGACTGTAGGCGGGCGCGAGAGGCCCAGAACAAGGCGTGGGATGTCCTTCGTCGGTACCCCACGTCGGGTAACTTCATTTTGTTCAAACGGACCAAGGCGTTAGGAAAACGTGTGCGCGGTGGGGCAAAACGAGAGAGTTGGCGTTCCTTCATAACATCAATAAACTCCTATACAGACACACAGAAAGTCTGGACAAGAATACGCAAACTCAAAGGACAACAAACACACAGCCTGCCTCTGGTCAGCACAACAGGGGACACACTCGAAGACGAGGCTGACACACTCGCACAACACTCCAACACGTGTCCAGTTCAGCACACTAGACAAACACTTTCATGAAACACAAACAAACGGCCGAAAAGAAGCCTATACTAGATAACAATAGGCCAACATCTTATTATAACTCAGAGTTTTCACTGCATGAGCTGAGGGCTTTGAGCAGGTGTAAACCCTCAGCTCCAGGCCCAGACAACATCACATATACAATAATACAACACCTACACGCAGACACACTTGAAGCACTTCTAAATATATATAATAAAATATGGCTTTCGGGGCACATTCCAAACTCTTGGAAGGAGGCTATAGTAGTGGCTTTCCTGAAGGAGGGAAAGGACCCGTAGTCCCCCTCAAGTTACCGTTCTATTGCCCTGACGAGCTTCCTGTGCAAGCTCTTCGAGAAGATGATAAATCGCAGGCTCGTGTACGTCCTTGAGTACAACGGCCTTCTCGAGAGCAGCCAGGTAGGCGTCAGGGTGGGGCGATCGACGAACGATCAACTGGTAGCTCTTGACTCGTACGTCAAGGATGCCTTCGCGCATAAGCAGTATTGTTTAACTGTGTTTTTCGACCTTGAGAAGGCATACGACACCGCTTGGCGTTATGAGATCCTTAGTGACCTCAAGACATTCGGTGTTTCGGGTAACATGTTGAACACTCTTGTTGTTGCTTGTCAGACAGAACGTTCCGAGTAAGAGTTGGTTGTGTACTCTCAAAGGTTCACGTGCAAGAAAATGGCGTGCCACAAGGTGGCGTGTTGAGCTGCACTCTCTTCATAGTAAAGATGAACTCTCTTGGTAAGGCACTGCCACCTACAATCTCTTATACCATGTATGTAGATGACGTCCAGATATCCTATTGCCGCGAACCATGTACGGCTTTGTTTATTTATTGTTGGTTTTTAATGCCCCGCCGCGCCCGGCTCTGTTATCTGTGTCCCATGCGAAGCGCGTGTTCCATTCTTTATTTTTATGCCGCACGGGCTATCTCATTCAGATAAGCAGAGTGTTTCGCCCTAACGCCGCTAGCCCAGAATAATCTTCTGTGGTCTACAATGTTCTGGATGTGAATCGAGGGTTCCAGAAATTCTCGCGCCGAAAGATAAAGATGCCGCGGCGCCTGCACAGCAGACGCCGCGGCATTCGATTCTGCGACGCTCGCCGACGCAAGATTGATTGATTGATTGTGGGGTTTAACGAGCCGACGCAACGCAGGCGATGAGGCGCGCCGTAGTGGAGGGCTCCGGATTATTTTGACCACCTGGGGATCTTTAACATGCGCCGAAATCTCGTACACACGGGCGTTTTTGCTTTTCGCCTCCATCAGAAAAGCGGCCGCCGCGGCCGGGAATCGAACCCGCGACCTCGTGCTCAGCAGCGCAAAGCCTTAGCCACTGAGCCACCGCGGCGGGTCGCCGACGCAAGTCACTTTGTTGACCGCTGCTTCGCCGCCTCTGTATTCTTTTGAGTTGTTAGGGGAGCACAAGTTCCCTCCAATAAACTTGTTTCTCCTTCAAGACAACTGCGTCGTCTTTGTCTTCCTGACATCTGGTGGAGGTGCGGGGTACTCACCCTTTATGCTCCATACGACATCTGGAAGCCGCCAAGCCAGTCCAACCAGAGAAAGCCGCCGACTGCAAGGATTGCTACCCGAGTTCGGTCTTATGCCAGAAGGGCCCAAGAGAAGAAACGCTGCAACCAACACCATGGTGCAAGAAACAACGTCGCCATTCGTCCTGCAGCAGCCCCGGGAACCGCCATCGTTCCGGGGAGCCCCCGCTGAAGACCCCGAGGAATGGTTGGAGAAGCTGGAGCGCGTGCGGCCCTTCAACAGGTGGGACGATGAAGAAACCTTGCGGCACGTTTCTTTTACTTGGAGGATGCAGCTCGAACTTGGTTCGAGAACCACGAGAGCGCCTTGACCGACTGGATGCAATTCAAAAGCGAGTTCCTTAGGACCTTCACGACCGTGCTGAGAAAAGAACGAGCTGCGCTTTTACTGGAAACTCGAACGCAACACCCGAACGAAGGAGTCGTAATCTGCGTTGAGGAAATGAAGCGACTATTCGTTCGCGCGACCCGGATATGACGAAGAAAAGAAACTGAGGTTCTGATGCGAGGAGTAAAGCAAGAACTTTTTGCTTGCCTTGTGCGCAACCCCCCCAAATCGGTGGCCGAATTCGCATCAGAGGTGGCCGCCATGGAGAAGACGTGGAAATGCGGCACTGAGGGCAGTACGACCGTCCCATCAATGCGCTAGTTGCGGCCACGATCGACGCCGCGGCTCTTAGCTCTGACACCACTACGTAATACAATCCGCGCTATCGTCAGGGAAGAACTGCGGAAGGAAACTCTTCCCAACAACGCTCGCAACCCCAAGTCACCTCTATGAGCGACGTGGATTCGGAAAGAAATTCCAACTCGCTTTGGGGACTTCTACGCCTCCCGAAGTACCACGTGAGCCTCAAGCTATGACCTACACCGCGGCTGTTCGACGACCCCGCCCTGCTCCAACCCGTCTTCAAGAAAGTCCCGCCGTACCGCCGTCCACTGTCGCCCGCCCGACCCCCTGCACGCCAAAACCAGGCGCCGAGGAAGACGGACTTATGGCGAACCGCCGATAATCGTCCGCTGTGCTACCTCTGCGGAGAGGCCGATCACACCTACCGTCGCTGCCCGTACAGGAGACTCGGACTGCGTGGTTTCTCCGTCGACGCCCCACGCCCCCGACCCGGCGAGCGCCCTACTGAGATCGACGAATACCTGTCCAACACTAACCGAGGCCCAGCCCGCTTCAACCGATCGCCGTCGCCCTACCCATACCAGTCGCCCAACCGCCGATCAGTGCTGATTTCGCACGTGGAAGGTCCACCAGCCTACGGGGGGGGAAACTAAAAGCAGCAACTTCTGGAGGTAAAGTTGCATGATCGCGGAAAAATGAAAACCCTCCATCGACGCAACGACTCATGGAAGACAGTGATTCACGACATGCCAACATCCCGACGACCCGACCTAACCCTGACGAGACTCCCGAACACGACGGCAGCTACACGGCGCGATGCGTACCCGACCTGACCGAGACGTCCGCTGAGAAGACGACGACAACGACGACGCACACACTCTAAACTTTTTTTCCTCCCATATACTCCCTAGAGGTTCTTTTTCGCCTGTCCTCTAGTGGTCCTTTTTGTAGGAATTTTTTTACTACATGGAACAGGGAGGTTTTGTTTACCTCCTCAAAACAGAGCGTTTTTAGGTTATAGAAAGGAGGTATTTAGGGAGTGTTAAGAAATGTTCGGGAGAATTTAAGGAGGTCAAAATGGAGTATTCTTTACTTCCTGAAGGGCGTTTTTAGGTGATGTTTATGGAATTTTTAGGCGGTTGAATAGGAGCCTATTATGGCTCCCTTTGGGAGTACTTATGTTAGTTTAGGGGCGCTTTGAAGAGGTTCAAGGGAAGCATTTACTTTTTTTGAATGGAGTTTGACGAAAGCTTGGGGAGTTTTGTAGGCCTTCCGAAAGGAGGTTTTCAAGGCCACAAGGGAGAATTTCTAGTTCCCTGCGGGAGTACTGATTTCACACGGTTTTTCTCGATTTCAGGTTTATTTCAAACGAACTTTCGCAGACAAGTTTATGGTACGTGGTGTACACAAGGAGGTTCCGAAATAGATACTTATGGTGACCTCATATTAGAAATCAGAAATGGTACATGGCTAAATAACACGCCAGTTACGAATTGAAGACAGCAATACGATGCTAGTTGAACAAACCGTAGAAACAATATTACTACAAGAACTGGAAATACGCGAAAAACAAAGATAGGCACAAACACAACCGCATGGTAAGTGAAATCATTATAGAATACTAGAGGATCGAGAACGCGTCAGTACTTATCAGAACTTATCAGTACGAATCAGCGCTCAGTACACAGTGAAAAAAATGGTTGCAGTGGTTTACAACAACAAAAAAAATTCAGTAGGTGGTGAAATGAGCGAGAGCTGTCTGCTAGTTGAACAAATTGTAGAAACAATAATATACAAGAACTGGAAATACTTGAAAACAGATCGGCACAAACACAACCGCATGGTAAGTCAAATCATTATATAATACTAGAGGATCGAGAACGCGTCAGTATTTATCAGAACTTATCAGTACGCATCAGTACTAAGTACACAAAGTGAAGAAAAAATGGTTGCAGTGGTTTACAACAAAACAATTTTTCAATTTGTGGTGAAATGAGCGAGAGCTGTGCAACGATTTCATATTGAAAGGTATCAAGCATTTTGTAGGTGGTAAAGGCACAAGAGATAAATGATGTAGGAGACAGACTGCAGTGAGATGGCTATGGATAAATGAGTAATATAAAGAATGAAAAATATGCTGCGGAAAATACCAGTGCGTTTTGAAAAAGACACAAATGCGCCAAGAAAAGTGACCGAGTCTGACGGGTTAATTGCAATGATATAGAACAGAATGGGTGGTATCGCGACAGCTTCTTTAGAGTGAGAACAAAAAGCCATGAAATTCGTGTTTTTCGGATAATTTTTAGTTGATTCATTTCGCACCAGTTGCCAATATTATTTAGATAATTGTTTCAAGTTAAATTAGTTTGTTAATATTATTGCTTCACTGAAAGATAGCTGTATTATCAGCATACAGAACGGCCCATCAAATATCCCCTTTTCAGTAAAAAAAGAAAAAGAACAAGTCAGAAATATATTACGGAAATCTTTTTTGACTACTGTCCAATGATTACAGGATTGAAAACAAATATTAGTGAGCGATATTGATGCGATAAAAGTTAATTAGTTCTAAATCCTTCACACGTGTTTTGTTGCAGGCAAGGTCCAAAAAGGCATGTTCCACAAACGTTAGAGCTCTGTGCGCCTTCTTGGGATATTGAATGTTGAAAACCCAGAACGATGCAAACAGACTACACAGTCCTCCCAGTAAAGATGATGCAGTCAAGACACGCTGGCCATCGATGTGGAGGCCTACTTCCCCGTTCACGTAATGCAGGCAGGGAGTCAGAGGAACATCTGCCTGAAAAAGCAAAAAAGAAAAAAAATGCCCCACACGTAAAATTCAAAACAGACACTATGGTTAAATGAACTTAATTCGGTACAGTAATAAAATTGTAAGGCCAGGTTCCCTGCGAATTCCAGTACCTAAATTAGAAATGCAAAGGCTTCATAAAACCAAGTGTCAGTACAGTAACCGTCGTGGCTTTTGCAGCAATAAAAAAGATATTACTTCCGCACAATATACTCGAGCACAACTTTAAATGACAGTGAAGATAAAATGCAAGTCTCTGTAGGTTGATAGATTAGTTTTTATTTTTGACTGAAAAACACTTTGGTATTGCATGATTTTGTTAACTGCTGTTTCTTGCTTTAAGATGCCAGCTTGCATCTATTCAAGAGAGTGGGCAACAGTTAAAGATGCAAACCCTTACACTGCCTCTCCCCTACCATGGTGGCTCACTTTCATAGAAAAAGTGCAGCTTTTGCGAGCTGGACGGTGGTTGCAAGCCGTGGCAATACTCACTTCTGCTGGAGGGGCCAACTTGGTTTCCGAATGCAGCCTTGCCTTGTACAGCACAGCCTATCCTGCCTTAAGATCTATGAAGTCATTCAACTCGATCATGTATCAGGATCTGCAGAAGAAAATCGTGTCAGCAAATAATGAATTCATGCCGGACAGGCACCCACTGTTTCAGTTATACTTGCAGATACCTACCTATTTCCCTCCTGGTGTTACAGCCAAAGCTAATTTGTTACGGCTTGTCTCATCAAGTATGGTCATCTGTCATAACACAGCTAGTCATACAGGAAAGTCCTTCACTAGGTCAGAAAACACTTTCTTTTTTTACAGTAGTAATAAGCTAGGCGACTCAGTCATCCGTATTCTGACACCTTAATATTCTGTGTCACCGAGCTGACAAGCATGATTGGTGCATAAGGTCATTTGTAGCCGCAACCGTTACTACAGCCTTGTTAGCTAACGTAAACCTCGTTCATGGCACCAAATTACTTGTGATTGCATGGCAACAAAAAAACAGCTGAAATAGAAACGCTATTCTCGCAAACTTACCAACGCTGCATGCAACACACACCTGCCTTAGTTAATTTACCGTGATTGTAGAAGCTTCCGTCACGCAAAACCACAGTGCACTTTTTGGAGCTGCGAGCTCCGTGTCAAAATCGAGTGTCAGATGAATCAAGTAATTTTTGTGTTACTATTGATTATGACAAAGTTATTACCAACAAAAGAAGAGTGTGCGCATTGTTTCTTGTAAAAAATGATATCCTTTTTATATGCCCGGCAGACTTGTGTCATGCTACGGCAAACTCGGTTCTCTTCCATAAGGGCATGAATTTGTGTTTTTAAATACGTGGCCTTAGCGGCGACTGACGGGCCCCGATTGTATACAGACCCCTCATTATCACCCGAAAGGGAATAAAAACATTTCGGTTTCGAACCACGTCCGCCGTCCGTGGTCCACACTATATGCATTTTAATCGTTCGATAGGCTCATAGCATCTTTTACGCATGTCACCGTTTTCCTTAATAGGGTACGCTGTTAGATGTGAAGAGTCGACTCAAGCGAGCAAACAACCCCACCGAATCTACAGGGCACAGTTTTCGAAGGGGGTGGCCGTCTGATCTGAGGCTTTCGCCGACCAGAGCGCTAAGACTGAGTCAGAGCCTTGAACGAAAACAACACAAAGAGTTATATTTGGACAGGCAAGCCATCAGGAGCGTTAACAAATAGATATTACAAAGTAGAGCAGTTAACTAAAAAGAACACGAGCAGTTCGATGCATATGAGAGACAGAGCCCCACAATATTCATCGACCGGGCCCGACGATGCACCGCTGTCGGAGGCGATTCGGCTACCTGAGTAACCGTCACGTTGCTTTGAAACGACGCCGCGCGCGACAAACGATTTCATCTCGAATGCCCTGTTACAAACCGGCCTACAAAAGAATGCGAATGCATACCCCAAAAGCCACAAACAAGTACAATAAAACGAGTGTGCGCTTTTTTCTTTGCCCGTGCGTTTACGTGCTGTGTGCGGCACGGGTACTTCGCAGTTAACCCTATCCAAACGTTTGACAAACGCATCGATTGATGACAGACCACTTACCAGCGAGCTGTCCACAGCTGTCGCCGTATCCAAATGTTGTTACCTGCCGTTCGTCGTGTGACAGGGACACATAAAAATCTTTCCACCAAATGGCGCTACTAGCCCTTCTCAAATAAGAAAAAATGATGGCCCAAGGCGAGGCGCTTGAAGCTCCGGCCGCACCAAGTCACCGGCCGCGCTGCATTGATAGCCACGGAGGTTGTGTTTACAATCCGGGCAGCAAGTCGTGCCGCCAGGGCAAGTTGAGATCGCTGCAGTCGGGTGCGTTGGCGCGCTGGCACGAGAATTTAAATTGTCTATATATGCGCAAGCAAGCGAAGCAGAATAAACATTGCAATTGTTTGCAACGGCGAGAACTGTCTCTTTGTTAGCAGAAGAGTTTGACAACACCTACCACCAAAATAAACAGATTGAAACAACACGGCCGCGCTGTCAGCTTGTGATCGCGCTGGCTGAAGCATCTATACGGGTATACGTACGGTATCGGTTTTGTAGCTGCATGCAACCGTCGCGTCCTGCTTTCAAGTTCTAATTAGCATTAGTCCACGGTTGAAGTGCTGACACACGGAAACAACACAAGACTAACATGGCGACCCCCCGCTTGAGATGGTTACCCCATATGGGGAGTTTATTGTGGACGTGGTTGTATACAAGGAACCGAACGCCATCTCACAAATGGTGTTAAGTCGTTCTAAATCCTCCCTTTTGCTACACGGATGGGCAACGGAACTACCATGGAGGTTCGTCCACTTTTTTAGACCATGCCTAGGGAGTACATTTTTTGCTTTAAGTACTTTTCAGGGCACATTACTTGATTAAAACTCCATTTCCGGCTAGTTTGCGTTTACAGTGCAGTGCCCGACCGTCAACACACACAACCCGAGATGCGACGCCCCGACGAACCCGGAACTCGAGAAAGGCGGCATCCGACGTCAAGGTGTCCATCGACGGCTTTGACGTAGTCGCCCTCGAAGACACGGTAGCCGACTACTCAGTAATGAGTGGACCATTTGCGTGTAAGCTGAAGAAAGTTATGACCAGATGGGACGGTCCGCACATACGCACAGCGGGAGGACACCTCGTGACGCTCAGTGGAACGTGCACATCCCGCGTCACCATAGACGGCACGACGTACCCTGCCGCGTTCGTCATCTTGCCTAACTCCTCCCGCGACGTAATTCTCGGAATGGACTTTTTGACGGACAACGGCGCAATAATTTATCTGCAGACCAAGTTGATAACGTTTTCCTCCGATCACTCCATGACGCCGGAACCGAACCCCGAACACCGTGCAGCTGTAAGGATTGCTGATGATCATGTCACCCTGCCACCCCGCGCAAGTTTGAGGATCACCGTCTACTGTGAAGATGCTGTTCCTGACGTCGACGCTATCGTAGAGAGTGACCAAAGGTTGCTTCTCGACCGCGGTGTCTCCGTTGCAAGAGGCATTGCGCGCTTTACGCAACGCCAATCCCAAGTTTTGGTCACTAATTTCAGCGAGGAATACCAGCATTTAAACAGGGGCGCTGCAATTGCGTTCCTCGAAGAAACGCAAGAAGCAAGTGACGTGATCGCGGTTGCCGACTTTGAACGCGCACCCGAAGATACCTTCAAGCTTCCGAATCCCTTCGACGTGAATCCGACGTTACCGCAAGAAGAACGGAAGAAATTATGGATTTGCTGCATCGCTACAGAGAGTGTTTTTCGTCGAACTCAAAACTACGTCAGACACCTCTAGCGAAGCACCGAATAATAACCGAAGATGAAGCCCGACCTACCCGACAGTCACCGTACCGCGTCTCTTCCCACGAGCGGGAAGCCATCCGGACTCAAGTCGACGACATGCTCAGCGACGACATTATACAGCCATCGAAAAGCCCCTGGGCAGCGCCGGTTGTACTGGTGAAGAAAAAAGACGGCACATTAAGGTTTTGCGTTGACTACCGGCGACTGAACAAAGTCACCAAAAAGGACGTATACCCCCTGCCACGAATCGACGACGCCCTCGACCACCTCTGCCATGCGAAGTACTTCTCATCGATGGATCTGAAGACAGGCTACTGGCAAATAGAGGTGGACGAGAGAGACCGAGAGAAGACCGCATTTATAACCCCTGGACGGCCTATACGAGTTCAAGGTGATGCCGTTTGGGCTGTGCACGGCGCCAGCAACGTTTCAGAGAGTCATGGACACTGTGCTAGCTGGCCTGAAGTGGCACACCTGCCTCGTATACCTCGACGACGTTGTGGTATTCGCCCGGACTTTCGACGAACACCTTGCAAGGTTGGAATCTGTACTGGAGGCCATTCGTACGTCGGGGTTACCGCTGAAGCCCGAAAAGTGCCGCTTCGCTTACGAGGAACTCAAGTTTTTGGGACACGTCGTCAACGCCGCGGGAGTCCTGCCTGACCCGGCGAAAACATCAGCTATACCGAACTTCCCAAGACCGAAAGACAAAAAGAGCGTGCGAAGATTTCTCGGACTGTGCGCATACTACCGGCGCTTCGTCGCAAGCTTCGCACGCAACGCAGAGCCACTCACGCTCCTGACAAAAGATAGCACCCCTTTCGCCTGGGAAAACGCACAAGAAAAAGCATTCTGCGAGCTGAGACAACGCCTGCAAAACCCGCTTGTGCTCGCTCATTTCCACGAAAACGCCGAAACAGAAATGCACACGGACGCAAGCGATATAGGTTTGGGGGCCGTCCTCGTCCAAAAGCAAAGCGGGTGCGAAAAGGTAATCGCCTATGCAAGCCGTGGTCTGTCGAAGGAGGACAAAAACTACTCTGCCTCCGAAAAAGAGCACCTGGCAATCATATGAGCCAATTCAAAATTTCGCCCATACGTGTATGGTAGACCATTCAAGGTTGTGACAGACTACCATGCGCTGTGTTGGCTCGCCAATTTGAAGGACCCCTCTGGCCGTCTTGGGCGGTGGAGTTTGCGCCTGCAAGAGTTCGACGTAACAATCGTCTACAAATCCGCCAGAAAACACTCCTACGCCGACTGCTTGTCCCGCGCCCCTGTCGACCTACCACCACAAGACTCCGATGAAGACATCGCGTTCTTCGGAGTTGTTACGGGGAGCGACATTGCCGCCCAGCAGCGGGCCGACCCCGACTTGCGCGTAATGATCGACTACCTCGGAGGACGAAACGTCGTCGTGCTTATAGCGTTCAAGCGGAACTTACCAGCATTCAGCCTCAAAAACTCCGTCCTCGTGAAGAAGAATTTCAGCCCCGGAACGAGAACAATTATCTACTTGCCATCCCCGCAGACCCTCGTGACGAAATTTTTGGAAGCGTCCCACGACGACCCGTCTTCCAGACATCTCTGCACAGCTCGCACTATTGATTGATTGTGGGGGTTTAACGCGCCGACGCAACGCAGGCGATGAGGCGCGCCGTAGTGGAGCGCTCCGGATTAATTTTGACCACCTGGGGATCTTTAACGTGCGCCGAAATCTCGTACACACGGGCGTTTTTGCTTTTCGCCTCCATCAGAAAAGCGGCCGCCGCGGCCGGGAATCGAACCCGCGACCTCGTGCTCAGCAGCGCAACGCCTTAGCCACTGAGCCACCGCGGCGGGTAGCTCGCACTATTGCAAAAATTAAGGCGAAGTACTTCTGGCCCCGCCTTACATCTGACGTTACCCACTACGTTCGGAGTTGCCGTGACTGCCAGCGACAAAAAACGCCGCCGACAAGACCCGCCGGACTTCTGAAACCGATCGCCGTCCCGTCGAGGCCTTTTCAACAGATTGGAATGGACCTTCTAGGCCCGTTCCCTACGTCACGATCACAGAACAAGTGGATTGTCGTAGCGACAGACTACATGACGCGCTACGCAGAGACCGCCGCTCTTCCGAGGGGGAGAGCACAAGAAGTCGCCAAGTTCTTTATAAACCAGGTTGTGCTGCGACATGGAGCCCCTGAAGTCCTAATCACGGACCGCGGAACGGCCTTTACCGCGGAGCTGATGCAAGGAATCTTACGTTACAGAAGCACGGATCACCGAAGAACGACGGCGTACCACCCCCAAACGAACGGACTAACGGAACGTCTGAACATGACGATTGCGGATATGCTGTCCATGTACGTCGACGTGGAACATAAGACTTTGGACGAAGTTCTCCCGTATGTCACGTTTGCGTACAATACAGCGACGCAGGAAACTACGCAGACGACACCGTTCGAGCTTGTCTACGGAAGACGGCCGACTACGATGCTCGACGCCATGCTTCCGCATGTAGAAGACGACAAACTGAACGCTGACGTCCAAGGATACCTTCAACGTGCGGAGGAGGCCCGCCGGCTCGCTCGAGTTCATTTAACGGACCAGCAGCTGGTTGATGCCGGCCGCTACAACCTCCGACGCCGAGACGCCGAGTACCAACCAGGGGATCGTGTGTGGGTTTGTACTCCCATTCGACGACGCGGACTCAGTGAGAAGCTTCTGTGACGGTATTTCGGACCCTACCAGATTCTACGACGTGTTGGCCAATTAACCTCCGAAATGATCGCCAGTGGTGATTCCGGCACATCACGACGACGCACGCGACCCGGAGTCGTCCACGTGGTTCCCCTGAAACCGTACTTCGCAAGATGACGAACTCTTTTTGTTGTTGTTTTTTTGTGGCTGTTTGTTCGGACTGTCATTTTATTTTAGCATTGGGTCGATGCACTCTTAGAGAGGGGTACTGCCGCGAACCATGTACGGGTTTGTTTATTTATTGTTTGTTTTTATTGCCCGGCCGCGCCCGGCTCTGTTATCTGTGTCCCATGCGAAGCGCGTGTTCCATTCTTTATTTTTATGCCGCACGGGCTATCTCATTCAGATAAGCAGAGTGTTTTGCCCTAATGCCGCTATCCCAGAATAATCTTCTGTGGTCTACAATGTTCTGGATGTGAATCGACGGTTCCAGAAACTCTCGCGCCGAAAGATAAAAGCCTGCACAGCAGACGCCGCGGCATTCAATTCTGCGACGCTCGCCGACGCAAGTCACTTTGTTCACCGCTGCTTCGCCGCCTCTGTATTCTTTTGAGTTGTTAGGGGAGCACAAGTTCGCTTCAATAAACTTGTTTCTCCTTCAAGACAACTGCGTCGTCCTTGTCTTCGTGACACTATAAATCATGCAAATGCCAATCTGCGAACGTAAAGTCCAGCTTGGTGTAAAGAAACTTGACGGCTGGGCAGACAAAAATGGTTTTAAATTAAATCCTGTAAAAAGCTCCTGCGTTGTGTTCTCCAGGAAGCGCGGGGTCCAAATGGACCCAGACATTACTCCTAATGGCGTGTCGCTTGCTGTGAACAAGGAGCACAAGTTTTTAGGTGTGGTGTTTGACCACAAACTCACATTCCTTCCCCACATCAAGGAACTGAAGCATAAATGTCTCAAAACAATGAATATCCTTAAGGTTCTCTCCCACCAATCCTATGGTTCCGATAAAGAACTCCATCTGCGCTTGTACACTGCTTTGGTTGGGTCTCGTTTGGACTATGGCAGTGTGGTGTATAGGTCGGCGAGTAAAACAGCGTTACGAATGCTTGACCCAGTGCTACGCTTGGCGCTTCGTCTCGCCTCGGGTGCTATTCGCACTATCCCTGTCGAGAGTCTGTATGTCGAGTGTGATAGACGGAGCCTTGAGAACCAACGAACGTACATGGACTTGCTTTATGCTTTTAAGATTTCATCGCTGAATAATCATCCTTTTTATCCTGTCTTTAACGATACATCAACATGTCTGCTCTTTGTAAATCGCCCATCCGTTCCTCTGCCCTTTTCACTTAGAGTAAGAGAGCGAGCCTCGGATCTCAGTGCTTTGTTTTTAGATGTGTACAGGTCATCCTTTTCAAACATTGTACCACCTTGGCAAGTTCGCCCAGTGTCGTGCGACCTTTCTTTTATGAAACTTGACAAAAATCGGGTACCACGAGCTGCAATACTGCAGCACTTTCTGTCTTTGCAAATTAAATACACATGTGCAGAATTTTATAGTGACGCTTTTAAAACCTCCAGTATGGTGTCGTGCACTGCTCATGGTCCAAATGTCAATGCAGCCAGAACCATGAGCGTGCACACAATTTTTTCAGCAGAAGCGTATGAAATTTCACTGATTGTGCGACACATTCTTGAAAATCAAATTCCCAATTCCATCATCTATACAGATTGTTTGAGTGTTGTTCGCGCACTGTCATCGCACAAGCCCCCCAAAAACCACATAGTTGATCTTGTATTTAACACTATCATGCCCGAGGATGCACAAAAGCATGAGCTGGTCCTCTGCTGGGTCCCAGGACACGCAGGGATCACTGGGAACGAGTTGGCAGACGAGAGGGCCACTGCTGCTGCACTCAGGAACACTGTGGACATAACAACGATAACCTATACCGACCTCAAGCCGCACATAAGACAACACTTGCGCAGAACATGCCAAACACACTGGAATGAACAGACAGACAACAAACTACATGTAATAAAGCCACACTTGGGACGGTACACAGCTGACTCACACAACAGACACATGGAAGTCGCCTTGGGTATGCTGTGGATAGGGCACACCTATGCAACGCACTCGTATCTGCTGACGGGATCTTCTAGACCCCAGTGCAGCATATGCGGAGAGGCCCTATCAGTAGTGCACATACTAATCACATGCAAGGCACTTCACACAACACGACACAAACACTTCAGAGAACTCTACAGACAACAGATCCCCCTACATGCATCGCTGTTTCTAGGTGACGATGCCATGGTTTCCGTGAAACGTGTGTTTGAGTATTTGTCAGGTGTTAAGTTTATAAAGCTCATTTCCTATCACGCATAATCAAATCTGGCCCTACACACCAGCCATCACCATTGCCGTTAATTGATTTTATTGTTGTTCTGGCTTTAGTAGCCACTATTTTTTAAGATACTTTTGTTTGGCGCTCTTTGCCCCAGCTGGCATCGCGCCAAAAAACTCCAACCATCATTATCATCATTGTCTTTCCATACGAATAACTTTGACAAACTATTTAAATGCTTTGCAGAAGCTTGCCAAAGGACCCCTGTTACAATTTCTTACCGGTACTTTTCGGGCCCGACGTCTTTTCCGCGTGTCGTTCAGATACAGCGTACAAAATAATTATCAAGATAGGTGGGAAGATAGGAAAGTTATTGTATTGTTGAAGCACACAAACACAAGCAAATGGGCACTGCCTACGTCGCAGCCCAAGTCTCGGGATATGACGACGCAACGTGGGGACCGTACGCATCCTACCATTGCCTGACCTGGCAGTATTTTGTATATGTCAGTCTATCGACCAAACGAGTTTAAATAATGCTTCAGGTCGTATTTTTTCAAATGGTGCAAATCTTGTAAAAACGGAACCACAGATAGTAACACAGGACAAAGGCTAATGCTTGCTTCGACCGCTTGCGTGCCCTTTCAAGCCTTGTTACGCTAAACCGGTCTCAGCATCGCGCTCCATCTGCACGCTTCGCTAAATTGTATGCCACATCATACGTCTGCGTTACATATGACGACGTCTATCCTCAGGAGATATCAGCGTCGATGCCAAAAGTGGTTTAGTCGCGAAGCATCGCAAAGCAGATGGCAGCTTCAATTTATCAGATCGTCTCCACTATCTCTACGCTTTGCACGTGCTTTCGCATGGGGAAGCACCGCTCCGAGCACATGAAACAATCCCACCTGTTTTAAAGGCGATAGTATTTCTTGGGCTACTTAAACCCAGAAATTTTGGTCTGTCTGTGTGTCTGTCTGTCTGTCTGTCTGCGACTAGATTCAGCCACCCGGCCAAAGTAAAATAATGCCTGCGCAATAGTCTTATATAGTCACAGCTAAATCGACCCGTCTTGCTCCGGTGTAATGTTCATACTTGTCAACATTGTTGAAGAAGAACAAGACATTTGGCAAATATTAGACAACAAGTTAATACAGAAATGACATTTGCAGTGTTCTTTTATGAAAATCATACATGCTTGATTTTTGCGAAATTAAATACTTCATCAACTGCAGAAAAAAAATCACTCCGCTGTCGCCTGCTGTCGCCCGCGCCACTATAGCTTCTGGCGCCATTTACAGAAATCAAGCGGCAACAGTTACCAAAGGTTAAACTAGATAGCTTCCACGTTCTGCTTGCCACGCATGTGGAGTAGGGAAACGTGGTTCTATAAACGCTGAAGTAGGGCGCCTCGATTCACGTGCGTCTTCGCCGTACGGCAGCGTTGGCATCGAGACACCTGGCCTGGAGCGGTTGAACGCGGTAAATTTAAAATGATTTAACCAAACCTTTGGCGTCTTTACCTTGGAAGAGTAAAAACATGAGATGTAAGCTGGAAATCGAAGGGAGGCATTTACTTGGCAAAAGTCGATAAAGACTACCGTCTTTTGTCGACAGTTGCAACGAAGGGAGCAGATACGCGGCCAATTTTTTGTCTTGTAGCAGTCGGCTGCTATGAGAAAATTCAAAGAAGCTATTTTTGTCGGAAAGCTGTTCCAAGCGGCAACTGTAATTGTAGTGGAACGTTCATTTCACGACTAATTAGGGCGGGCTTTGGGGAAATCGCAACGCGGCGATAGCTTTATATGAGCTAGGCAACAGTAGTCTTGCTAAATTCCTTGTAGTATTAGCATGACTGCGCTTATCTGTAAAATTACTTCGTGGTGAACAGAAGTTATCAATGCTTGAATTACTAAAAACGACGAAATCACACACACACACACACACGCACACGCACACGCACACACGTCACCACGCACACACCACACACGCACACGCACACCGCACACGACACACGCACACCGCGCACACGCACGCACGCACACGCACGCAGTCACACAGCACACACGCACGACGCACACGACACACGCAACAGCGCACGCACCACCACACACACACGCACACGCGCACACGCACGCAACGCAACGCACGCACGCACGCACGCAACACACACGCACACACACACAACGCGCGCGGCCCACACACACACACACACGCGCACACGCGCACGCACGCACGCACGCACGCGCACGCGCACGCGCACGCGCACACGCACACACGCACGCACACGCGCACACACACACGCACGCACACGCACACGCGCACGCGCACGCGCACACGCACACACGCACGCACACGCGCACACACACACACACACAGCTATTCGTTGACGCCCAGGCATTCAATGTCAAATTCTTATACGTCGCCGCGTTGCTGAAGACCATAGTGGTTAACGCCCTAGTCTGGTATTTTAAAGGTGGGTAGTTTGACCAAGGGGAGGTTTTTTTTAGATGTGACCATCTCAAAACTTGTTTTTTAAACCAGGATATGCGATGGTTTCTTGCGTTTCTGCGAATCCACGAGCACGACCGACACCCGCGTTACAAAATCGAACACCGCCTGGTTCCCCTCTTTTTTTTATTGCGTGCTCACGCGCATACCCCGCTGGCCGCCCTCTTCGTCCTCTTCTCTAGTTTCGGCTGCGAGGCGCATGGCGCATCCCGCAACTGCTTTCCTGCGGGAAATTCGACAGCCAGCAGCGCACACACTTCACACTTTGAATCACTCGGCGCATTCATCAAGGTAGATCTTTTTATGAACAGCTGTCCTCGTCACCAAGTATAGTTTGAAGAGTACGACACAGTTTAGAAAAGTGAGACTAGCAGCACACATTAATGCAGCGAGAAGCCGGTGACGTCGGCGGTCTTCACCTTCTGCGTGCCGTCGCTGTATCAGCGGTGTTTGAGCTGTGCCGCCCAATGACGCCGTCAAGAAGCATGGAAAGGAACTTCCCAGATTAGATAAGTGTGGGCTTAAAACTTCCGGAACGCGGTGTTTTTCGCTGCCCTCCTTGGTCTCGCAATGCGACGTCACCGCGGAGAGTGGTAAGCGAGAAGGAGTTTCCTGATTTTCAACGCGGAGCAACGTTCCGGTTGCTTGTATTTTTTCCCGTTCCCTCCTTTACCTCTTTCCCTTCTGCACTGATCTTTACTATGGTTTTTCCGTCTATCTCTGCATGACACGCCGAATAGACTTAAAGCCAGAAAAGTTCATTATTCATCAAAAAAAGTAACAAGGGTAATTTAAAGGGGCCACGCAGCAGACGAGCGTTTGTTTCGTTCAAAGATTTGGTGTGCGTAGTGCCCCCAGCACCAATCCGACCGCAAACAATGATTTCTTAATTCTCCCGCCAAATCGTGTGTTTCGTGACGTCTGCGATGTCGTAGCAAGGACCGGTTTTTAAGCGAACGTAAGTACTCTGGTTAGTTTGGAGCGGACTGCAGGACGCCTTGTTTACAGTCAGTCCTTCTAGAAGGCACCACTATACTGCGCAGAATCACTGCCCGCCCTCCCTTTATTTCTGATGGTACTTGCCCTCAGCTTGTTTTTGTTGCCGTTCTCGTTATGTGAAACATTTGGTAGGCTCGACAAACAGCGTCATGTAAGACACTGCCGCTTAAGACAATCCACCAGAGTCGGGTGAGATAACCGCAACGCGCCGCATTGACGAGAAGCTATAACAAACCCAGTGCGCGCGGTGCCTATAGCAGTATGTAATGCTGCTTCTATCTTTGCGTGTAGTTTCGTAGCTTCAATTATATACCCCTTATCTTACTGCTATAAAAAGAATATTTATTACATGTAAGCGAAAAGAGCTGGTTCTGCAAATTTATAAGCCCTACCTAACTTGCGTTTGTTTTTGCCGGCATCAGCCAATCGCACAGCTTCCCATAATACGGCATAGATTGTAGTGCGGGAATGAGCAAGTGGGTCGCATGGCCATTCTCTTTTTTTCCTATTATACATATGATTTCAGTGAAGTTGGCATTAAGAGTGGCGTCAGTCTTATTCTAACGAGGCAATGTTTCGAGACAACCAAACTTCGATTTTCTCTGCATGGCTCCTTTAAAAGAAGAGCAGTTGTGATATAAGGAAATTCGTTTTTCTGTTTGCTTTCGAAGAACAAACCCTACAATGTGACACCGGCCGGAATTTTTTCAGGCTTTTGCATTTACTCTATAGAGACACTGCTACGTTCAGAACACCCGTTTCGCTCGTATCCTTCTCCTGGCGTATTTCTTCACGTCAGGAAATTCAGCGCACTCGGAAGGCCGCCGTGCAGAGTGGAAATTGATGCCACTACACCACACAGAAAAACTGCCCGTTGCATGCTGAGGAGAGCTTAATACAAGTAAGCTCGAACGAACTAACCTTGGCTCTCAGTGTAAAAGGAATACGCCTTGGGTAGAATGGAATCCAGTCGGAGAACCAACGCGAACAAGCATCTTTTTCCCCAATGGCGTACACGGGCATAAACAGCAATGAACACAATTGGTATCAACGGCCGGAATATGCATGATCATTTCCTTGATATCTACATTTGAACGCTAAATTATTGTAGGCCCCCTAATATAGGTACTTATCTTCAATTTCACGCTGTAATTCATTGTTAAATAATTGCTGAGGAACACATGTTCAGACCGCCGGCTCGTGCAAGTGCTGCCGACTAGGCCGCTTGCTGACCTCAAAGATGTATTTCTCTAGTGATAGTACACATTCCTTTTTTTGTTATTGCAATATACAGTACGCTGCATCCCGCCCAATTCTCACTGCTAAAGCTAATTGCGGCTCCCAGTGCAGCAAATCAGGGTTTAACATTGCAGCAACAAAAAGAAAACGAATAAAAAAAAATCCTGCAACTGTGCCGACGAGTGCCGCGCTTTAACTATATAATTTTAGAAGCCTAAGCCTGTGGAAACCTTGAATGCAGCCAGGTCTCGTCTCTGAAACAATATGACAAGCCAGCCTTGCATGTATTTGTATGCCCGTAATCTTTGCTAAAATAAGTTCATTGGAAATGGCATCAAGGGAGAATATTTCTGTTACGGGAACCAAAATGCCTGAAAATTTAGATACATACTGACACCACTTTTAACGTAAACTTCGCTCAAATAAGCTACATAATTAGGAAAAACGGGAATGGTCATGCGACCCACCAGCTCATTTCCCCGCAACAGAACCTGTGTGATGTCACATGGGCTAAAGCTCTGCGATTGGCGCGGAGGCTGGCAGAAATCAGACGCAAATTAGGTAGAGCTTACAAACTAGACGAACGAGCGATTTGCGCTTAAATTTAGGGCACATTCTTTACCAAAGCAATAAGAATGATGGGACAAAACAGGTGGAAGTTACGAAAGCACATGTAAACATAGAAGTACTGATGCGTTCTGCTGTTCGTATCTGCGCACTGCATGCTTTGGTTAGCTGCACAGCATTCGGGGGATTGGGGTTTGTCTCATAGGACACTGGCCGATTGACGGCAAGCAACGGTGTCTTACGTGACCCATTTATCGAGCGAGCACTGTTTCAGGGGAACGAATATTTTCTCCCAGAACAAAAACAAGCCAGGTTAAATGCGGGCAAAAACAAACCAAACGCTTGCCACGGTAGGTGGCGCCATCTAGGTTACAGAACGTAAAGAAACGCGGGGAACAAACCAACACCGCTGACAGGGTGGAAACAACCTTTGAACGGTCCCGTGCCGCCGCAAATTGGGCCAACGGGCTCAACGCGTTATTCTTTTCGTTTCCCCTCGAGACCTCGAACGCGAAACAGACCAATATGATTCAAACTTCTTCAGTAAACCGCGTTGCGGCGATAATTTTAGCGCGCGGTGATTGACACAATGACTTGCTTCGGCGGCGAGCGAGCAACAACCGACATGGCGGCGCCAGCGTTACGTGTCTCTACCCTGTACGGCGGAGCGTGAATGAAGGTACTCTAGGCTGCAGAGCGGTCGGTTCCCGTGATGTCACTTGGGACCAAGAAAACGCACGATGAGCGGGAAAATCAAAATTTTAACCTAAATTGTTTTAATATCTCAGTGAATAAAGCACCGTTTGTATCCGGACAAGCGCTGGGGGCACTATAAAACACGAAATCTTTCGAATAAAACCAACTGTATTTTCTCTTCATGGCTCCTTTAAAAGTATGATAACCAGCGTTTTTTTCTTAACTGCCGCAATGACTCAGTGGCTATGGCGTTGTCCCGCTGAGCCCGAGTACACGGTTTCGATTCGCGCCCGCGGGGGCCACTTATCTGATGGAGGCAAAAATCGAAAGCGCCCGTGTGTTTGATATTTCGGGGCACGTTAAAGATCCCCAGGTGGTCAAAATTATTTCGGAGCCCTACACTACGGCGCGCCTCATCATCTGGGTAGCGTCGGCGCGTTAAACCCTACTTATTAATGAATAAATAAATCGTTTTTGCGTCAGTCATACGATAATTGTCCTTTGTCGTGAATGAATGATGAAGCTTCACTACAGTGTTGTAATTTTTGTTGTTTCAGAAAGCATTGATGTTGCCTGTAGTAAAGAAACTGAATTACGAGAGATTCGGAATACTATATTCCGTGATAGTCATAATAATAACAGTGTGCTCTGAGGAGCACACAGGGGATGTTTTAATGGGACCTTGCCGAGAGGGAGAGAGAATATATTCTTTAATGATACTGGTGAGGTTGGCGTCCAGCTTGCTACAACAGATGTATGAAAAAAAAGAAATTAAGTTATGATGATGATAATGACTATGATGACGATGGTGCACTCTTTAATAGAGTCCTGCTTAGAGAGTCTTATCCAGTCCTATGCACCGCAGGAAAGACGATAGAGCTCTTGTCGCTCGACGTGCTCATTTAGAGTCAGACCAAGGGCCTAACACGTCACTTACAGTTAGTCCTCTAGAAAGCGGAAGGAGAAAGGACTTTAAAAGGGACATCCTTGCTGCCCTATACCACGTACATTCACATAATACGTGGTTCAAGTCTTGAAGAACTTAACGCAGACCCTTCGTAATGTATTTTTAAATAACGTATATGGTCCCAGCTATCTCGTCCCGCCAGAATTATCGAAATCCGTTTTCAATCAAGAGAGATACGCGCGATAAAAATTCCCGCATAATCGTTCACTCTCAACTCGATCGCGGAGTATACACGATGGAAGCTGCCCACTCTGTAACAGAGAGGAGGGCTGTGCGTGGCCTTAGATATATCACAGGCTTGGGAGGGGCTTTTCGCCATTTCTTCGCAACTTGGTGGGGTCTATTTCCGGTCTGCAGGGTGCAACAAAGCAGCAGGCATTGCTGCCTGCTCGCAAGCGCGTGCTTAGGCTGGTAGGGCGTTTTTTGAGCAATAGACGGTTATTGTCGACTGGTCTGATTAAAGGAATATTTAGTTTGTCACTCAAACACCGCGCGCTGGCAAGAAACAAAGAAACGCCAAAACTGTTCAACACGGGAAGGAGAACAACACGCCGGTGCACAGCGCCGACGACGGCGGATCGTCGCAGGAAATGCGAGAAATAAACCGCGAAGTAGACCAGCAACAGTCCTCGTCCCCTTGCGCAGTTTGAATTTAATCATGAATCGGTTTCGGCTCCGCCCGATTTCTCTGAGGACCGCCACTGCTGATGTGACATAATTATAGCGGTGCTAGTGACTCATAATGAGGAAAATTGAAGAGAGCGCGGCTGGTGTTTTGCGCCTCATTTACTGTGGTGTGTGTGTACCGCTTCAAGTGGGCTTCTTATATTTGGCTCAGGTATTCCTGGCAGTGCAATGTAAAACCTCGCGCTGGTTTATTTTCACTGCGTAAAGCGCGTTGCAGGATCCTTTTCAGTGCCATTCAGAGGCGTAATGAAGCATGATTAGCAACGGGTGTTAACAACCCTCTACGCTGCTTTAATCATTCAAAGAGTACCGAAAAAGTACGATAAAAGAAAACTTGCTGATGAACACCAACTTACGAAGTTGAACATCCACAATGCCCATGTGGCGTCCGCCATGTTCACTACAGGGCTGCGAACAAGGTTGCGACCAAGTTTGCGTAACAGTTCGAAGGCATAAAGTAAACGTTATTGAGAATTCACAAAAAAAAATAAAAAAATAACTTGTGCGACCTTGCAGAGCAACCACCATCATAATTTCTCAAATGCAGTTACTCCGGTTATTCTTTTCATATCTGTACAAAATATCTTTAACTGGACTGAGTACCTTGATGTGTTTTGCACATGACGAGCAGCTTTGCAACCATGAATTGCAACAACGAAGGTTCTTGCCGCAATCTCTCTTAAAGTACTGCGGGAAAAATCTATTTTGTACAAGAGTAAATCAGTCGTTCAATCTTTGTAACTATAGAAAATAAGAAAGGAAACACTGATTGTTTTTGGGCCCTATTTGAGCTTCTAATAAGACTTTTGGTGGGAAAAACGTGTCTCCTAAAAAGGAAAAATGGCTGTTTTAGGATTATCCGGTGGACAGCGAATGCCTACTCTAAGAATACTGCAACGATATCCCGGAAGCTTGTACAGTTAAACCTGGATATAATGAAGTTGGCGGAAATTCGCAATTTTTCGTTATATCCAGGTTTTCGCTACATGCAGGTTTCGAGTTAAAGCTCGTGGGAATTAAGCAGAAACGAAACAAAAACGGTAGACATCACTTGAGGTGAGCTCACTGTTCATGGATTTATTTCACATCGAAAAACGGAGTGAGCTGCACCTGCTGCTTTTTCACCACCTTAGGCACCAGACGGCACTCCAAAGATGCAAAGTCACCCGCGTATTAGCAAACGTAACTGAAGTAACACTTTTAAGTTTTGACACTTTTATGTGCCCTTAAGCGTCTGCTGTACTAAACATGCTGAAAAACGGAGGCTATTCGCGAACTTGACTCTCTTTTCCGCACTCGAAGCTGGGGTACTGTACCAGGCGACGACGTTTTTCTTTCTCGGCTGGTGAAGTCTGCATTTAAAACTGCGAGCTTGTCTTCTAAAGGCAAAACGTTTGGTTTCGTGGCGGCAGAAATTATCACCGATGAACCGACGCCACAGAAAGCAACGAAGACGCGCTACTACACGTCAACAGGGACGCCACTAAATCACCGATACCGCATTCACACGTATTAACACACAGTAGCTCGCTGTGCGGGTGAAATTCGTTACTTAGTGTATTTCTCAAGCCGACTTTTCAATAAAAGTGGAATATTAAATGGCTGGTTAGCGTGGCGAATTCGTTACATCAAGGTTAGCCATCGCGATGCCTTAGTTACATACAAGTCGCAAAAACATGGGTTTCATTGGTGCTGGCAACGGAGAGTTGAAAAAACGTCGTTAAATGTAGGAATTTGTTACATACAGGTTCATTAAATCCGGTTTAACTAAAAAAAAGGACGTTTCTACAAAAATAATATTTCTTGTGTTTCCCTATGATAGTACTGCTCTTTTAGTATGAGCGCGTACAGAATAAGTTATCTAAGGCTGGCTCAGATTTGACTATCCAGATTTGGCTTGTGTGTGACTATTCCATTGGTGCTATTTTTGTATGAGAAATACAGACGTTGCTTGGTGATCGATACTCGCTCTAAACAATATTCTACGTGCCGAGGAGAGGAACTGTCAAACATTAACAAGGTTAGTTTACTTGAGAGGCCTAATAGGGAACCTTTGCCACAGTTGATAAACAATCTTCATAATTGTGAAAGCGCTACTTGAAAACGACGACGAAGGAAGAATCTGTACCAACAAGCCCAACTGGCAGTTCTTCCGAGTGTGATTTCTAGTACAAAGGGCTCTTTTTTGTGTTAAAATAACAATTTTCTCTCTAAAAAAGAGCGCTTCGTGTTGTGTTTCTTCCTTCGTCGTCGTTTTCAAGTAGCGCTTTTACTATTATGAATCTGTACCAACAAGCCCGACTGGCAGTTCTTCAAACAATCTTCTTCATTCGCCTCTTCCACCTCTATCTGATAATCTCCGACCGCCCTTGCTGTCGCCTGCTTCTCGGAGCCACTGCACCCCTTAACTCCCAGACCAATAAACGCCGCCGCTTAGCTTGCTGTGGAGAACCGGATGCTGGTAATTCGCACGGCTTTAGACAGACGAACTCAACTGGTGGGCGGCTAGCTAGAAGGCGGGGTACATGGAAAACGAGCAATATTGCACTTCTGTCACTTGATCAAAAGTCCATAGTAATTAAGAAATGGTCACAGGAGTTTTTTCAGAGTGTCGCACTTGCTGGAAAGAGGACCACCGCCGGACGAGTACACCCTTGGGCAAGGAAGCAGCGAAATGACGTCCGTCAGGTGGTTCTTCTGTGAAATTTGCAGCATGGGGGTCAAGAGTGGTGTTACGAGCGGTGAGCCTAAGCAATGAAATCATGGGCGTACTCTGCCGACGAGGAAGGGAGCAGAGGTAACGCAAGCTTGAGCTTGCTGCACACAGTAGGTGAATGTGGGACAGGCCGGACACGTCACGGCAATAGCTGCTTTACGGTAGCACGTTGAAATGCAATATATGTCTCAATTACAACGGCGAGCATACACGTACATAAAAGAATTTATTTCAGCTTGCTGCTGAAGCGTTCTGCGACCCTCATTGGTCTGGGGACGATAATCTGTAGCTAGTTTATGCTGCGTTGAACAGGACATCAAGATGTTGTTTATAGCTTTAGAAAAAATCCTTGAGGCCCCGATATGCATGACGCCTTTGAGCGCCATAGTGCAGAAAAACCCCGTAGAAAAGGAAGTCCGTCATGCCTTTGGCACAGCTCGTTTTATGAGCACATGTTTCGCATACAGCGTCGCGTAATCCGTCCGCAAAATGACCACTACTTCCGTCCAGACATAGAGAAAACAGATCATTTATATTGAAGAGAACAAAAATGCGGTGCCTGTGGAATATCGATTGAATTCGGTTGCCGAGGAAGTGTAAAGCCTTTTTACGCCATTGGCATAGCTAACACGAGGGAACTTAAGGACGTATTGGGGAGCAGAAACAAGATCAGAATAAACGTTCAGACAATCTTAAGTTCGTAACAGCCTCAGATGACCGGCAGCGATTGTGCCCTTAAGCTGGAACAGAAAAGAGTTATGGAGGTGCAGAAAAAGCCCGGGAAGGAGACCAGACCCATAAGAGAGGACCTTATAGTGATAAAAGATTTGATTTTGAAGCATAAAGAGCGCACGGAAGGGTTTGATGACGCGGCGTTGATTCGCTGAATTATGGATCGTAGGGAAGGGCAACGGCATTGTTACTTATGGTGGTTCAGCAAGTCTTATATAGAGGCGATGTAATTGATATCATCACGCTTAGAGGGACAGGATGAATCAACAGTGTGACGGGGGTGACAGTCGCCATCCTTGTGTACACCAGCACACTTGTAGGTGACTAAAGATATTCCTGAAGGAATGGTGCCAAGCACTCAAGGCGGCTCGGCTAGTCTTTGTGTCTGGACGGCCACCAGAGAGCATGGTGATAATAACTGTTATCACCATGCCCGTACGCCTAAGGTGAGAAATATGCGGAAGCCAACACGACTATTTCGCGTTACGTTATTGAGTGATTGCCTTTGTATCTTGAAAGCAAGATGGTGGCATACCAATCACACAGTACCAACCGTCTTCTTCTTCCGCCAATACGGCGAGAATTTCATGGCCACGCGTTTCAGTATGCGCTTCGGTAGTACAAAGGCATCAAAGTGCCTCACATTTCGCAAAGATCTGATCAGAAATTTTAGAGTTCCCAGTCTTTGGTATGGCAGAGGCCCCATAAGTAGGTGATATTGCTTTTCAGCTGATCGTTTAGTGGTCATGCGGATGTTGTGAAAGATTTTCTAATACATCTGCAGTAGGAGCCCAGGCAATGCACACCAGTTACTTGAACGAGGCACAGGACCGTCGAGACCAAAACTGAGATGACAACTTTATACTCGCCGTGATTCGCAATTTCGACCATCAGATGGAGGTAATGGCTACCGTTGTGTTTAATTGCGAATAACATTTAAAGCGGCAAAACCACAGTAACGTGTGGTTAGATGTGGAAGTAATTGATAGTCACACTGAGAAAAGCTGGCTATTTTTTTTTGTAGTGAGGCAGCTTTTGACACTGCAGGCGGCAGAAAAAGACAGAAGGATGAAGAATTTGTCAGGTTTTGCTGTTTCAACGAGCAAAATGGACACAGGAAAAATTTCTTTGACCCTACAAATATTTTAATGCTCGGTTTAGTAAAAACGCAAACCCGAAATCTGCAACATTTGTAGGTTACCTTCCAAATATTTCAGGTAATTCAAGAAAATTTCAGGCGGATGGCATGCATTTTGTTACCTGATGTAAAACCAACACCACTACCCACAGCAGCAACAAACGATAGCCGCGCGCTCTATCGACCAATGAGTAACTATACTGACCAATCCGGAGCGCGTTATTTAGATGCTATAAGGCAAAAATACATGTTCGCTGAAAAAAGAACAAAATTTATCCAACCTTTCCATCCACAGATAGTTTTTTACGGATACTGCAAAAATCTGGGTCATTCTGTTTCTGTATGTCTGTCAGTAATAGAGCTGCAGAGCTTAGTGGTGTGTCTTCCGAGTAGATTCTTAACTTGTAGGGAATTATAGGCCTATGGTAGCACGCCATATCTTAGCCGTAGTTGACCCGTAGATGGGTCACCAACCGGTAACCTGTCACCCATATATTTGCTACTGACCCACCGCACCCATATACCCCTCAGTGGGCAATTAGAATGCAAGTTTCTTCGAAGGGTTGCCGAGAAGCTACAATTGCGTATCGCAATACCGCACCCACCTGTCATTACAGGATAATTTTTTACGGAAATCGCACTGTCCTTCCTAAACTGCGTGTTTACGAAAAGTTGCACTTCTGAGGCGGAATGCAGAGTTCGTTCAGTGGATGTAAAATACCTAAAAATCCCATCTTTTGTACCTGGAAAAATGATCTCGAGTCTTCAAGCCAACCGAGGTAGAATATTGATGAAAGTGAAAGAGTAAATGAAAATACGTTTTCTTTGAGAAAAAATTTTTATGTTCAAAATCAAAAGTATGATCCTATTTAGGTAGAAACTGTGGTAACGCCTGTTATCCGGCCACATTAAACGTTGTGCGGATGACTATTATTTTAAGCAGGAAAGGTTACGAGAAAGCAAACCCGCTGTTCCGATGTTCTATTTTTGGAGGCATGGTGGCTTGTCACTCAGCTCTTTTGCCGTTCCATGTTATCTATGTATGCACTTTTGTCGCTTTCTATTTTTACCACTTGCTGTATTGTCGGTGCTGTTTTGCGGCGCATTAAAGGCACTCTGTAACATTCCGATACACACTTTCACTCTTTCTATTGCGTTTCGAGCACTGCGGAAGCTAAACCAATCGCTAAAAGCATGGACCGGCACTGAGCGATTTGCTCGTTGTGGCATATACGGCTTCCGTTTCTGCTTCGCTTTTGTGGCTTTCTTTTAAATGGCAGCGCTCTATTGCTGTAAGCACGTAAATATACCGCTCAAATAAGGACAAGACTATGAAAGAAAAAAAAATCTTCAGCACGTTTCTTAGTTATCCGATGGGCATACAGCAGTATTTTGGCTAAAGTACTTTGCGACCCCCAATCGGAGCACTGTATTCGTTGGTTGACTACGTTGTGCAAGTTTGTTATATTTCAAAAAACAGTAAAAAAAGTGTTTCTGGGTAGTTTTATTGTAATAGTTTTGCAGGTCTGTCACTAAGTTCTTTTGTGTTGGCTGTTTGGTGTCTGTGCTCCTTTGCCGCGTGCGGTTTTTGCGGCGCTGTTTTCTCGCTGTGCAGTTGTGTCGGGTGCTCTTTTTAGGTGGGGTGGGGTCGGAGGGGGGGGGGGGGGTCTTCACGCTGTACTGTAGGTGCTCGATTTTGTACAGGACGTTTGAAGACACTCAGCTTGCTTATTACCCCCGGCGAGCTTATCAAAGCCGACGGTTAGTGCTATATGCTTATTACAAAAAATTGGCCACCGCAAGCACATTCTATGGCCTTTAAAAAAACACGCATCCCTTGCAAAACCAGAGCGGTTACTGGTCAGGGCCACAGCCCGACAAAAGCAATAGGAAAATGGAGACCTGGGGTACACAGGACGCCGCTGAATACTTTAGTTGCGATACCATTGCCTCAGCAGTAGTCAGCCTCCGGGGCATTTTCATGAGTCAGGCTAGGTTTCCACAGGAGCAGTGGAGGTGGGAGAAAAAGGCAGGCATTGCCTGACCATGACTGCTTGTTCAAGAATCAAATTCACAGCGAGAACCTCTAAGTCAGCTATTCCAAGTTTTGTGAAAGGGCCCGCTTCACCCGAGCCATCACAATTGCTAAACTTCAACTGATGTCGAGTGCAGCTGAAAGATGTAGCTTATACGGGCACTAGCCACCCATGATTGGCCGTAGGCGAGGGTTCGCATGATCCGGCTAGAGGCTTTAACTACCTAGCTGATGGCGATAGTTCTAGCCCGGATGTTCCCTCGCTTCGCTGGTTGGGCAAAGGAAGGCCGATGTCCTTCATGGAGCTCAATATTTATTACCATCTTCAACGGAACCGCTAACATTCCGGCAACGCAACCTTCAGTTAAATTCAGTCTCTGTTACGGCCGCTGTTCCCAACGCGCTACTACCCACTCCAACATTATCACGTACAGTCGGGCCGACACATAGGACCAATTTTATCCACTGCACTAACCTAACACAGTAGCTAAACCTTCATTACCCTCCATTTCATCAGGTAAGGGTCAGGTTAAACCTGCGAAGTTGCTCCCCCCCCCCATAAGTTTAGGGTTCTCCTCGCATACCTGTGTTCCTTTAGGGAATGTGGAAAAGAGCAATGTGGAAAAGAGCAAGAGTGGTCATCTTGGAGTACGTTGTAGAGACTGTCCTGGATGCGAGCCTATCTTCGGTAGCACCACAACATTGTGTAAACATAAGCATAAACTCATGAGGGAAATTATTGATGCACATAAAATAGCAAAAAAAGGAAAGCACGTAAGCGTCCCTTCTGTCGCGCTATCAGAAAAAGAAATCACCTATCTAGACGGTGTGTAAGCACATGGCGGTAGTGATGTCGGGGCGGATTTGTTATTTTGTTTTCACATATATTATTAAAATGCAGAGCATTTCAGTAACTCACGATGTCACCCGCGTTGACGTCCGTAGTCCGCACCCCTCCCTACTATATAAAAAAAATACTATCCGGCGCCCGGTTTCGATCCCTCGACCCTGCGGGCGGAACGCAGTGTACATGGTGCTCTACCCAGTGCGCCACAAAGCCGACGCAGAATGGGACGCTACGAACGCGCCTTATATTGTTGACTCATTCAAATTACTGCTGACGAGCGCTCTCTCGTCAGTAGTTGCCACAAGTGCAACAACATTAACGTAACGCAAACTACTTAACGTCGTGCGCCCCCGGCATTGCTCTGCATTTGATCGTGCCCCTCGCGAGGGGGATGTTTCACTGCGTCTTCTCTCGGTCGCGGGACCCGTGGCGCCATCTGGCGGAGGCGCGGCACAATTCGTACCACTTTGAAAAGATGCGGCGCCAGCCAGCTGTGTGTGTGTTTGTGTTCCCTTGCATCTTCTTCGGTGGCTTACTTTCGTGGGCGACCACGTTCCACAGCTGCCGCCGAGGTCGACGCTTGATAGTCCATCGTAGTAACGACAGCTCGGCCATAAAGATGTGTGTCCTGTGGTGAGAATGGGTCCACTCATTACAATCGTTCCGAAAATTTTTCCACGACGCAAGCAGAAGCACCCCTGCCGCGGCAGAAGCGCTGGCGAGCGAGCGGGCAGCAGACGACAGCAACGTCGTCTGCGATCGTCTGCTGCTGCGATCGTCTACGGCTCTCTGCTGCTGCTAGCGCCGCGCGACCGTCAGCGGTGTTTGTCGCTGCCCGCGAACAATCGTCTCCGCGGCGTCATTTTGTGTCGATTTCTTCGTTGCCTTGATATCTGCTGTATTTATTTACCAGTGTTCACAGCAATAAACTTCAGTTGTTAGTCAGCGCCTGTGTCGTCGTTGTTCGTCTTTCTTCGTCCTTGTTCGTAGCTTTGCGCTCTTAATTCGAGAATATGGAGCACCAACTCGCCCAAGCATCAACTTTAACCAGGAAGAGAATAAGCGCGGAGTAGATATCACGAAAGGATATTTGTGTACACCTCAGTTTACACGGAAATCAAATTCAGCCCGTGTCCGCTGGAACGCAAACATGCATCTAAACATTACAGGAACTCCATGGCGCAACGTTGCTTAGAATTTGTTTTGTGAATGCGTGAGGCCTCCGGCGTAGACACGCGGGTTTCAGACATGCACTGCAGTCTGCATGATAAAATTGAGCCTGAAACTCCAGTAGTGCTAGTAACGTGAGTAGAAAGAAACCCTTCCCGCTGAATGTCCTGTTTGCTTGGTGACGACAATGCGGTGTGTACCGAGTCATTGTAACCGACCGAATAAAAAGATGGGACAATACAAGGACGTAGGTGATAGTTTTTCATTTCATCTCTTTTTATTTCCTTAAAGACCCCATGCGAGGTACATCATAAGGGGTGGGTTAACTAAAAGTTACGCAAAACGATCGTTCGTCCAACAGCGAAATATCTCTAGTGAGGCTGTTTGGGAAGGTGGAGGGATGGTCGCGTTGGAGCACACGCGGCCAGGGTAGCAAATGCTATTACATTTGGTACATCGTACAACTTCTGAAGTTTGCTCTCAATTCGGTATCGTAGCCATGTACGAATTATCGTTTGCCAATGCATCACCTTCCTGCCAAAGCTTTGCTTTGTTTGTCTTTGATTGGATTCTCCTCCTTTAGTCGGACCTTCAACACGCACAATGTCTTAGTCACAAAGCTCAATGTGTTAGGGGATAGTGTTTATTCCGTGTCACTCAAAGCAGAAAACTTTGCAGCAAACAATCAAAACAGCTAAGCCCTAGAGAGAGAGTGTAAGGTGTGGCCTAACTTTAACCACAAGACTAATTAAATGCATAAACGTGTGTGCACAAAGCGTAAAATATATCTAGAATGACGCACAAACATATGCCCAACCTCTCACCTGTTCTAGCCAGCCGCTGTTTAAATAACGCACCCAATATTAGTGAAAACAAAACAGACGCTTTATTACACTGTCTGATGGAGCCATGCTGCAAGTTTCCACTCGCTATAGCCACATTCCTCAGTCGCATGGCAGCCGTGTTGTAAAGTCTCGGTATGCTTGGCTTCTTCTACGCGATCCAGCTCCTTATGGTGTCAGCCCAGCTAGTTGGCAGAAAACCGAGAAACATGTCCATCAGGCTGGTGGGAACCCAGCCAAGCAAGGCCCCGATCCAGGTACTAGGTAATAAAAGGTTGCCTATGCTGTCCATAACTCCATCGCCTTCCGCTCGACCTGATCGCTCCTCTTCCGCTGGCACTTGGATGCTGTGGCTGATCACTGCTGCACATTCAAGAAAAGAATTTGCAATGTACCAAATCCAAGAAAAGTATGCTTTATTCATTTCATTACTTTTCGGTGATGCAGGGAGCAGGAGCCAGATTTGAACTTTACATTTGAACTTTGTAGTTACATTTGAACCAGCAATACAAAAATGGCGGTTGTACGAAAACTACAAAAGCTTGTACAATGAAGGTATCAAAAAACAATAGCTTCTACAACGAGAAAAAGAAAAATATATCTACAACGACAAAAAGAAAAAAATATATGAATATCGTCTCGATAGAGTGCTGATTTCACAGTACCGCTTATATTATATTCGCAAACAATATGCATTCCCGGACAACAAGCCAAGTTAACTTGCTTAAAAAATATTGCGTGGTTATGTTGGTAAATGCTCTTTTGCTACAGCCAGAGAAAGGGCGATGATAAGACAAAATATTTAGGCTATATTCCCGAGCACCGAACCAGTATTATCTTGTAAGGATGAGCATGCCTTCCGTGGTGTTTAAATTATTTCCTTATTTATGCGATTAAAAGCACGTAATGTGCCTTTGTCTCACCTTACCAGCCCCACCTAAACTCTGCACGTTTCCATGCCGCAAACGCCACTCTAATTAAACTGTTCGCTCTGCTAGGCGCTTGTCAAAGGCATTACAGTGCGAAGCGGCAGTAGGCAGCCCCATGGTGTATGCGGTGAAAATGACCTCTAAATGCCAAACACCATCAGTTGACCGTTTTACCATCCGATGCTTCGTCTGCAATTTTATCGTTTGGTCACAGTTCTCCTTATCTTCAGCCCGTTCAAATTCTCTACGGGAAGGTACCCTTGTATGTAAACACCCAAACAAGCCTTCCGTGTTCTCATCCAGTTTACACACACTCATCACTTACCATGCGACAGAGAATAGTTTCCAGTGACGTCGCGTAATGCCAACATAAAAATCTGGGTCCATAATTAAAAAGTGTTTGGCACTACCAGTTAACTAATTGACGCCGCCCACACACAAGAATAAGGCAAGGAGCCCACTTAGGAGCAATGGGGAGAACTTAGCATTGCCGGACATACGCTTGAAAGTGGACCCCCCCCCCCTACCACAATTCTAGCGCATTAATTTTATATAACGCCACCATAGCACCGGGAAGGTTAATGATGGGTTTGCACGCAAGCAATGCTGAGGTATTTAGATATTCTTCTTGTATAGTAGCTATTGCATGTTGACAAGTAATTCGAGGTTCCCATCTAGAACAACAACCCTGAAATACTTTATTCTATATAAAGCGTGATTTGGTTTCTTTTACGGGGAAGCTTTTTATTCGAACTGCACGAAAACCAACGTTCTCCGACAATTGATGATCGTGGGTGTAGAGAAGGTTGATTGAAATTCAATGCTTTCTCTGGCTGAAAGCGAAAGTATTTAAAATTTAAAGTCAAAGTCCAAAATCGCTATTTGTACGCCGACTATGCCCTGGAGGAAACCCAACTTATACAATCGATTCCCACAAAGGCCCTTCACACGCCTCGAGAAAAAAACACCCTTAACGTGGTCGGAATATAGCCTTGGTCCTTTGCGTTCTGAAGCCGACGTGTATCTAATTACAACGTTCCCACACTGCTGAAACAGTTTAGATATTTGAGTTTGAATTTGACTGAGGTTGCACGGGAGAAAGGTTGGGGTTTTAATAACTTTTCTCTTATAAAAGGCTTTGTTTTTTCTTCAGGTCATTCAAAGTTTACATTTTCCTTTACTGGCTTGCCGACGCTATTCTAAAATTAGGCCTCATGTAGCGGCTTCTCATCCCAGGTGAATTGCTTCTATTCTCGCCTGGCACCTGAAAAGTCAGACTGGAGGCTGGATCCGTTGCATCAAATCAATACGACAGCCAATTGCCCTGGACAAATGTGCGCGTTCATTCTCATCGCAGACATTGCCACACAGTGTATTCACCAGCCTGATGTTACTCATATTTGTAAGCCTACCGACTTTGTCCCACCCGGGAATTCTGACTTGCTATACTAATTTTTATTGCTAGCTTTCTCACCTGCTTAACTTCTTCTTTTTCTTTCCGCGCCGCCCTCACGTGTTATTATTGAACGCTATGCTAATTATTGGAACTATATTTTTTGTTAATTATCAATTGCTGCGCCAAATAGGCATGGTTAATCCGGACACTCTCAAGCTACATTATTTAGTTCTGCTTTACGAATTCAGATTTTCGGTGTTCTCTTCGAAGTGTAACGTTTCCAGAAAAGCAAGTCCATTATTCTTGGCGTATCTGTGCAGGCAAACAAAGATTAGTATAGCATTTAAAAATTATAACTTTTTTACCTTAACTGGGCCATTGTTAACTCTTCTCCTAAATTTTCTACAAGTTTTTCTCAGGTCTGTGATTGCGATGAAGCAATGAGTGTTCCCAATATTCTTGTTTGATTCAGCATTTTCATGTAAGATCTTAGAAAAATGGCAAGGTGAGCCCTTAGTGCAAGTACATATTGTTACCCGCGCCAAAAGGCAAATAGCAAACGCTTGATTTATAACTGAAAATGTTTGCAACCGGCAATACGTGCTGCTACAAACAGCCGAATAGACTGCAATTATACTCCGGAATAAAAGCTCCCCAGCTGAATGAGACCATGAAAAACATACCTTCACAGTAGAATATATTTATTACGCTATCTGTTTTTATGCAATTACAGTTACATTAGCCCACGCTACCTCCAAAGAAGTTAGCAATATTAAAGCTGCGCATTTTTTACGCCATTCACAGAGGTTTTTACACAACTCTGTTCGGGTAGGTAATGCAAGCCGCAATGTTCCCCGCCACTCATTTTCAATATCAAACGAAATGCAGCAATTAAAATGAGCCAAATGTAACATGCAGAGGTGTGCTTGTGTTGTCTAAAATTTCGCAGTCCGAATGTGAAGTTCAACCAAGTCTCTGTCACTCAAAAGTAAGAATAACATGTCTTCATACTTGCTAAATAGGTCTTTGTTTGAACATTAGTTTTACAAAAAAAAAGTGATTTCGAGGATACCAACTTACCACAAAACAGCCAAGATAAGGCGAGAATGAAAAGTGCTGCACTGAAGTTCATTTCTGGCTTCTGCGGCAGAAAAAGTTGGCATGAATACTTTATAGGCACCTAGAAGCAGTGCTTTACTATAAAAATATCCTATGCAATTTGCACAGAATATATGGACGACTCCCGTTTTTTGGATATTCTTAAAATAAGATGTAAATTGTGGTATATCGCGTAAGCGTCGGAAATAGTTGATTTCATTGTTAATGTCAAAGGGAGTCATCGATGTATTGTGGCTGAACCATAACATGTGAACGCCAGCTTACTGCATCTCTTCATAGAAATGTACAGTTAGTTTTGAGGCCTTCCGCGAAAAAATTTTGCGAATGTTGATAAACGTCAATTTTCTGGCACTGACGCGTGGTTACACGCAGGTGAAACCCTCTGCTAAGGTTTACGTTTTTCTCACTACTGCACTACTTCACCAGTTCTGCCACGCCGCAGTAAACATAGTGGAGCATCATTCAGGAATACGTAATGTTATAGTCAATTCCCCTACTAAAACGTAAGCGACAAAGAACGTGGCAACGAAAAATTTCGAACGCGCACATCCTGGTTTGGGTTCTGGACATCTGTTCTGAGCAATTGCGTTGCCAATCTCAAATGTGCAACATATAAAATCAGTGCATAATTCCTGACATTTTTCGTACAACAGCGCAATTCTCCGACGAATCATTGAGAGAATGTAATTGTTTCAGACGTAATCGATTAAAATACGTCGAGCTTTGCAACATTGTGAACTAAGAAAGGAATCTTCATCCGAGACTGCCCCGATAAACCTCAGATATCGCTTCGGACAGGGATAGAGGACGCCTGGTGACATACAGGGGCATAGCTGCCCACTTCCCACTAGGCCGAGCCAGGTGCCCGATGGCACTGTTACCTTATATTGTACAGTGCACAATAAAGCTGTGGATTGTATATCGTACAATAAATCGTTCATAGTACATTATATCTGTACGAGGCGTCTACTTTCGAGTAACACCTTCCCTAACCCCGGGACATATAGTCGCCTCAAGCCTGAGCTCTAAGACCAGTAGTGTAAATAGTGCTCCGCGAGGGCCAGCCTCTAACATATTTTATGCGAATTTCCTATGAAAGCCACCTATACTTGGTTATGAATGGTTAAATCGATTTCACAGATGTGTGAACTGACGCGCTTATCTCTGACCGTGAGAGTAAACTAACTTACTCCAAATGGCTGAACATGTCACCAGGGCTAAAGGGCACTTGAATGCCATTTAAAAATTAGATGAAGACTCCCTACCAATTCCGTCTGAAATAAAGTTTCCCGCACTTTCTCCCTTATCCGTGTACGTGATGAGAGTGCACCACATCTAGGCATTTTCCAACGTTGCCCAAATGATAGTACCAAAAACCCAGTCTCCTTAAAAAGCAATTTGATCCGGATTGGCAAGTTTATTCACATAGACTAGTAGGTGCACGTATTTAGTGTTGTAAAAAAATGCCATTAGAACACCAGGCAATTTTACGCAGGTGATGATGTCGTGGTAAGCAAAGTTACCCTAATTACTTCTTTAAACCGTCGGCGATATATTTTGAGAAGCGCAAGAGCACTTTCAATGTTGAGCGTCTATTTTAGTGTATTGCAGTTTCTCATCGCTTGCCTGTGTACTTCTATGGTAATAATTGGGAGTGCATTCCTGAAATACATAGGAAAGGAAATCTATTTATCGCATTGACAGAATAGGGCTCCAGAAGAGTCGCTGTGAATATTACAAGGGTACTTTCCTATGCATTTTCGCAAGCCCAAAAGTATGCCTTTGTCCTGTTCACACCATCACTATTCACGTGCACTCCGCGGCATGACCTTGACATGCATAACGTTATTGAAAACGTTTCAGATCACTTCCCGCCACACAGGATTTTCTGATATGTCTACTGTAATGTAATGCTAAACAAAGCAACTAGCCAAACGTAATGCGTTCCGCTCACAGAAAATCCTTTATCTAATGATTGAACCATCTTAATTTTTCCCGAACAATTATGGAAATTGTTTGTTGACAAATTGAATACATCGCTTTTTGTTATTACCCCGGTTGTAAATGACGCACAATATAGGGCATGCAGAGAGTTAGCTGTATCAAACTTGGGCCACCGTGAGCACCAAAAAAGCCAACTTAGATGTGCAATACTTACCGTCCTTCTGACTGATGATTTCAAGATTGTAGACTGAAGCTATAAATGCACGTAATTTTTCTGTGAAGCATACACTGGCGTTTTATAGATCAGAAGCCGTCCTAAACAAGCAAAAAACGTAAAAAATGATTTCATTCAGCAGCCACCCACTTCCTTTGGAGTTTCAAGGATGACGTCACTGAAGGAAAACTTGTCCACCGGTTATCCCGTATTTATTGCGGAGAACCGGAAAACATGGCGCCTGCTACGACGTATGTGAGTGAGACCAGAAACAAAATATAAACTGCTTAAATTGAGAAATAAGTCATCCTTTTTAATGCCGTGCTATGCATCCGCTCATGTCTAGAACGACGGCCCTAGAACAAAATCGAACAATCCGCATCCTGTGCAGAGAGCGCGCATGTTATCCCCACGTGTGCTCTATGATGTAAGCAAGGGTCGCTGATTCTTACGCGCCAAAAAACCAACATGGCTGCTTATCGTGCCTGCATCGGCGGTTGTATAGGCCAATAAATTATTCAATAGAAATTACTTTTCCTTAAAAAACAGGACGCGAAAAATGCATTCAAGATGCGAAAAAGTACAAAAATTATACCAGCCTCTACAATTCACATAAACGTGGCTAACTCAAAGAATTTATTGCTATGCCTGCCAGAGAAGTCGTCACTTGTAAGAAAATCCCACTTCGCATCAGCATTTTACAGCAAACCACTTGGCATTTTGGCTATATAAAAATTTGGTTGCCTTTTATGCACAGCTTAGGTCAGTTGATAACTGGATCAGGGGTCGCTTCACTGGTCGCTTCAATAAAACTAATCAGGTAGCTATGCCTTGAAATTGAACTGTTGTAATTGAAAGGAGATCAGACAACACGTAATGCATTCTCCGTGGCTCCTGACGCCGAACACCATGACCGGATTAAAACCGCTGAATTACAGTGAACTCACAGCTGCAGCAATCCAGAGTTATTCATGTCTGGAATAAGTGCTCTCCACATAGCGTCACCACAAAATTATTCGTAGTAGTACGTATATAAGTCCAGCGTACCATCTCAGTCTGCTGCGAATTTTTTGGGGGACTGTAGAGACAAAAACACAGCAGTCGTACAGCCATTACCTCCCGGTCGTTAGGATGCACGCAGGGCTTGTAGACCGGCACAAATCACTTAGCTCAACGCTTTGAACGTGTCGTTTTTATATTTAGAAGAGTACATTTGCTGTATAAGTTTAAATAAAGACATCGCTTAACATGTTCGTACCAAAGGATACGACTGAGCTTTGTTCACGTCCGTGAGAAGTGAACATGTGCAAGATTGACGTGAGTAAACATTGTTCAGAGTGAAGCACTGGTCAGAAATGCATGAAAGCAGGAAGTTACATCATTGGGGAGTTTTAGCTTGACCGTTTTTCACGCTCCGCTTCGCGCCGATAGCAACCGGGAGTGCCATTGCGCATGCGTGGCGCGTAAGGCCACGAACGTCATTAGCTTCGGTTGCGCTCAGTGGGCCGCCGATACTGGAGCGGACCACCGAAAACGGTTAGCTAAAAATCTCTATAGATTCGATATTGTTTGTTCACCAGCAATAATGTGTTTGGAGAAAGTTTTACCTTGTATTGCTAACGAAAGTTTAATAAGATCAATGAGAATAAACTTTGTGGGCTGGACAAGCAAAATTAACAACTGCTTTGGGAGAGCGGCCAGTGCAGGAGCATGAACGGGACCAAACATTTCTTCTGGAAATTGCAAGCACTGCGCAAAAGCAAACAAAAAGAACCATTGCCGTGAACCTGGGAAGCACGCTATATCTTTTCCAAACTATTGAAATTTCCGAGCTCGATCGCTGTGGGCCCCTAGGCGATTGCGCATTTCAGTACCTCATGTAAAGAGTGCAATTCTTCACATAATTCTGCACTTTTGCGCTTGCTTGCACACATGATGCCTTTCTGTATAGATTATCTACTCCTATTGCATAGATATTTTTGCGGTATACAGTACACCGTATCTTGCCGCGGTTGTAGCCTCAAATGCATATTACAGGTTCGAGTACATCTCGGGTGCGTTTGCTTTCGCAGGATGTGGTACAATGCAAGCTTTCAAGTAAATTGGAAGCCTGCAAGAAAAAAGGATACAATCAAATTTTGTCGCCTAAACAACTCAAAGAGACAGCCGACCTTTTCATGTCCCTAAACTTTGCCCATTGCTATTTTAAATTAAATACGTTTATGCAGAATACATCGAGATTGAATATAGCGGTTGGCAAAGCCTATATGTATTAAACAATTGAGTGTGGTCAAAACTATCATCACAATCTTCTTTTGTGCCTGTGACGTGCAATTATTATTCAAGAAAAAGCAATTGCGCATTTTAAATGCTGGGGCCCTCACTGTTTTATTGGAGTATTTTACTGGTTAAGACACTTTTTGTATTTAGTAAGTCATCATCACCAGCCTATCTACGCCCACTGCAGGGCAAAGGCCTCTCCCATTATTCTCCAATTATCTCGGCCCTGTGCCAACTGTGACCAATTTATCCCCGCAAACTTCTTGATCTCATCTGTCCATCTAACTTTCGGCCGCCCCCTACCACGCTTGCCTTCTCTAGGGATCCACTCTGTTACTCTTAATGACCAGCGGGTATCTTGCCTTCGCATTACATGCCCTGCCCACGTCCATTTCTTCTTCTTAATTTCTACTAATATGTCTTTAACACCAGTTTGCTCCCTGACCCACTCTGCTCTCCTCTTGTCCCTTAATGTTACACCTATCATTTTCCGCTCCATTGCCCGCTGTGTCGTTCTCAATTTAAGTTGAACCCTCTTAGTGAGCCTCCAAGTTTCTGCCCCGTAGGTGAGTACCGGTAAGATGCAGCTGTTGTACACTTTCTTCTTCAGCGACAATGGTAGGCTGCTATTCATTATTTGAGAATGTCTGCCATATGCACCCCACCCCATTCTAATCCTTCTAATTATCTCTGCCTCATGGTTGGGATGCAGCGATGGCGTAGAGGCAGAACACCCGCCTCGCGTGCAGAAGGACCGTGGTTCGAATCCCGGTGCCGGACAATTCCTACCGGATTAAAAAAAAAAGAAAACAAATCCGCGTATTCATGGAATTGCACAAAGGCGCTTGGGGTGCGGCCTGACCCCGGCGACCATTGCCGGTAATGCACTCCCTCACCAGAGCAGGATTGGCCACCCTGGTGTAGTAACGGCCACAACCTCCCATGAATACGCCAATTAACCCTCGGCCCTCAGTCCCCAGCGGCTGCGAAGCAACTGACCACGGCGGCGGTCAGACCTGTGACGCAGCAGAGGGTGCTAAGAATCCCTGGATCCGGACAGGCCGCCAATGGAATCTGAACCTGGCAACGTTTACGCGCGAACCTTATCTAGCGAAGCAAGTCTCGAGGTGTTGTTCGAGGAATTAGAGGAATAGGGCTTAGCGAGGTTAGGAGGGCAGGCGAAGCCTTTACAGTGCTGAAAAAAGGACACGTGCTATGTTACCGTGGTCTAGAGGACAGAAGAGAACTGGGAGTGGGATTTCTAGTCAATAAAAGCATAGCTGGCAACATAGACGAATACTATAGCATTAACGAAAGGGCAGCAGGTCTTGTAATTAGGCTCAATAAGAGGTACAAGCTCAAGGTGGTGCAGGGCTACGCGCCCACATCCAGCCACGACGACCAAGTAGTGGAACGCTTCTATGAAGATGTGGAATCGGCAATGGCTAAAGTAAAAACACAGTGTACCGTAGTTTAGGGGGGACTTCAATGCTAAAGTAGCCAAGACTCAGGCTGGAGACAAGGCAGTTGGAAACTACGATCTGGGCTGTAGAAATAGCAGGAGGGACCTACTAGTTGAGTTTGCAGAACGGAATAACCTACGCATAATGAATACCTTGTTCTGTAAACGGGAGAGTCGGAAATGGACCTGGAGGAGCCCGAATGGGGAGCTAAAAATGAAATAGACTTCATATTATGCGATAACCCTGGCGTCGTGCAGGATATGGAAGTGCTCGGAAGGGTAAGGTGTAGTGACCACCGTATGGCAAAATCTCGAATTAGGCTAGCTTTGAGGAGGGACCGCAACAAGCTAGTACAAAAGAAGCCGATAAATGAGCTAACAGTCAGACGTAAAGTAGGTGAATTCAGGATCGCGCTGCAGAACCGATATTCCGCCCTTAACGAGGAAGCTGAGCTTACGACACAGGAAGCCAGCGACAACCTTACACGCATTATCACGGAGTGTGCAGTAGAAGTCGGGGGCACTATGGCTAGACAGGATACTGGTAAACGTTCACAGGAGACGAAAGATCTAATCAGAAAACGGCAAACCATGAGAATCTCTACCGCAGCTGACAGAATAGAACTAGCCGAGCTCTCCAAGTTAATCAATAAGCGTAAGACAGCTGACATACGGAAGTATAATATGGAGAGGATCGAATACGCTGTAAAGAACGGAGGTAGCCTGAAAGCAGTGAAGAGACGTCTTGGCGTGGAGAAAAATCAGATGTATGCACTTAAGGATAAGCAAGGCAATGTCATCACAAATAGGAATAAAATAGTCACAGTGGCCGAGGAGTTCTATAGGGATCTGTGCAGTAGCCGGGACATACAGAATAATGCCGAACGAGACAGTAATTCGGAGGAGATAGACATCCCACCAGTAACGACCGAAGAAGTAAGGAAGGCTTTGAAAGAAATGAAAGGGGGCAAAGCACCTGGTGAGGATCAGATAACTGCCGACCTCTTGAAGGATGGCGGAGAAATTGTACTTGAAAAACTGGCAAACCTGTATACGCAATGCCTAATGACCGCGATGGTACCGGAATCTTGGAAGAACGCGAACATCATCCTAATCCATAAGAAAGGCGACATGAAGAACTTGAAAAATTGCAGGCCGATCAGCTTACTGTCAGTCGTCTACAAGGTATTTACCAAGATAATGACTAACCGAATCTCTGCAACCTTAGATTTCAGTCAACCTAAAGAACAAGCAGAGTTCCGTAAGGGTTATTCAACAATGGACCATATTCACACGATCAATCAGGTGATAGAGAGGTGCGCTGAGTATACTGAACCCTTATATATAGCCTTCATAGATTATGAGAAAGCATTTGACTCGGTCAAAACCCTAGCAGTCATTCAGGCATTACGGAACCAGGGGGTAGATGAGCATTATGTAAGAATACTAGAGGATATCTACAATGGGTCTACAGCTACCACCATCCTCCATAGGGAGAGCAGTAAAATACCTATTAGGAAGGGTGTCGGACAAGCAGACACAATCTCTCCAATGTTATTCACAGCATGCTTACAAGAAGTATTCACAACGTTGGATTGGGAACAGGCGGGAGTAAGGGTTAATGTAACCTCAGATTTGCTGATGACGTTGCCTTGCTAAGTAACTCGGGCGACGAATTGCAAAGCATGCTTTCCGCATTGGGCGAACAGAGTAGAACCGTGGGCCTGAAAATTAATATGCAGAAAACTGAAGTAATCATCAATAACCTCCGGACAGCAAAGCAGTTTGAGATAGGTGGCGAGGCAGTGGAAGTGGTAAGCGAATATATCTACTTAGGCCAAGTTGTTTAGTAAGTAAATGAAGTTAAGTACATGAGTTTTGCGGAATTTTATCCCGTCAATCCTAATGGAAGGGCGACCAGCCCTTAGAAGAACACAGGTGGTGTTTTAGTGAGGATCAGAGGCGCAAAAACTTATATGCCTCCGCCGGATGTTGAAATCCTATACACGCCGGAATAGTTCAAAGGGTTTCGAGAAGCCCGGCACAATGAAACCATGCATGTTAACACCAAACCCTAAAGCAGAACAACCGTTATGATGTAGTGTTACGCAAGTTTTCAAAAGAATGCTCTGAACAGGTATGTGTACCCGTTGGTGTAATATTTCAGTGCCGCTAAGTACACAATCACATAAGGCAAAGTGCCCACTGAAGCACCTCGACGTTTCAGACCTACAACTATTGTATTTTCAGTAAACCGATTCCTCCGATGACCCTTTCCAAATCTCGAGAAAAAAGGCTCACATAAATAAGTTAAATTCTTGCGTACTGCACATAACCCTACATAAGGCTACATATATTCCACACTCACACTTATTGGCACATTCACTTTTACAATGCCGTACATAGAATCTGGGTAGTAAATTTGATCATTTGTGTAATTGTAGGAGTCAACGACTCAAACGCGTGCCGCTCATGGCAACATTTCAGTGGAAAATATAGAGTTGTGCAGACATAAGGTTTTTTTACAGAAATAAACGGTCGTACGAGGAATATCCCGAGAACGGCGAATGACTTATCCAAAATGTGAGGGTTAACCGAACCCAAAAACCTGCTATATTCAAAGTAAATAAGTGACTGTGTATGGAATTATGGATTTTAATTGATTATCCGTAATCAGTGTTTTTGTGCCAGTGCATACCGGAGGGGTTGTCTGTTGCTTGCACAGTGTTATTACGTATCTTGGGAATAGGTATGCGCTGCAAATAATATTGTTCGGTGAGGCACAAAGATATTTTTCAAAATTCTTAGATTTGTTGGGTTGTTGAAGAGAATTTATGAGACCGCAGTGTTGCTGCCGTTCATATTAAATATTGTTCGTCCTCTTCTACTTCTTGAGGATTATCTCCAACTCCTTTGTTCTGGTCTGCTAGTTAGCACTATCGTGTCACAGAACTCCATACAGGGTAAGCACCACGTCGGTGCTCGCTAAGAAAGGCCGAATGTGGGTAAATTATGCGTCTTGAGACGGACCCAGTTAACCGGTGCTCGGAGACTAGAATAAATTCTAGGCGTAAAATGCATTATATAGTACGTGATTTCAGTCACTGCACGAGAACCTCTATATGGTCCAGAATAGGTACATCAGTAATCTTCCTAGACCACTGGGAGGAACGAAGAAGGAATGCACAGTGCGATAACCCCGGGCGTAATGGGTCTTTTGTAATATCTGGAATCGAGCGTGCAGGTAAAGAGCGGTGTTTTAAGCGCGATAACGTCCAGCAATTCCATTTCGGTCTTATTCATCAACAAGGCCGGGAGTACAGTGTCCAAAGGTAAAGCCGGCTCCGGAACGATGCTTGTAATAACGAAACCCAAAGGAAAAATGTATAGGTCACAAGTACGGTGCCAGTGGAGAGGTACGCCGAGAATTTTGGTAATCTTCCTCCTAGCAGGTTCCGTGATATCGTTGGTCTGGGAATGTCAGCCTGACCTAACGTGTGCTTCTTTGAATGGGACTTTAGGATATTGTCAATATATTTAGGCAAAACGTTGTGGCCACAGTTCGTGAGAAGCTACTGGGCCCCACGTTGCAGAAAAATGTCATATAAAAGCAGGTCGGCTACGTTTTTGGCGCAGCCTATTGCAAGGACACGTGTGATCACGTTTGGTTTTACTGAGCCCGTGGCCGCAGGGACCCCCACTTCCGTCCTGGCGTTAACGTAAACTAAGAAAACCAGTAACGTTAATCCGGTCAAAGTGAAATTGTGTGTGGAATGCCGATTAGCTAGGGTTGACAGGCTGAAAGCAGTGCGGGCATTTCCAGCGTTGCTACGGATCACAGGTGTGCACGTGGTGATGCACGAAGGGGTTGTGTCCAGACTAGGACAATGGACGTCGCACATGGCGGCAGGTATGTGTCAGCAGGAAACGGCTGGTCATTGAAATGTCCAGCAGCTAGAATAGGACAGATGGATGCAACTGCACGGGAACAACAACAAGGAGGTACGGTATACAAGAACGGGTGTTATGATGGTACAAGGCGTGAAAATGAAGCTGACAAGGTTACACAGAAAGATCTGATGGGGTGCAGTACAGACATTGAATAAGAGACCATAACGAAGAGTCGATGCCTACTTCATCACCGACGTTTTGAAAGTTCCGTATACGCAAGCGACATTGTCATCACTAAGAGGTTCGGGTTGGTCGAGAAGATTTCAAGAAAGACATTCTGCGTTCTTGTGCAGAAAATGAGGCTTGTATGAGCCAGTAATCATGTGGTATTGAAGCCCCAATGCCCAGCTTCCAAGGCGGCCTCTGGGGTTGTTCAGTTGGGGGAGCCAGTAGCGATAATGGTGATAAGTAGTGACTGTGAAGGGGCGGCCGTACAAATCGGAGGGAAATTTCGTGACGGCGCTTTTTATAAAAATTCACTTGCCTTCACTAATTGAGTAATATCTTTTCCGTGTAAATATTCAGCGCCAGCCATATGCAATCCAGCAGTGGCGATCGCCTCCCGCTTAAACGATACACCTGTATTATGTGGCCACTGGCATCGCTAGATACTTCGGTAAGAGCAGCTGCATCGATGTGTTTGGGAAATCACGTTGACGTAAGAAGAATTATTGTGAGTTGAAGTCTTTTGCCTGGGTTAAGCCACATTTAAAGTTGAGGCCGCTTTCTACTGGCTGAACAGAGAGCACGCCATAAAGGTAAAATGCGGGATAACACATCTGAAATAGGAGCATAGGCCTCCCAAGGAGCGTGCGTCATCTGTCAGTCGACGTAAAAGGAATGTCACCAAAACTAAGATTACCCGTATCTACGAGCACTGATGGACAGTCTGCTGCTAATATGAAGGTCATGTATACGGCTGCGTTAAAGTCAGAGTATTGTTGACAATGAATAAACCACCGTAAATTGTTGCACCACGACGTAAATGAGGAATACAAAACGAAACATATATATTTTAACATACCAAAATAGGCCGTTAGTGCAAAGGAGAAACGACACGAGACACAGTTTTTAATGTTTCGCTGCATCACAGCCCATTAAAGGAGGAGAGAAGATTTGTTCAAAGCGACAATGATTCTTACTGCCAGCAAAAACGCAAACATATGATTCGATATGCACCACGTTTGTGAACCCTATTGAAATTGTTCAATGGGAATCCAAACCAATTATTGTACCAAGTTAACATTTCAATCTAAGATAATATAAGGCGGATCGCAGCAAACCAACCCCACAAGACACAGCAGAAATTAATGTTGCGAGAGACCCCCTTATACCAACCAGGGTCTGAGTTGATCAATAAAAACCGCCAAAGTTGCAAGCCATAAATAGAAAGCCTATAAGCGGCTCAAACAAGCACACAAATTTAGCACACGAATAATACATATCTGATTCGGTGAAGGGGAAAACGTTGGTCTGTGTCTGCGTATGTCTGTTGTCAAAGAGAGCTGAAGGACTTCCTCAGGGTGTTTTCAAGTCGATCACAGAAAAAGTTGCAACTGTCGCTCACTAGCTACGCGCAGGTTGTTAGCAATCAGAGGCAACTATGTTGCTTCCCAACCAGTACGTGATCATTCACAAATTTGATACACACCCTCCCCTCAGTTCGCACAGACCAGAGGGACAATATGAGGCATGTTTTGTCGAAGCAGTTGCGTGCAGCTACATGAGAGTGCGTTCTAGGGCCCCAACAAAATGATATATCAACCGTCGGTTTGATGTGTATATGGCATAGCACCACAAACTGCGTCTACTAAAATGTCGGAGTTGTGACAGGATATCACTGACAAATGGCTATATTTATTGAACCAGACTAAGCACATGAGTGTTGAAATTCATTTTGATTCTACCATCCAAACAAAAAACAATATAAATTAAAGCGGAAGACTTCGTGAGCTTTTGTATTTCGTTCACGAAAAATATTTGATGCTCCAAACCAAATTAGGTCTACCACACTCGGCAAATAGGCGCTATTTTTTGTATTTAGGCTGCAGTAAAAATACAGTCCGTACATAGATGATATCACGGTAAGAGTTTGCGAAGAAGTCACAAACTGTTTCTGTGCCGTGTAATTCCGGCGTCCTGTTTTGTCGAGGGCTTCTTTTGGCGCGCATTACTTCGTGAGTGTGCTCCTTCGCCGCGTGCTGTTTACGACGCTGCGCCGTATTGTCAGTGCTAATTTGTAATGTTAAGTTTTGCACGGGACCGAATCGGGGCACTCACACTGCATAATGCCCTTAGAAAGCTTTTTAAACCTCAAAAGCTGTCACAATAGGAGCGACTCACTCAGAGCCTGACAGGCAAAGAGATTGCAACATTTTGAGGTTCTCTTCTTATGGAAGCCAAAAGCCAATGTACAAAAAATTCCCCCGCCTTCCCTGCGAGGGGAACACGAGTAAATGCAGAGCATTGGGGCCTCAGTACTGATTGAAGGCAGTGTTGCTTCCATCGCTTCTTCCGTGATGCTGGAGTAGCAGACACGAGTAAACGTGGGCACGAGCGTCAACCAAGGAAGGAAGGAGCAAAGCAGTGACTGAAACACGAGCGACCGCTAGCCGCTATATTTGCAGCGCGCGCAGTAGAGGGAGAGCAGTACGGGGGGGAGAGCGCGCATGCGCAAGCAGCGCGCGCCTTTCCACGCCCCACCGAGCTGCTATCACGCACCTGTTACGCCGAGACCACGACGGAGCGAACGGGCTGACTACGACGCATGCGCGCGCCAGCTACTGTTGAGAGAGAGGAGGGAAGGAGAGGCGCACCTGCTGCGGACGCGAAACTGTTGACACCGTCCGACGCAGGAACAGGCGAGGCTAAGAAATGCTCTGCATTTAAAATCGTGGATCGAACCACAAAAATCGTGGATCACATCTTGCACCCTCCTCAGAACCATTCCCACGTATATAACCAAAAGAGGTGACTGGTAAGTGACAAAAGCCTACACTAACAATATAAAACATTCAAAGAGGTCGTGTGCGTGCACTCTACTTAATACATTGGTCGTAACACCATTGTTCTAGCAGTAGTGAGCCACTACGGGGTTTTATTCCCTCGTGATCAGTCTCCACGAGAGTACCACAGCTGAGAAAAGGGGACCAGGCTGTCACCCTGGCGATCAGTTCATCGGAAATGCGTGTTAGTTCGCGACTTCATACAGCTTTTTGTCTAAATTAACTGAGGGGATGGTTATTTCAGATGTTCGTAATCCTCACATTCAGTGGCAAGAAACGGGAAAAGGAATAATATGTCCGGTATGGGTACAACAACCGTCATGTCTGGCCGGAGGCTATTGCGCGCACAATGCGGGTGAAAGCTCTACCAACAGCTGCGCCGACACTTTTAACCAAGACACACAGTCGATTCGCAAGGCGGGCGAATTTCACTATGTCCTACTCATTAAGACAACAGGCCCGCTCTCCCGCGCTGATGCATCCCTCAGTGTATTGGAATTGTCGGTTTCACGGCTTCTTCAGACGAACTTGTACCGAAACCTTGTCGCGTGTAGTCGTGCTGAAAAGGAGAACATTGTTATAGACTACACTAAACCATAACACCATAGCATAAACTCACTTAACTTCAACCTGGTAGGATGAGGTTCAAGTGGAAACGCTGAGCCAGCTTCAGGCTCAAGTGGTCACGATGCCGTCCATTTATTGATGGGGTTTAAACATCAAGTACAAATACCATACTTAACAAACATCTGCACCTTTAAGAAAATAGGTAACGAAAGCTGGTTATTTTTGCCTCTCTGTGCTCCCTGATGCAGCACGGCTCCACGATTTTTAATTAACTGTGATGTGGTGCTAAAGGTGAAAAGTTCTAGCGAAATGACAGTTTATTTCGGTGGTTTTACATGGGAACTGTAACCTAGCGTGCATTGGCAATGTTCGTGCTCGAGCACCATATTCTTGACTACCGGCGTATTTCTGTTCATTTTGATTATTTCAGCCCTTCTCCTCAAGAGTGTCTCAATAACCGGGTTTCGTCCAAATAGGCATTTCAGCGGTGTGTGCACAAAAATGACAGAAACGACAAGGTGCGATTTTCGAAAATACAGAGCTTTATTATCTCAATGATAAACGAAATTCACCCGCCACCCTTTTACCATCCAGTTAGTAAATTTTGCAAGGCTGTAAAAGATGATCGAGATGATCACTGCTCAGTCCAGGACGCTCTCTTTACGGCTTCGCCACGCGCATTTCTACCGCACGTTGCACAACTACCGCAGAAATGCTGTGCGCCACTCGTACGTAAATGCCATCCACGAAAAAAGAATTAAAAACACAAGCAAATTGAGGAAACCAGTTTGGTTTTCCTAAATTGCCTGTGCGGAAATAGTTGTGATTTGCAGTCACGGTACCAACAACCGGAGTGCAGCGAAACGCTTAGCTCCATTCACTGCCAACTCGGGACGTTAGGTGTGAGCGAAAGAACTTGAACTTTTTCACGGCTTTCTTCCAGTACTTGCCTCTTCTACGGTACAGCCTAGCGTAAATGAATGCATTTATTTATATACGATGCACTGGTATCTTATGCTCCGCTAGACATCCGGCTGTGTGCGATATGGGCATGCACTTCTCAATCATAGTCAGTTCGGTTTCATTGCGAAAGTCTTCACTCCGGCTAGCTGCATTATCGGGCTAGGTGCATTAGCAAGGAATATGCCTTAAAATGCTAGTAGAGGCCAGAAAGAAAATAAAAGCGAAGTAATTGACCTAAAATTTAGCTCGGACGCGAGGTTGCATAAGCAACGGAACAAAACAATGGCTAAAACTGCCTAAGAGCGGAACTTCGGAGCGTGCTATGACCTTCCCTGTAGAAACGTGAGTTAGAGGTATGTGCTGAGGCCCACGTGAATAGGTAGAGCGTAAATATTACACGAGAAGCCGTGATGCTTGTGACTAAGACTATCCCGCCAAGTGCCCTGTTTTTTGGCAACGCCTACATCTGTATGTGCAAATTCAAAGTAACACAGGAAAACAGGCAAAATAAAGAGAATATTCATGATAATTAGAGGACACACGTTGTGAATAGACACAAGTTCTATCACATTCACTATATATATTGTTGTGAGTTCTTACGTTTGACCTCTTATGAAATATAGTGCCATATATGAAATATTGTGACCGAAGAATTGTTTCCTTGCCAGAAATCGGCTTCATTTTCTTCGTGTTTATATTCCTGTATTTGGGCTGTGTCCTGGAATGGGTACATTACCTAAGTAACAAAACTCAATATATTGACATTTTATACAGCAGTCGTCTTTTTGCAAAATCAGTGTTCCTCCAGGCGCCAAGCCGCGACGAAAACTCTCAAAGCAGCTAAGCGATAGAAATTCCGTTCTATGATTGATTTTGCGTGGCACTGGACTACTAAAAATGCTGTGAAAAGGCTGTATGAAAAGGCTGTGACCAAAACGTAGGATCAGACTAATTTGTGGAACAAATTAATCCCAAGCTTCTCGCAAGTTTTAACAAAAAGTATTTCAAAAACCCCACCGAATAGCAGTGAAAAACAAGGAGTCGCTATATTACCGTGCCTGACCATGGTGACTTTTTATTACTCGCAGTAGTTACACAGCTTTATCCTTTTGCAGTCGTATGGTAAAAGCCCGTTATTCGTTGCTTCTTCTACGTGATCCAGCTCATTATGGTGTTAGCCCAGCTGGTTGGCAGAAGGCTGAGGAAGGTCTCGATCCAGCTGGTGGGTATCCAACTCAACAAGGCCCCGATCCATGTGCTGGGTGATAAGAGGTTGCCGATGCTGTCGAGAATGCCGTCATCTCCATCCGCTCGACCTGATCGCTCGTTTTCCGTCGGCACGTTAATACTGTGGCAGATGACCGCTGCGCAACCAAGACAAAGATTTTGTAAAATAATTAAACAGAAACACTCTTTTGTGGCTTATTTATTCACTGTATGTGCCTGCAGAGTGCAAGTGTTACATGAGGAAGCTAGAATAGGTGGTCCTGGTCATTGGCGTAGCCAGAAATATTTTTCGCGGGGTATTTTCTGCCAACATAACCACTAAGAAGGCAACTTGCGCCCAAATAATGTGACTCGGTTTCCTGGTTGAATAAATCTACATGCCTTTTCTTTTTCTTTTTTTATTTTTGTACCCTGGATCTCGATGTGTAAATAACATGGTGAAAAGAGGCTGAAAGAGCAGAGGAGCCCTGCTCCTGAAAACTCAGGAGGTGTTCTGACCCCGAAAAAGTCATCTCCTGGCTACGCACCTCACCCTAGTCCAGGTTGTGCGTATTCTACAATCTTCACAACAATAAAAATAGGTACACACAATATACTACAAACAAATGCTTTCTAAACAAAAAATAGGCTATGTTAAAATGCTTCTTACTAATATTTTAAGAGCGGTAAACCAGCATAGTGTAGAATACATCGCTGCGGTACTGGTACTTCTACGAATAAAGTGAATACCACGACAAAATGCGTTGACGTTGGTCAACCTGCGTAAACTTAGTAACGTCGGTTGAAAATATTGCGTGGTTATGTTGGTAAATGTAAGGTTGTAAAACATGAGACAAAGTGAATCATTCAAAGTAGTATACCAACACAGGCTTACTTGCAGGCTCACTAAGAGGGTTCAACTTAAATTGAGGACGACACAGGAAGCAATTGAACGGAAGGCGATAGCAATCAGTCAAGAAGAAAAAGGCTGACGTAGCCCGCCCCTATGTAAACCTTAGAACAATATATTAGGTTACAAACTACTGTTGGCAAACGGGGTTATGGTGGCACGTTTATAATAATAATTACGTAAACCAAAGCATGCTGACGCTCCTGCTGGTCCCGCTCCAACTTTTTCTATGAAGCCCTACATTGCCATGAAACACTAACTGTTCACCTTATTCCTGATGTTTGAATATTCTTGTACAGAACCTTAACAAAATGGCAAGGCAAGTGAATATCGTAAAGGAAATATTTGTGTCAGTGAAAACAAGAAGTGCTTTCAACAACCTGGAACACGAAGCGATCTATGTAAATGCCGATTGTTAGAGAAGCAATAAATACTACTTGAAACAACAAAAATCACAGTAAAGGTTTGCCGAATAAAATACCAGAGACCATAGTAGCCCACACCTTCTGTCACACACTTTGAACATAAATTTCATGTGAATATCTATTCTTTCGCTTTCATAGCACTTCCCTTACGTTGGCCCACACCACACTCCCAACATTAGCGATTTAGAAGTTGGTGCACCAGCTACGCACTTCGCTGAGCATTCCCTTATAACGCACAGTGCGGGCAGTTTGCGATGGATCAGTGTTCTCGACACTGTTTAAATGCGCCCAATGCCATTTTTATTTAGCGCCTTGTACTCCTCTTCCCTTGGGATTCTCTCGGCTAACTGCAATGTTTTAAGAGTCGTTAAACTAAGACTTGAGAACATGTTTTCGCACTCGCCAATTCTGTTACCGCGAGAGGAATAGGTAATCGCAGGAAATTATTTGTGAGATACTAACTTACCACAAAATAGCCGAGCTGATGCCAGAATGAAAAGTGAAGCACTGAGGTTCATTTTAACCTTCTGTAAGAAAAAAAAGGGGCCTAAATGTTGTGCAGAGGCTTTGAAGCCGTACTTCAATAAACATCACCTGTACAGCGGATGCATTGCAAAAACAACGGGTTTGCGCAACAGTGCTCGCTCGGGCGCAATACAAGAGGAAGTGTAAATGACAGCATACTACCTTTTTTCACCGAAATCTCCTATTGACTCCTGGGTCCTCCCCAGAAAAAAAGGCGCAGAAATAAGCCTGAAAAGTTTTTTTGAGTCTGACACCTATTTTGTGTTTGCATAAAACTTCTTCATTGAGATTGCGGTGATGTACAGTTTATAAAGCGCTAAGGGAGCAACGGGTGCTCACGGGTAGACTGAAGTGAACGCCATCACTCGTTTATTTTGTTTTATGCGGCATAAATGCCATAAAACGCCTATTTTTTTAGCACGGCTACGAACCAAATTGAACATTCTAAGGTACAGTCCTGGCAATGCAACGCCACAAAAAAATTGTTTCGTCCAGAAAGGAGCCCACACTTTTTGCCGAAGTACTCGGGCCTTAATGCATAGTATTCATTGATATCTGTGTCGTATCTATTAAACTGTAAAACAATATTATATAGAACAGGTTCCATAAAGGAACGCTGCACTGTCTAGAGGTAGGGAAATTGTTAAAAAAAACCTCGAATTCGATATAGATCAATTGTATTCAACAAAGAGGGACAATTAAAATGTCTGCAGCAGAAAATAACGGCTAAGTCACATATGTCAACTGAAAACTAACTTCACTTATTTGCGACATTGAGCAAATAATTGCTGCAGGGTGTATTGAAGAATGTGCATCAACGAAATTTCTCATCTATAGGCAATGATGGCGTAATACGGGAACATTTACAAAATACCATCCGTCTGGCTCTAGTAGCAGTTCAATCCGTATGCCGAGTCGACTTGAACTACCTAATAAATTAGCTGAGCATTCTGATGCTCTTGTCACGTTTATTTTTGCTTTGAATAATGTCTGTTTAACCGCGTTTTCTCTAACTTCCATGCACTGGATTAAATAGTGCCTTTCGTGGGTATAATAGTAGTATTTGCTTTCGGGTTACATCCCACCGCTTGGCCAATTTCCACCAGAATACGCAGAGCTGTAGTGACTAATTTCTGAGACGTGCCCCGGCATTCTCTTATGTAGTCCTGAGTAAGAAAGCAGCACTACATTTTGTTGATATTTTTACTTCCTCATAGCCATCCCGCAGTGCTTTTAGCTATCGCGGAATGTTTTTAAACGGCCTGTGTTTACTAAGCGTGTTATCAAGCTTTATTTACTGTATGCAATCTATTCTTCAATTAAAAAAACATTCTGCTTGTGTAGCTGTTTTCTTGGGAGTGCGCCGCATCAAGGTGTTTCCTTTACCAGCCGGCCACAATGGCTGCCGTTTAAAATAAAATTTCAGTAGGACGCTCAGAATACAAGTAGTACAGACTTTTTCTTTTGTCTCAACTTTTACGCACTACTGCAGAGGTAGAACGCATACCCGGAACAAACTGGGCCTTTTTTTCTGGATAACATTATTCCATCTTTGAATCCCCTACGGTGACTAATGCGGCGAGGAATATAACAATAAAACCTTCTCTCAAGCGCCCGTCCATGTTGCTGCACAGGGACATCTGTTCTTAACAGTTGACGTTGGGAAACTAAACTTTAGGACATAATATAAAACCCGTGGATACGTCTTCACGTTTTTTTTTGCAACAACCCTCGATATACGGAGACGATAAATACTTTATCAATGCTCTTTTTGAGAAGAATAATTGAGAAATTTAATTATTAATGTCAGGCATTGCAAAGTAGCAAAGGTATCTTCATGCGTGTGGATTCGGAGAGGGTGACGTTGTTTTAATATTTATTTTTTATTTACGCTAGTTTCTAGTACCAGACAACCTGTTAGGTTGTTTAGAACACGAGAAAAATTATTTTCTCCGAGCTGGCGCAAAGTCTACCCTATTTTGTCGGGGGCTGGTAATTCAGTATCGCTATAAAAGTAGCGTTGCAAAAGCAAAGCACGGGTGACATTAGGTGCTTACTTTTTGTTGGACAAATTTGGAATTTTAAACTTTGGTAAACTGTATGCCATAACATTTGTGATGCTCCAAAATACCCTTTAAGAGTCAGCTCCTTTCTTGCTCCTTCAAAAGTTTTACTATCTCTACTACATACTTCGGTAACTGGGTATGAAGGCCACTCCTTATGTTTATGAAAACTCAACTCTAGACAATCTACAAGAAATACGGTGCCTGTACAATAGCTGAGTACAGCACAAGTGAACCTTAGCTACCCCCCAGTCTGCTTTGTTTTGCTCAAGAAACCACTGCTCACATTTATTTTGAGGCCTCTCCTAACGTCCCTAGCGTTATTTAAACGTTTGACGTCTTTCTGAGGGCTCACAGGACTTCTTGATTTCTTTGGAACACTATCAATTCAGAAGACACAGCAATAACCGAAAAATGGCGCGTTATTAAAAAACAACTTCAGGAGGTGCTGAAATCTTTTTAAACATTCATTTTGTTAACAACAAGAAAATATTGAATAAATTTCCGGTAAGTCCACGTTCCGCCAATCAAGTTCAGGCCAGTTCTTGTTACGCTGGGTTTAAATATTCTGGTTTATCGCCGAGGCTAAAGGGTGGCGTGACCTCTCTCAAGCATGGGCCCACATTAACAAAAAACGAACCAAATAAAGTTGCAGCGCTTACCCTGCTTGTCACTGATGACTTCAAGATTGAACGTACAAACGCCGGTGTGGGGCTAGTACAACATACACTGGCATTTTATAGATCAGAAACCCACCAAACGAAGCAAAAAATGTCAAAAAAATAGTTCCTACAGGAGCCTTACACTTCCTTTCGGCGTTTTAGGGCTGACGTCATCAAAGAATAACTTTTGTATAGGTCATATCTCACATCCTACACAGAGAAGCTGAACAAACTGGCGCATGCTACGGCAAACACACGGGAGGCCTAAATAAAAAATGCACACTGCTTAAAATGGGAATACGTCATCCTGTTTGAATGCCCTGCAACATCCGCTCATGTCTAGAACGATAGCGCTAGAACAAAATCAAAATCTGCACATCCTCTGAAGAGAATGCGCATGACATATCCACGTGTGCTGTAGGGCATGAGCAGGGGTCGCTGATTCTGATCCTGCAAAATTCAGCATGTCTGCTGTTGGGAGTCTCAGAGCGGCGGTCCTATATGCCTATCAATCATTCAACCCAAACCAGTTTATGTTGACAAAATCGTGCCAAGACCGCACTGAGGATTCACAGCAGAATAAAGAATATATGAACCGCTACTGTTTACGTATTTACAACCATTGCCTATATCAAAAGTCTCAAAAATCTTTCAGACAAAAAAATGACTTTCCCTCCTGAATATTTCCTGAAAGGCAAATTTTATAGGCAGCCGTTTGATATTTTTTACAAAAAATTCGTCCCCCTTTGCCCATAACGTCTTGTTCTTTTAAATAATCTTTATAAGAATACAGCTGTGACCCAGCACGAGGTTACAGCGATATAGTGCAGGCGCGTAACTTTTTGTTGCACCAGTACGGTCATTTTGTTGCTTGTGATTCATTTCTGTCAGTCGTGGTTTATCGGTTCCAAAAAACATATTAGGCGACTATGCGTTCAAATCTGAGCTGTTGTAATTTGAATGCAATTGGTAAACCGTTACGCCCGTTCTGTGCCTGTAGACAACAAAAAGAATGGAGGGCTGCACTTCCGCGATGAACAGTGTATGGAAAGCTGCAGCGCACCGCATTTTTATGGTTCACGCAGGTTCTCTACACGTAGCATCACCTGGAGATATTATTCATAGGATTAGTTAAATGAGCCCAGTGTACGTTCTGAGCATCCATGTGAATGTGCTGCGACTTCTTTTATACAATTGAAAGGCTTGAACACAACTATTGAGCTAACGTTATCTGTTAGTCTGCATGAAGCACGGGCGTCCTCTAGACCAGCGGTGAATAACTTAGCTTGGTACTTTGATTTTCTCGTTTTTACCTACGTCAGTATATCTCCTAAGTGTTATAGAAGACACCCTTCATCAGGGCCTGCCAAAAGATACGATACGCCACACCGGAAGAGTAACGAGTGCATGATTGACGCGCGAAATTTTGGTGAAGTGGAGCGGCGATTGGAAACGCACAGCAGCATGAACTGTTTGTGGGACTTTGGCAGCATTCCGCTACCCGCAATAGCGTAATTTTTTGGATCATTACATTGGTTTAAAGACGAAGTTAAGCATGAGTATCCGGAAAAAAATATTATTGGCTGTCAAGATAAAAGTAGTACCGGCTTGTGGAGGGAACCGCTAGTCGAAGTTACCTCAGGAAAAAAAAACGTTCCTTCTGGCACGGGTATAGGCTAAGATAAACACACGACAAAAACTATTGCCGTGGACCAGCTTAACATTCAAGACCAATACACGGGTATTGATCTTTTGTCACTCAGTCGCTGTAGGCGCTTATATATACGCATATCACGTATATGTCCACCTAAATTCATCGTAAGCAAATTAAAGCAATGCGCATCTTGTGGCCACTGAATTTTCGAGCAACGTCTCTATAGGATGCCTCTTTTTCGGTCAAGGTTGACTCAAATTTATAGTTGTAATGCAATACGTGGTACGCTGCATCTATCGCATCTTGCAGCAGCGAGGGCTGATGAGAAATTCGGGGTTGTCTCAGTTGCGTTTAACGTTGCAGGAAGCGAAAACAAACATCTTAAGCCATTATCGCGGCTGTGACTCAACGTATGCGGTGCCTTATGTAATTGTTGGTTAAAAAAAACTGCATGATAAAGTCAGGAACAGCCAAATTTTGTCGCTTAAACAACGCGAAGAGACAGCGTTAGAAATCATTTGACACCAATACCCGCACATGTTCCTGAACGTTAGCGATATATGCTCATTTATGAGAAGTACAAAATGATAGAAGAGTTTAATTCCCGTAACACTAATGCATGCAAAAGGGAAAAAATGCTTAAAAATGCGATTTTATTCTTTGGTAATTGGCGTGAACTACAGCGAGATTTCCACACTCACAAAAAGAAATAACAAATTTTATTTGTTCAGGCCCTTATCGTTGTGTTGGTTTTTAGGCTCGCGACTTCCTTTGGTGTTTAGTAAATAGACAAAATTAACTACCAGATTTTCGCAATTATATATTATTGGGCTCACGGGAATACTAGCGGTATGTGAGGCGGACAGAGGGAATATTGTCAGTGAGGATCATTAAAGTAATAAAGAACGGGCGTGTACGGATGTTTTAAATCCTGCAGACCAAGTAAAACATACAAAAAGGTATAAGACCAGCAGGAGGGCCTAAATAAGCCTATTAACTACATGGTGGGAGCTAGATGCAACACTATGACCATCTGCAACTCACTTGTTCAATACAAGGTTCTAAACGGGTCTCCGGACACGTTCGTTCACAACATCCTGTGAGTGAAGCACGTGTAAGGAGAAACAACAAATTCTCCCTTCTCGAATCTGACACCTTGTGGCGTCACAGTCACGCATTTTGATGCTTGGCGGCTTCTACGAGTAACTTTTTTCTATCTCTAGAACGCGGCTCTAAGTACACGAAGTACCTCATTCACAATATGCACACCTGTAAACATGGCCACCGAGACTTTGCAAATCTAAACCTTTTTTCATAACTTTGAAAAACCGGCAAAAACCGTACGCCACTTAGAAAAAAGTACAGTCAATTTTGTTAATTTTTTTTATTTTAGAACAAACTAAACACGTCGTTTTGAGAAGATTAGTCCATCTGATATCGACTTGTGTCGGCATAAAGCGTGTTCTAACGTTTAATGTATGAGTGATACAGGAATATGCGGTGGATTTCGGGTGTCTACTACAGGAAATGTCTCACAACTCTAACCGAGAATACTGAATAATCAAACAAAATGATCGGATGTGCCATCAATTCTAATCATCAAGATTCACTATACTGTTCCGAAAATTTTCGCTTTTCTTTGAGAGCATACCCAACGGATTAGTGCTGCAGCGCACAAAGGAGTTGTGGAATATCTTTTTGATCGATATGCCCTGTCGAAAAATGGGTTCTCGTATTAACACCTGAACTGCAGATGTCTTGCTACTAGCACGTGTTTGCAGATTGTACCGTTTATATCAACGTCACTGGCGCAGTTGCGTAGAATTGCGAATTTTTATTTAAACAGCACAACAATTGTAACATGTTATTTAGGACTGCAGTATGCAGAACAAAGTTTTCCTAATACAGACAAAGGTAACTGAATACAAAGAAGAAAGATCAAATGATTTGGCCTTTTGCATATTTTGAGCAAACGCATGAAGAAGACAGATCAAAAAGAATTTATTTACTGCTGCAGTGTTTTTATGGTGAAAGGAAGAATGTAAAAACCCAAGGCAAAATCTTTCTCATCGGTGCGTTTTCATGCACAGGTCCAATTGTTCTGTACGCCGAACAGCCCACCCTCATGTATGTATGTACGCAGAATAGCCCATCAACGAGACGTAAACAGTCAAAACTCAATATACCGAAACCCCATCTTACGAATTTCTCAATCTAGAGAACAAATGCGGATTCTCCCCCCAGGTGCTTGTACGTCTGAACTCTTTTATGAACTCGAATTCACCCAAATGATACAGCACCATTCCCTATTGAATGAAGTATTTCTAGAAACAGAAAACAGACACGGTTATAAAAGGAGCAATAACGCAAGGAAGTTAATTGCTCCAAGTCAGGAAAAACAACGAGGTATCCAGTTTCGTTTTTACGAAGCCCTCTAATCTTTCTAACTCCCCTTCACTCTATTTTCTAAAAACATTTTCTGCTACTTCAATTCGCGCTTCCTCCCAGCGCCTGCGCATTCACTGGCATCTTTGTTTCGGGATCTCACGAAAGAACCGAGGGCGCGTTGAGTGCGCTTGAGTGCTACAAAAGGTCTGTCAGGACAATGCTAACTAAGCGCACGCAGGCGAAAATCACAGGTTCCTTTGCCTGGAACAAAATTCGTATACCCCAGAACCTCTAGCATTTTTTAAAAATATTTTCACGGCGGACATCTAGCGCATTGCTAAATTATCGTCCGAAGGGCACAGCAGCCTTCGCAATCACCCTGTCATAGTAGCTGCAGGGATGAGCCTTCCTTGAGACGTCGTGTTTGTGGAGTTAACTTCTGGGAAAAGGCCAGTTCCAATTTTACAAAGTTCTCGAGTTAATGAACTTATTCGTAGTTCCCAGTCGGGTTTACCTGTACATGAAACGCTACAACAAGATTCTTTGCATGAAACCAACACCACCACATAGCAGGAACCAAAAGAGAGAGAGCCCCTGTTCAATCACTACGAGCTCCGCTCACGTTCACATTAGGTAAAAGCCCAAGACCCAACGAGATCGGCTTTATTCTGCGGTTTAGGTACGTCAAAATTCAAAACGTAACACATTAAGGGCATTCGCGAAAAAAAAATCAAATATTAACTTGGACGAGACATCACTGAGGTTATTGCGATCAACGAAGCTAGAGAGTCCTACGTCTGTTTTGGGTCCATGACCTTACCAAACCAAGAAAACAAAATTCTGCACCGTGTACTGTATGATAATCAGCAATGTCTTATCAAGACCTTCCGGCACGTGCGGATAAAGTTCACACACACACGCACACACACACACACACACACACATACACACATACATACATAAAGTTCACACACACATACGCACACACACATACACATACGCATACCTACATATATATATATATATATATATATATATATATATATATATATATATATATATATATATAGAGAGAGAGAGAGAGAGAGAGAGAGAGAGAGAGTAAAAATGGGTATAGCTTCAAACAAAACTGTTTAAACTGTTTATTGGTCGATGTTTTGGTCGGATGCTGACCTTTATCCAGGCAACATTTAGAATTTCTCTGCACGTATTAATACACTCGTCGTCCAATGACGCCGTGAAAAAAAACAGAGAGAGAGAGAGAGGGGGTGATTTGGGGAGAAAAGCAACAACAAACGCCCTGCGGGCCATTTTTCTCCACTTACTCTCTTATCAAATTCTTTATCTGTTTCAATGAAATGCCCCATCCTCCCCTATTCTTTCCGTTCTTTTCCTTACTGCCAACCCTTATCTCTGTCTTAAATAACACACACACATATATATATATATATATATATATATATATATACCTATATATATATATATATATATATATATTTATATGGCGTATGAATAAAGTACCATGGGCCGGTAAATATGTACAGTAAAGAGAAGACTGAAGGGTAACGAACGAACATGTATTAACATTTCGGCTTGGGGCAAGCCTTCGTCAGAATAAAAAACAGATGGCAAGTAAACTGGCTTATAAAGCAGCATGAGCCAATCGCGGTAAACGTGGTGACCCGTGTTGTGTTGGGAAGGACGACAACAGTTCATGAACGTTTGCTTAACATTTGATTTCAGATCGATGCTAAAAGGATTTCTGATTCTCGTACTAAATAACTTTAAATTCGATAGTGCACACTATGTTCAGATAAACGGTACTTCAATGGGAACGAGGCTGGCATCGAGCTATGCTAATATTTTCATGTGTTCTCTCGAAACAGCATACCTGGATAAATATGCTCTTAAGTCATTTTATTACAAACGCTTCATAGACTAATTTTCTCTAATTTGGCAACATGGGGAACATGAACTTCTCTCCTTCATTTCTGGTTTTCACAACTGCCACCCCCGTATCTCCTTTTCGCAACAGTACTCGGCTGAAGTAATCAACTTTCTTGACGTCACAGTGACAGTTAAGGATGCAAAACTGACTACAAATCTTTATAGAAAGCCCTCAGACCGCCATCAGTACCTCAACTTCGAAAGCAGTAATGTAAAACAGAATAAAACTAGCATACCTTGCAGCCAAGGGTTCGTTTTAAAAGGATATGCTCGCAAGAAACCGACTTCAATCAAAACTGCGCAGTACTCCGTGCCGCTCTGACTAGTGAAAAAATATCCACGCAGATTATTGACGATGCAGTGACAGGAGCAAGGATGCTTGATCGCAACGCACTTTTACTCACGACGACACAGCCTCGGACTCAGCAAACCACTAGTTTGGTACTCAGTTATTCATCCTCAGCCCCTAAAATAACATACATTCTTAAGAAGCACCATAACATACTTATGCAAAGCCAGAGGCTCCAACGCATTTTTCAAGATCCGCCGCGCGTAGTCTATTGACAATCAGCGAACCTACGCGATTCACTCACTTCGTCTAAGACCACTCGCCCACCTTGCATTGGCTGCCAACCCTGCCAAAAACCGCGATGTCAAAGTTGTCCCCGAAGGACGACAACTGCCACAGCCAGCAGTACAGCTTCCAATGTAACACTAAACATAAAGGGCAATTTCACTTGCGAAACCGAAAACGTGATTTATCTGCTCGAGCGTACCGAATGCCGGCTTCAGTATATTGGCCAGACCCGCACGTCTTTTAGACTTCGTTTTAATAATCACAAGTCGCCTATTAAGATCCTCCCGAACCTGCCGTTGTCCCAACATGTCAACGTAGTTGGTCATTGATTTAGCAAAATAAAAGCCACAATCCTTGAACCTCGTTTCCCCTCACATCATGATCGAGAAGTCAGGAAATCGTATCTCATTCACAAATTCAAATCTATGAAATCGGGTTTAAATGAAAGCGTTGGCGTGCTGGCTTTCTTATCGCACTGATCGCGTCTGTGTAACCTTTTTACTGCTGTTTACGTAGATATATTTGTGTTTGCATTGGCCCGCGTTTATGTGGCTGGGCATGTGCCCCAAATAAGCATTTTTTACCATTTTGTCCATCTTAGCTTCGGCATTAGCCTAACAAATGATGTTATCTATAGTGTATTCCTTACGACCGGCTGACCGTTCAGATGTTACTGTTTTATTTTTTTTCTGTTTTTTTGCCGCTGTGCATTGTGTATATTTTATCCTGACTCCGCTGTTCAGTAGAACGTTTGTTTTTCATCCCCTGCCCTTTTCCCACGCCCATTTCCCGTTACTCTCGCTACATTTTTTGTACACCTGTCATTGTTTCTTGCCAATGTAAGTGACCTGGCACTTAGAAATCCTGTTAGCCTTGATCTGAAATTAAATGTTAATCAAATGTGCTCGAACTGTTGTCGTGCCCAACACAACACGTGTCACCATGTTTACCGTGATTGGCTCCTGCTGCTTTATAAGCCATTTTACTTGCCATCTTTTTTTTTATTCTTGCGAAGGCTTGCCCCAAGCCGAAACGTTATTACATGTTCGTTGGTTACCCTTTAGTCTCCTCTTTTACTATATATATATATATATATATATATATATATATATATATATATATATATATATATATCAGTCTGTCGCAACCGAAAGACAATACCGGTTGGGTTACGGTTCTGGTTCAGGCGAAACCATTTCGTTTCGGTTCAGTTCCGGTTCGACAAATTCACGTACTAAAACGGTTCGAGAACCGTTTGGGGGGTTTGAACCGTTTCGCGAACCGGTTCGATGAGGTGAATTATCACTGAAATTAGAAAAAACATTTAGTAGTTTAACACGACAGTGAAATAAAAAACACAAACAAAAATTCGAAATGCTGGTCTTCCCCAAGGGCAGTGGCGCAATTGCAAAGCAAACTTTAAACAATTACGAGATATTAGAAAAACACATGAAGTGTCGGCGATTGACCACCTCCTTTCTCGCCCGACTTTATGTTGTCCTAGCGACTATTCATAAAGCCACCGCCGAGAGATATGACGGTGGGATATATTTTCTGCCCTTTCCTTTTTTGTTGAAATCGCAATCGTCGCTATGGAATCGCCCATCACGCTAACCTTGAAGCCCTAAATTAGGTCTGCGTACTGGGGCGTTCACATACCAGCGCCTAAGACCAATGGCGCACTTTTTTTTTTAATTTGTAAGGAAACAGAAAAATCCTATAACAGGCCCGTAAATACTCCCGATGAAATACATTATTTCGTCACACCGAATAATTTGTTAGCTGCCACCTTATCGAATGTATTAGCCGCATTTTTGTTAAACGTAAGCTTTAGTTAACGCTCAGTCACTGCATTATTGATGTGACTACTTGAATTGCTTTTGTGATAGCTAAAACGGACGTGCGCATTACATCATATATGTCATCGCACCGACTGACCCCCGGCCATCGTTCCGTATTCTACATTGCGGAATCTTATTACAGATTATGCTGTTACAAAATGAAAGAGAAATGTGACGCGCGGAGTATGAGATGATACTTTTTTGGGTGGATGCTCTTTAATTCTTCCACAGCAGTACTGCCCTCCGGAACGAGTAGCAGTAGAAGTAATGTACCGAGTTGGGCAATCAGTACAAGTGCACCTTCGAAAAAAAGTATATCTGAAAGAGGCAAATCTACAGAACACGAAGAAAAGATGATCCCTGGGCGAATGGGACAGTGTGAGGTACCGGCCTGCCTTTCTGCACGTGTCATCTGCTTTGTTACGGTTTCTGCTTCCAATACAAGGTCGAGGGCGGCAGTTTCCTCACACGGGATTAAGTGCGCACCTTAACAGTTTTCCCTGCCTTATCTTTTGTTATTTCTATCTCTAAAAACGGAACCTATCCACTGTAATGTCCTCAAAAACGGACCACGGTACTCATTTCCTTCGCATCGATGACACGTTTACTTGAGAAAAGCAGGGCAAAAAGAGTATGAAGCAATATCCATGCTTCGTGCTTTTTTACTTATTCGGTTTTATTTACTTTCTGCGTAATATTTTAAAACAACGTGATTCGCCTTTTTTGTTGTTTTTCGTGTAAGCACAATTTAAAAAAAAACTGGCGCATTTTTGCCCGTGACTTATCTCTTCTTCAAGGGGCAGCTTATGATGTAGGCTTGCAGACTTATTTTAACCAGCTGCTGATATTCAACGTGAATCAAAATCTCGATACACAGGCGTTCTCGATTTTCATCTACTTCAGAGAAACGGTCGTGGGGAAGGGACATCGAGGCCACTTGTGGTCAGCCGCGAACAGCTTAGCCACTGAGCAGCTCCTGCAGTCACACTTGTCAAATATTAGCAATTTGTAGGTGTCGGACCTTTTAAACAAGTTATGAAATGCAAAACATTTGCACACATCGGGTGTGGGCTTTCGCTGTTGCGGAGTGGAGCATCCCTGCAACCTGATTGCTCCAATAAAGAAACAGCTATGGAAGGGCAAAGTCGTTTTATATCCCCTCCGAACTGCCGAGAAATAAATTTTGTTTGGTTAGCTTGCACTACGCTAGCGCTTCCAGAAGCTACAGACCATTGCTACATTGGTGCTCATTCATTTCCGCTGTTGTTACATAGAGCGTGATAGTGCTCAATTGTCCGGAGGGGAAAGCGCGTGAGCGGGTACGAAGATGATGGTACGTGAAACAAAAAAAAGCCTGAATTGCATTGACTGTGCAGTATCAACAACGGAGGGTTGAACCATTTCGGCAGGAACCGGTAATTCGTATTTCTTTTTGCGGTTCAGTTCCGGTTCGGGTTCAGCACGCTAAAAAAATAATGGTTCGGGTTCGGGCAGTTCCGGCAATAATGTCGGTTCAGTTCCGGTTTGACACTTTGATATATATATATATATATATATATATATATATATATATATATATATATATATATATGTGTGTGTGTGTGTTTTTAAATACCTTCTCCGAGGTATCATTTCTATCTGGTGACCATCTTTACAGCTTTACGAAGATTACGGGACAAGGTAAGCAACCTCTCCTCTCTCTGGCACATGTAAGTCTAATTGGAGACAGCCACTTCAAGTACATTCAAGATCACTTTCCGTCTGGACAACATGCACCGTACATTAGAATCCAAAGCGTCGCCACAACGCAGGACAATAAGAAGCTCATAGATTCCGCCCCACGCAACATCACACACTTCATACTTCATTTCGGAGCTAACGATCTAAAGTACAACAGCGCTGAAAACACTTTCGAAGCCATCAGATCTCTCGTACGATATCTCCAGACCGCACGACCCAACGTGAAGATAACCCTGACAACCGTCCTTCCCAGAATTCAACACAATCACCAGCCACTCACACCCCAGGTACACACACTCATGGCTCACTATGAGAGAACAGTTAAGCTCAACGACGCCCTCCTTGACCTAGAACTCACCGAACAAAATGTGGACATCATCTACCATACAGAAATCTATCATGACCCCCAGGGAGACATCTGGCCAAAGACGATTTACACACTAACTTCCGAGGGGTTTGGATAATGGCAAATAACATCAAGTACAGGCTTATCAAGTCGTTTGAGGTGACGCTCTCCACTACCGGAACCACCGGCCCGTCAGAGGCCAGCACCGAGCAGCTGACCGAACCTGACATTCCCAACAATAGCGAGCCACCCTCTCCCCCCAAAAACCCCACATGCGACGCGAGCACACAAACGGTAGATGCAGTCACAACACCAGCTGAACAGCACGTACGAGAACAACATCCCGACCCACCAAGGACATCACGCTCAATTTTCACTTATAGTTCATATCACAAGCTAGCTGCAGCACTGTGGAGGCTACATTGTTGTCCCCCTCAGGGCGCCTAACTCACCGCGAAGGAAGCGACAAAAGGCGCCGGGGCCTTGCGGTGCCACTTGCCGAGAGGGGAGAAGGCAGTGTCCTTTCACGACCCCCTTCACGGCGAATTAGGCGCCCTCAGTGGGCTGCACTGTTGACAACAATGCCGCCTCCCTAGTGCTGCAGCTAGCTTGTGGTATGAACGATAAACTCTAACATGCTCTAAAACACAAACAAGCACCAAAACAGGAATCGACGTTGACATCACCCCTAACAGCCCCCCTAAACAACAAACTCCGAACAAAAACGAACCATCCCTTAGGTCCACCCGGAACAAACGAAAATGACCTGCACTGAGCGGACCCGACGCCTTGCCCCTCAAATCCCGCGCTTTCCTTGGGGTTCGAAAACTTGCCGGAAAACGAACACACTACAGATTTCACCTCAACACCTAGTCCTCTTACCTCCAAACCAGGAAAATCCCCAAAGGCCTCTGCCTTAAAGCTATTTGTTCCGTTGGAGTTCCCCCGCTTAACTAGAAGCTAAATGACAGGAGAATTTCAAGCGTGCGTCGCTTTCTCTTCTAGAAATTCTCAGAGTGCTCTGTGGCAAACTCAGAGTGCACTGTGGCAACAAACTTAGTGTTTTAAATGAGCAGATTTAAATCATTCCACTCACTGAGCAAGAGAAAATTGACCTTTATGCCTTTAGAAACCGTAAGGAACAGGAGCTGTGCAAGAAACAAAGAAATAAACTTGAACGTGACCAACTTCTATTGCCTGACGCACAGTGCACCATTGAACCTCCTGTCCTCGCTAAGCCTGAAGACGTGGCAGTAAATCACCTGACGTTCCCCGCAAACACATCAGAATCTGCTACGGTGGAATTTTTCCATCCGCTCAAAATCAAAATCTAGAATTTAGCTCCCACAGTAGGAGTAACAGCAACATGACACCTGTTCCCGAACAGAATGTTGTATCCGCCTTCCCCGTCCCGTGTAACAGCAACGTTATAGATGTTTTAGAAACATTATCGACAACCGAAAAAATTATCCTAGAACGAGGCCTCACTTTCTGCCCTACGAACAACCACGTGAATGAGTACGAGTTACGCAAGGATCTCACGAAATTTTCCCGCAGAATGAGGCTGAAGGAATTCTTTTCCGATAAGCAAGACTAATAAAATCTATGACCACGCACTCCGTGCACCAAGCACTTGGACGCCACATGCCGAGGAACCTCCAGAACTCGATATGTATATAAAATCAGTATCAAAAGCAATAATAATCTCAACGAAGAAATCAAATAAATGCAAGAACTTGCCCCCCTCAGAAGAAGTCACTGTAAATAACCTAGCAGCTAGAACGGACATAATCATTAAACCTACAGCCAAGTCAGGTATCATTGTCATCTCACCAATAGAAAAATATAATGATGAGGCGAATTGGCAGCTTAACAATGATGGTCACTACCAGCCTTTAGACAATGAACCCAGCAACGAATACAGTCAAACGATCCTCCGCACTCTGAAAGATCTGCTGGCCAGAGAATTAATCACCACAACAGAACTAAAGTTCATGAGACCGACGAACAAGCAAGCAAGACGTTTCTACCTCCTCCCCAAAATCTATAAATTCCCCGCAGAAGCATTGTTCTCAGCCGACATTCCGGGAAGACCCATAGTTTCTAACAAAAACACCCCCACGGAAACATTGTGTTTCTGAATCAGCATTGGTGTTTCTGAATCGATGTCTCCGACCTCTATAAGAACATTCCCTTCACCGAAAGAATACAAGCTACATCAAAGGCCTTAGCAGAAAACCGGCACCAACAGGCGTAGGAAGTATACATTACTTTACTAAAATTTTTTCTAACTCTCAAATATTTCCAGTTCGACCCATCTTACTACTTGCAAGTTTTTAGAACCAGCATGGGCACTCCTTTCGCACCCACCTACGCCAACATTTTTATGGAACAACTTGAAGCTTCCCTCTTAGAGTCTTTCCCCCTCAAGCCGAAGGTTTACCTTCGATACATAAATGACATCTTCATAATTTGTGAGCCCGGCCGCACAGCCCTAGAAAGTTTCATTTCGCATCTTAATTCTTCGCATCCGAAGAATGAGTTCTCAGGCCAGTACTCGGATAAACAAGTGAACTTCCTAGACACCACTGGTGTTCTTGACAATGGTAAACTGAAAACCACGCTTTATAGGAAACCAACGGAGAGGCAACAGTACCTAGACTACACTAGTCATCACCACGGCACTGCAAACAAGGTATCTTTGTAGGACAGGCTACCAGACTAACAAGAGTATACTCTGATAACACCGACTACATAAAACACCTTAATAAACTAAAGTCGACCCTGGCAAGCAGGAATCACCGAGTCAGCTCGCTGGATATTTCTTACGAAAGAGCACCCAAGCTAGAAAAGGACGAAGTGCTCAAGCAACAACGTCGAAACGAAAGCGCCGGACCACTAGCCTTAATAACCAAATTCTCAAACGCGCTCCCTAACCTAAACAACATCCTGTGGAAATACTACCCCATTCTAGCCAGTAATGACCGACCTGAAAAGTTGTCCCCGGAAGCCCCAAGAGTTACCTACAGAAGAAACCAGAACCTAAAAGACATTTTATTGCATGCCAAAATTGGCGCTTTCAAGGAACCAGTCATCAGCCCTTGCCTCCGCCCCAGATGCGAGACCTGCAAACATCTGCAGGCGGATTGCATTGTCAATAGCACTGCCAGGCAATACGTTCACAATGTTATATTGAAGCTTCACTTGGAATTCTTCTAACATTGTGTATATGCTAGAATCCTCATTCTGTCAAAAGCAGTACATTGGAGAAACGAGTGAACCTATGAACTTACGCCTGAATATACATCGGGCCGACACTCATAACAGTGCCTCCATAGCAGTCGCGAACACTTCAACCAGCCGAACCACAATTTCGACGATCTCAAGCTCTATATTCTGCAGCCAAAGTTTAAGCCTCCAAGGGACTGGAAATACAGAGAATCGCACTTAATCTATAAATTCAACTGCCTGGAGCCGGCTGGAATCAATGCTTCGAAAGGCAGCTTAGAAACGTTAAGGTATCTGAATCGAACAGAAAAATAATGCTCTTACAAAACGTGGGCATCTCCATTCGCAACATTCCTGCCTGCCCATCCCCAAAGCTGTTACTTCAATACAATTTCTGTGCTTTTCTCCCTTTTTTGGTCTCCTGTCTTGCTCCTAGCCGAATTCGACATACCACGCGCACTCGCCTCATTCGACGTTCGGCATTTCGTCTTACTACCTACTTTACACACACACGGAACAAGGAAAAAAGAAACAAGAAAGAAAACAGAAAAGAAATTCTTCAATCTACCGCAAAGCTCCACGTTGGTTGTACCTGGGGATACCCCTTCTATTCTTCTGCGAACACCGACCTCCCCAGTCGGAATTCTTCGAACTATACGGGCTGTTGCTGTTTACGAGTTTTCTCTCTTACACACAGTTCAGTAACCTTGCAATTGCACCCTCAAGACACCACCCTCGGCCCAGAACTTCCCGAAAGCCTCCTTTGAGGTCGCCCGGTACCCCCGCAGCCCAGCTTAAACCATTCCCCCTGTTTCCTCCGACCCTCTCGTAGTCGTCCATCTTTCTCTACTACGGGGTCCTGTCACAATAACCACACCTCCCTTTCTCTCTCACTATTTAGTTCCTTTCAACCGACCGTTGACCCACTCTACTGTCCTCCTTTTGGGCCCGCTCTTAGCAACCTCCCCCTCTCTATCCAACTCAATCTGTATCTATAAAACAGTGTGCCAGAGATAAACCCTGATGCATTGAAAAACACACGTCTCCTTGTCAAAACGTTGGCAGAGGTCTGAGGGTGCTACCTCCTCCAAAGTATTATTTCTATCTGGTGACCATCTTCAAAGCCCTCTCTTTTTCCTGTATATATATATCTATATATATCTATATCTATATATATATATATATATATACATACAGTCGGGCTACGCCTATGTTAGAACAACAACAAAACACACAAAAAAAACACAACCCCTTTTTCTCTCTCTCGCTCCCCCCCCTTTTTTGTGTGTTTTGTTGTTTTTGTAACATAGCCGTAGCCCGACTATATGCACACTCTCCGTTTCCAAAACATTTTCCGCTCCTTCTCACAGTTTTCTGCAAGCCTATATAAGAAATGTGTTCGAAATGTTTGCGACAGCAAAATCATGTAACTTTACTCTGATGAAGGCAAGTCCCGTTGCCGCTACGTAAGTAAACCTTGTTTGTTATTGTTCTTGCTGTGTATCCGACTGTTTACTTATACTATATATACATACATATATATATATATATATATATATATATAGAAATAAGGGTTGGCAGTGAAGAAAACCTCGGAAACCAAAGGGAAAATTGTGGTAGGTCATTGAAACAGATAAAGAATTTGGAAAGAAAGAAGAAAACCGGAGAAAAAATGCCCGCCAGGTGGGATCCGAACCTACAACCTCCAGAATACCGGTCTGGTGGGATAACCACTACGCTACCGGCGGGGCTATTCCCCCCCCCCCCCCCGGCTTTCTGGGGTAATTATGTCAATGTAATTTTTTCCTGTGCTTGAGGGTGGTAGCCAGCGCATCTCTGACTTCTCGGGGGGAAGGGGACCTTCTTTTTAATCCCCGCGCCGTGACTCGAGTGTCTACGACATGTCGAGAGTGGTCAACCAGCGTTGAACCCTCTTAAGCTCCCTATGGCACGAAGACTGCCAGAACAGAGGCCCTCGCTATGCATGTAGCGATTCAGAATAGGAAATGAGGGACTCATAGAAATGACACAACAATAAGTGTTGGCAGACAAGAGAGCCTCGGAAAGCAAAGGGGAGGTTGTGGTAGGTCATTGAAACAGATAAAGAATTTGGAAAGAAAGAAAGAAAGCGGAGAAAAAATGCCCGCCAGGTGGGATCCGAGCCCACGACCTCCAGAATACCGGTCTGGTGCGATAACCTCGATGTAGTGATGATAGATGTGTGGCTAACCTATGGGTTCGAACTCCAGCTCTCCGGAAAATGTTTTCTTCGATCACTTTCACGCGTTTTTTTTTTTTTGAAACAATGGTGCTTTCCCATCTTCGAGTGGGATAAGACGTAGGGCACCGGTGTTTCATTTTTCCCACGTTTAACACCTCTGTTGAATCATAGAACAAGAGCCTGATTTGTACCCGCTCGGGAAAAGAATTTGGCTGGCACCGCCTCATTTTTTGTATCTTTGATGCTACTTCTTAAGAAACGTTTCTGCTGACAACTCATTCTTCGCATACCTGCCTTTCTTTAAACAGAGAAGGGAACGTTTTCTTTAGCTTCCTTCATTTAGGCTCCTCAAAATATTCTCTCTCTCTCTCTCTCTTTTTGTCACTCTCTGTCTCTAATTTTTGGTTTTCTATTAAGTTGTCGTGGAATGTCACTACGTGATTAGTGAAGCGGTGACAGAGAAGTTGTACATATTCGTTGGTTCAGCTTGATTTCGGTGGTATATCACCATGTTATGCGCATTACTAACTTAAATATTTATAGAGGTGGCTCAGGACTCCGCTGTATTACCATAATAATTGCCCGAATATTCAGACCTTTTTACGTGAATGCACAAATATATGGGGGAGTGCAGGTCGACATGAATTTGTGAACAAAAAGTCATCCTGTGAACGGCATCTGTAGCACTTTCCCTCATGTCACTAAAATAAAAGCTACCAACGGGTCACGATAAGGTCACTGCCATCTTTGTTCCCTCCCCCATGCTTCCCGTCTCCAAGTAATAGGCACGTGTATTTATGCCACAGGTGCGACCAAAAGTGAACGTGTGCCGTAAGAAAAAAGAAACCGCCAGCAAGCACACTACGTGGAGCCGCGTTGAACGCTTCCGCTGCGCACCCGTCTTTGACGACGACAAATAATCGAGAACATTTATTAAGGGCGGAGCTGTTGTAAAGCCGTAAGTTCGCCACATGCAGAAAAAATACCAAAAAAATGCGGACCACTCCAGAGCACCTGCCTGGAGTTGAATGCACACGCAGAGATTTTAGCAAAAAAAACCCAGTGCTGCCGTGCGGTACTCCCAATGTAATACGTGACATGTTGAACAAGACGATATCGATATATATGACCATAAATACTACCAGCACAGTGCAAAGCACTGCCGGAACATGTAAACGAGCAGTTTTAAATTTGTACAAATGCACTGTGATGTGTCCTTTACTGTTCCCGTATAAAGAAATCATGCAGCTTTGCTATGGTTCCAGCCTTGCGCGACTTAGCGAAAGCTTCGCCAGTTGAGCTAGTAAAAGTCTACAATGGCAGAGATGACATTGCACCCACCACTCGTCGTGATGAAGACGACGACCTCTTCGATGCATATGACGACTATTACTACCACTGGAACTATGCAAATAAAGGACAGTTGCAATTTGGGCGAGTTGGTAGGTGTTCATAATTAATCACAGCGCGATAGACGGGACAGACAGAACAAACTCTAAGACAGGCACCGCATATGCATGTGCATACGCATACGCTGCATATGCATATGCTCACAAACAATGATACTGAAACTTAACAATGTGTCTTGCAACGCTCACATACAACAGCTTCGCCATTAACGTCTTGCGCGTGGGGGCAAGCTTTCCAGATTGCTTTCAATACTCTTGATAGATCTAAATCGCTACAAAATGAAGTCTAGTAAATTTCAGCTGATATGTGTTAACATTATGCTCTTAGATGTGCGTTAGGTCACCGCTACAGTACAGGGTATGCGCCAAGAGGAACACAGAATCAGGTGGTAACAATTGAAGTTAGTGGCTCACACGACTAAAATTAAATGATTAAGTTTTTAGAGGCTGCAGTAAGCAGGCATGTTTGCATTGAAGAGTTAGACGCAATCTTGTTTCTACGCAGTTTTATGTGGCAGAAGTCTTCTGGCGCATTCGTACTCCGATATATTGAACTGCGAAGTTTACTGGCCGTTCGCAAGAACGCGCATGCCAGACAGTGAATACTGGCGATAAGCTTGCCCACTTGGTGACGTGCCTGCTGTGTACGGTGTTTAGATTGACAACGAAGTAGAAGCACAGGCAAAAGTTATAACTTGCACCCTTTCAGTCTTGGCCGGCGTTATCAAAATCTGCACCACGTGAAACCGCTATCGAAACACAGGACAAAAGGAAGGAGCTTTGCGCCGGCCCTCACTGTCTTGCTTCATAATAGTGCGAAGGGGCATTAAAATTCGCAATTCGATATCTCGGAGTAAGGATGCGCTGGAAGAATCTGAAAAATCAAGCTGCGTAGAAACAAAATTGAGCCTAACTTTTCAATACAAACGTCACTGCCTACTGCTGCCACTAAAAAGTTATCTACTCAGTTTTATTTAATTATGCCACCGACATAGATAGTTACCGCCTAACTCTGTGTATGACCTCACTGTAAGGGTGGTCTTCACATAAAGCTTAGCGCCCGAATTTGAAAAAAAAAAAACCTGTCGACAAAATTTTGAGCACCGCGTATATCATACCACGTAACGTAGTGGTGGCGTGCTCCAGTGGACATCCAAGGGTTGAATATCGGTAGGCACTGAACGTCGGCTCGGCGTAAACTATGAGGGAATGCCTGGATATTTCGTAGGCCCTGATGCGTAATGTTGGCTTTCTCCCCCTGTGTTATTCTTCTCCATGCAATTCAAAACACGCTATTTTCCCGCTTGTTAAAAATATTGCATTAGAATATCTCCAAAATAAAGGTGTTTTTGCACGGTTTTTGAAAGCAGCAAAGTATGAGCGGACACGTGTTTGTAAGGAAGTTTTGACTATTATTTACACGATCGGCGGGAATGCGAGATCCCTTCTTTCCGAAGTCAGACGGGAGTGCGGTATAGTGCTACATCATTTACAGAACTGATTTATTGGAAGTCAATGCCGAAGGTGCATAGGATGACCATCCTTGCGAAGCGTAGCTCTTCCGGATGCAAACGAATATAGACGAAAAACATACTCTAAATATCCGCATCCTCCTACGCGGGCACAAAAGCGTCTCTACGCAAAGTACACTGAAACGTAATGGACAATGAAGACAAAATACAAATTCGTTCATTTCCAACATACTAAACTCTGTAGGCTCACCCAGCTAAATCGCACCATTAAAAAAACGTTTTTTTAACCAAACATTTCTAAGAAATATTGAACTTCCAAATTTTTAACCATACTGACTTTATATAACCACGAATAACACTTTATGGGTCGAAACTAAAATCATTTTATTAGTGTGGTAACGGCGCTTTGGCATTGAAATGAAAGTCAAACTGAAAGTCAAGTCAATTGAAAGTCAAACAAAATTAGAGCCTACACTGCCATCTCCCAGACATGTTTTTTCGGTAACTCACGTAAGTGGCCGCCAATCGCAAAAACAATGCTGTGACGTCATAAGAAAGTCGTCACTGTTGAATATATAATGGCTGGATTACCAATTGAATTACACACCTTTATTATTTCGGTTACTTTTTTGACGTTCGTGGTAAAATTAGTACTCCTGTTAGGACAAAACAGTGTTTTTCATGAAACGAACTTGTGATTTGTCATTACCGTTTGTAAGAGAACCGCACAGTATATCGCAGTCTGTAGTCCGAAAAAAAACACGAAGACCAGAGGCCCCATCTTTTGCTTGTCTTTTGGAGTTCTCGTAGGGCACTTTATTGTGCCAACGGCCAGATTTTTTCCATTCTGCAGAGATATATTCGTTTCCTGAAAAGAGGACCGCAATTCTCGCAGTTTGGTGTCATAGGAGGAGAACTACCCCTCTACACAACTGATCCCGAGTGCTTCAGTACTCCCGGGTGTTATAAAGAAGGTCGCCTTCATTCCAACCTGCCGCAGCAATGCTGGCCTCCCCTCCCAACCTTAGTATAAAATTCTATTCATGAACATACTGAAGAAAGTGGCTGATAGCACAACCCTCTAAAAAGGTATTTCGTATGGCAGAGAGCGCTATAACGAAATTCCTAGGTTATTTCCCACCGCGGTGGTAATGTTTTCGTCCATTTGGTTATTTTTATTTCAAGCATTTGATGGTTATATGTATTTCAACCAACAAAATTGCAAACTCTTTCCCCCGTGATTTCTTTGTGTTCGATTTTTGCTGGCTTATAATATTTCAACGCCTTTGTGTGCGCTGAGTTATTGGCAATCATCTCATGTTGTCTCAGACACTTATTTATTAGGAACAATTAATAACATAAAGTCATGCTTCGAAAACGGTGGTATAAAATAAATGCACTTTTTGATAGAGATCCCCCTTCAATAAGGAAAGCCACCTGTCGTGAGAAAAGCGGACATTTTATTGCAAACGTATGCAGAACTGCTCCCAAATAAAATAAGATTAACCTGTTCACAAAAGCGTTACTATTATGAAAATATTCTTCTAATCGTACTTCTTGTGTAGAAACATTTCACACCAATTCATGTCATTCAGAAAGTAGTTAATACCGCAAACAACACTGTAGTGAAGAAATAAAATTTGTAGAAAAGTGGTGCAGCCATAGTTCATTCCCGGTGTTTGTATTCACACGCAAATCATTCTTTTTATCTCAATAAAACAATTCTCTAATACCATAAATGCATCAATATGGACCAATTAATGAATACGCACGAATCCTCTAGTGTTTGTGTGTGCGGGCATTCACCTTCGCGAGGTTGCTTGTGGGCGCGTGTTTCTCTGAGTATGTTTGAGGCCCTTTTACGCTAAGGACAAGAAGTACGCGAATTGGAGCCCGCTCTTAGTAAGCGGCGAGCACACAATAAATGTCTCACATTAATAGAACAACAGGGGTACATTTACATGAGGAGGGCTGGAACGAACGCCACGTGTGGTTGGGCAAGCATGCGATTGGCCATGGACGATTATTTACTGCTTTGCCGTTAGGCTAAACAGCCGGCAAGGTAGGTGCAAGGCTCGCACGTGGCTTTGCCCAACGTGCACGTAGTGCCTGCCGTCCACTTAGGGCTCCAAATTAGGTACACCGACTTATAGCGAAACTTCTCGTTTTAGCACGATCTGTTTTACGAAAGTATGAGTCTATTCGTTTGGGGGACTAGTTAATCAATTTTGCCAGGTAAAGGGAGGATTCAGGAAACATTAGGCAAAGGCTATATAAAGTCATCTTTAAACAAAAAAAACGCATTGGACATGGGGTTCAAGAGAGTTGCCTTAACATTACGATCATTTGTTGCACAAAAGCCTAACTTGCTTTAGGTTCAGCAAATAATTTTCAAAATTATGGTGTTTTTAATGAGCAAAAGGTTTTGGTGTGGGCAAAACGTTATGGTGTTTTCAATGAGCATCCACACTTATAAGTTATCGAAGCACAAGTTACAGACACAGGTTCAGCCAGCCTTCGGAATTAAAAAAAAGGTGTGAAAATGCCACGCCCGCACCAACCTGATCTTTTGTGATATGACCCGCATTATAAAGCACGTAACGTATATCCCAGAATTTCCCGCCTGGCTTCTAAGGTGGAAGTCTGTGGCGGTAACGTTCATAAGTTCTAAATCTCAGTAGTTCCCGTAAGCGAGTTCTCTGCGCACTATCGCGAGGAACCAGTTTCACATAAAAGCCCTGTACCCATTCGTACATAGGGCATGGCTGCAGAGAGCGCACACGCACGTCAAATTATCTTGGTTTAAGAACGCATTTTAAAGATGACCTGTATTGTAGTTACACTGCAGGAGTTTGGCTCAATAAGCCATTGAGACACAAAAGACGAATTCAAAACGGATGCAGACAATTAAAAGCAAACAGCTGTTCGCATTATTCGCAGTGGTCGTGAAATGGAACCGCAGTGAGAAGAGGTAGAGACCTATCGTTATTCCCTTGTAAGAAAACATTCTCTGTTCTTATTGCATTGGGGGAAATTGTAGCTGTTTTTTTTGCAAATATTTTTCCGCGATACATTTGTTTTCAGGATTTCCGTTTTCTGTATACCCTACTCCTGCTGTATCCAATGATGTCGGGTATAACGCAACGCTCAGAAATCACCAGTAGAGAGTGCAGCGGAAGCCAGCAGGCCACACATGGATACTCTGTGTGTGAATGAACAACAACTGCGACGCAGTCATAAAACAGAAAACGTTGTAGGGTCTGACGTCTCACGTAGTATTCACACGTGTGTCAAACAAGTTGGACGTCACTGTCGACAATGAGGTGTTCGAGGAATGACACTGCAGTAGTCATCCCCTTATGTCATCAGCGTGAGACAATCACCCAGAGGTATAGATTGCCTCTTAAGTTTGGTGACGTGTAGGCTGTGCTCAATATTGCGCTGAATATCATAATTACTTTTGAGTCCTGGGTGCCCAAAGACCATTATATTTATGGAAAGTAAATGGTGTTAAGAACTATAATTTGGCACATTGGTACTGACATCTAAACAGGGCCGTGACGTTACTAGTTTGTTTATTTCTGGCTAGCTGTTTTGCCGACGTCGGATATCACGCATTTTTTAATAAAATATTTGCAGAATTTTCTGAGTGGTAATGGTAACATTCCGCAAAATCAGCTTTTCAGGCGCGCATCTCCGCTCTAGCAACTATCTCTGTTTACCTCAAGGAGCATTAGGGTAAAATTCTTAGCGCTTACAAAACCCACAATACGCATAACCCCCAAACAGCGCCACACATGTTTTCATATAAATATACGTAAGTACGACTGTTTCTTTGTAGATATCCTGTAAAAACATCATTTTCTTTATTTGTAAAGCTGCTGCAATTCAAAATAGGAGGTGCAGTATTATTGAACACAGTGTGCATGTCAGACCTTCACGGCAGTGTCAGACCTTCAAGGCAGTTAACAACTTCGTTAACAACTTCACCTTGCCACATTAACAAACACGCTAGACGTCAGCATTCATTGCGCCACGTTTTCCCAAACTTCTTTTCCGTCGGTATATGGCTCATACAATCTCGCAATGAAACTCTTGGGCCTCCAAATTTGCCGGGTACTTACCTACTGGAAAGTCTTTGGAGAATACTAGGCGATGAGTGAGGCAATTCTAAAGTGACATGGTGGTTGCAGGAGATGAGAGGGACACACGCACGGAGCAAGAATACGCAGGAGGGGTAACGCCCCATTGCGGCAGGCGCGGGCGGTAATGTCACAATGGAAATCAAGGGGGACTACAAATTTGCGTAGGAGCGACGGCGAGGAAGAGACTAGCGGCCCCTGATGGGTGAAATGATATCAGCCGCAACTCCTACCGTCTCTAAGTAGTCAAATCCTGATAGCGGCGGCCGCAGAGTTTCTTCACTCGTGGCAGATGCATATGACGAGCTTAACCTACGACGAGCGCTTGTGAAATTATCTGGCCGCACTAGGAATCCTCATTTCGTCTCCTGTCTTGTTCTTGCACGAGGTTCAGGCATGAGCTACATAGGTCGTAGAGTGAAGAGGAGCTACTTCACAGGGGCAGCAGATAGGTTTCTCTTTAGAAGAGATTAGCATCGAAACCAGCATAATGCGCGTCCAAATAGCTTAGATTCGAGTCACCCTAAGTTTCCTTCGGTGATACTAGGTCGTGATACCTGGGGAGTTCACGCTCGGGCTTGTTGATTTTTTTTTCGCCGTGAAGAATGTCGCGGTTCCTGAAAGGTGACGCCGCGCATCTTTTAAGCAGAAACCAATAATTTGCGATCGCAAGCAGGTCTATTGCGTCAATTGTCAGTGCTACTCATTTTCAAATTTGTTATAATATACTGAAGTCTTAAAACAGTCCGCTGGCCAAAGATATGTGTTTGAGGATTTTAAAGCAACCTGTGAATAATGACATTTGTCTGAAGCTAGAAGTGGGCAGCGTGCTTCCTTGCTTGTGGAACAGCCCAATTTGTCTTTGTCAGTATTTCTGCCTTGTAAAACATGTAATTACTGCAAACGTCCATCTGCTAATGTGCAAAACATTTTTTTCGAACACCTTAATGGCCAGGATACTTCTTCAAACCTAGTTTTGTCGAGTAAGGTAAATGCCGCTTACGTCAGGATCTTTACTTTGCATTACGTTAGGGCCAAAAAGGATTTATCTAAAATAGTCGGCTATACAAATATAACTCCAAATATCATGGTGGTTTGTTTATTACAGTGGGACAAGTGTCAGAAACATCAAGGTTCTCGACCTGATACTGGTAGAGACACATTATTTTCGGACAGATACCCCCAAAACTATTGCAGCGCTTCCAATAAAGCTCCTAAATATTGTCCCAGACAAATACTCTCCCTCACTCTGTATGTTGCCTTTCATTGTCGCTGAATGTGCTTTCTTGCAAGGTGAAAATCGCGGTAAGAGAAACAGCACAAATATCAGGAGAGCATGGCCATTTATATCGTGTGCGTAGAAATCATCATCATAAATTAAATTAGATTTTAGCGCTTGAAAAAACTCGCTCAGCCTTTCCAACAAGATAATGTCGATTTATCAACCGCGTAATATCCAGTACTAAATTATATTTTTTGACATTCATCGGACCCTGGTGTAGATAGGCTAAAGGGTACTTATTTAGCGCACCATTCAAAACACGGCCCACAGGTACCATGAACAGTTGCTCATAAAAAAGACGTTGTAATCGAAGGGATACAAATGGGATAGTCGGTGCATGACATATAAATATTTACTAGCCCGTTTAACAGGACTAAGAAAGTAAGATGACAAAACCGGTTACTCTTATGCCTAGCCCACTGCATTTTGGTTTTTGTCAACAACTTTAAAAGCCATTCTGATCTGTACGGGGTTTCATAGAAATTTATAGGGGTACCGGCTGACACTGCAAAACCTCAAATAGGAATTTCAGGTCTAAGCTTCAGCACACCGCCGCGTCCTGAACAGATGACCGATACTGCTGTATATTTAGAAAAGCATACATAGCCAAACATTTCCGCATAGCCTATGCACTTTTTAAGCAGAAATTCGCGCTGCTGAGGTTCCGTTTGCTACCGACGCCTTCGGTTGTGGAATGCATTCAATGAACCAAATACTCAATAAATAACGCACACGTGAAACACTCGGATAGGTAACCCCAAAAAAGTGGCGCACGTATTTTAATTTCCCTAAAGTTATCTTCGCGATGTTCTTTTCCCTGGGGCTTCTACTTCAAGCCACAGTAGCGCTGAGGATCTGAACCCGGGTATCCTCAACCGACAAACTCAGCTTCCGATGCAAAAGCTGTACGTTTATTTACATTACACTGAGGCGACTAAAAGCAGTGCTCAGGCTGAGTCCGAAGACGACAGGCCGAGAGCTCCGGCACCCGGACCGCGTCTGGCTGTCTTCACCTTCCCCCCTTCCTGCTGCTGAGGACCGGGGGAAGGGGGGAAAGCAAGTCCTTTTCGTAGGGGCCCATGCCCATGTGGTGGCCGTTAGGACATCCCGAGCGAGCAGGCGCGGCCTTTCTCGGAATGCACTGTGTTTGAAAGCGCCGGGCAACACGTTCTTTCCATTTCCGCTCTAATCTTCTCATGGCCGTCGCCAGTTAGTGCGTCGAAGCGCGCGACACTGAGCATAACCTTAAGACTGGCAATACGTTGCCCACACGCCAGCATTACATGAAATAAAGGCGTTAACTGAGGTCTCTTAGCACAAGTTTAAGCTAATTTCGAACAAGATTCCGCAGTGCGCGAAGCTAAATTCTCTGTCAATTTTTTACGTCACATTGGTTGCGTTTTTATAAGTTCTTGGTAGCCTATGCGAAGGTCCCATTCTTGCACTATTTCAGCTGCTGTAGTATACGCTTTTTCTGCTGTGTTCTAGTGAAGCATGGGTTCTGATGTCGGGAGAGTCTTGTTTACAGGCAAACGACCATCTTCTATATTTTCGTTTCCGTGACGAATACAGTCAACTACCGCAGAGACAGCGACAAAATGTTCACGAAGACAGCCTGCTGGCTGTCCAACGTTGGACACTTAAAACGCATTGTATATTGTTGATTGGTAACTGACTAGATCGACGGGCTCGGGGAGGCCGACAAAAGCTCGCTGTAATAACATAATGTAATCTACAAGAAAAGTGAATATTCACCAACAGTGCGTTTTTATACATCTATGAAGAATTCTTCTTTCACTCGTGCGTGTATTTCTCCGCCACTGTAGAATATATTTGCACGCGTGACTTGCCGAAGTTTCATTCTCTAGGCTCAAAAACACGGCAATATAGCATGTGTAGTCATGCCGTGTAGTGTGTATTCCTTTAATATAAATACCATCTCTGAGTTGTTCAAAGTTCTTTTCATCCACGTATATAGGAACTTTGAACTGTGCCCCAAAGAATGGTATGGTAAAAAGTGACATGATGGTAATAAAGTGTGAAAGGCGCCAGGAGCCATAAAAATTGCCCCTTGTCTTAGATAAGGTAGGGAATGTCCAAGCGCATAAAAAGAAATCGCCAGACATGCTTTACCAAAGCGAAGCATTCAGCCTCTCATTGATGTCGTCTGTAGTACACTCAACCGCGCTGCAAGAAAGCCAGCTTTTGCTACGATTACGATGATAGTGGGGGAAGTGAATAAAATAAAACTCTTCCCAATTTCGCAGTAGAACCTAGTTACTTCACGTTATGAAGACGGCGTCTATTCAATGGCGCTTTTGGGCACGGCCAAAGCAACTTGGATTTGGAGAGGAGTGCACGGACGCACAAAAGGTTCCAGAAAATGCATCCCCCTTCTAATGACGACATTGGTTGAACTATAGTTCACACAAATCCTGAAACAAATAGGGTCCGCTCGCTTCTGCGTTGGTTTGTTTGGTGTTGAACTTGATTACGGAGAGCTTCCCGTCCGCCGTCATTGCTGTCTCGACAAATGCGTAGTTTACGATGGTTGATTCGATGAATATTGCATGGTTATTCGATGATTATTACGATGGTTGATTCGATGGTAGTTTACCATGATTAGTTCGCACTAATCACCACAAATGAATAAGGTCCGCTCGCTTCTGCGTTGGTTTGTTTGGTGTTGAACTTGATTACGGAGAGCTTTACTTTCGCCTTCATTGTTTCCGACAAATGCATAGTTGACGATGGTTGAACTATAGTTCACACTAATCATCCTAAATGAATAGGGTCCGCTCGCTCCTGCGCTGGTTTGTTTGGTGTTGAACTTGGTTACGGAGAGCTTCGCGTCTGCCTTCATTGTTGTATCGACAAATGCCTAGTTGACGATGGTTGAACTATAGTTCACACTAGTCATCATAAATAAATAGGGTCCGCTCGTTTCGGGCGTTGGTCTGTTTCGTGTGGAATTTGATTACTGAGAGCGTCTCAACAGACGCGAAGTTGATTTTTCGGGCAGCTTATTGTGTTCTAGCTGGTGTGGTATAAGATTTTAAAATTGAATATTCTCGTTGAGGGGACAAGCTGTTGGCTTGCTACCACGCGTTAATTAGCAAAAAATAAGTGAATTTGTGTTGGCCAGGTATGAAATGCAGGCAAGAAGCGCTTTCCTGCATTGCCCTCACCCGAACTTTTCAAGAATGTACGAACAACACAAAATTGTTGGCCGGAGAGTTCTCACATCCTTGCGATTGTGTGGCGTAAAAAAATGTGAATGTCGGCTGTGACTACATTGGTTTAAAGTGAAGCTCTTTATGTCTCACTGATGTCCTGTGGCATCAGTGAGGCATAGGTTTTTTTTAATAATTATAATTATCGTGGTTGAAGTAAAAAAAATGCTTCCGATGTTCGGGATGGAAACTGGGACATTCCCGTTATCAAGATGACACCTATTCGACTGCCTCATTCTGATGTAGTACCACCAGTTCTGATTTGGCGAGGGGCGCCTGGACGTACACAAATAGGCAGAAAAATCCCGCACCCCCCCCCCCCTTTCTCACGACGACTATAGTTGAGCGTGAAATGAAATGACGAAAGGTCGAAGTCAGGTGGCGATGCGATCAAAAGTTGGATCTGCGTGCAAGGCATACTCACTGCTCAAAGAATCAAAGTTCAAACCGACTGCGAGTCGAAGTCCCAACTCATACGACAAACAAGGAATTTCTCGCGAAAAGGGATTGCTGTTAGCTATCGTCGTCATTGGATAGAGAAGTACGTGATTTTCGTTTTGCTCATAGATGTTTCATTAAACAACTATGATTTAGAAGACGTTGCAACTACCAATTTTCGTTTTGTATACAGAATTTCTGGTCTTTGTCCGCATCGCACTGTTCCTGAACCATTCCTGGGGAATTATTTTAATTTGTTGCTTTGTGTCTGTGTAAGAAACCTTCAGGACGTCTGCGTGTTTATGAAGTGCCGCAATGGCGGTGTTCTAGTCAGCAATTTTATTGCGCAAATTACTCTCGTGCTCTACGAACAGAATTCCCCTGAGTCACTTTTAAACGGAGGCATAAATTGCACTTGATTGCCACTCTAAAACCAGTCTTTCTGAGTGGAGTCATTGCCAGGCAAAGGAGTGTGTGCAACGTATGAATCACGGTATGCTATTTTTTCGGACGTGCTCTACCCCAATGAAAAGGCTTTTGGTTTGGCAGGAAACGTGCGGTATTCTCGTTCATATATTTGTTATGCTAATTTTGGGGCCATATAGCACGTGTGATACAGCGGATGCTGTGTGGGAGGCCCCTGATTAAATGCAGTCTGCTGGCACATATTTTGCAAGGTACACACACTGCTAAAAATTCGGCTCTTTTGCCCTGCTGCCGTGCCGTGGTAATTTTTAGATAGACCACAAAGAACTGCAAACATGTTCTCTGGACGAACGATAGCCGTGATAGAATTTATGAAAAGATCTTCAAAAAAGTTCCCCGTTTCTTGCTGTAATTGTTTCGCAACAAAAGGCATACGTAGCAAGGGATCATTTAGGAACGCATTCGGACCGAGGTATTTTTAATAAGTCAACATGGGCGCTCACTCATTGTCGTTGTGTTCACAGCAGACACATTTGCGTCTATTACGAATGAAAAAACAGCGCTAAAAGGACAGGACAAGAAAGAACACAGGGCCACAGCGCCGTGGTCCTGTGTCCTTTCTTGTCCTGTCCTTTTAGCGCTGTTTTTTCATTCGTAATCATGAACCAACCAGCCCAAATGCGTACCTTATTGCAGTACATTTGCGTCTGTTCGCGTGTTATAGGCACTACTGGTCACATTCGGTATACTGGAGTAGACGATACATTTTCTGAAGTCTGCAGGCGACGAAAGCAGCATTATGTGTGTAGCGCTTAGTCTATCGTTATCAAAGTGGCTTTGCTGATTGGCCTACATACGATACCCCTTCCGTCTCTATGACCTCCATAATCGGTTAAAGAAACTCGGCAGGCAACTCTTATCCGTACAGTGAGAATAGTAGCAGAGTACGCTAATTAGGTGGAATGCATATAAACATTTACTACCTACGTTTCCCTGCGATATAAATTGGGTTCCAGACTTACCCCTTGAAAAACGTTCAGTGAACGTAAACTTTCATGACTTTCGGAGTCAAGAAAACGACGAGCCAGCGCAACTGCGGAGGTGCGAGTGATGAGGATTTACTGATCATGCCACCCTGAGATTGCCAGAATTCGCCTGCTGCACCGAGTAAAAGAAATTTACGGTACTTCGCACGTAGATGAATCCTCATCAGATAAGGTTGCGCAAGAGGTTAAGTTGAAGGGTAAGTAAGGGGGACATGTAGTGAAGTATCCAGCTGTAGAAATATGTGCGTTATTATAGTCGACGCCAAACGCGAAGCGACTGTCGGGGGAAGGTGGAGGTATTGAACTAAACGGTGGCAATGTTGATATTCAATTTCACTGTATTGATAAAAGCAGCAGGTGCAAAAAGGCCCTCTTGCGTCAATAAAAACACCTAGATTACAAGATCACGGGCCGTAGCCTGTGCAATCTCGTTTTCCTCAGGGAAGAATTGCAGAGAGTCCACACAACTTGGACAAGGTCATCTTTGACTCAAGCATGGAACATTAGGGCTCTGGACGAGATACGGTTCTAGCGTAGATGCGGCAGGCACACAGAAAATTTTTCGTTTTCCGAACGGCATGGCAGTACCAAGAGGTTGTACGGTGGTGTCTCAACAAATGTCTGGTTGCTTGGAAAATAAAACGCAAGGGCTCTTTTCGGGATCGAAGCGACATCCGCCCTCGTCCGAGCACCTTACAAGTCTTCTAACCAATAGTTGTGTTATCTGCACGCAGACAAAGTGTAGGTTTGGTCAACTTGGTATTCCATACTGAAAGTGCACCTGCACAGAAATACACGGGATTAGTCAGCAACAAGCCACGAAAAGTGCAACATACACCAGCTCTATTATCAACACATTACGACGTCGCGCTTTATATGGCCTATCATGTGAACCAAAATTTGTTAACGTAGGTAAAAAGTTTCGCTTTCACTGTGCCTTGCGAGACTTTTGGTGCCCATATAACCACCTTTTTAGATTGTCATGACGAAGCCTCACCTTGTCTCAGAAAGTACCATTCTCTTTCCGTGGGTGACAGGGTAGGCGCACTAGGACAAAAATCATCAGACGTCCGTTCTTGTCTACCTGACTAATTGATATCGAGATATTCCGTTCTCGCTTTTGTATAGAAGCCATAACTTGCAAACACCGTTACGGCAGTGAATGGCCAAATAGCCCTACATGCCGTTTAGCGGATTATTTCTTGCCAACGGAGGTGATCATTCCTCCATCTCCCCGTCTTCCTCACGTATTTTTTGCCGCTGGGAAACAGGATGACGTAGACAGCCCACATGACGCATCACCTAAATTTACCCTTGTGCCTAATTACGCATCCTTTTTGTGCGTTCCAGTCTCTCTTCTTCTTTAAAAGTTTGAAAGATTCTGTGGCTGTGCGAAAAATAAAGTTGACATTGACCGACATTGAAAATTTATTTCTGACTGTTACGTAACTTCTTTACATGAGATATTGCTGCAGAAAAAACTAGTGCAAGAGTGGATAAACGGTGAAGCTGGGAACTACATATCTTCTTCCGGTTTTGCTCAGTTTTTCTAGATTTTGCTAGGCTTTGCTCAGCTTTGTGAGGTTCTGCGATGTTCTTGCCAGCCTAGGAAGTATTGAGGGGTGGTGCAATGTTTTGCGAGATTTTACAAGGCCGCCCAGGTGAGTCCTCCACACTGACAGCGGATACCAGAGGGGAATAAGCCAGGTCGACTCCCAGCTTTCCTGTTTGTCTAGGCTTCCACCACTGGTACCAGCTGCGCTAATTGTTTTCTTCTTTCGCATGGTGGTTTGGCTGTTGAGAGAGCTGCTGCGGGGTGGGGGATTGGTTGGCAGGCAGGATCAGCAGCAGCCAGGGAGTGTCGGTCTACGCTAAGAGAGCTGCCTGCCATGCCGCTGCTCTGCGCGTGAACACAGGGCCGCTCAGAACACAGCCTCACTATCTCTCGCCTCTCGTCAGTCGACCTGCTTACATGCCGCGTGTTCCCTGAGAAGAGTTCAGCCCGGCTGAACTAAACAGTGGCTTAGTGAAATGGTAAGGCTGGTGAATGTTCAGAAATCAATTATTCGCCACAGTGCAAGAAACAAGTCTAGGAAAAATGTAACACAAACGAAGAGTCTAGTGAAATGTGTAGATATTTTCCCTACAACCATATACGCCACTACACATAGTAGAAAAAATTTCTGCTTCCCTGCTGCAGCAAAAACTCACCAACAGAATCAACATATACTGTAGCCATCTTGAACATATTTCATAACTTGACCCGCAATTTCTCTTCAATGCAATGACACTGAGCTTCGGCTCACGCAACCTTATAAATAGTGGCTGGTATAGACATTCGCTAAACAACTACAGCTTTGCTGGACGCATTTCGCTGGAAAATACATTTCGGGTCATTGACGTTGGCCGTGTTGTTTCTGCAGAAAAAATTTCCCACTAAAGAGGCAAAATTCATCACTTGAGTGATACAGGAACAATGTTGTTTTCAATTGCAGCGTTGTGCCGCTCTCTTACCCCTGGAATTCTCTCGGTATAACTTTAACGACGTCACAACTGGCACGAATAAGACCCGTAAGCCTCGTTGAACACTCTGTGTTCGTGAAGACTTTACATAAGTGATTAAAAAACTATTTCTTTGCAATTGTAACTTACCGCAATGTACCAAAGCGTCGTTCGGAATACAAATTGTACTGTGAAAGTTCATTTACGCGTTCTTCAAAGAAAACAGTATTATTAATGTTTGTGGAGACAATACAAGAAATGCGTTGATAATAAAAAGGCGTTTATGGTGGAGGGGAGCTCGTGCCTTGTAAGCAACATGCAAAAAGACACGGCACATAATCTGAGTGTCAGTAAAAGCAGTTAGACAGGCAAGAAGGAAACAAATTGTCGAAGAAACTAGGCTCAATCATTACATCTGGATGCAATTGTATTGTGTTATTTCTGAAAAACAAAATCAGACGCCTTTGCCGTGCACACGGCGAACCGACAGTGAAGATAACCGGCTGATCACAAGGGGGAAGAGGTTGTCTCGTCCTTGCAGGAACAGCCAAGCAGACAATGGATGCATTCACGCGCTCGTTCTGCACATGCCACCACCCTCCCAGGTTCCGCCGCTTTCTACCACGGTGGGGCTACGACAAACCCAACTGGTCGGCGCTCCTGCGACATTAAAAAATTCACCGGCTCTACCTTCCACATAGTTTCATTATTTCGTAGTAGTTCAGTAATCCACGATGGTTAAGGGCTCCTGAGAACCCTTAAGGCCCACCGTACGGCGAGTGTTGGGCTGAGAAATAGTGGTGCTTGGATTCAATATCTATAAGAAACTCTAAACTTACTATATGTGCTAATGAACAAATAAATAGGTGCTGGCTTGTTGTAGGAGAACTTTCTTAACCTAACTTCTTCGAAACTGCCACAATCCGTTTTCTTGCGTTGAGATCACTCTTACTACATGCCCGTCATTTTGTTCCTTTATCATTTCATCACTCAAATTATGCAGCCTTTCTGCCTCGGTACGAGCTCCAGCACCATCATGTATGGAAAGGAACTCTATGGAATGCATGTCACGTGATATTGTCTAATGCAAACTGGAGAACTGCACCAGCGTACCTTTGCACTTAGCAAAACTAGCCGTCAGCAAGCCTGTTTTTATTCTTCGCCAGCAACAACAAGCAACGTCGATTTACGGTGTGTACCTGGTGCCGGAAGATTTGTTGCAAACGTTTGTGGCAATTTCCAGTGCTCACACCGGGATCGTTCAGGTGCTGATGATGACTTTGCTACAATGGCGAGGCGCAAACGGCAGGAGCGAATTAAAAAATTTCAAATACATAACCTGGAAAACGTTTCTGTATTTTTTATTCCTTAAGCAGCCATTGAATGTCACAATAACGGTAGTATATCTGTATGATAGTTTCTTTTGTTGCAGAGGTTAATGAGCGACGCAAAGAGAATCTCACTCATGCCTGCCTAAGCCCCAAACGAAACTGATTAGAAGAGCCAGGCTTACGATCTGTCTGCCTGAGCACTTGAAGATTGAATATTTCATCACCAGCGAGTTTCAGTTCTGTGCACAAGGCAGCTTCATAGCTTAGAATCCTAACGAAGCCAGCGAAAAAAAACCAGTCAATCTACAATAGCGTAAAACTTGTGTAGAGGCAAAGCATGCAATGTATAAGTGTATTCAAAGATTGTAAGTCTTTATTGCCACACGGCACCCGCTGATATGCGCGACATCCAAATACCTTCGACGGAGTACAAGCGAAATTCCAGATGGAGATCTGTAAATTTTGAAGTGAATGTTAGTTCTGAGTGAAATAAAAGCAAGGAGCAAGCGCTAACCATAAGCTGGTATTCAGGTGTATTCTTTAGGTAGGCGTTTTTGCCGACGTAGGTGAAATATTCGATTTCGAGGCATTTAAAAACGAGTGTCCCGGTGTTTGAGAACCGTGACTTCAGGAGAATACGACGGCATGAGATGAGAAGAACATGAGTAACCGACAGCCCGAACCCTCCAGTTTCTTCAGCTTTAAAACGTAAAAAAGAAATACTTTATGCAGCAGCCTTCTATTTCTTTGGAGTTTGAATCCTGACGTAGTTAATGGAACAATTTTCTGTAAATTAGTTAACACATTTATGGCGGAGAAAAAGAAAGGATGGTGCCGGCTATTTCGTGTAATGCAGTTTTATTTCTGCTATTTCAGAGCCTGGTAATTCAGTATAAACCGGAAACAAACGCACAAGTGTTGGAGATCAGAGGTAAGTCATCGGCTCTAAATGTGGCACCATGCATCCGCTTATGTCTAGAGCAATCGCAGGAGAACAGAAGCAAATGTTGCGCTTCCTGTGCAGACAATTGGGATTGTTATCCCCACGTGTGCTGTATGGAATGATCAAGAGTCGTTCAGGGTGACATACTGTCGATCGTTACTCAGCACTGGCCATTGAACAAGATACGGAATTATTCGGCACACAGCGCTTATCCTTCAAACAGGACGCCTACACTACGGTTATTACCCATTATATTTAAACATTTATCGACCTTTGCTTTTTACAAAACAATGTATACATAAAGTTCTCAATATTTCTTACTGAAACATTTTTCACTATTCATGCCGATAATTGACGATATTTTACGTACCCTTTCGGCAGTTTTGACTTCTGTCACTGCAATCTGGCCTACCTCTATCAGCTGTGGGTTCGTCGAATAAACCATCAACAAAATTCTGCCAGAGGGTGTGTCAACAAAAATAATGCGCATGAGAGAAACAAACCGATTCCATGTTCTACGACACCAGTACCGAAAACATAGGTGACCTAAATTGGCTGCCCAACGCCGGGTTGCTACCTGCAACTAACCAAATAAGGCGACTAAAATGTTATCCGCTCATATTATTAAAGTAAAACGTACCCAAAAGTGTTACCCAACTACGTCGGCCGCATACACCTCAGTTCTACGAGGTTTCGTGCTGTGAACAAGAAGCAACATCAGTAGATGGTAATGAACACCCGGCAGCAAAATAAGACGGGTCGCGCAAGTGCTTCGCCAAATGCTTAACCGCGCCATCTGACGTTGGGCTTCTGGTATAGAGACATCGATAAGCGCGAGCGCGCCCTACTAAGCTTGCTATCATGCCTTTTTAGGCAGCTGAAGTGGGGTAGCTGATCAAATTCAGCATTTGGCGCTAGACGCCATCTCTGCTCGATACGTCTTGCTCGCACGCGAGAAACAATGTGAAACAAGGCGCCGCTCTGCCCCGATTCAACCGATTACAAATCTTGCCCCCGCATCAGTGACGATTTTTTTCATATATACATTGTATTATGAATTTGTATTTTTTTACCTAAGACTGCAGTTTCATTGTATCTCCGAATGAACACACCGAAACGGAAAAAACAATTGAAGCAAGTGTGGTGAAAAGTAATGTGGCCCACATAAAACAAGTATTGAAAGGGGGAAAACACGCGAGCAGAGCTAGGTGCCAGCATGGGCTTGGCAAAAAACGAACAAAACTGGAAGCAAGCACAGTAAAAAATCTGTTCGTCTCCCCTAAGTGAAACCTCACGAGGGGCGAAGCATGCAGTGTATAAGCGTACTGTTGGTGCCTTGGCATGTTTGGTCACGGAGATGAAACCGTGTTGGGGTAGAGGTATGCGAGCTTTCCTATAAAAGTCCCGTGTTTTTGAAGCACAAATCGTTCTATTGCAAGGCATCGAAAAACGAGTGTCTCGGTGTGTTCTTTTAATCGTGTTTCCGCCCACGGCAAGAAAACGTTCTAGTTAAAGGCATTAGAAAACGAGTCTTCCGGTGTGTTAGAATCGTTACTACATGAAACGACGACGACGACAGGAGACGCCGACAGCCCCAGACCGTAGCGGGCTTTGTCACTAAAATAAGAATGACCCTAAGCGACCGACGCTCCATGCGATTACCATTGCCGCTGCATGTGAAGAAAAAGACAGGGTAGCGAGAGTGGTTGGATCCGCATGCGCACATCGGTGTCTCAACACCAAAGTGCGACTTCACATGTCGCGGTGATGTGATGTGTTTTTTATGCGCTCGCGTGCCTGAACTTGTTTTGCCGATGGGTGTACATGCGGTGGTGGTCGATCAATCGGAGAATGCGCGCCTTCTAGACTGGCCGTGATAACCCATGGTGAGTGCTTCGGTCAACTGGGTGCCTTGATCTACTACCGTACTTTGGTAATGATAGGAGCTATGTAGAAAAAATGTGCGCTTTTTCAATTGGAAATAGAAACGTCTGGAAACTCACTCAGATCTACGCCCGTGCGAGACGTTTTTATGCAAAAGAACTTAGCAGTGGCATGCCAGGATGTACGTAGCGTGAGCTGGTTAAGGTTCAGCTGGTTATCCTTAGGTTTCTTGGTTGTCTGGGATAAGCTGATTATCATGCTTACTGCAGCTAAAACGATTTCCAATCCAATCCAGTCCAGCCCAGTCTAGTCATAAAGTTTCATTCTAATATATACTAGAGGGAAATCTGGCGCTGCAATCGCAAGGCCGCCGTGGGCGGCGCATTGTAGCTAGCGACGTTCCTCGCCTCCTTGGCTTGGTTAGCGACATGGCTTGATTTTTGTCTTGAAGCCAAAATTCAATAAAAACACGTAACATTGTTTCTTTTCCTCGTGCTTGAAGATTTTAAATAACCCCAGAGAAATACATCTTGCTGGAGCTTTAATTTTATAATCATAAAACAAATTTTATTTCTCTGCTTCAGTAATATTGTTGAATTTTTGCAGCCAGAGGCAACTTTTCAGTCGGTTCGTGAGCCATGTCAACGACAAGTGAAACGTGCTTGCCCGGTACATGACGCAACGCTCGCTGAAGCGCGGCTCCCCTAGACAGTGGCGCCAGATTTCCCTCTATAGTGTGTATTATTAAAAACTCTATGAGTCCAGTCCAGTCCAGTCCAGTCCAGTCCAGTTCAATCCAATCCAATCCAATCCATCCAGTCCGGTCCGGTCCAGTCAAGTCCAGTCCAGTCCAGTCACTGCTACTCGCGCATGCGCAGCACGGCTCTCCAGAAGTCACGTGAAATGGCTATCAAGGGGCTCCGGTGCAGCGTCAGACTTGGCTACTGCGCAACCGAGGCGCACAGCTGGGCACGCGCAGGCGCCAGTGCGTCTTCCGCGGCTATGGCGTGACTCCTCTGGAAAGCGCAGACCGGCGAACGTGCAGACCCAGTTGTCTACACGTACTACAATTGGTTTCGATTTGAAATCCAGTCCAATCTAATCCAAGCCAATTCAATCCAATCCACATCCAATCCAATCCATGCTCTTCGCGCTTGCGCAGCACGGACCTTCAAGGTCCACGCTAAACTGATCAATCTCGGCAGTGTAGCTTACGCTACAAAATGTTCACCTATTCTAGTATCTTAAGAATTTTGCCATCACGATGTCAGTAGTCACGCGCTCACCGCAGTATGTATGTAAAAACTTGAAACGGTAAAATCGTATTTCCTGGAAAGTAACAGATCGTTAGTATTAAAGTGGTAGGAATCAAAAACGTAGCAATCACTCAGTGAAGTTTCTTTGTGTTTTCTTATTCCAAGTCATGGAGATTAAGCGGCTTAGACTTTGTGTCACCAGTCGAAACTACAAACGGACATCCGTAACTGCTGGAACTGGAGGCTTTCGGTCATTATGTAGGCCCACCATAGGCTTGCAAGATTTGTTGACGGGGTTGGTCTGATAATTGAAAAACCATCAGGATTGCGCAGAAGGACGACACATAGGGAAGACAACGGGACAACAAGACAAACAGTACCATACTGGCGGGGTTGAGTGAAACCCTCCTCCAGAATACAAAACAACGCGCAAGTGGTTTTAAAGGAACGTGCTGAAGAGAGTGGTGGTACCTTATATGCACAAGGTAGCCCAGAATTTCGAAAAAAGTGGCTCATTTGTACGGAGGACCTATACTGTTCTCTGCTGCTGTGAAGCAGAGGGCCAGCTTTTTTCTCTCACTGCAAAGGAGAAACCCAGGGAGAGCCGTTGTGCCAAAAAACATACCAAGCCCTTTGTGAAATGCGTGAAAGGCGTCATGTATGAAATTGTGACTGACATGCGGAAAGGCCATATTGGCCAAACTGGGAGCTGCCTAAATGATCGTGCAGGGTTGCATGGGCGCACATTGGGATATAAATATAGTAGAACTAACATGACGAGCATTTTAGAAATCGCAAAAAAGCGGGTACAGCAGTGGGGCAGCAGCGATGTTGCGCATGAGATTATGGAAGCTTTTTTGATAAAGATTGCGCACAATTGCGTGAGTTACACATCCTTGGCTTTATATAAAAGCGATTCAGATTTGTGCAACTCGTGCTTGTAGGATGTGACGATGGAACACGTTTTCTATATTTTCTGGCGCATCCACCCTTTGGTCGTTATTTGGGGGCATAAGCCCTTGAATAAATCAGTTGCTTGTTGCGCTCGCCCTGTTGTCTCGATGTGCGGCAGAACGCCCTCGATGTGCGGCAGAAGAGAAAAAAGGTCGGAAGGTAGAGCCAATGACGACAGTGACCCTCGTGAAACGTCTTCGTTGGGCAGTGTGCGTTGTCGACGTAACAACACGCTGTTTGCGCAGCTCGTCATAGCTGAGGCACAATTGAGGACTTCGTCAACAGTCTGCGAGTTCTTGCCCAGGAGCATCTGAAATGCATAATCCTCGATGCCCTTGAGGATGTACCTGGTCTTGTCTGACTCAGGCATCGCAGGATCCACCCGCTTGCAGAGGTCCACGACGTCCTCAATGTAACGAGTGTAACCCTCGTCGTCTCGCTGAGCTCGCACAGCGAAGCCGCTGTCCAGCAAGAAGCTTCCGCACAGCGGGGCGACCGAACGCCTTAATGAACTCGGCGTGAATTCAGGCCAGGTTTTCATGCGCGGTCTGTGGTTATGAAACCACGTGTTGGCGAGCTCGGTCAGGGAAAACTCGACGTTTTTCAGCTTCATCCCATCATCCCATCGGTTGTAGGCGCTCACCCTTTGGTAGGCAGACAGCCAATCCTTGGCATCGGCGTCGTCGTTGCCATTGAAAAAGGCGGGGTCGCGTTGGCGAAGAGACCCGGAGCAGACGATAGGTGCCTGCTGTGGCGACGCCATTTCGTCGTCGATTTCTCGATGAGGGGCTGGGAGCACGCACTTGCTTCGTAGTTCCATGCTGGGGATGGCGGGAAGACTACGACCTCACCAAAATATAATGGGGTTTATTGGCAGGTCTTGCAAGATGGACCAACGAGGTCTAGCCGTTTCAGAGTCCAACGAGGTCCGGCGTCCGCGCGCAGGTCTCGCGCCGAAGCACTGTCGATGGAGCTGCCGCTGTGTCGCTACGGGGACATATACCCACTGGGGCATTGACGCCACTCAGAAGGTCAGCCTCGCTTTAGCCGAACACATACCCGCTCGGGGAGACTGGTGCTCTGACGGTTGCTCACTATCTTTGTTACACACCTATTATCTTCCGTTCCATTGCTCCCCGAGCCGTCCCTCAATTTAGGTAGAACCCTCTTAGTGAGTCTGCAACTGTCAGCGCCATAAGTGTGTACGGGTAAGATGAAGCTGTCATACACGTTTCTTCTTCAAGACAATGGTAGGCTGCCATTTAATATCTAAGAAATGCCTACCGAATGCACTCCAATCCCATTCTTATCGTTCGAATTATCTTCTGCCTCATGGTTGGTATCCGGGGTCACAACTTGGCCTAAGTAGATATATTCGCTTACCCGCTTCCACTGTATCGCCACCTATCTCAAACGGTTTTGTTGCCCCGAGGTTATTGATCATTACTTTATATTTTCCGCATATAATTTACAGGCCTACGTTGCTATTCTGTTTTCGCAGTGCGGTAAGCACGCTTTGAAATTCGTCCCCCGAGTTACTTCACAAGGCAACGTTATCAGCAAATCTGAGGTACTGATGTATTCTCCATTAACCCATACTCCCACCTGTTCAGATCCAATTTTCTGAATACTTCTTGCAAAATGCCGTAAATAAACCGGAGAGATTGTCTCCTTGACTGACGCCCTTCCTTACACGTATTTACTGGTCTCCTTATGGAGGATGATGATTGCTGTGGAACAACTGTAAATATCCTCTAGTGTTCTTACATAATGCCCGTCTACACAGTGTTCGTAAATTATGAATGACGGCTGAGGTTTTGACCAAGTCAAATGCTTTATCTAGTCTATGAAGGCTGTTGTGAGGAGGCGCGTTTAGGAGCCAGGAGCCGGAGTGAGAAGTGAAGACAACGAAGCGCTCGTGCTGGGGGCGGAAAGAGAAAAGAGCACGCCGGGAAGGAGGGGAAGGAGGAGGAAGAAGAGGCGGAACGGAGGTAGCAAGTTGAAGGGGAGGAGGAACGCGGCTCTTGGCGAGTTCTCTGCTGGACGCGAACGCCCAGGAGACTCAGAGCCGAGCCACATTTTCATCCTGGCCTTGTCGACTGGCAACGCCGTCTCTGTGGTGGCCTCACAACAGCCTTCTTCTGGTAACTGCGAGCGCACGGGCATCGCCCTGTCATCATTTGGGAGTGAAGAAGAAGACGGTGGTGGCACGAACGAGCAGGAAGAACGAGGTTCGGGGAGCGACCTGCCGGACGCTAACGTTCGGGGGAACTCCGCTTCGAGCCGCACCTTCCCCGTTGACGACCAGACACTTTCAACCGAACTCGACGTGTCTTCTATCGGCCGGAGCACCGACCTCAACAGGAACACCGTAGCAGCGCACCGAGCCCTGCGCACCTGACCAGCTCACCGACAGAGACCAACACGAGAGCGCGAACTATTTTGGGGTGCGAACTTTGTTGCGTAGGACATTCACTGTCTGGTATTGATTAGGTTAATGTTGATGTATCTTTTTTGTCAGTTGTTTGTCCCTTGAATACAAAGTATTTTGTCCGTCGCCAAACGTGCCTCGCTTCCTTCCGCCGGGTAAAATTTATCCTCCTCATTTACAAAAAAAAACCCGCATCACAAAAATGGCGTCCGCGACAGGACTCTCTGCGTAACTTCCAGAGAGTCGAGGAGGAATTTTTGCGGCGGAGAGGAGAGCACTTGGCCCCGGAATGGACATGGACAAATTGCTCACAGTGGGAAAAGAGTTAGGCCTGGTGGCAGTGAGCTGAAGGAATGGGTCGAGAGAGAGATGGAAAAGAAAGACAGGAAAGACAGGATGCGAGACAGGTAAGAGCGCTTGCGAGGGATGCCGAGCGCCAGAGACTCGAGCTGGAACGGGAAGTGCTAGATCGCAAGCTACGACTCGAGGAGATCCGAGCTCACGCACCAGATGCCAACGACAGCAGTGACGGAGGAGCTCGTGCAGCGAGAAGTTCAGACGTTATCAGCCCCCATAAGCTCATTCCTGTTTTTTAAAGACTCCAGAGACGACCTGGACGCTTATATCCAGAGGTTTGATCGTGTCGCTACTGGTCAGGGTGGCCGAAAGAAAAATGGGCAACCACAATTAGTTTGTGCCTGACTGGTGAAGCCCTCAGTGTAGTCGGTCGCCTGTCTCCAGAGGATTCATTAGACTACGAGAAGGTCAAAGGAGCTTTACTGCAAAGATTTCGGTACACCGCAGAAGGCTACAGAGAGAAGTTTCGAGGGTCGGTGCCGGAGGAGGGTGAAACTGGTCGCCAATTTGCAGCTAGGCTCTCCGGATACTTTGACAGGTGGATGGAGACAGGCCGAGTTGAAAAGACTTATGCGGGCCTGCGAGATAAAATTATCACCGAGCAGTTTATGAACAGGTCCCCTTAAAAACCTGCTAGTCTTTTTGAAAGAAAGAAATTGCGCGAAGTTGGAAGAGACGGTGGTTGTTGCCGATAATTACCTAGACGCACAAGGACAACGGAGCCTTGGCTCACGGTCAACAGCTTGCATGGAGGAGAAACCCAACCATGAGTACCGCGGAAAAAACTCGCCTCAAAGGAAAGGAAACTCCCGACCGGAAAAGGAATGTTTCCTTTGTGACAAACAGGGGCACACAGCTGCCGAGTGCTGGAAGCGCACGAGAGCCTGTTGGAAATGCGGGCAGGTTGGCCATAGGGCTGATAATTGCCACCAGCAGGAAGACGAAAAACTGCAGGCGTCGTGCGTGGTACAACGCAGGGTAGATGCTCCGAAATTTGTCACTCTGGAGACTGGCGAAAAAATTCCTGTCGTAAATACGGCCAGAGAAAAATGCCTGACATCCCTGTGTGACCTACCTGTTGTTGAAGGACGCCTAGGAGGCAAGACTGTTAGTGTGCTTCGAGACACCAGGTGCAACACCGTGATTGTCCGAAAAAACTTGGTTTCTGCCAAAAAATTCACAGAAAAAATTAGCCCTGTCCTCCTCCTAGACAGAACCATCAAGTTCCTTCCGGAAGCAGACATCGAGGTCGAAACTCCGTTCTTTTCGGGAAAACTCACCGCAAAATGTATGCAAGATCCTCTCTATGACTTGGTCATAGGAAATGTTGAGGGTGTGTCGATTTCTAGCTCCTGTGTGGGAATGACGTTTGGCCCTCACACGACAACAGAGCAGGCCTATTTAACGAAAGAAAACAAAAAACACTCAAGGAGGATGCTCCTCAACCTGACATATTTTGGTCAGGAAGGCTTAACGCAGAAGGTGTTCAACCTGATCTGTTGAAATCGGCCACAGAACAACCAACGAATGGGTTGGAAATTGCTTTGCTGTCAACCGAAAGCAGTTCCTCGCGAAGCCTGGACCAGAGGCAAGATCCTCGACAACACGCAAAGATTTCTTCGGAGGACACAAAGTACCTTCCCGGGAAAGGCTTAACCAGTTGATCTTGCCTAAGCCACACCGAGAACGCCCGAATCGGTTCGGACGGGAAAGTTTGTCGGCGGGCCGCAAAGGTGCCCAAAAGACCGAATACAGAGTTAAGACAGAATATTATAGACGAGACGTGCATGAGGACGTGAAAAGATTTCTTAACTTTCGTGACATGAGGTTGAACCAGAACTGTTTTGCGCAATGCCAATAACTGGTGTATCATCAGTTTTTGCCCTGTCGGAATATTGCTCGCCGTATGTATACAAGGATGCTAGGCTTGAGCCTTTTCTAGTCAGAACTGAGTGAATTCTGTGTTTTAAGTCTTACGCTAGTAACGTGGGTACGGACTACTTGAGCCGCCTTCAATGAGGGCATGGAACGGTCCCGGTTCTAGAACTGTTGTTTGTCAGTATTTCTGTGCATTTTTAGTGTTTCTGTGCATTTTGAGTCATTGCTATGTAGTGTGATAGGGATCAAAGTGAGTGTCGGACGTGGAAGTGTGATAGTTATATTACTCACTGCAAGTGAAGTGCGCGTCGACCAACAGACCTGTACCATCAAGACTGTTACCCGCCAACCAACTGCTCACCGGAAGTGTTTTCCCCCAAAACACTTCTTTCGATGGGGGCAATTGTGAGGAGGCGCTGCTCACCGGACAGGGGTCGGCAGGTCGAAGCGAGGAAGACGAGGTGTGTGCGGAGGCGGAAGAAGGGCGCGAGAGGGAAAGAGGAGGAAAAAAAGAGGTGGCGAGCGCTGGAGGCAGGAAGCAGGTGGTTCCAGAAGCTCTCGGCTGGGCGAGAACGCCTAGGGGGTCTTCGTCACGGAGCCGCACATTCCTCCTGGAAGCTCTCAGCTGGGCGTCAACTCTCAGGAGATCTTCATACCGAGAAACACCTGGTCTCTTCCTAGTCGAGACTGTCCACGGAACACCCAGGCCGAATACAACGTGTTGTTCATCGGCCCGGCACCGACACCAGCACCGGCACAGCACCGGCACCCACAAGCGCACCGAGCCCTGCGCACCGAGTCAACTCATCGACTGGGACCTACACGTGAGCGCGAACAATTTGGAGTGGGACTTCTCGCAGGGGACTTTATCATAGGACTGTTGTCATTAGATTAGCTGGATGTTCATTTGTGCACGTTATTTTGTAATTTGTCCTGTCAATATAATTTGGTCCTTGTCCGTAGCCAAATCGTCTCTACTCTTGTCCGCCCGGTAAATTTTAACCTCCTCATTTACAAAACAACCTGCATCACAGCTGTATGTAGGGGTTCAGTATACTCCGCGCACTTCTCTATCACTTGATTGATCGTGTGAATATGGTCGATTTTTGAATAGCCTTTACAAAACCCTGCTTGTTCTTTAGGTTGACCGAAATGTAAGGTGGAACGAATTCTTTTAGCAATTACCTTGTTAAGTACCTTGTAGACTACTGACAGTAGGCTGACCGTCCTGCAGTTTTTCAAGTCCTTTATGTGGACCTTTGGTATGGATTAGGGATCATTTTCGTGTTCTTCCAAGATTCCTTTACACTCGCGGTCATTAGGCATTTCATGTACAGGTTTGCCAGTTTTATTAGTACAATTTACCCGCCATCCTTCAAGAGGTCTGCGATTATCTGATCTTCAGCAGGTGCTTTGCCCCCTTTCATTTCTTTCAGAGCCTTCCTTACTTCTTCTGTCGTTACTGGTGGGATTTCTATTATCTCTGAACTACTCTCTATTTCGGCATTACCCTGGATGACCCGGGTACTATACCGATCTGTATTGAACTCCTCGGCAACTATGACTATTTTATCCCTATTTTGTGATGACATTCCTTGCTTGTCTTTAAGTGCATACATCTAATTTTTTCCCACTCCTAGACGCCTCTTCACTGCTTTCAGGCTACCTCCGTTCTTTGCAGCAGTATTCCGAACCTCTCCATATTATACTTCCGTACATCAGCTCTCTTGTGCTTCTTGATCAACTTCGAAAGCTCCACTAGTTCTATTCTGTCAGGTGGTGTGGAGATTGTCGTGCTTTGCCATTTCCTAATTAGGTCTTTCGTCTCCTTGGAAAGTCCACCAGTCTCCCATCTAGCCATCGTACCCCCGACTTCTAATGCACACTCTGTGATAATGCGTCTAAGATTATCGTCGGCTTCCTGTATTGTAAACTCTGCTTCCTCGGTAAGAGCGGAATATTGGTTCTGCAGCGCGATCCTGAATTTTTAAACTTTATCTATTACCGTTAGCACATTTATCGGCTTCTTTCGTACTAGCTTGTTACGGCCCCTCCTCAAATCTAGCCTAATTCGAGATTTTACCATACGGTGGCTTACCCTTCCGAGCACTTCCACATCCTGCATGACGCCAGGGGGGTTATCGCATATGTAGTCTATTTCATTTTTATGGTCTCCATTCGGGTTCCTCCAAATCCACTTCCGGCTCCCCCGTTTTGAGAGAAAGGTGTTCCTGATGCGTAGATTATTCCGTTATGTGAGCTCGACTAGTGGTCCCCCCTGCTATTTCTAGAGCCTATACCATAGTTCCCAACTGCCTTGGCACCAGCCTGATTCTTGCCTACTTTAGCATTGAAGTCTCCTACAACTACGGTATACTGGGCTTTTACTTTAGCCATTGCCGATTCAACATCTTCACATAAGCGTTCAAGTAGCTGGTCGTCGTGGCTAGATGTACACACGTAGAACTCCACCACCTTGATTTTGTACCTCTTACTGAGCCTAACTACAAGGCCGGCTACCCTTTCATAATGCTATAATATTCGTCTATGTTGCCAGCTATGCTTTTGTGGACTAGAAGTTCTACTTCCAATTCTCTTTTGTCAACTAGACCCCGGTAACATATCACATTTTTCTTTTTCCACACCGTATAGGCTTTACCTGTCGTCCTAACCTCACTAAGCATTATGACATCCTATTTAATGCCCTCTAATTCCTCGAAAAACACCTGTAGGCTCGCCTCGCTAGATAAAGGTCTCGCCTTAACCGTTGCAAGGTTCAGATTCCAATAGCGCCCTGTCCGGCTCCAGGGATTCTTAGCACCCTCTGTTGCTTCACAGGTCTGACGGGCGCATTGGTCAGTTGCTTCGCAGCCACTGGAGACTGAGGGCCGTGAGTTAATTGGCGTATTCAAGGGAGGTTGTGGCCGATACTACACCAGGGTGGCCACTCATGCTCTGGTGAGACAGTGCGTTACCGGCAATGGTGGCCGGGGTCAGGCTACCCCAAGCCTCAATCTGCAATTCTATCAACAAGCAAATTTGTCCAGTTGCTCCTTTTTTCTGGCTTGCGGCGACGTTTCGAAAGAACAAAGCCAGCCCGTTGATGGGAGGTTCATGAACTAAACGACCGGTATGAAGTGCACTACCACCAAAATCGAAGGCTTGACGTTCCAGATGGCCATATAGGTTTGCACTGCAAATGCTCTTTGTAAAGCCTAACCATTTCTGTGGTGAGCCCCATTTTCTGAAGCGACATGGCAAGGCTATTCATGCCTATTTTATTGAGAACGATGCGGAACGAGTGACTTGCTACCGGGACTACAGCACGACAATCTCTTTGTGTACTAAGGTACAAACTTGGGCGTGGTGCCTTAACTCTTTGTTACAGCGCAAAGGGACGAGGACGAGGTGTAGACGGGACGCAGCGCAGACTAATACTCTGACTAATTAGCATAACAGACTAACAATGCGTGGTCTGCGTGGTGTGCCGCCTATGCCTTGTTCTACTCCCTTTGCGTTGTTCCAAGTACGTTGTGTACTCCACAACGTAATATGTGTCGTGTGCCGACACTGTGACAGCAAAGCTTCGAGTTTTACGTGTGGCTTTATGTTCCCGGGCATCACGTTTTTAAACCGAGGAAATAGGCTTCCAATCCTACGCCTTAGCGATCCATTTAAACAAAGCCAGACTTGCTATCGGAACGGAAGGAGGTGATCCATGTACAGCATGTATCGTAAAGGTGCGGGTGAATGCAAGGGAAGCGCTCAGGCGCCAGTGCCGTTCCGAGTGCGGACGATGTCGCATACTTTCTATTTACAAGGCCTTTCACTAAGAGTGCCATGCCTTAGTAATAATCACACCTCTGCAATCCCTTCGCATTACTGTGTGCTTTGAACGTTCCCGCAGGAAACATCATTCGAAGACCTGTGATTACAGCCTCCTTCCGATGGACTACGTTCGGCAGCTCAGCTCAACACATTGCACAGCTGGAGCGTCGAGTCCACGTTGCAGATGACTTCATCCAGCTTCTCGTCGGCATTGAGGGGCCGAGCATATTACAACTCAAGGAAATGAAACGTGGAAAGAGCTGCGTTCTGCTGAGGCGTGTGAGATGGTTGATCAGGCTCACCAAGGAGACGTTACGTCTAATCCTCCGGTGCAGTTGCGTAAGTAATAAAGAGCTGTGGACGAAGCTTAACTCACCTTTTTGGAAACTTGGCTACACAATGCGCCCTATTTATAGTTCATTTCTAGCTAAGCGCCAGATAACACGTGCCCACCACAAAAACACAGTGTTCCAAAACCATCGTAAACTGTCAACCTGCTGTGCGAGATCGTCGTCGTCGGTGAACCTGGTTTCGTTCACACTCGGCGAAGAACACATAATATCACAAAGAAAGTCCTGAAATTCACCGAAGAATCATTTCAACACAAGTTCAACATCGCGAGGACAACGGGGAACCGTAAATGCTTGCTGTAAGTGAAGATTTATGAACTAACAGCCATCTGAACTTCTGAAACGGGAGCTCACGAGCGAAGCCTACACTAGAACAGGCCTGCTTACGCATGGCTCCCGGTGGCGCCACACGCCCCTGTCATGGACGCAGTAGTTGCCACTGTGTTGGAGACTGATCGACTACAATAGACGCGCATTCAGCTGAACGAGTACGACTAAAAAAGAGATGACAAAGGGACTTCCAAAGACAACTGCATGGACGTAGTAGGTAAAGAGAAAGAAGAACAAGAACGGACTGCTCGGAGACCATGAAGAGCTTCGTCCCAGTAGCACTACAGCCCAGGAAGCACTTGCAGCCAAGCATCGCATCTCCCCGAGGCCACCACCGCTACCAAAAGACGACTTCAAAATGTTTGTCAGACCGATGGAGGGTATTGAGTTCCAAAAGTACCAAGCGGCCACCATCTCCGACCATCTCCGCTGCTCAACTCTCATGAAAGCAAGCAAGCATCAATATCAGAATAGACTACGACCAAAACATCGCGACGGGGAGCACACCTCACAAACTCGCAGTAAGGAAGCTTGACAACATCACACAGCTCAACATCCACGGCAAGTGTTCAAAGATCAATTATGACGGCCTCTACCCCCAGGACTCAAGTAAAGGCGTCTTTCATGATGTGCCGATTGAATGCACCCCCAAGAAATTCTCAAAGATTTATGGATGCCCGGATACGAATCACAACCGGGGACACTCCCTGATGCTGCCTCAGTAGCATCCATTACGGCACCTCTGACACAACCCTTTATGGAAAAGAAACGAAAGCGGGAACACGTGTCACCTACGGAGGACCAAAATACTGTAAGTTATATAAACGAAGAAGAATTCTAAAGCTGTCTCTAGAAACTCATTACTCCCGTTCAGTACCACCCAGTGGCAATCTCCGCTTGGCTAGGACAACTTGGGAGTCAAGTGGCCCAGATATCGGGACAAATGCAAAGCACCCAAAACAGTATCGATCGCCTAGAACTTTACCACTCGACAAGCACCGACCGTCATTCAAGAAGGGATAAACCCTACCTTCGCCCAGGGCAGACAGACACGACGACCGAGAGCTACACCAGCAATAATGAAGACTAACTCCAGAGTCCGCAATCCGCGCTACTAATCTGGCAGTGGAGATGCCGAAGCTTTAAACTCAAGAAGGCTGACTTAGAACAATATAAAGCAGATGAATCTCAACCCCCCGATGTAATAGCTCTCAAAAAATGAACCCAGCCCAGAAAAATTTCCAGCCACGCAACCCACATCACTAATAACTGAACGGATGTCTGCATCGCAATTAGAAAAAGGTATCACGGCTGTTCAACACCCCTTGACTACAAACACTCACGTAATATCCTAACCGAACTAGTCCCTCAAAAACGAAGAGCGGTCGAAGCATTTTCATATTCAACTTTTATTGCCAGCCGAAAACCAGAGCCCCTGGACTGGCGGATGTCATTCGACAGGCAGAAAGAATAGCGGTCTCTAATCCCTTTGTCATCGCGGGGGACCTTAACACCCCACACCAAGCGTAAGGCTACACGTATCAAACCAAACTAGGAAGATAGCTCTCAAACATTATCGACGAAGAGAGCGTCACCCTCATCACCGACCCATGCACGCCAACTAGAATCGGCACTAGAACAACGAGAAATTTGTGTCCGGATCTCAACTTACAGCAAATATCTTCAACGTAATTTCGAGGAATCGTGAGGAAATTTATTAAGTGATCACATGATAATCGAGACCAAAGTGTATGGCCCGTCTTACAGAATTAAATTAGGAGAAGCGAAACTTACGAGCTGGGACGCGATAAGCAAAAAGAGAAGTCAAGACCCGACCAATACCATAGAAAACATAAAGGCATAGAGCCAAGACCTCTGCAATGGCATTTCACAAAACACCAAGAAAATTGAAATTTCCTACAAAACACCGGCGGCGAACAATCACTTGCTTCACATATGGGAAGCCCGGCGCAGCTTACTGTAGGGATGGAAGAAGCAGAGACACAGGAAAAAGCTCCGTTTACGAATCGCCACAAGTCAACACAGAAGCAGCCCAGTATGCGGCGCAGCTTTGCCACCAAAATTGGCTACATATATGCATACCTCGGCAAAGTTTGCGCGGCTCACTCAAACTCACTCACAATTTTTTTTCGAATCACCACTCACCCAAACTCAGACTCAATGCTGACCAGCACATATGCGCTCACTCAAACTCAACCTCACATTGAGCGCAAAACTCAGAACTCACTCGGACTCAAAACTCAAAATGTACTCAGAACCTAAAATGTACTCAAACTCAAAATGGACTCAAAACTCAATAAGCACTCAAACCTAAATTTACTCAAACTCAAAATGTACTCAGAACTCAAAATGGACTAAAACTCAAAATGTACTCAGAACTCAAAATGGACTCAAACTCAAAATGTACTCAGAACTCAAAATGTACTCAAAACTCAAAATGTAATCAAACTCAAAATGTAATCAAACTCAAAATTTACTCAAACTCAAAATGGACGCAAAACTCAAAATGTACTCAAAACTCAAAATTTACTCAAAACTCAAAATGAACTCAGAACTCAAAACGGACTCAGAACTCAAAATATACTCAGAACTCAGAATGGACTCAACTCAAAAATGGACCTCAAACTCAATGTGACTCAGAACTCAAAAGTGACTCAGAACTCAAAATGGACTCAAACTCAAAAATGTACTCAACTCAAATGTACTCAAACTTAAAATGGACTCAAAACTCAAAAATGTACTCAAAACTCAAAATGTACTCAAAACTCAAAATGAACTCAGAACTCGAATGGGCTGAGAACTCAAAATGAATTCAGAACTCAATGGCCGCACAACTCCCTCGTGCTAGGAATTTACTGTGACTCAGATTGACTCTGATTTCATTAGCTTCAGTGTGGTCAAATTCACGCATGGTAAAAATATTACGGGTGCAATTGTGAGCTCAAACTCTTGCATTCGGCACGACATGAAAACCGTAGCTCCTGTGAGGTTGGAAAACAATTTTCGTTGGAGATTTATACATACTATACCTGCTGTCTATGATGACTAGCGCTGATTGCAAGCAATTGTACGTATATATTGGATATGAAACTCTTTATCTAGGCTCCGTGTTCGTGTTTATGCAGAGGCGGTCCAGACTTGATGATGTGCTGGGTCCCTGGGTCGAAACAAGCAAGATTGGGCGAGGGGATGTGCGCTCACTACTCCGTTCATTATGTCGAAGCTGTTAAGGGTTACGGTTCCGTGCATTCTTGCTCTGCATCCTAAAAAAACGCCTTGCGTCAAAGCGAACTGTCCCCGCGAATCTCTGAAGCGCGAGGCGTTCATGGATATGCCTTTGCTTTTTTAATACGTAGCATTCTTTATGGAGTACCCCCTCTCCCTACCCCCACCAGGATCGTGTAACGCCCTGTATTTACACAAAAATGCAGATATCACGAAAGTTCAACCTGTCATAATTATAAAAGCTTGAATGCAGACAATTGATCAAACTAAATGTAAAAAAAACTTAAAAAAATAATAAGAAAAATTATCGAAAATGGCGAACAATGGGAGTCAGTGATAGTCTCAGATTGGGTTAAAATTCAGAGAGATGTGGCGCTAAAGAATGTGGGGTATCAAATTGAGGGTCTCGAGGAGGGAAATCACGTGGGACAAACAGAAGAGTGCCTGGTTGTTTGCTGAAGCACTTGTATTAGTTTTTATTAGCATTTGCTAGGTGGGATGAGCTCTAATAGCTCGGCTCAGCACCACGCTATCGTTGTAAGCAATTACCGCCACCATACCCAGCTGTTAATTTCCAGCATGCACGCGTGTGCGTGTGTGCGTGTGTGCGCGTGTGCGCATGTGCGTGTGCGTGTGTGCGTGTGTGCGTGCGCGCATGTGCATGTGCGCGCGTGCGCGTGTGTGCGTGTGTGCGTGCGCGCGTCTGCGTGTATGTATGTGTGCTTGTGCGTGTGTGCGTGTGCGTGTGTGCGTGTGTGCGTGCGCGCGTGTGTGTGTGTGTGAGTGTGTGTGTGTGTGTGTGTGTGTGAGTGTGAGTGGGTGTGTGTGTGTGTGTGTGTGTATGTGTGTGTGTGTGTGTGTGTGTGTGGTGGGTGTGTGTTGCGTGAGTCATCTTATCTTTCATTGTGTTTGAGATGTAGTTGTTGGAGAACTGCAGAGCCCGAGTTAATTCTTTTCATTTACAGTGTCATCATTTCCTAGTTTTGATATCTTGCGCTGATTTCTCTTGTAATAAAATCAGTTCGAACGCACACACAAACTGCGCTTGCTTATTTTTCTGAAGTGTTTTCCTTCTGTCGCGATGTCTGTTCATGTCTTGGTGGCTCTGTTGCTTCTCTATATCCTACACTCTAGCAAGGAGTTAATGTCTCACATGTAAATCGCCAATTCTAGAATCGAGTGCACGTTGGTACACTGTGGGAAGGAAATTACGGACACGAAACGCGGCCGCAAGGCTTATACATAAACAAATGTGAAATTTGCCTTTCTGATGAGCTCTTATGCCTCCTGTTACCTATGGCCGTCCGCAATTTCCACACCATATGTGTCGAAGGATTTGCTTGTTTGTTGGGACACGGGGAAATGGAGGAAGTGACGTTTGAATGGCAGCTATTAGCAGTTTTTGATTCTTCTGATTTAAGTTCGAGAGCTTGGCATGACTTTTGTTCTTACCCCATGCCATCCTGCCTCGATGATTCAGCAATTAGACGCCAATAATTTTATTACTATATACCGCATTGATTGACATCTCTGGACAAGCCCTCGCATGCATATAGCACAACTGCCTTACGGGTTGGCAGAGAATTTAGGTTAAACCCTACCCAGCAATTAAAGAAAGATACCATTTGCTATAACCTCACAACTATAATCAGAAAGCATTTTTATATTTGTCCCACGTGATCCCCCTCGACGAGACCTTTACTTTGATACCCCACACAGCCTAGCAAGATCATATGGAATTCATACCAGTCAAACTAACAATGACTCTCATGACTGTAACCAGGACGCATTATTTAAATGTCCGACGTGATTCCCCTAACTGAAACGTTCAATTTGACACCCCACATGCTTTAGCGGCCTCACCTTGAATTTAACCCAATCTATGACTCATAATGACTATCTCATGATTAGAACCACGAATCCTTTTTTATTTGTACCACGTGATTTTCCTCGTCAAGACCGTAAGCTTGATACCCTACACGCCCTATGTGTCACTTCGAATTTTAACCTAATATAAGACTCGCCATGACTATCTCATGGTTATAAACAGGAAGCATTTTTGTATTTCTCCCACGTGATTCCGCTCATCAAGACCAATAATTTGATACCCATCACATCCTAGCGGAATCAATTCGAATGTTAAACCAATCAATAGCTAACCCTGACTATCTCAGGATATAGCCATACCGCATTTTTGTCCCACGTGATTTTCCTCATCGGAACCTTCAATTCGATGCCCCGCACACCCAGTGGTGTCATTGTAAATTTTAACCTACTTTATGACCCACCTTGATTATGTCATGATAATAATCAGGAAGCACGTGATTACCCTCATCGACACTTAATTTGATACGCCACACGTCCTAGCGCAATGAACTTAAATTTTAACCGAATGTATGGCTAACCATGACGACGTCATTATATAACCATAACTCATTTTTTTCCGAATGCTTCCCCACATCGAGATCTTGAATTTGATTCCCCAGATGCCCTCGCCGCATCATTTTGAATTTTAACCCAAACTATCACTCATTATGACTGCCTGATGGCTACAATAAGGAAGCATTTTTTTATTTACCCCGCGTGATTCCGTTAATCGGGACCTTTCATTTGATACCTTACACGCCTTAGCGTCATCAGTTTCACATATCACCCAATCTAATGCGGTCATTATTCTGTCTAAAGGGGCGTTGCCCAGTCAATTCAGATAATTCATTTGAAACAGCAGAAGGGACAGCCCCCGTCCCCTTTTCCCCCGAATCTCACCTCTTCCTTTGTTACCCCTAGTATATCAAGCTGTTAAAAGAAGCAGGCGAACAACAAGCAAGCAAGCGCCGCAGTGTGCTTTCCCACCACCCTTTCCCACCCTCTTGGTGGATCCATTAGGAGGAAAAGTTAAGACAACCCTTTTTTATGACCTCACCAGTCAATTATCACTGACGCGGCAGCCGCGAAAACTTGGTATACAGCAAGAGCTTAGGGTCATAAAAATTCAACAAGAAAGTAAAAAAAATCAGACACCCCCTCCCTCCCAACTGATCACGCGGATCACGGATGGTGCCGTACCCGCAGGTAACCTGAATTTCGAGCCCACAGCGACGCATGAAACTTAACAGCCTACCATAGCTGCCTGCTAGGCTACTCATATGTACTCAAACTCAAAATAGACTGAAAACTCATATGTACTCAGAACTCAAAATTTACTCAAAACTCAATATGTACTCAAACTCAAAATGGACTCAAACTCAAAATGTACTCAGAACTCAAAATGGACTCAATCTCAAAATGTACTCAGAACTCAAAATGGACTCAAACTCAAAATGTACTCAGAACTCAAAATGGACTCAAACTCAAAATGTACTCAGAACTCAAAATGGACTCAAACTCAAAATGGACTCAGAACTCAAAATGGATTTAGAATTCACTACGTCTCAGGCGTACTCAAACTCAATCGGACTCAAACTCAGTCGGGCTCACTCGGCTCCAACTCACTCAAGCTCAAACTCACCATGCCACACTAGCCTCGCGCTCACTCAAACTCAAACTCACGCGAGAGTTTGAGTTCAAATGAGTCTGGGTGAGTGGACTCATGAGTGAGTTCGCCGACCTCTGCATATATGTGGCACCTTAAACGGAAGACTCAGCACTTCGAGGACAATCAACATTCTTAGATATCTGATAGACCTCACCAACAGCAAGGCAGAAACTAGCAAGAAAATGCAGACTACAATACACCAGTACCAAGGCTCCTGAGAGGACTTTATGTGTAGCCTTAAGAGCAGGTATTTCCCGGACAACCCCAGGAAGCTCATGATTTACCAGCGCAAATCATGATTTACCAGTTCTCGACCTTGTTGAACCCCAGGAAGCTTTACCGACATACTGTGGACCACCGAATGCCACCCGTGATCGGCCAATAACAGCAGTTGATGTGCGGGCGACCCTGGCCAAGATCCGCCGGAACACGTCTCCTGGCATGAAAAAATCAATAACAAAGCTCTGGCAAACCAGGACGACGCTTCCATTGTGGCTCTGGCCACCTACATGAATGATTGCTGAATGACCAGCATTCTCTCGAGTGCATGGAAGGAGGCATAGGTGAGATTCCTACCCATGCCAGGTCAGACGCAATGCGGTGACAACCTCCGCACGATTTTGTTAACCTCCTGCATCGCGAAGATCATGGAACACGTTTTTCTATACACGTTGCAAAGGCACTTAAAACTACAGCCGAAATGCCACATACCATGTTCGGGTTTCGCCCGCACTTATTTACGCAAGACATCCTACTCCCACTTAAAGCCGACATATTCGAAGCAGCCAGTAGGACCACGCCGAAGATCATCCTCACATTAGATATCAAGGGGTCCTTCGAAACATGGCTGACAGCGCCATTCTGAAGAACCTCGATTACCTTGGCTGCGGCGAGAACGTACGATACGTCCACTGTACGTCCACTGTTTTCTCACAGACCAGGAAGCTGTCATCAAAATTGCAGACCTACAATACGACTTCTTCTCTTGCGGAAGTGGTGGTACGCCGCAAGGCGCAATTCTGTCCCCAATACTCTTCAACACCGCCCTGATTACCCTTCCGAAAAACTGAACAAAATTACGCACATCAATAACGGCATTTACGCCAACGATATAACAATTTGGGTGGATGAGAGATCGCTAGGAGCAATGCATGACAGCCTCCAGCAGGCCACAGACGCAGTCCATGGGTACACTAAGCGTTGCGGCCTCACCTGCGTGCCTAACTAATCGGAGTTTCTCCTGGTTGAAAAACGCCACCGGAATCCCACCACGGACATTCAAGTCACGTTGGATGGCATCAAAATGTCTCCCAATCGCAAAATCAAAATTCTGGGAATGACCTAACAAGAAACTTGGAAAAATACGCAACTAATCCGGAAATTGGACTCGCCAACCGCTGAAATCGACATGATGCTCCGCTGCATTGCCAGCAGCCGATAACACAAAATGAAGAAACAGGACAGCTTTCGCTATTTCACGAATTATGTACGTGGCCCCCTACGCCACCCTTCTGGCCGATCAAAGACGGAAGATCGGCACCAATATACGAGAGCCCTTTAAACAAGCCCTCGGTCTTCGAAGAAGAACTTCTACTTCTCGATTGATGGCGCTAGGGGTGCCCAATGCCATTAAAGAGGTTACAGAGGCACACCTGAACGCCCAGAAAGCGCACCAAAGCCCTACCCCGCCAGGTCGGCAAGTATTTATGAACCTAGGATACGCCGTTTTATTGGAAAAGTAGGCTGCCGAAGACTTACCACTGGAAATTAGATCTAAGCTAAAAATTGCCCTACTGGCAAGAAACATGACCCCTTAGCACCACGAAAGCAAAACAACATCCCGGGCACAAACCCATGTCACACATAGAGCGGTGGTCGCAACCCCCACTGGTCTTATGAATAGTATCGCCCTTCCCCAGGCTACCATCCTCGAAGCAGAAGAAGCGGCGGTCGCACTAGCCACAGCCCAGACCCAAGCCAAGATCATTATCACCGACTCGCAAGCGGCGTGTCGAAAGTGCATAGCCGGAAAGACTTCCACAATAGCACAACTCATCCTAGCCCTAAACCATCTGAAAGAACAATCAAAATTACAGTAGACTCTCGATAAACGGAACTTCAAGGTACCGGAAAAATTAGTTCCGTTTACCAGGAGTTCTGTCTACTGAGAGAGATGTTCTAAGGTGCAAATGTATGTGCGTACACACTTCTAAAGGCATTTCATGGAACTCTAACCACTAGAAAGTGACTGTAGCTGATAGTTTTCAGAAAGCGAGAAAACTACAAGAAGCGTAGGCACAGCATTCACAAAGTTGATTTGGCAACAATGAGTCGCAGTGCACTACAATATGCGTCAATTATTTTTGTTTGAGTCCTTGCAACTGCATCTTCACGCAGGCTAGAGGCCTCAACTTCGCGAGTGCTTTCGAGCCACCCAATTTAGAAGATGGCAACGTGGTAATGAAGGACGAATAGCACAACGATGGCACGAACTAGGCGACAGGAGGTGAGCCCTGTAGCCTCAGCGTCCAGAATCGATACCGAACGAGTGCAGCAAGAACGGCGATGTTGCATTCATTTCGCTAACACGGCTAACCACTTACGAGACGTGGCTTAAGACGCCAACAAGGCTAAAAAAGCTTGGAGGAAGAAAAAAAAACAAGAACGAAACAGCCGGAACCGTAAAAAGCCATTTCCGTTTATCGAGATTCTACTGTATTTGGACGCCTGCCCGCTCATCCCCTTGCGGAAATGCAGCGGCTCACGCTCACGCCCGAGATTTTGCTCACCGGGCAGCACAAGAGGACGACGAGGGTACGAGACACTCACTTATAACCTACCACGGCATCACCGAACACTACATGCTCACACGACGCACCTTCCCCCCACCGACAGAGGAATTACCAAAACAACAAGTCTCCCTCCGAAAAATTCAAACAAACGTTTCCACATGCCCCATGGCTACACGCCATTCCCCCCACATTACACTACCCCTGTGCACGCACTGCGGAAGCGCAGCAAAGCTCTTCCATATGGTTGGGGCATGCCCTTCAAACCCAGACCTTGCAACAATTCTGGATCCTACATACGAGCAGTGGGAGAGTAAGCATGCCACGTCATACCTAAGTAAGCAACTTTGGCTCGCTGAAAGAACGAAGACGGCAGGCCGCATCAACTGAGTCCTGGACTGAGCACCCCGCCCACTTACTAGGTCGATCTCACTGTTAAATAAAGGTTTCTCCTCCTGTTCTTCCTCTTTCTGCCACTGTGCCGAAGAGCTGGACACAGCCAAGCCATCACGGAGTGTTTTTGTTGTCAAGGGAAACAAGAGTATCTGTGGTTGCTTCAACTGCTCAGGAGGCGAAAACGCAACCGGCATGCAAGCTCCAAACAAGTGGTGTGTTGGCTTTCCACGAAAGTTGGCCGTCTGCCTACGGGGAACTTGGGTGTATTCTTCACCGTTTTAAATGCAAAGCATCTCTTAGTCGACCCTCCGTCGTCCGTCGGCGTCCGGCGTCCGCACCTCTCCTCGTTGTCCCCCTCTCCACGCCAGCTGTGATAAAGCCGCTCCCCTCCACGGCGCTCGGCTCGTCTCGTACCGGCTCAGAAAGACACCGGCAACACTGTCGCTCCAGGAGCCCTAACCAGCTGTGATAACGCCACTCTCCTCCTCGCCGCTCGGCTCGTCTCGTGCCGGCTCAGGAAGACACCGGCTACACTGTCGCTCCAGGAGCCCTTAAAGGGGAAGCGTGCTCGTCTCGTGCCGGCCCAGGAAGACACCGGCGACACTGTCGCTCCACGAGCCACCTCATGGTCGGGGCTATGTCCCTCTCTTGTTGTTGCGCCGTCCACACCCCCCCCTGCGCATGCGCGTCTCTCCTCCATTCTCCTCTCCTCCAGCTGTATAAAAGCAGGTGCGCGCGCTGCGCGGCGTTGTCAGCTCCGAGGCACCGCCTGCGCCGGTTCCACTCCGGTGTGGAACCTACACGGAACACCCGTGCTTTGCATGACCACATACTTCCTTTCGAGGAGATCGTGTAATTTTTAATGTGGCATCTGCTTCCTAGTATACCTTTTCTGTATATTTATTGTATTTTGCCCCTGCCCTCTGCAATGTACTTCAATGTATCCTGAGGGTACTATGAATAAATAAATAAATCTGTTGCCATTTCGATGCTAGGGCTGATCACTGCTGCGTATTCGAGACACCAATATAGGGTGTATAAGGGAAATTCCAGGTGGCATTTTGGTAATGCCGAAAGAAAGTGTCGCAATAAATGTCAGATTCAAATACTTCATTTGCCTACTATTAGCGGCACTTTGCAGATATTCCTTATATCTTCCCGTTTCAACATCACGAACACTACCTGTATCCAACTGCTGGCTCACTAATGAGTTTCTTGCAGCCTTTTAGGAGACAACCTTATTCCGGCAAAACAGCGATGTATCTCTTAAAGATCTTGCCTATCAAGCCAAACAACGAGTGGCGACTACTTTGACCGCCGGTGCGACTTCTTCCTTCTTCCTTGTTGTTTAAATTTTTCCCCATCATCCCCAGCGCGGTCATACTTTCTGCAGGGCGCCGAACTCCATGTTATCAATGTAGTAGTTGTTCAGTATTCATTTACTCCTCGTCACGTTTCCATACAGTTGTCCCAGGCCAGGTGAGAATGACAACTTCAAAGCGAAATTGCGCACAGAAGGCAGCGAGTACTAAGATCATAAAATAAAAAGTTCTTACTCATAAAGTTTTCTTGAGCATTCCGCGATGAGGGGGCGTCCGTAAACAGTAACACAAAAATTACCTTGCCATGGAGTGCTATTGCCCTTTCCGGCAGTGAATTGCTTTTCTTAACTGCGAAGCTGTTGTTACTGGCTGTAGGTTCTGTGTTGCAATTACCTACCCACGCCGAGAGCTCACGATGGCGTGCCTCGTGGTGATGGCGAGACGTCACTAGCATGCGCAGCGGCTTTAACGAAATACCGACATGGCAAAAACTCCCAGGAGCGAGAAAACGCGGAGCGCTGCTGAGCGCTGCTGAGTGCGTGTCTTGCGGCGACCGCCGAGCGCCCCACGACCGCGCAGTGGCTTAAGCATAAAAAGAGAGAAAAACTGCCGAAAACACCGACGAGAGAAAGTGGGCCACTCCTTATTCAGATGACTTTCAGACCCTGCCACTGCTCCCTCGAGCCAGTGATGAAGACATGGTGGAAGTCTGCAATACTCAGGATGGCTTTGCATCCACCATGCACCGGAAAGAAGACGATGGCCTGTTCGATGCATATGACGACGATTACTAGCACGGCGCCTATTCTAACAAAAAATGATACTGAATCGCAACTATGGTTCCGGCAGAGCTCACCTACAAAAGACAACGAATCTTCGTCGCCGAAACCAGCCAGCGCCAAACTCCGGTGCCACAGTCCCTAAAGGTCACAGCGTATTGTACACAGACGCAGCTCTTCTGCCGAACAGACGACTGACTGTTTTCGTCAGTGCCGCACACCCGGAAATTAAAGGTTGTCGTTGTTACACTACCCACACGTAGGTTTGCTTTTGTGAACTGAAATAGAAAGTCTAGATTACCATTTTGACTACTACGTTTGATATAAACACTCACCATTGACACAGCGCAACATTGTTTCACCGTCTTTATATTATTTTTCTTCAAATTTAATACAGCCTAATCCAGCTTAAACCAGCATGTTTATTGAATGTAATCCGTCTGAATCAATATTTGTATATCTTATTATTAGCCACCACATTTCTTTATGTGGCTGCTTAACGCAATGCAGGTCTCGGTGACTGCAGTTTCGTCTACGGCAATAGATGCCGCTACCTTAACTTGCTCGAAGTGCTTGTGACGTTATCTCATTGCCCTAGGAAGCTACAGCTCCCCTTTTATATCATTTGTAATACGTCATTTGTTCTAATCCACATAATTCATCTCAGGTCGCCAGAACGCCTGCGCTAATCTACCCAAATCAATCTTAATCCACTTAAATCTACTGTTTTCACACTTGAGCCACCTCAATGTACTATTACTCCAGTGATACTGGTGATTGCTTTTAACCTTTACGCAAATATTTATACATCTAGTCTAATTTGACAAACTAATTTATACTAATTCAACTTAGCTATTATTTCATCTCCACGGCTAATTAAGGCTACTTGGCATTAGCTGTTATTCTGGGCTATTATTTGGCTGGACTTGTCTCCTGACACATGTTCACCAATGAATGTGGGCAATGCACCTCTTGTTCATATCTGGCAGAATGCACAGTTCGACTGGGGTAACGCAATTGACTACTTCTCTGGAGACCCTGTTTTCAATCAAACATGACCCCACATGTGTTTTCCCTCTTTGTAGCAGTGGCCATGGTAGTACCATTTATTATGATGGCGACGACGCCAGTCACTTTTACCGTAGACGAGACGCAGAAGTCTTCGGCCGATACAATCACGTGTCAAGTGCTCTTACAAAATAAATAACGACCGTGCGTTCTCATCAGGGTTTTATCAAGGTGTAAACTATAGCAGATAACGTGAGTGTCAATTAGCAGAGCTAATGGCATTTAGACAAGAAAAAGAAAGTTAAGTGCCCAGGTAACCAGAGACACGTATGACAGTTTATTGGGAAGATATTCTATTCGTTTATTCAATAATACCCCTAAAGGCCCTCACTAGGAGGGTATTACATAGGGGGCGGGAGACATTGAAAACGAATAAAACAGAGTAATAACAGCACGTAATAGGCAAGCAAGTAAATACAAGCGGGTGCGAGGCAAAAAAGAAAAAGAAAGCAAGAAAGAATGAAAACAAACAAAAAATCTAGAAAGGACCCTTAAACAAATATAGAAGAGCACTTGTTATTAAAGTTAGCATACGAAGTAAGTGTGTAAAAGTTCTTGGAATTTGGTCGGATCTGTTACATTTACAATGTGAGATGGTAGGCCATTCCAATCCACAATTGTGCGAGGTATGAAAGATTGTGAATATTATGAGTGTGCCATTTCACACGTGTCACGTTTAAGGCATGATCTCGTCGGGGAAAGATGGTCGCTTTCGAAGAAAATAAATCAGGATGAAGTGAAGAGTAATGGTACAGTTTATGAAACAATGATAAACATGATAGTTTACGCCGATGCGATAGGATAGGTAAAGATGCGCGAAGTGTGAGAGCCGTGACGCTGGTATGACGTGAATAATCTGAAAAGATGAAACGAACGGCTCGATTTTGAATGAATTCAATTTGGTCAACTAAGTATGTTTTGTCAGGGTCCCAAATGGCAGATGTGTATTCAATTTTACCCCTGATGACAGTTGTGCATCGAAGTTTGCGAAGGTTAGATGGAGCATGTTTTACTCTGTGCTTTAAAAAACCCAACGAGCGGTTGGCGGATGCAAGAATGATGGTGATGGGATGATTCCATGTCAGGTCACCCTGCAGGTTAAGCCCAAGGTACTTGTAAGCGTCAGCTAGCTTAACAGCTGTGGTATGTAAGGAATATGAAGTTTGAATGCGAGATACGTGGTTTGTAAAGGACAAAAGTTTAGTTTTTGAATTATCCACTGATATTAACCAAGTGGAACACCAAGTAGATATTGGGTCAAGGTCAGTTTGGAGGGCCAGTTGGTCAGTAAAGCCGGTTACTGTACGGTAAATAACACAGTCATCGGCAAACAGCCTCATCCGCGAAGAAACGCAATTTCGTAAGCCATTGATAAAAATTCGAAAAAGTAAATGGCCCAGGACACTGCCTTGCGGAACACCAGAGTGTAGTTGACCAAAGGAAGAGTTAACGTTATTAGCAGATGTGAATTGAACCCTTGATGACAGAAAATCATTAACATATGCAATTACAAGAGGGTGGATATCAAGTTGTGTAAGTTTGAGTTGTGTAAGTTGTGTAAGTGATCTGTGGTGAGGTACACTGTCGAAACTTTGGAAAAATCCGGAAATATTAAGTTGATTTGAAGCCCAGCGTCAACGGATGAGTGAATGTTGTCAATGAAACCAGCAAGCTGAGTGTCACACGAGTACCCTTTCCTAAACCCGTGTTGGTATTTAAAGATGATATTATGTACTTCTAAGTAGCTAATCACGTGTGAGTGGATGATATGTTCGAGAAGTTTAGAAATAGTGCGTGGTATTGATATTGGTCTGCAGTTTTGTGGTGATAAGGAATTGCCGGATTTAAAAATGGGTGTTACTTTTCCTATCTCCAATCTTCAGGAATTTTACGAGATGAAAGGGACTGTAAAAAAAGAGCGGACAAGATGCGATAGATACCATCACAAGCATTCTTTAGTATTTTATTATTGAAAACGGGGTGGCCCGGAGCAGATTAGTTTTTTAGTTTGTTTAGTAAAGATAGAAGAGCGACTTCACTAATCGTAATCGCTGGCATGCTAGTGCCAGCAACGTGGCTTACGCTAGGACAACAAATAGTGTTTTCACAGGTAAATACGGAACAAAAGCTATTGTTAAACTGCTGCGCGCAACCACCATCTGGAATAACGTCACCAATGACTGTTGAAAGCTTGATAATGGGATGCGATCATCGGTAATTAAGCGCCAGAACCTTTGTGGACTGTTAGTTAACATCCAGGGTAAATCATAAGTGAAAAAAATGACGACGTGTGGTTTGAAGAAGCGCTTGATTTTGCTGGTCACACATTTTGTGCCGGTCCCATTAAGTCGATTCTTTATTCTTGCCTTCTTCCCTGTAAAGACGTTTCTTTTTGTTATTAGGGCGTCGAAGTTTATCGTTAAAGCGAGGAGCAGTGTTGGTGCATGAGATCGTTATCACGGATATATATTTGGCGATGAGTTGAGAAAACGTATTTTGGAAAAGAATCCAGTTTGCTTCGCTGAAACGGGACGAACATTCACGCAGAAATCCTTCTGAAAAAATGGATAACGGTTTATACGACACCGGTTAGCTCTGTTTTAACGCCTTATCCGTTTCATTGTTATCTTTCTCTTATGGGGGGAATGCGTTAGATTTCCCGTTATGATGCAATGATCTCAGAGCCCATCGAGTTTGATGATGTCAGAACTAAGATCGAGAATATTGGTAAGGATTAGGTGAAGAGTGTTGGCTGAGGTGGCAGATTGTCTTGTGGGCTTAGTGGTTAGCTGAACCAGCGAGAAATCAAGGCAACACTCAAGTAACGCATGAGCTTCAGTATTGCTGGCGATTACAGATAACGTAGACCAAATAATGACCGGAAAATTAGAGTCATCAAACACTATAAGCTCTGAATTAGGAAAACGCGTACAAATTTCACTCAAAACTTCGCGAAATGCATTAGCAAACAACGTAAGCATGTCGAGGGTGGGGGGGGGGGGGGGGGTTCGATACACAACACCAATAATGTCATTAGTTATTCTACACCTCAAAGACACCCATACAGACTCAAGGCATGAATTGATTAGAATATATACAACGATTAGTTCTTTTTTACCGCAAAGAGCACACCGCCGCCTCTACGATGCACATGGTCACAGCGAAAAAGTTAAACTCAGAGTTACACACGAGAATCATATCAGGAATAACGACACAGAGCCAAGTTTCAGTTAGGGCGATTACAGATGACGAACATAAATCAATCACTGATTAAAGCGGCAGGTTTTTTTACATGACACTCCTAATATTAGTAAAAAAACTTCATATCGTGGTGGAACTGTTCTGCGCACTGGAAGGCAAGGGCATGTTAGTAGCTGGGTGTAAACGCAAACGCCACCGGTTTGGGCTTGTCGAAGGGCTTGTACCTTGTTGAGTGCTCGGGGTCTGCTGCGAAACATGCACTGCGCAATCGCTATTTGAGTCCCAGTGTACGTATCAGTGTTAATAAGTGGCTTATCAAAGGATAGACGAACACCATCACCGTCTTTCTTTATAGTCTATGAAAAATGCAGCAGTTTTCGGCGTTTATCGCGAACAGCCTGAGAATAGTCGCGAGAAATACTGAATGTAGTGTTTTTTTTTTTAATTTTGAATCGGCGGCTCACCACTGTTTATGCTTCTTTCTCGTTGTACAGTTTGGCTATAATTGGCCGCGGCGTGTCAGGGGAAAAGCGGCCTATCTGGTGAGCTTTCACTACACTCGATATAGTTAGTTCTAGGTTGTTAGTGCAAAATTCCTTAACGGGGCGCTCAGATTCGTCCCACGGCTCAGATTTTTGAGGAATCATCATCAACGCATCAACTCTCTCTTTAACTTTAGAAAAGACTTCGCTTCGAGTCACGGCTGCGTCCAAAAGCGTCGCCGACGTCATTTTAGACTGCAGTTCTTCTGCATGCTTTGTTAGGGACTGTACGTTATTCTGCAGTGTTCTTTGAATCTGTAGAATTTTGTTCATTCCTTTAAGAAGGCTAATTTTAAGGCCTCCACTCTCTGAACTGAATAAAATACAGATTCTAGCTCTTCTTCTTGAGCCTTCTTCATGGGACGCGTATTTGATTCGGTGTCCCCTCCAAGCATCAAGAGCCGCCAAATATACACTGCATTTGCACGAAAACGCTTCAAGATACGGGGTTTTTCCTGTGATGTTTGGAGTAACAATCTACTGCTTCCTCAGAAACACGGGCACAGGGGTGATACTCAAGGATAATTTTTGTATTTTAGGGAAACTAATTTTCTCACATTTCGGATTTTGGTGAGTATTGTACCGCTTTTATATGCACTGGCCACGACGCCTCCTTAAGTTTACGCAGAATTCAAAGCCACGCTCTCCTTGATTATCGGTTTATCGCGACCTTAAGGGCACAAAGCTTGTACACTATTAGAATCCTTGCATACTAACATTGATGCCGTAAGCACTCTGGAAATAAAACGGCAAAAGAAAAAAAAATTGAGACAGTACCCCGACATTAAGCCCCCAGTCTGCATCGGCCCTTGAAGTTAACTCAAAGCATTGCCTCTCCGCTTATGTCCGGGGAATCTGATTAACAGCCATAAAATACTGTAGACTGGAACTACTACAAAATAACAATACTTTTGATTGAACGTTTATTGCCAGGCCTACGGCAATTTTCAACACGGCTAATGATAAACAAACTTTCTAATACGAGGCACGACAATAGGTTTCGCATCTGGTATAACATTTACCCTCAAATCCATACCACCTTGCGCAGGACGGCCTGTGGGATGGAACATCGAACCGTAAAGAAAGACCGAGACGTCACGTACCGAGTGGAGGAACGTCGTAAAAACCAAGGCCCTTCCCGGAACGTGCAGCCCAGAGAGAACGAAGGGAGGCGGTCCGCAAGTGCCAGGGAATTGACCCGCGAGATGGAAGATGACCCTGACGTCCTCTACGCGGACGCGGCACTTCGCAAGTACGCAACCAAGGATACGGTCACCGCTATAGAGAGCCTGGTGATCGGCGCGTATGTGCCCATGACCCAACCGGTCGAAGCGGAGAAAGTTGCAGTGGCCCTCGCACTAACACATGCGAGGGCCGGATAGTCACGGACTCCAAGAAAGAGAGGGTATCCCCCCCCCCCCCCCCCCCCGCGGCACGTGCGACACTGTCCCAGCGAAGGCCCCCGGGGTGAGCCATAGAGCGCGCGTGGGTGCCGGGTCACTCGAAGATGGAAGGCAACGAACTCGCCTACCACAACGCACGCTCGAGAGTTGTCCGTCTTGGCAGAGGACGATCCGGCGCTGCTAACGCCCCATCACAAGCTACACAGAAAGAACCGAAATGTACATAGAGCCCATGGGGAGGTTCCCTGTGCCTCACCTGCAGTTGAACCGCAAACAGCAGACAGTTATCCGAAGGATTGAGGCGGGGTCGCTAGCACATCCCGAACTCCTTAACAAGATGTACCCGGGCAGGTACGAGAGTTCTTGCCCGTTCTGCAGGGACACAGAAGGCACTCTGGCACACGTCCTGGCTGAGAACGAGTCTCTAGAGATCAGCCCCTCCCCTATTCCCACACCCGAACCCTGAGAGCGATGGGAGACCATGTCGTCTAGCACCGACGTGACGACCTAGCTGGCGCTGGCTGCTAGCGGCCAGGAGCTGCTATACGGATATGAGACCCGAGAAGAGGGTTCTGCGCCGTCCGGCTCCTGCGTGTACCAGCCTATACCTATCTTCGACTTAACAAACTTTAATTCTCGATCTCTCCCACAACTCTTTCAGCTAAAATTTCCTATTACGAACACGAATTTAAGAAAACGATCACTTCAGGGTGCTTATTCAACACATGACTCTGCAATAAGCTGCTCGAGGCTGTTTTAAGACATTTCAAAATGCACATTCTGTTGCTTTTTGCCAGCAGCTAAACACCACGGCTAAAGCAGTTAAATGGCCGAGTAGGTACAGTACGTCACTGTGAGGATGTAGCCGTGTTTCTTCTTGGGACGCCACATCGGCTGAATGACATTTAGATAGCCCCGTTGCTTTGCGTTATAAGCACTGAAGTGTACTTATGGTGTTCCGGCTCCAAACAGTCATCTCGGCTTTCAGACTCAGGTTCCAGAAATTGGGCAATCACCTATGCAATAATAGCCGCGAATTGCGCCATTTACGAACACCGCTGTGGCGGAGTTTGCTTCTGAAGTCCAAATGAAGAAATATCGCAGATGAAACGCTATTTGTATTCATACTTAAAACTGCGCATTCGGACCGGACAAGAAAAATAAGACACAGGACGGGCGCAGCCTTCTTTTCCTTGTCCCGTCCGAATGCGCAGTTTTAAGTATGAATATGAACCAACTAGCCCAACGACATGCTTCGCTATTTCTAATTTTCCTATCTCTCCCCTCAAATTATAACGCAGTATGGCTGACGGTCGTGAAAGAATACGCGGCGTATAGTAGTGTATAGTATAGCGGCGTATAGCGGCGTATTGTAGTAGTGAAATCCACTGGCGAGATTTTCTTCTTCAACACTTTGATAAAACTGGTTTGTGGTTTGCCTCAGCTCATCAGATTGTCCCTTCTGAGGGTCAAACAGGTCCACGTGCTTTTATTACCAAAAACACAGAAGAGTTTTCGTTCAGACACAAACTCAAGTGGCACGCTCGTTGTAATGCCAGGGCAAATTTTTACCTTCCATTGATGGCTTTTAAGAACCACTTCTTATTCTACCACATCAATGGAAGCAAAAGTCGGTAATTGTTTCAGCATACATTAGGTTTGGCGGCCAATTAAGTCACGTCGACAATCGGCCTTCTGAGAGCAAGAATCCTGGGTTGAGCGCGTGCGGCCTGCTCTTAGGGCATTCTTAATCCTAAACATTCCACATCTTGCGAATCCGGTACATCACACTTCATATTTTTCAAAAAATAACACAATTTTTATACGGTGACAAACGACATAGATAATTGTTTTCTGAGCTGGCAGCAATTCCGTAATATGACGCAAAGCACTGAAACGACATCTTCATTATTGCCAATTTCCCATGATTTTTTTTATTTCACAATAGCTTTGTAATTCATGTTACATGCTAGTCTATAAGGCGGATATTGAAAGTGCAAAATCGCAAAAATTTGTCCCAAAACAAGTTTTTCCGCTGTTTCATTATCGTTATAAGATATTATTACGTAGTAATTCATAAACATGAATGGAAAATATGTTCTGGTTCATTCAATATAAAAGTGTCCTCCGATGAATATGAAAGATTCCTTCGATCAGTTGAGGACGCTTTCACTATTGAAATATCTTTTCGGTCCTTTGTCTATTCTTCGTCGAAAATCGTATTCCTCCTTAAAGGGACACTGAAGTGAATTTGTCAAGCTGCCGTTTTTGCTTGCACTGCGTAGACTGGCTCAAATTAGCACACTTTTCATCGTTTATCCGGTTGACAATCGGTAATTATTTTACGAAGCGCGAAAGAAGAAACACATACCATGCGTGGTTTGCGGCGGCCGCACCAACTAAGGCTGTGACGTTGGGAGGAGGGTCGCCGTGATTGGACGATGCCCAAGGTTAGCAATCACACAAGTTTCGGTTTCCGTTTCGGTTCTGTAAAACATAACCAATGGCGTTGTTGGATGGGCATTCTCAATATCTCAGTAATCATCGTACCGCGCTTCTGCCATGTTGTCGACTGTAAAATGAACAAGTTAGCCTCCCAGGACGGCTTGTAGTCGTAGCATTCACTAGCCGAGACCTACGCAGTGCATGAACGCCCTCCGCGTACCCCCAGACGCCCAAATGTCATGCGCTTTTCCCCCATATTTGGAGCTTGCCTCCCTCATGCCTGTATCGTAAAAAGCGTGTTCGCACCAGGCCAAGGGTCTGTTCATTCTGGCCTGTGCCCACTGCCTACAAGCAGTCGGTGCTTATGGCAACAGCACGCCAACGAGAACTCGCTAGCGGCGCCAGTGCCAGCCTGCGCGCGTTTTGTGAACTAGTTCGTGTAGCCAGGAACGTTGCGGCCCAAAAAAGGTGAACTCAATATAGAAAAACATTGGCGGAAAAACAAAAAAAGTTAACTTACAAAAAAAAAGCACGTACCCGCGGGGATTCGAACTCGTGACTTGCAAAACATTTGCGGTGACATACCCAGCACCCCAGACCACTGAGCCACGGAGCGGGACGCGAAAGCCTTGCTAATATACGGTATATATTGTACAACCAGTTTACCACTTTTATTTAGTTTTGGCATTTCAAGCAGCTTAGGTGACTATTGGTTGTACTGCGATCGTGCAGTAAGCGTCGCCCGAGTTACCCACAGTAGCTTACGTCTAGCAATTGCATTTCCTAGACGGAAAAAGCGTTCGCAGATGCGTAGTCGTGCTGCTGACCGCTGTGCTTGTTCGCCCAGCGCAAAAAAGTGCTTCCGCGCGCTAGTTTTACACTGTACGGTAAAAATATCAGTTGATTTTATTTACTTAGTATCTATATTGACTTCGCTGGACGTCTTCTTCTTCCCGCCTTCAAGAGGCCTTATATTTCCTACTGGCGTACCAGTCAGCGAAGCGTCGCATGTGCGCTTGTGCAGCGCTTGTGGTGAAGCGACCCGGAGCTAGATACAGTGTACAAACAAACCAAGTAAAGAAAGGCACATTCTTCCATTCACAAACGTGTCCCTGGCTTCGTTTCAACTAAGTGAACGAATTGCGACCAAGCAATTTTTTTTAACCTCCTTGATTGCGACGACCCGCCGGCGGCCGGCGGACGAAACGCTGGGCCGACTGACTCTGTCGGCCGGGGAGCTGTGCAGTAGCGCAGCCGTGGCGCAGCCAATTGCCAGCTCATCCCTTCTGAACGGGTCACACGAAAACGCCACAGAAAATGGGCGAGCGTAAGAGAGGAGGACAAGCATTTTCTAATTAGTTTTTCTACTAAATAAAATCGCGTAAACGCGCCTAGAGTGGGTCGAAACATGGCCTGGGGACTCCGGACTACAATTTGCGCTAGTAATCCCGCAATGTTTACATATCACTTCAGTGTCCCTTTAAGCATCGGTGTTCTTCATTAACCATCCTGCTACTAAGGGCAGCCACAAAAAATATACAAGAACTGCCTATACTCCATGCCGTATGCACAGACCGCTCACCTATTTGCTAGCAAAAAACCTTACAAGTGCACCTGTGGACGTATCGTCTCTTGGCTGGGATTCTGCGCTTCTCCGATTCGAGGATCCACTACATTGACTGGCTTTATGCCTCACGTGCTACCTATGTTTACTTGTTAAATATTTGATATCATTCTCAGTTATGACATTGTGGTCCTTCGCAATGGGCTTGATGCGGCAGTGCTATAATCACAATTTAAAAAAAAACACACACACAGGCATATAAGCTATGCGTTCTTCCTGCATAGCGACTTCATAAAGTCGTGTATTTATTCGAAATAATATTTTCGTCTTCATTAGATGCAAGATTTCTTGATAATATTTTTTCCTTGCCATCAGCCGGTTTTGAATAATTACTGGTAACGCAGGGGGTCAAGCAGCGGAGCAAGCTCTTCCACACTTGAACCATGTTGAAGCCAAAAAAGCGAAATTAGAAAATGGCTACTTACGATATATTTGCATTGAGGCTTGAAGATGGACGTAAATGACCGGGCAGTCATCAGCGTAAAGTTCGGAAACCGTTTATAGCTGAAAAACATCGATGACCAAGCAAAAACGTAAAACAACGCTTTTATACACCTTCGGAATTTCATGCATGACGCAATAACCGGCAAACGTTCCTAGAACCTAGCTCTCCCATTCATCGCGGAGAACCAAACAGTGTGGTGCCTGGTTAGGAAAATTCAGTTTAAGCAAAGCATGAATGCAGAAGTGCTAAAAATGAGCCATAAGTCAACCTCTTTAAACGCACCGGTATGCATCCGTTGATGTCCACAACGACTGCAGTGCAACATTTCTATTTCTACATGCTATGCTACATGAAACATGCAATATTTCTACATGCAACATGCAATCTACATGTGCTGTAGGGGGCAAAAGTGTTTCGCACATTCTTACGTTGCGAAACGACATGGCTGGTCATCGTGACTCAGCGCCGGTCGTGGAAAAAGCGGCGGAATGATTTACACCGAGTATATTTTAAAAAGACGTCAACAGTTTAGTACGGACGCACAACAGTACAAAAATGATCGATGTGGGGCTTTCGAAAAGCAATAGGTAAATATAGGTCTGCAATAGTGTGTCCCCAAAACGTTTTATTTTTCACAAAATGCCACTATTTCCCTACACTTGACTAACTCTGTGGACATTTTCAAATTCATGAACGTTGGTAGCGCTTCGTGCATTACGCCGTATTTTAGGTAAGCAATTCTGGTGTAGAAATAAGGATGACCTGCCGCGACGGTACAGCGTTCGATTGATGTGACAAAACTTCATTTTGCATACCTCCTCCTGCGTCGTTCTTGTTTTCATAACACAGTACCGTCAGCGTTCGCTTAACCACATCAAGAAAAATAAAATACCGCACCGTACGTTCAGCGATAGTAATGCAAATAAGGACAAATATGAACGAACTGTTATACAGGATGTACGGCCAAAAGCACGAAATACACAACTGACGCAAATGGCGGGACAACAGCGCAGGGCAAGCAGCAGGTAACCGGATGTCCCCTGGTCAACAGTTAAAATTGTACAGAAGACTTCCCATCAGCCGAGCCTACGTTGTGGGCATACACTTCAATCGTGTGTGATCTTTATTGTAAACGTGAAAGGGTGTAAGTACAGGTGCTGGAAAAAACAATTGAAGCTCGGTTTAGTAAATTTACCAGAATTTCTTCTTCAGAAAGCTGGCTGGCTGCATGGGTGTCCGTTTAAAGGAGCCCTCCCTAAAGAAAAAGCTGCCTGTAAACGCGTGATGGTTGTTATAAAGCCCGCAAGACAAATATTTGTCATATTCACAAACCCTTCTTCCGGATAGTTTTAAATGCACCTGTACACTCAAATGCACATGAGGTGATTTACATGAGGTGATGCATGGGGTGTATAGAGCTCGCGTATACGATAGACCGGGTCGATTACACACATGGGACCTTCAGGCATCCAGTTTCCCTTCGTCTAGCTCACTGCATTTTTTATATAGGTTTAAATGAGAGAGAGAACCTTTATTAAAAAAAGGGTGACCGCTGGTCACGATGAACGAAAGGAATAGAGAGGGAGGGTAAAGAAACAAAAAAATTAAGGTCGTTCTCGGTAGAGTGAATAACTGGGCCTGTTCTTGGCATCTGCTGCTAACTGGCTTGGTCGTGGTAAACGGAATGAAGTCAGGTGTTGGTAGAAGTTTTCAGTGCATTCGGTGGAGGACCCACTCCAACCATCCGTGCTAGACCGTTTCAATTGGATAAACTGCAATTTAATGTAATAGTTGTGCGTCAGTTTGCTGTGGATCGGGGTGTGGTTAGGAAGGCTAAAATGTACGGTGGCGGGCCGTTGTAGCCTTACTTCGAAGCTTGTTAACGTGACATCAGTACGTCACGTAGTTTTTCCTTTCACTCAGCCACCAGTATGAAACGACAAGGCTCACAAAATAAAGCATTCACTATCACGGTGATCTGCGTCCTATGTTAATGTCCTGCAAACCTCAGACCCCCGCCGGCGCAGGTGGGATAGCAATTGCGACGAGTACCGAACCAGCCTTTTGAAGATTAAGGAGGCAACCACCAACCTGCGGAAATGTCGGGCCAAATGACACAGTTCGAGGACGCAATGTTATCCACATTGAAACGCACTTCAATGCAAACGGCATTGTAGATGATGCTAGGGAAAGAGCGCTTCTTATCCCGGCACTCTGAACAAAAACCATCAATTAACCTTCCGCGGGCGTTGTGCGCCGCGCAAGGTTAATCAGTTATCCTACGTGGTAATGGTGAAGTTCTGGGGAGATTTTTCGCACCGAAGTCGAACGAGATAGCGGACAGCTCCAAGTTTTACAGTCGGATTCAAAGAAGGGCGAAGCTGCTCAAACGTTCATTTTGGAACTTTAAAGCTTTGCCGACAGATGCAACTCCGGGGAAATGTTGCACCACATGCTACGGGACAGAATAGTTGGCGGAATTCGAAGTATCGACACCCAAAGGGCCTTGCTTGCTCGACCGAAGTTGACTTTGCAGGAAGCCGATTTTGATTTGTGCTCGAGGCAGAAGCAGCGGTACAAGGCGTAAAGCTCATGAAGGATCTGGACGTGAAGGTCGAGCCGGAACTACACAAGCTGGCAAGCCAGCGGCGGCATACGGTTTCATGACGTTACCTGCTGCGCTTCCTGTCCGCTAATTTGCCACAGCTTCCTCATGATAAAAGCACCTGCTTTATCAAAATGGCGTCCACGGCAGGACTCTGTGCAAGAGCTCGTGGGACCGGCCAAAAATAGTTTGGAAGCACAGAGGGACCAAGTTGGAACAAATTTATTGGCGCTAAAGCCCACACCCTCAAAAAACCCGCGAAGAAAACGGAGGCAAAGTCCTCAAGGCCACGTTTTGGTTGCATAGGTGAGAGTCAACCCGTTTTTATATGCAGGACAACTAATAAGTTTGGCCAGATAATGCACGGAACGAGACGCGCATGCCGGCGATAATTCCCGATGGGGGGAACCAATGAATATCCGCACAGTCGGAGACGTCAAAAAATGCAAACCGGCCAAGTACTACAGGATGTGTCCCGCCGCTTGCGAGCTCACAAATGGGCCCGAAGGATCACTTGCGAGCAGCAGTGTAGCAGATCTGTTAGTAAGGCGTCGATTCTGGCCGAGCCGTTGAGCCAGGCTTCGTGCCTCAGGCGCGCCAAAAATGAAAGCACAGCTGACTCTGAACAAAATTGATGGCACCGCTAAGGGTGCGGAATGAAAGCGCCGGAAAAAGGTGAAAATGAAGCGCAATGCCCCAAACAGGCTGAACTCATGGAATTTTTTATTGCCTGGAAGCGGATTCACTTATAAAACAGACAGGTCAGAACACATAATTGTAGACAATTTGTGCCTGGAGCAGCGATGTGTAAAGTTCAAGAGTGAATGATGTAGCACAGTAAAGTAGTGCATATAAGGTAATATTTTCATGAGTGGGTACAGTAAAATAATTGTATGGTATAGTAAGAGAGTGGTGCACTTTATTATAGCGAAATATTTTATATTATTCTAAAATAGCCGTGCACCTTTTGGATTGTTCTGCTGCAAGATGGCTGACAAAAGTAGAGTTTGAATAGCAACGTTTCGCGAATGTCGTTTGTGTAACTTGATTTACAAGATATAGTTTGTTGTATTCTAAGTAGCTGTATTTTAATTTTCGTATGTGTGCGTCTTGTGCACTGAATGATGTCGCGGTGCGGCTGGGATATTTAAGTGAACGTGTGGCGGAGATATTACTAATTGATCGTGCAGTGCGTGTGGGCAATTTGACTGCGACCATGAACCACTGCTGACATCAATTGAATGTTTTGCCGGAAGTGAGTTTACCCAAACACACTTCTCCTGAAGTGTGTTTGGGAAGAGGCTTGGGAAGACACTTGGGAAGAGGCGCTTTTTCAAGGCCCCTAAGAAGCGAAGACGACGGAGTGCGAACGGAGATTGCAGAAAAGGACGTGGCAAAAGCGGAAGAAGAAGACGTGGTGAGCGCTGGAGGCAGGAAAGAGCAGGCGGTTCCAGAAGCTCTCGGCTGGGCGAGAACGCGTAGGAAATCTTTGTTACGGAGTTTTATATTCCTCCTGGAAGCTGAAAGCTGGGCTTGAACGCCCAGGAGACTCCACGCGAAACCGAATCGTCCTCCAGACCTTCGATCATTGAAGACCTGGCAACGTCCGCAAAGCAACCCTCCCCGCGTTCCGGTTAGCACACGGCAAACACAGCCAAGATATCGCAGCGGCCAGCACCAACGATAAGGCGACACAGCGCCAGCGTCCATCACACCGGACGTCGCACTACTCCGTGGCTACAAAACGCCATCGACGTCCTCCAGCCGTGAGCCCGAAGTATTTTGAGTGAGGGTTTTTCACAGGACAATTAATAAGTCTATTGATTAAATAGTGTGCAGCTGTTTTGTGTACTAAGTTATGTCCTCGTCTGGACAATACAGTCCGTGTCTGACGTCACTTGCTGCGCTTCCTCTCCGCTAATTTGCCACAATTTTCTCATGATAAAACAACCTGCTTTACCCTCACTTACAGCAACTCTGCTGTTTTTTCACCTCACCAAACAAAACGGTTTCGTGTTCTCCTTTTGTGTAAACTTACATCAGGCGTCCTTGTTTTACTGGGACGCTCCTCTGACATAGTTACGATTAAGACAAAAATGTGGATATATCCATGTCTCATCTGATCCCTTGAAGCTGCTGCTTAGTGCTACTGGTTTGTTAAAGCGTACTGCAAGGCAAACAACATACTTCGGCATTACAAGAGTGTGAAAAACTGCGAAATTGAAATTACAACTTATTTCTTCTTGTGTCACTTTCGTTCCGGACACTTTATGTATTTTTTGCACTAGTCGGTGAGCACAAAGCACCATATGCTCATCCATTCGTGAAGCCATTTGCAATGATTTGCTGCTGTTTTAACTTTAGTTTGCAGTACCGCGAGGCACTAGTTTACTTTTATCAATACTGCAGTTTTGTAAACCAGTTCACGCAAGTTGACAGTTTTGTAATTTTTGTTTTTGAAATTTCAAGCGTTGAAATTTGATGAATTTTAAAATCCACAGGTTGACAGGTATACTTTTGGACAGGGTTGGGGTTTCTCCGGTCGTGTAGTTGCCCAACCAGTCTTCGATAAGTATGTTGATTTCTTTTTGGCCTGCCAATATGTGAAGACACGAGAACAAACCCATGCGGGTGATTTTTCGGCGCCCTGCTGCATTCAACCACATTCCTCTAGATTTCCGGCACTTTATTGTGGAAGGCATACAAGTAAAGGCATTCCGCTCTCTCCCCAGTGTAGAAGTTATTGACGTAGCTACCTTGTTTTTAGACACCAAAGCTTCAGAAGACCTCATAGGTTTGTAGAACTGCTGTCTTCTCGCCTGGCTTTCCAGAAAGCAACACAATCTAGCTCCTAAAACAGCTAGCTATAATACCAGCATGCTTCATGAAGAAGGATGAAATAATCATTTCGAACTGTACTGGCGCCAGCAAACAAGTCTGTTTGTCGTTGTATTTTGCAGGCTACAAAGACAAGTAGCCAAGTGAATCCTGCGAGGTTTCAGCCTTCGTGTGATGCATTCCTGAGCAATAAAGCAAACTTGGCATGGAACATCGCTCACTATTTCCCGTGCTCAATATACACCGTGCAATAAGTCCGATAAGACCAGTTTCTAGAATATTTTTGCATTGTTGAAACAGACTCATTAACAATGTTTTAGTAAAGTCAGGTGAACATTACTAGAAAATTGTTGAAACAACTTGATAAAAAACGAAATGAAATCAAACGGGCGGCGTTGAATATGCTCAAGAGGTTTTCGTTTCACATTTCTCAACAGAAACTCAACAGGAGAATCAGTATAGTGTCAACAAATACTCCACTAGAACTCAACAGATTTTTCACAATATAATTTCAATTGATACTTCTCTACAGACATTCAATAGGAAAAGTGTGTGGTAAGTCAAGAGCAAGTAATCTGGAAATCAAGGGACTTCTTGACTATAGTCAATAAACTTTTAATTAAAACTCAAAAATGTCTTTCAATTGAAACACAGCGGCGAATTCCCCAGGAGAACTCAATACAAAATTTTTATTTAAACTCAACTGACTGTCAACACAATGTAGTGAGTAAAGTCAATTGACTTTCAATGCAATCCCATTTACCTTTTTTCTAAGGATATGATTGGTACAGAGCATAAAAGTAATCTTACTTCGTGTTGGTTATTATGTTTTTTTTGTAAAATGGTGCGCAGGAGCCCGACAAACGATTATTTGCCTCAGATGAGCGGACAAAATGGGCGCCCCTACTCACCCTAATGCTCGCCCACCTCAAATACTTCAGATACGTTTTTGAGCTGGCGAAGCGCTTTTACCCTTCCAAAAGGTGCTGGGGAGGTTGTGTAGGTCATTGAGTAAGTAATACAACATATTTTACCCATTTCTTGCAAAAAGAATTACGCAGTCGTATTCCAACTGCCCTCAGTATATGGCGCGACAAAAATGTTTTCTTTTTAAAGCTCTGCTGGTGATTGGCATTGAATTGTTCAAACTAATAATATTTTTGAACGGTTCATTCAAAAAATAGGACAGTGAGGCTAGTCTAAACTAAAGCAAATGCATATGAGCACCAAAATTGTGGGCGATTTTCTTTGGGAATAATTCATCAGATGTCAGTCGCTACCCACACAACGGCGGCCGGAATACACAGGCCACAAATTGCGTGGTAAAATGTGCCTGGCTGTTTCAAGCGGCCAACGGAAACTCGGGATTCTGGTAGCACGTTAAGCGGTAACCCAAACACGGTAGCGATATGCTAAAACTCTCTTATAGAAAGTCGTAGCTCTCCATGTGCTGCGTCCGTTCTGTGGTTGCTGTGTTGGCGGCGACTCGACTGCGACAGCGCGCGCGGGCACGGCGAGGAAGACAAACCCCGCCGTAACGAATGCGCGTGCGTGGCGAGGGCCGACCCTCGGAACTAATCCACCCTACCCGAACTAACGGCCAAGTGCCCAGTCTGGTCACGGTCAACAGGGTAAACACGAAAAACACAGAGCATACAAAGTGCTAAAACTCTGTTATAAGGGTAGTGGAACGATTATACACCACGCAGTATACGCCATCTACATAAGACCTAGGTAAACTATCATGCCTGCAAACGTAGCTCAAGATGTCCCCCTTGTTACGAAACGGGAAGTACGAAAGACTCCGAAAGAATGACACAAGCATATCTGCAGGTGACGACGGCATAACCTTGAACCTGTGAAAGGAGAGAGTAGATTTCGCACCATGAGAACTCGCTGCGCTATTTTCAGAATACACAAGAACTCTAAAGGGGCCCGCAGCATGACAAATGTCAATATAATTGATTCACAAAAAGGGAGATGCCAAAGATCTTAAGAATTACGGACTTATCAGCTTACTCTCAGTTTCAAGGAAGCTCTTTGGTAATTTGATAGTGCACCCCATAGGAGACATCCCAGATTACAAACAACTATGGGATCTGGCTATATTTAAAGGTACGTAAAGGCTGAGTGAAATTTTGTTTTAAATGAACATCATCATACCTTTCGTAGCTCTCCCAGCTTTTCTTCGACGACCAACGATACGTCACTTGGTGAGAAATGAGTAAATAAAGCTGGCGTTTCTCTCTCCCGCTTCACTTTCATTTTGTTGTGATCTAGCCCTTGCGGCACAAAATAGGAGACAGGTCAGCGAAGCTTCGGTGTTGTCTGTATAGTAAACGCTGGCATCGGTAGCTTTTACGCATCCAAGCAGTCGCCGACTGCGGCCACGTTTACCTGGCCTAGGGGGCTTTCATGATTTTTCACTGACGGCATGAGAAACGCGTTTAGATGCTCGAGCGGCCGGTGTACTCGCGTACCCCGGCATCACAGACCGCATCAAGTCGGCTGCGATCATAAAGGGCTGAAGCGACGCCGCTTTTGAAGCAAGAAGATCCGCTTCGAATATCAAGCGCCGCGTCCAGGGCTCCCGGATGGCGCAATCCAGAAATTGCCTCCGCTTCGCCTCTTGTGGCGTTCACAGCCATCTCACATTATCTTCTCTCGCGGCGCGAACCTAGCGTGAACTAAAACCTCTTCACGGCAGCTGCGTGACTAGTAGTGCCCCCGCTCCCCTGGCTGAAACATAACAAGAACAGACGCACACTTTGCTTATTATCGAAGGTGTCTCGAGGCGAACGGAAAAGCACAAGGGCTACACAAACGCAAGAACGTAGGTGTCTGTGTGTCGGTAACTCCACTCAACCCCTTTCAAGTTCTGCCACAGTTGAAACAACTCTTTGTGAATTTTTGTTTATCGGCAGGACTGTTCCCACATCAAAATGTTATGCCCAGCTGCAGAAACCTGAGGCAGGTTAAGCCAAGGTGTCCCTAAGAAACAGAGTCAACGCTGTTTTTATAAAAGTTTGACTTTCACAATAGGAAACAAACGAACAGAAATTAAAAGGGAAGACAAGTTGCGGGATCTCCCGCTGCAAAATTGCATTGAATACAAAGAACGCCACTGCTATGAATAAAAGAGAAGCGAGAAAGGAGAAAATAAGTCGGAGGGGCATGATGGAACGCGACAAGGAACGCGTTATTTTGCAGAGGAAGGCGAACATCATCCCGCGATGAAATGAGCAGGTGAGAGAGAGTATACGCGGTTAGGTTTTATTTAAAAAGCATTGGTGCAGTGGGTAGGTACGGAATTCGACGTCCTAAATAAGCAAGAGTTGGCGCACAAAATGATTGCTACAGCAAGAAGAACAAAGTAAGGTAATTCAGTCAAACACCAAATGGGCACATTTGTATCAGGATAAATACTAGACCAAGAGCATCCGCACTTAGATACAAGCCGCATTCAAAACGCCAAAACGGCTACACGTTTCCAACTCTCCTAATTTGCCCTTAGCGAATGTATGGTGGCCATTTGCTTGAAAACGCTTGCTGGTTACGTGTACTGAGGCCCAAATTAGTACTTCCAGCGTTACCATTGCAACTGTACCAATCACACTAGTATTAATATACTGTCTTGCCTACTGTGTTGGCTTGGCGACGCGAACGCGCGTCGGTCACTCGTAAAGGTTTCTAGAAGGAGAAGAAAACCAGAAAGCTACTGCTCCCAACGAGCGGACAAGTTTGGTAATTGGGCAGTACAGTTTTCGTAACCAGCTAATGCAAGTGGTCTTAGGTGTCCTCGTAATTTTCTATAGGAGCATATGAAGGAAATTAAAACCGGAAAGATACTTCTGCCAATGGGGGGACACGTTTGGTAATGGGCCCTCAAGTTTTCGTAACCACTTCTTGAAAGTGGCGCTTAGATATCCCCGTAATTTTTGATGGGTGCATATGAATGATAGTGTTTCCACAATTGCGCAGCCATTCGGAGCTCCGCCGGGTTTTTCTGTGTTTGGCACCTTCACTGTAGGCTGCTTCTTTGAATATACGTCATCTCCCTTGCCATGCTCAAAATATTTGCTGTGTAGAGCTCTAGGCGTATTTGCCAAAAGCAATGCATTTCTAGATACGTTAAAACTCTCCGATACCGATCGAAGCAGATCTAACCTGAAAGACTTTAGTTTTATATTTCATCTAAGTGTACAATGAAAAAACAATAAAGGCAAGAAAAGGTAACAAATGCATCACAGGGAAAAAGAACAGTGGCTTTATTCCAGCGCTTCGCCCTGCTTGTGTGTTACCAATCGGCACATTTGCGATCCATACTGAACTTGCACTCGTATAATAGAAGGTCCGGGATGCGGGGTCATTTCTACGTGATCCAGCTGATTATGGTTTCAGCAACGCTTCTTGGCAGCAGGCTGAGGACTGTTTCTAACAAGCTGCTGGGAATCAGGCCGGTGATGAAGTCAATCAAGCTTTTTGGAACCAAGCTCATGAATGCCGAGATCCAGGGGCCCGGATGTAGCAGGCTGCCAATGGCCCATAAAAAGCCGCCGTCTTCCGCTCGATCTGATCGTTCATTATCTGCTCGCCCTCCGATGCTGTAGTTGTTGACCTCTGTAAATTTGACGGAAGAAACTTAATATAATTAAAACAAACAAAAGTTGTATTTATGAAGCAATAGATTATTTATGCATTACAGAATTTATAATTTTATGGAACTCCCAGCAACCCGCGAAGAGCGGCAGTAAATACGAGTTCCACTAGTAGAACCCGCAACAATTGAGGAGGAGGAGTGGTGGTGCTTGTTTTATTACCATGGAGAAAGAAATTTACTAGATATAATAAAGTTCAATACTTCAAAAAAGAAGAAAAACGTTACAGTATCCGGGCTCGCTTTTAATTGAATGTTGAGGAGAAGTGAAATAGCTCCTGGGGAAAATATGCCTATCGCATTGATGTTATTAGATCCCTGCATCGGGCCCCGCCTCATTTGTTGCCACTTGAATGCTGTGGCTGATGAAGGCTGGGGATTTGAGGAAGAAATGTACGATTTCATAAAACCGGTCTATCTTCTCTTGAATCTTGCACTTGTGCTGATTGAGTGCCCTCGCCTTCATGGCCAACTACTTCAGCCCTTCTGAACTTGTAAATCGCCTATCTTCTGCGTCTACTTCCATCATTCACCTAAACACGCGTAGGTTAAGTAGACACTTTGATGAAATAACATGTCTATTATCAACCATTCGTCACCGTTTTGTATTATCTGCTTGAGTGAAACGTGGTTGACTCCGAGTGATGGAAATCTATTCGCGTTTGAAGGGTACACCTCTGAATACTGTCATCGTGAACATAGTGGCCATGGTGGGGCAGCAATTTGCATCGCATCTTCATTATCTTATCGCCGTCGCTCTGACTTGTCACTGGAATTACATAAGTGCGAATCTGTTCGGATTGAATTTCCTGATGCATTCCTTCCGAAAGATACTAAGCAATTAGTTATCGGTTGCATTTATCGTTCGCCCTCATCATGTCTTACTGATTTCTGTACAGCGTTAAATAGTGTCCTGCACACGTTATCATCAGAAAAGAAAAACGTCGTTATAATGGGTGACATAAACGTCAACCTACTTGACTCTACAACTCCTTCTTACGTCGAATACACTAACGTTTTAAACGGATACGGTTTGGAATGCCTTATTACACATCGAACTCGATGTTCTATCACTGGACCTAGCACGTTGATCGACCACGCCTTATCTAATCTTGTTCCTGTGCCGTCTTCAGGAGTGATTGAGGCAGAAATAACAAACCATTACCCCATATTCGTTCAAAAAAACATGTCCTCTAGGAACGACGGTATGCTGTTCACTAAGCAGAGTCTAAACGCGCCCTTATTTCTTGCAGAAATCGAAAACGGCTGCGGCGGCCGCATTTTCTGATGGAGGCGAAAAGCAAAAACGCCCGTGTGTACGAGATTTCGGCGCACGTTAAAGATCTCCAGGTGGTCAAAATTAATCCGGAGCCCTCCACTACGGCGCGCCTCATCGCCTGCGTTGCGTCGACGCGTTAAACCCTACAATCAATCAATCAAGAAATCGAAAAAACTGACTGGCCAGCATTTCGGCTCCAGGACGACGCGGAAAAAGCATTCGAGCTATTCGCCTCTACGTTGTCTAATGCTCTTCAAATGTCATGTACCACTGTCAAGTGCAAAAAAAGGTTTGCGGCTCCACATAATCTATGGTTAACAGGTAGTTTCTTGAAATGTCTTAGAAAGAAAGACAATCTTTATAAGAAAACTAAAAAACAACCATTTAACTCGGGTCTGCTAGCTCGCTACAAAACGTACTCTAAAGTATTGTGCAAGCTGCTCAAAGACGCTAACAAAATTTACTACGAGAACGAAATCACCAGTGCGGGGAATGACGTGCGAAAGCAATGGAAAGTTATAAACTGCTTCCTAAATAAAACATCGGTGAATCCTTCCGTAACAAAAATAAATTCAGGCAACAGTACATTTGACAACCCATCTGATATCGCAAACGCGTTTCTAGATTCTTTCACACCCAACCGACCAGTTCCGCCTGAATCGCTCAACACGAATTTTCCACGTTTGCCTCATAGTTTTTTTTTTCTTTTACCCACTTCGCCTGAAGAAGTGTATGGGGTTATTCAGAATTTGAACGACACGGGTCTGGGATTAAACAACTTTAAGCCTTCATATATCAAGTTGATTTCGCATCTCTTCTCTGGAGCATTCGCCCACATTGTAAATCGTATCTTGAAGACTGGTGTATTTCCATCTGCTTTGAAAAACGCCAAGCTAACACCGGTGTTTAAGAAAGGGGATAGACTTCACATATCAAACTAGCGCCCCATAGCCGTATTATCTTTCTTTAGCAAAATTATTGAAAAGCTACTTGTTCTGAGGCTCACAAGTTATATATCAAAATTTAGCATACTATCGGCGAATCAATTCGGGTTCACGGCTGGGTATTTCACTGAACTTGCTTTAATATTTCTAACTGATAAATTTAAAGAAGCCATTGATGCGGGATATCTGGTTGGTGCGCTGTTTGTTGACCTGTCTAAAGCTTTCGACTCTCTGAACCATACCATATTGTTTAAAAAATTAAATGCAATTCGAATTACCGGCCCTGCTCTAACCCTAATAAAAAGTTATTTAATTGATAGGAAACAAACCGTATGCATCTCTGGTACTTACTCTGAATTCAAATTAACAAATATAGGCGTACCACAGGGATCTCTTCTTGGTCCTCTTTTATTTTTAATCTTTATCCATGATCTCCCGCAATGCCTTAAATTTTCAACTGGTGTACTTTATGCTGACGATACCACTATCTTTACAACTGATATGAATTTAGAATCGCTAATTGTGAAGCCTAAATCTGATAGTAATAATTTAGCTGCATGGTGTCGGGAAAACATGTTAACCATTAACTCGTCCAAATCTCGATTTATTATTTTTAGATCTTAACACAAAACAATCCCGGAAAACTCTACCTTCTGCCTAAATGATACTCAACTTCTTTGCTCGGACTACGCCACTTTTTTTGGTGTTGAGCTTGATAAACATCTCAAATTCCAAAAACACATCTCTTTGTTAACTAAAAAGGTCACATATGAAATAAGAATATTAATTAAGGTTCGTCCTTATTTTGGCTTGAAGACTCTAATTTCATTGTACTATGCTTTCGTTCATAGTCACATTAGTTATTGCCTATCGTCGTGGGGCAATACATACCCGACGCACCTGTCCCCCTTGCAACATATCCAGAATCAAGCCATACGGATTACTCATAGTCATTTCCGTTACAGTTCTTTACCGCTGCTTCGTGCACATAACATTTTATCAGTTCCTAATTTGGTTAAGTATTCTCTTTGCATCATAGTATTTAAATTCTTCAGCGGTAGGCTTCCTATCGAAATTATCACTGCTAACTAGCTTCCACTTCAGAGCTACACTCTTTTTGCCCTTCATAACAATGTTTTACTTCTTAAAGCTCAAACTAATTATGGTAAACAAGCTGTTCATTTTTCTGCTGCTTACGAATGGAACTGTTTGCCTCACTAAACAAAAAGTGCTTCAAATATTTTTTCTTTCAAAAATAACTTACGTGCTTATCTTCAGTCAATTTGAGTTCATTTTGTTTGCGTTTATCACATGTTTTGTTTGCTTTTTTACCTTCATTGTGCAATCTCAGTTTTGTAATATGTTTTGTCGGTTTCAACATAATACTGTAACCACTGTTTGTTAAAAGTTTTACTTGTTGATGCTTGTTTTATAGGAGGTCCCCTGCAGTCATTGACTTCGGGACCTCCTCTTGTATATACCCTCTGTATGTTGTTTTTTTGTGTTAAATAAACCACCATCTAATCGAATCGAAATAGCAGGAGTGATTTTCGTAAGCACAGAAGAAAGAGCCACAGTTGAATGTCAGACTCCCAGGGCGATGCCGTTAATAAATCTGACGTTCTCATAAGGATGAACATGCGCGCAATTTCAATCTATATTGTTGCATTGCTATAATGAAAATATGGCGTTTGTCCACCGTTACCAACCCCTGGCAGCCATACCTAAACTCTGCCCCCTTATGTAATAAGAACACCGGTTTTGCTGAAGTACTGGCTAGACGAGGCTTTTGTCGCTGTTTAATAATACAGCTGCCTAGTGCGACAGAAAAGCAAGTTTCTCGTCAAAGTTGCCTCGGTACAGACCAAACACCCGTACGACACCAGTTTGAAATCCGGGGTACCTTCATTGTTTATGTCATATTTGTTTAAAATACCGCAATATTCATCGATAGCACAGTACCTCTATCTTGTGCCTGAATAAAGTGCGCCAACTTATAAATTCGACGAATCCTCTCTGTTGAAAGTCAGCAGCGATTGATTGATTGATTGATTGATTGATTGATTGATTGATTGATTGATTGATTGATTGATTGATTGATTGATTGATTGATTGATTGATTGATTGATTGATTGATTGATTGATTGATTGATTGATTGATTGGAGGGTTGAACGCGACGACGCAACGCAGGCGATTAGACGGCCCGTAGTGGAGGGCTCCGGATTAATTTTAACAACCTGGGCATCTTTAACGTGCGCCGAAATCTCGTTCCCACGGGCGTTTTTGCTTTTCACCTCCATCAGAAAAGCTGCCGCCAAGGCCGGAAATCGAACCCGCCATCTCTTGCTTTGCAGCGCGACGCCTTAGCCACTAAGCCACCGCCGCGGGTGAAAGTCAGCAGTCACTAGCCACGTGAGAACGACCAGAAAATTCCCAGCGATAAAGAAAAGGTAGTCCTAGCACAGGGCTATAATACGAGCATTTCGGTACGAGCCAGCGACCATGCAAGGTTATCGAAGCTCCGCGTAACCAAAAAATTCCCTTGCCCCTTAAAGGAGTAAGCACCGTTTTGAATCGCGGCTGTAAGATGTCTTGGCTATTCCAAGGTTGCCCGAGGTGAAAGACACACGAAAAGAAACAAAGCAAAAGCGGGCAGGGATGGTCCGGGAGTTACACGAAACAGGAATATATAAACATGAAGGAATTATTAGAAAACTTCATAGTGCCAAGAAAAAAAAATCCCGGGCCATCTCCACTAACGTGAAACCTGGTGAGGGGCAAAGCATGAAGTGTATAGGTGTATTCTTCGCGGCTTGGCGTTTTTGCCAACGGAGATAAAACCGTTGGGGGGTACAGGTATGCAGCTTTGCTGTAAACGTCTCTTGTCTTTGAAGCACGAAGCAAGCCTGAGGCATAAACGAGTGTCCCGGTGTATTTTATTATGCGTTACGTTCTAGCGTGATGCGTAAACGAATTTCTTAGTATTATAGTACCGTGACTACATCAGACGGATGACGATTACGACGACGACGGTGACAACAGGCAGGAGATGCCAAAAGCCCCAACCACTGAGGGGCTGCGCCCCTAAAATTTCAATTTTTCACGCATGCCGGGTAGAAGCCAGCGTACTGTGCAAGCCCACGCACTCTACCACAGTGTATAAAGGTGGGCCAAGAATCTCGTTATATCGTCCAAGGAACCAAGCAGTTGATAAACGAAATGAGAGACGGTATTCATGAAGGTGTGCAAAGCATGTCCGATATTATTTTGTCTTAACGTTGGAGATAACGGAAGGTAAACGACACAACACCGTTGAAATAGTACTTTAGGAACTGTGACCTAGGGGCCATTCAGCGAAGACGGCGAATGTGTATCCCTTAACGGGCTCTTTCCTGTGGGCGCCAACTACTCGTGACTTTTTCCTTGAGCATTGTTAATGAAGTTCTAGCCCAGGACCTTTTTCACTACTTAGCATACACGCCATTATTCTTTCGTCTCGAGAAGCTTTTCCTCACCTTCTTTCAAGAGCCGTTTCACGTCTCTATGGCTACAGTGGCATATCTTGCAAGGAAGTTATTGTAGACAGGGGCTCACAAAACAACACTAAAACTACTCAGAAGACGACATATTATTCATAAATGGGATTATTTGTAAACCTGAAGAGGTGAGTACGTATTTGTTTGCAAATTCCCGCACTTCGCCTCTCGGTCATTACAGTAGAGGGGAGAGATAATCGACAGTACATGCAAGCTTGCGCAGACATGAAAGGCCGGGAGGAAACAACCCAAGTGAATTAAAAAAACATGCGGTGATTTTATAGCTTACACAGCCACAACCTCCTGCAGATTCAGTAATGAACTTACGTACCGTTAGTTTTATAAGAGCGTATCGAGGACAGGGGAAAACCACACAGCGCTGAAGACGTTTTGCCCATCCAAGGAGAATGAGTACTACATGGTACATACAGGTAAGGGCGCAACATACCGCAAAAATTAGGACACGCTAGCTGCTATGGCAAATCGTGAACACGAACGAAAGTGTTTGATAGGGGGTACGTTATTAATTATTATGCAATAATGCAGTACTTGCAGCGGCAAAGTTCAAATCACACGCAACTTAATACACGGCAGAAGACCACACATTTCAATCGCGTATTTCGTGGAGCAAAAATGAATTTAGGCAAGTTCTTGCGCGCGCTTAAAGACCTTGTATCGTGCATGATTGAGCACGAATACCGGATCTACGTCGTTGTGGTTGCAGACATGCCTCTTCGTTACGTTGTATTTGATGAGAAACGTATCGCGAACGAGTGAAGGCCGAAAATACCCCTTGAAAGTTAAAGATATTCCAAATACACATGGACTTTTAATTGTGTGAGGCGCCTAGAGAATGAACGAATGCGGGGTGCAAATCAGCCAGCGCATTACTGTACTGCTGATAAACTGTCGTCAAAAACTAGCGTATGCTGATCCTATACTGGGCATTCGTTTAAACGTTTAGCAGTCAATTTATTCATTTGGCAACACTGAAATGGCCACGGCCATGGCCGAAGCGCCACCGACATGGCGCGGCTTGTGCCACTGCGGCCGCACGCCGAAGAAAAATATAACACCGGCGTGCGTCTTCTGCTTCCTCTAAACCCGATTCTCAACAGTGGTGTCAACAGAGATGTTATTAATCGCATTTACATTGGAGTCGAGGCATTACTTTGCATTCGGCGAGCTTGCAATGTCCAACCGATATCATGTCCTTAGCAAGAACAAGTACCGCCATCCCGTGGAGCCCGACGTAACCAGTGAAGGCGCACTCACATGGTTGCCTGTATGCGTGCCTAGCTATTGAATACAGGCTATGCAATGATACAAAGCTGCGGCATTAAAACAAGTCTGCTGTGACATCGAGTGGTACGTGCTTAAACATTCTTCTGTTGAAGTTATTTACTCGCCGTCGGGGACCGGACGCGAACCGCTGTATCCAGCATGGTATGGCCTTGGTTTCAAAGTGATGTTTTTAGGTAAAGGTTTTATTTCGGACCCGTGGAAAAGGTAACTCCTTTTTTACTGGTAAAAAAAATGGGAAGCCACTGTAATTTACGTTGAAAAAATGTGCGCACGTTTTGACAAGTTCTGGGTATCAGCCAAGTTAAACATGAAAAAAATTCTTAAGGTACGTTTGTCCAGCTAATGACTCAGGATTGCTACTTATTTCTTGTTAAAGGACCCAGTCATCAACATATAACCGGAATTTTAAAGTTTTCTAGCACCGATGGTAATAATAACCAAACAGTTCAAAACATGAAATTCGAAAGTGGAATGAGTAAAGTGGCGCACAAAATAACTGATGCAAATTTAGATACCCTCATATTCCCCATGCATCAAAATTGAGAAGAGACCAAAGAAAAAGCACTTGTAAGAACAAAAAAAGGAATGTCTTGATATGCAAGAGTTCGGTTCAAATAGACGTGAAACTAATATTTTATAAGGCACTTACGGCATAATAACTCCACCGCAGAGACAATGTGCCAGGGTAACGTTGGCAGTGCCGAGGCTTCGAACAATTCTCCTATCCCTCGTAAGGAAGACGAATAACGGGCTAGAGGTCCACTGCTTCGCCTCTTTGTGAGTTTTCCTTTGTTTGTGCCATTCCAAAGCTTCCCGCGCCTCATGTTGTGAAGTACGGTGCTATAAACGTCCAAATATGACGGCGACCCAAAATAACTTCTCAGGAAAACCATTCACGGTCCCAATAAGTGGTCCTTGCTGCGAAGTCGACTTGCCACGATCACTGCTGCTTCATGACTCCATGATGAAACTTTCTACCATGTCTACAACGCAAGGAAAGAATCGTTCATCGACCATGCCGCCAGAGGACAATGTGTCACTCGATGAACATGAACCACCAGCCGTAAAAACATGCACCATCAATGAACCGAAAAATCACACCTCGGGATATTTAAATGCCGCTGAAGGGGGAATCAGGGTGCATTTATTATAGTCAGACATAAGAAGTCTAGGCCCGCTGGCATCCCAGTTGTGATTCAACCAACGGAACAAGTTTGTTCCCTCTGGAGGCCCAATCTTATCTTAGTTGCATCGGCAGTCGTCTCGACCGCCCAGGAAAAACTTCTTACGCATCGCTTCAACAAGGATGGTGGTCTCATTGTCACCGTGTCGTCACTCAACGCTGCCAACCGTCTTCATGCCGAGACGGAGCTTCTTGGCATGGCGGTTCAAGCTCGTCTGCCACGTTCCTATTAAGCGACGTCTGGACAAAAACAAGTACCTTTTGAGTACATAGACGAAGAACTCCTTTCCTACATACGAGATCAAGGTGTCACATCTGTCAAAACGCAAGTCTCGCATGATCCGGACTAAAATGGTCTAGTGAAGTAGCGTTGCCGAAAAAGGCTTTTGGAGTTCATCTGCGGCTTTGCACTAAAAAAGTGCATTTTCCTTGGTTTGTGTACTTTTCCACTTGAGAAGTACTTGGGAATAGGAACCCAGTTCTTCAAATGTAGAAGGCACGGTCATGGTGCCCAAGAGTGCAATGGACCAGTGAGATGCAAAATACGCGCAGGCATACAGTCCTACAAAGACTGTAAATCGCGCGCACACCCTTGATGAGCCAACTGCAATGGACGACTTACTGAAACTTTCTGTGCCTGCCGGAAGAAGAAGCCGCAACCCTTGCCCGCGCAGTTGGGGAACTTCAACGAAATGCTCCCAAACAACGCGGGTCGCCCCCTGAATCCAGAAGTAGTTTGTACAACACCTAGCTTTCCTAATGTTTCACTTTCATCGCACGCCAACGCTTCGAAGAAAACGTCGTGTGCAATTACGATTCGAGAATGCCCGAAAACGCCTCAGCCTAAAGAGCACCAACCAACGACAGAAGCTTTACTTAACACTGTGCTACCAAGTGCGACTCAGCGTACAACCTAACCGCAAGGGGGCACCCGCGCTCCTACAAAAAAAAATAAACTTCTGCAAAGTGATAATTTTTGTGTTATTTGAAACACTCAGGTCCCTTATCTCCGCCCTATCTTCCTCAAGTAGCTTGCCTGAAGTTGCTGCTATCATGACTCTGGAAACTCTGTTAATAACATCTTGCTCGCTACTTAATGCGCCATTCGTGATTAAGCCACAATGACGGCAGCACCATCCCCAACAGTATCCTTGAACAGTCACCTAAAAAGATGCCCCATTTTTCAGTGGAACGCTCGTGGTCTGCGATCTAAGCTGGTTGATCTACGTCACCGTCTTCAAACTATTGATTCCCATTTATTGTTATTTCCGATTCTGTAGTGGATAAAAATGTCTGCTTGAGTGGTTACTATTTCGTCCGCTCCCAAAGCCTATCGGGTTCCACGGTGACGTAATGGTAGCTGAGAGAGAGAAATTTTTTAATCATAGCTCAAGATGTCAGCCCCACTAATGGTAGGGCTTGCTACTCCATATTGTGGTGAACAGAGTGAGAAGACAGGGGAAAATAGAGAGAGAGAAAAAGAAAAGAAAAAATAAATAAAAGGGGGGAGGGAGGACGTACACATGTATAAAATGTATATATTTAGAGGATTAACATGACCTCTTCTAGCCGTGTTTCCGAAAGAAAAGAAAGGTGGTTACAATTCTTGTCGCGCCCCACGATACAAACGAGTACGCTTGCGGAACTACAATTATTGATTTTCAGACTTTCACACTAATCTCAGCTTACTTTTCAACCTGCCGCCACGCTCGAGTAGTCTAGGCTGGAAAACTTCATTACTGCGACCGCTAAAGTGCACGTAATCTGTGGGGACTTTTTCTCACAATGAAATTGGGCGATTCCTAAACAAGCGCACGTGGGGTAAAATTAGACATGTCATTAAGCCCCCAAATGATGGCAGCATTACCCTACTCACATCAATCAACACAGCTAGCTGCATTGGTCTATCATTCGCCACAGCCGGTTTTTCTTGAAAATTCAACTGATGCACTGATTTAGAGACAAACGGAAGAGACCACCACCCAGTTTTTATCTCAGATCATGTCCATTCCTCACATAAATACAAATGAAATGACGCGTGCACAGATTGGAGTGCCTCCAAAGAAGCTACGCACACGTGCATTACGGCTGCGACTCGACATGATGAAATCATCCCAACGATACTCCAGTGTTTTCAACAATCCACAAGGTTGAGGACAAAGTGCTGAAATCAACCCAATAATGACGCTGAGTACAAAGATTGTATGCTATTCGTCGGAGTGTGAAGCGTATAGCCATCCGCACAAAATCTTAGACGATTTACGAGCTTCATGAAGAGCTCAGCCGCGCGCAATTCGTCACCTGTACAAGCTCCAGCGACAACGGTGGAGGAATTTTTCCTCCACGGTAATTAATAACACACCGTTGACGCGCCTCTCGCGTGTTGTAAATGGGTTACGCATGCTGCCTAAGCAGATGGATAGTTTTATTGCCCTCTGACTGAAAGGAGCTTCCCTTTCGAAAGTGGTTGCAGAAGCATATTGCAAGTCATTCTCCTCATCGACGCCCAGTACACCTCTATCTCTTATGCTTCCGTAATAAGCTTTTCCTGCACTTGACCACCCTTTTACAATGCAACAACTGACAGAAGCAATCTCCGACTGGAATACGAAGTTGTGTCCAGGTCCGGTTGACGTTAGTAGACGCAACTTTCACGTACCTATAATTCTCTGCTCCGCCCCTAGAATTCCACAATTACTCCTGGGTGACCGTTTGGCTGCCGTGTAACTGGAAACTTGTGAAAATTATAACTATTCTAAAGCCAGCTGGTCGACCACGTGATATTACACTTCCAGACGAATAGTTTTGTTGAACTGTATTGAAAAACTGTTGGAGACGACGATACAAAAGGAATGTCCTGGTTTTGGGAAGGCAGAGGCATTTACCTGCAAAAATTAATGGTTTCCGTAGGGACAGATCGTTATTGAAAACCTAATTTAACCTTGCGTCGTCAGGTGAGAAGGAATTAGATTCTGGCCACATTCCAATCGCAATTTTCTAGACCTAAGAGCTGCCTACGACTCTGTTACACAAACAGCCATTCTTACTCTTTTTGCATTACATGGCTTCGAAGGAAGGTTCTATGCATGGATGAAGCATTACCTTGCTGGACGTCAGCTCGTCATCCGCACTTCGGACGGTGACACATCATGTTGCCCCGTAGAAAACGGCGTTCTACAAGCAGCCGTCTTAAGTCAATTGCTGTTCAATTTCACTCTTGTACAATTGAAACGGTGCCTACAGCGAGCAGTCAGCACCCCGATTTACGCAGATGACATTTGCAGCTAGTGCGTATTACGTTTTCGACGCACCCTTCACCAACAACTCCAGAATGCCATTTTCTCTATTTTAACCTACCTTGCTGATTGTGAACTTCACTTACCGCACGAGAAAGGCATAGTAATGGCGGTTACATAGAGCAGCATGGATCGGTTTTCAATTCTGCGGAGTGGTCGTGCCCCCCAATACGGCAGAACTCACTGCAATCTTGGCGTGGTCATCGAACGAAAACTCCCTGGTCACCATAGATAAAATGACTATGTGCCCTCAACAATGTGACGTCTCACGTTCCCGGATACCCTTTCTAGTTCCCGATGGGGCAGTAATTGCGGCTTGATGCTTGAGCTTCCCAAACCTTACGTCGACGGCTTCGTACGCTATAGCCTTCCCCTACTGCATCATGCATCGTGTACTAACAAAATGAAGCTAGAAGCGGCACGCCAGAAACGCATGCGCATTTGTCTTTGTCTTCCCAGAGGTTCTTCAGGTAGCGGGACCATCGCTGAAGCTCCATCCTTGCCTCTGGAGGTACTCATGTTACACGAGTCACTTCGTGTCTCTTCTAGATATATGCTTCAACGTACACCCCATTGTCTGGGCAGGATCTCTGCGGTACCTAATTCTGGGTTTGGAGATGCTATCAGCACTATGTATCTTCAATTGCCATCTCAATGTCTTAAACATTTTTGCCTCCTCATATAGGTTTGCGCATCCCGGACATGACAACTAAAATGATAACACACCACTCTGAGCTCCTCCAAGTGCAAGTTGGACTTCTGCACAGGGTGCATTCTACCAGGGCACATAATTTCACCCATGGATCTTCGTTGGCTAAAAAACTCCCCTTCGGGTTGTATCTCTCATTTACCGTTAAACTCTACTCCTATCGTTCACGAACACCCACTTCATCGACATCAGCTGACTAAAAGCACTCAAAAAGGCAATCCGCTACATTATCCTTCAAGAACCCAATAAATGGATCATATTCACCGACTCAAATCCTCCCTTCAGTGCCTGCTTAACAGCCGCAAGCTCCATACATCTGAACGTGCCGCACAAGATGTTCTCTCTCTTCCCCACCTCGGAGTAGCCGCTCAGGAGAATATTGTGTTTGAGTGGGGGACTGGTGACTGTGAGATACTGCGAAACAAGCAAGCTGATGAGGCTGCCTCTGCGGGCCACACCTGCCGAAATATACGACGGATATTTTTTACCAAACCCGACGCTTCCGCCTTCGCCAAACGCTAAGCTCATACAGAGAGAACCAGAATCTGGTCACACCGTACTCACCACCATACGATGTGACCAGATTCGGGTCATTTTTGAAGCGTGTACCTTTGACTTCCCTGCACATTTGGCGCCTTATCATGCGTAGTAGGGGATGTTGAATGAAATCCCGGTTCTATGAATAAGGCGCAAAAAGAGAAGTTGGAGATGGTGCATGGAGCCGTTTTACGGCTTGAGGCCAATAATGCAAGCGTGCTTGAATCGGTGAATAAGATCTTGCAAATCCACTTAGATTTAAAGACCGATTTGGACTCATTGACGAAACCCGTTCATGTAGTTGAATGTAAAAAGGAGTCGGTTACGCCAACGGGAGTCTCCGGAAATAACTAGGGCATCTCGAACGTTCAAGCCGAAATTGATGACCTGGAAAATTGTTCCCGGAAGTCAAACATATTATTCTATAGAATTGATGACCGGGAAAATTTTGAAACGTGGGAAAGGTCTGAGCGCCTTGTGCGTGATTTTTGCATGAACCAACTTGACTTTTCGATCTCGTAAATAGCTAGAGCTCACCAAATAGGTCTCTCTCCCTAGAGAAAAAGCACCCGATTATTGCTAAACAGTTCAATAAAAAGAAGTGGAACAATCCTCAGAAAAGGCTTCAAACACAAAAATACGCCCCTCAGGGTGGCACGTGACTACTCTGAGGCAGTGCGGGACAAGAGAAGAAAGTTACTGCAATTTGCAAAAAACAGTGAAGAAAGAAGGAAATCATGTGTGTCTTGTTTTTGACAAACTGTGCCCAAACAAAGATACTTACATTTGGGACACAAATGCTAATTGGGCAGTGCCTCCTCGTAGTCTTTCCGTTCCATTCTAACAATAAATTCATTCATTCATTTCTTCATTCAATAATTCATTCGTTCGTTCATTCATTCATTCATTGGAACTGCACCCACTGGTAGAGAAACCTGCCTCTCCTTATGTTTTGTGAAACAGTGCTCTATACAAAGTTTCGCAGTCTGCCCTAAGCCAACAAAATCAAGGTGCCAAAGACTGAGGCGACAATACAACTTTAGGTTTGTTACTTTTTTTGTTGGGCAAACATCGTGGTGAGTATAGCTGGTGGTCCCAGGTCGCCCACACCAACACGTACGGCAAAGCGCAAAAGGGCTGTACGGTTGTTTGAATGCGCCAACATCCACCTAAAGAGTAATTCGTAATATGATTACAGCATATGAGTTGGGATGAAACGTAGCCAAGCGGAAACGAGAAAATGCGCACGTGTGTACGTTCCGTATCGATAAACAGGGGAGACCGACCACCACAGACCTGTATCACGAGGGAATAAAAAATATACAGACCATACCACAAAGCAAGTACACGTCTAGGAAATAACATATCGGTGCGATTTTGGGTTAAGTTGAAAACGGGCTTGGCGGTGTATCAAATATACGGTCTTTCTGAGGTAACAGCATGGTGATTTTGTGGCGGAGTATATGTTAACATAATGACCCTGACTGTGGAGCCAAGCGTGCAAGCCGCCAGCCTGGTTTATTTGGTGGCCTGTTATATCAGCGTAGTCCGTGACGAGCTGACGCCCGGGCGTACTTAAAAAATGCTTTAGTTTGGCAAACAAAACAAGAGCGCTCCTTTTCCGGTACTCTAAACAAACACTAATTGGCGCAAGCGCCCGGAACCTTCCTTTGAATTCCCGTTCCCTTGCAACAAAGACACAAAAATTTTTTCCCCTGAACGAGTGCCTGGTAGCGGTAAGGGGGCCGTCATTGCCGCGTGAAACTCTGTTGTTTGGGTGCCTCCGGGACCAAAGCCGATGGGAGATGCCAGTTTACAAGTGAAGCTGGAGGCGTCGCTTTTTTCGTCTGTTCTGGATGGGTGCTTTCTAATGTGAGATGCCAGGTTTTATTGAAGGGTGTTCATACACTGCTTTCTTCGGAATGCCCAAGTTTCTCCAAGACGGCTTCATCTGGTGCGGCTGGTTTAGTTGTCGGCGAGCCACCACTGTCCATTCTGTTTTATTTTCCGCGGTCGCTTAGGCACATTCTGGATTTGGTTAAAACAGGCGGGAGAGAATTCCTTCTCTCTCATGTGTCCACTGACTAGATTCTGTGCCGCCCTTGAAGTTTGCCTTCGAAGAACAGTCGTTAGGTGTGTTTTATAGTTGACCCAGCAACATTACCTTCACCCGTTTGTAAATTGCGCTGTTTTCACTCTTGCACTCTGCTTGAAAAAAAATGCGTTGAGTGAGGGCATGGCTTCCCGCAGGAAACACCGATTGCACGTGGTCTCGAAGGCGCCCTCGGAAGTCGCCGCCCCCAGACATTCCAAATAAACCATTTATCTGCCGCGCACACTTCCAGCGAGCGGCTAAGCAAAGAGTGCGTTCCAGAATACCAATACTCCTATTCGTCTTCAGGGCGAGTGGACCCAGGCGTAGAGCCATAACATCAAACCACCACGCCGGAACGCACGCCGATCAACGAACGCCCGCGCAGCTCCCCTGCCGTGGTTTGAACCGTGGCGACACCGACCGGAGCGGGCGGAAACTATAATGGCAAACTGTTCGCATGGCGACGCAGTGAAACATCCCCCTCGCGAGGGGCACGATCAAATGCAGAGCATTTCCGGGGGCGCACGACGTTAAGTAGTTTGCGTTACGTTAATGTTGTTGCACTTGTGGCAACTGCCGACGAGAGAGCGCTCGTCAGCAGTAAAGTCTAGGATATAAGGCGCGTTCGTAGTCTCCCATTCTGTGTCGGCTTTGTGGCGCAGTGGGTAGAGCACCACGTACATCGCGTTCCGCCCGCAGGGTCGAGGGATCGAAACCAGGCGCCGGATAGTATTTTTTTATATAGTGTAGGGGGAGGGGTGCGGACTACGACTACGGACGCCTACGGACGTCAACGCGGGTGACATCGTGAGTTACTGAAACGCTCTGCATTTAAAAGCCAGTTCTTTTTTCGCACGTCAGCCCCACGTAGCAGCCACAGCGATCTTCCTGTTAGCTCGTCTGCCGAGAGCAAATTTTCACTCTGAGCTTCGCCATCGACATTTTCAAACTGAATGCTTGACGGCAGCATTGGACACGACCAACTCTGAAGTGTGGCTGGCGGGTATCTCAACAGGCCGCTACAATAAAATAAAGAAAGTCGACGGAAAAAGTGCACGGTTGGACAAGCATGCTGTTGTAGTGCAAAGTGCAGCTTTGAAACCTATATGACATGCTGCATTGCATGCCGTGCAAGTCAATCTCACGTACAGTTCTCCAAAGACCAGCTCATTACACCTCCAGAGACATCTATGCCAGCGTAATTCTGAAAACGCACGCATAACGTGTTTGTCGAAGCCGACAACAGTCGACGGTCCTGCAGCTGTGAAAGATTGTATGGTGCATTTTGTGCTAAGATAATGTGACTTGACGACATTGTTACTGACACTGCGTTTCCAAAAGTAGCTGAGTGGCTAATTAGTATCGGTGCGCTCTATCGCAACCTCAAAGCAGTAGATATGTTACCTCATTTTACCACGGTCGCCAGGCAGGCTAGCGGAGATGGCATCATAGATTAGGGGCAGCTTTACGCCCGATATAGCGAAAGCTATCAATTAAAGCCGCTGGCTGTACAAAGAGACATGTGGACCATGACTTTCGGAAAATCGCTTACACAATGGTTACTGCACAAGATAGTGATGACGAATGGCCACTACAATCCCACACGGGGGACAACGGGCTAGATCATCCGAAAGAGCTACAGCTTCGTTTTCGAAACTCGTAGTTGGCACTAACTCTTTGCTCAAAGCAACTGTGATGACCGAGTAGGGCGAAATTAATATTTTGAGCCTTATAACAGGCTCGCCTGCAGTGCACATCTTTTGAACACAGTTTTGGGAACGCTTTGGGACGAGGCCCCGTGAATTTGTGAGAAGTTGCAGGGTGCAAAGTCGCTAGTAAGATTCTTAAAAAAATGGGCTAGCTAGCCAGCTCAGCCGAAGCCTTTGACAGGAGGTCGCCACAAGATGGAATTTTAGGCTCGCAATTCTAAAATCCCTACTGAGACCAACTTGAAGCCATTGAGTAACTATTTCATTCCAGAAACATGGCAATCTTGAGAACACCGATAAGAATCTACTTGATGCCCTGGTTGCTTCTTTGGTACCTTTCGAGGAAGCTACATCGGCTTTCGATGTGCGAGAAAGACCAACGCTGCCGATGCGTTCATTGATGTTGCGAAGTTTGCAAAGCATCTTCAGGGACCGATTCGAGCTCCATCTCAGAAACGCGGTATAAATTCAAAAAATATGCACTGCACTTTTTGAAGACGACGATGACAGTTTCTCCTGAAGGTCACGTAACGACATTTCTTTGCCCGCAATTTCCACAGCTACGAATGCTGGCACTCGAAGAGCACAAGAAAACATACCTCTACGCAAATCATTATCGTTTGAGGAGTGGACGATTCGTCTGGTCGATCTGGACCTTGGACATCAGCAAGAAGTGGTAAAGAGGGTCTGGGTGGAAGTCGCAGCCTGGGTCTCCCGCAATAATGGTGCCCTACACCGGGCTACTCCTCTGCCATCAGCACTTACGCTCAAAAAATGTTTATTCTCTCTCTCGTCCTGTCACTCCTACCGGATGGGCCAGTGAAACCTGTGATTATTCGGGTCGTGTTGCTTGTTTAGGGCTTGTTTTGCACGTAATTATTTCAGTAGCGCTGTTTTTATTGGTTTAGGTGTAGTTTGTGGTGCGAAACGTGATCCAATCTAGCACGGACACCTACGTAATTGAGTTGTAAACACGCATTCGGGGTGGGCCGGGCCAGGCCGGGCCATAGGGTCAAAGTCTTTGGACACCTTTGATCCCCATCGGGCCGGGACGAGCCTACTGCAAAAAGCACCAGCCTGAGCAGGGCTCGGATTGAACTTTCTTGCCCGTGCAAAGCTGTAACGCCTACTATATTCGGGAGGTGCTTGCCACGACCTGTGTTACATGATCGACTGCAGATGACAGAACCAAGAAGGTAGGAAACATGAAGGGAATCATGGACGTGCTTGAACTTTCTCGTGTACAAAAATGCACCACCATAGACTCTATTATTCAAGAATAAAAAGTGCTTATGCGTCACGTCAGCAAGGCTTATGGTACTTAAATGCCGTTCCTTCGGCTTGCTGCACGGCTGGCATCTATTCTTGAGAGGCGTTGTGTAGCTGCGCTTAAGGACGTGGGTTCTGATGTCGGGCTGCGGCGGGCGCTTTTCTGGTGGAAGGGAAAAGCGAGAATGCCTGTGTATAAGAAATTTAGATGCACGATAAAGATCCCCAGGTGGTTAAAAGTAATCTGGAACTTTCCACTACGACGCGCCTCATCACCTGGGAACCGTCGGCGCGTTGAACCTCATAATCAATAAATTTTTATGAGGTTACCACGTCGTTGGCATACTCTACTTTCTCATTCAACGAACCAGCAAAATTACTCCACCGGGCTTGTAATTAGCACCAGCTGCTATGGCAGACCTGGCTCGGTTGTATTATGTTTTTATGGTCCCTTTGATGTTCCATGCTCCGCGTGTGACGAGACGCAACTTGGGATTGGTGCCCACTTCAAAATGCAGTGCCTTGGTTAACGCCTGCCCTTTCCGGCATGCAAGAAAGTATGCTATCTGCATACATATCTGATAGTAATCTACGAAAAAAACGTGCAATATTCTGGGAATTGTCACTACTCCTGTAAACATTCTTTCCTTGCTGCTGTGGTGTGCAACCAACTTCTTTAACTTCAGCTTCCCGGCTACGCGGAAGTGCTTTCCTGGGAAAGCATTGATGGAACAAATCTAGGACGCCCTATATCGAAATATGAGAATCCCGTGTGCCCTTATGTATCAATGAGTTAAAAATGCCACAAGTAGGGACCTTGAGGCCATTTGTTTTTCTTTGTTCCATATAGCCACCTTGCGGCCGTTTGTTTTGCGCAGCCATATATTTTGGTAAACACGCTGATACAAAAGATGCCCCTTCCGTGCCATTAAGGCACAAGGTTTGAAACCTTAAGTTTCCTTTCGAGAGATCTGTGAAGCCGACCTCCCCTACCAGCGAGTATCACTCTCGGTAACCTCCGAATGTTGGACCTACCTGCCCCGTCGAGCCCTTCTAAAGTGACAAGCGCATTCATCATCAAGTACCTATCTCTCCTGAAACTAGGCGAACTTCACCATTCCTCCCATTTCCCGGAATATGCACGCGTCCATCGCGAGGGCTTACGGGGAGCTCGGGTGGAACGTCCATTCGACAAATACTGTGATCGCCCTCTCATCACATAAACAGAGGCTGTAGCTTGGCCGCATCAGGAACTGTTCTCAGCATTTGCGCTCACGGCCCTAAAACACGTGATAATGTCATCGTACGACCTGGCTTCACTTCAGTGGCCGGAAAAGTGGCTGTTGCCCTCGCGATAACGCTTCCCGCACTGCGACCATCCACACAGATAGCCAAAAGTCCTGCAAAAACTGCGTTCAAAGACGTCATCACCGTACGGCATATTAGGTCGTTCATGCATTTCCTGTTACGAGGTTCACCAAGCAAATGTGGGCACCAGCCTATTAACAGCAACAAGAGTGTCAGTTTCTCGTCCCGGGCGTATGTAAGCGAGCACCACGGACTAAGGATGAGCTCTAGCACCCCTCGTCGCAATTCCTTTATCGCAAATCCCTTCTTACCATCGCCCGAATGAACAAACCCGCGCTTTACATCACACGAAAAACCTGTTCCTCTCCTCGGGCGAGGTACAGGCGTTTTAAATCCTTGTGCTAACAGCTTCACTAATCCATCCCGTATCTCCACAATATTTAAGCCTTTAACAAATGGGCTGCCGCCACTGCGGAGTGACGGGCACACCTATAAATGGTGGGTGGGTGTCTCCAATCAAGTCTTTTCCCTCCTTACTCATATCACATTTGGGGGGGCCCACGCGAGCCCCACTTGCCGCACACTCCCTCCGGCCCGACTAGCTGTACCTGGTTAATATAGCGGTCGCAACAGCGAGATGCAATGAAGCCCTGGAAAAAGGACACCCTCTCCCACCCCCCCCCCCCCCAAAAAAAACACCTTGAATAAATAAAGGTTTATTCCCCATGTCCTAAAGGTTCTAACTTTGAGCTTGTTTAAAATTACGATACCAGACCACAAAACTGCGCATTCATTCTTTGTTCTAATGGTCAATAATGTGAAATCCTTGTATTTTCGCAGCGACCCCAATCCGTTGAAGGGCGATGTCGCATTTTCAGTCACCTCCATGCCGCGGAGATTTGTTATATTTTATTTCCGTAGACTTGCCCTTTTTTCGCGACTAGCCGCTACAAATGTTTCAACATTGGTGTACACCCTTTGCTCACAATGTGACCATTACTAGGGCATTGATACTACTTTGATTGCGCTAAAGTGGAAAGTTGCGGGAGTGGCTGCAAAGCTCATGACATGGGAAAGTGGGAGGCCTCAAGTGGCACTCACCAGGATTATCAAGAACAAATTGCCAAACAGTTCTCTTGTAAATCGGTAAACATTATTTCTTTTGTCGGTTGAGGGGTGCATTGACTTCCAATTCAGTTCGCGCAAAAAATCTGCGACACTGTCGGTTTTCGATTCTGGATCGGTTCCGGTTTCACACCCTGCCTATATATTTAAATAACACTATAGACAGACGGCTACACGCAACGAAGAAAATTGGTGTTATAATTTTGCAGGAAAATGCACCACCGGATGAAACCGAATAATACTCAGCCTAACCTATTCATCAATCATTTGAACACGCAATTTGTTTTAAATAGTGTCTTCAGGCCCGCCTAACTACGCCTTCCCAGCCCTTCAAGATGTGAAAGTGAGCAAACCTATTCCACATTTCATTTACTTAAGCGCATTGCTCCCCGCCAACAGCTCCCAATCAAAATACAGCTAATGCCCTTTCGACAAACCGAATTATATTTTTAGTTGCAGGGTTGTCCATTTTGAACCAAGGAGTTCATCTGCTAATTTTAAAAGCTTCGCTGTAACTAAAAATAGGAACCGCAAACCCCACTTTCTACTTACCGTCTTCGGAATAAAGGATTATTAACTGAGAAAAATCGTCCTAAAATTGTAACTTACCACAAAAAAGCCAAGATAATGCCAGAACGAAAAGTGCAAACTTGAAGTTCATATCTGCCTTCTGCAACACAAAAGTACGAATAAATCTGCGTATACCATATCAAGCGATTTTTAATGAATGTCTCATGACACAGAAGTCTTGTTACGTGCCTTGAAGGTGAAACCGACACCTTTGGAACGGGTATCTTCTATACACTTCCATCCGTGTACAGAGCAGCCACACTATTTCACTGTCACCATGCTTAATCCTTTTTATTTCACGCTAAACCAGCACTGTAACCTTAATCAAGCCCAATCAAGCCTAATCTTTCTAATCCAACTTTCTACTTTAATACACATGGAACTAGTCTATATCAATTTATTCCCACTTTAGTAGTTCCAGTATGTACTAACCCACTATACTTCATCATATGTTTCCTATCCTAGCCTCATCTACCTAAAATTTCTTACTCCAACCGACTTTTTATGGTATTTTGCCATATCGAACCTAAATCTAACTTTATTTATGGTATTCCAAGGAAGTCCATTCTAATCCAAGAAGACCCGCCTTACTAATCATTACTGTCACTCCGTAATCAAGCATAATTACATCTTCATTCTTCTTAAAATTCTCTCACCTCACTAAAAACTTACTACCCATGCCTAAAGAATATATCACTTTTATAACTTTTGATCCCGTGTTACCATTTTGCAATAATTGTGTTCCAGCACACAAAATCACTTGGCATGTACCGGGACAACTCTTCTTCTCCTTATAACAACAATCAAAGTTGACACAGTGCTGCTGCCATCGGCACCTTCTCTGGAGCCATGGGTTCACATCCCAAAGCAAAGCAAAAGCGTTTTTTTTACTTGCCTCTCTATAGTGAGGGGATTTATAGTAAACCGTACCCAGTGTAACTGAGCCACACGACCTGATAACGTTTAGAATATCATCGTGAGGCTCATGCCACGTGTCTAGCAGGGACACCACATCGTCTGAATGACATTTGCAATAGCGCAGTTGCACTGCGTTATAAGCACTGAATGGCAGTTTTCAGATTCCGGTTCAAGGCACTCATATCTGTCTTTGGCTTAGATTCTACGATTTGGCCATTTGTCTGTAGAATAACAGCGGCTGCACTTCCTCAGTGACCAACAGCCTGGCTGAGTTCTTTACTCAAGACCAAATGAGAGAATCCAGGAAAATATCAACTTATTTATCATTTTATCTGCTCCCGCCTATACGTAACAGAGCCCCGCTGACTGCGTCGTGAAAGGTCACGCGTCATAGAAAGTTGTATTAGTGAACAGCGCTGCCAAGATTTTTTATTGAAATGATTTGCTAAAACTGGCTTGCGGTTTACCTTACCTCATCGATTAGCTTCTTGTGAGCGTCTGCTAAGTCGACGGGCTTTTACCCGAAAGTCGTGAAAGTTTTTGTACATGTTCAAACTAAAGTGGGACGCATGTAAAATAAAAAGTGTCCATTGACAATTTTTATTTTCGACCTTTGACCTATAAGCATTTGCTAATTACCCCCCTTCCCCAGACGACAAAAGCGATTTTAATACTCAATACTGTATAGTTTAGGTTTGGTGGCCAATTTCTAAACGTTGACAAAAGTGTTTATGAACCTCGGCATCAAGATTAAACGTTTGAAGCCTGCTCTTAAGAGATAATTTAGTAAGTCTTGAACATACGACATCTTTGGAAACAGGAATAAATCACACTTCGTATTTCTCGAACAATAGCGCTATTTATTAGTAGATTACAAATGTGACAGATTGCTGAATTGAGAGCACTAATTCTGTAACTTCATTGAAAGTCTTCAGATATTGCGTAGTAAAAAAAGGCATCTTCATCAGTGCAATTTCTTGATACCTTTATTATTTTACAGTGGCTTCGCAATTTGAATTAGTTGCTCAGTTTCTGAGTACATTGTTTGCCTTCCATCGTGGGAAAACTTTTCTTATGAAAAATGGTACTGCTGATCCAATAACTCTATAACAAACTTTTTGTAAACGGTCCACAACAAAACTGCGATGATCCGCGTGCGCTTTCTCTTTTCGTTCTTTTTTATGCATTAATAAGGAAATCAAGGCTCTTTAACTATGCTGTTACTAAGGTCGGTCCCACCGTGTATAGGAAAAAAACTCTGCATAATGTTAGCAGCAGACACAGATGGATCCTGTATATCTCAGCAAAAAACTGTACAAGTTCACTTGTACACGCTTCTCAGCCTGCCTGCCATCCTGCTCTTGTCCAAATCGAGGATCCACTGCTCACATCGGTTTTGAGCAGTCTCTTTTACCTGTGCCCTAGTTAAATATTTGACCTAATTAGGGTGGTGCCTTCACTCTAAAGACAAAAAAATGCTAGACACCACCAAAGGCGATGTGTTCTTCATGGTAACAATTATTTCCTTGTAATTCATCACAGGATTTTCTTCACGTTTTCAAGTAATTACTCTTGCAGCCTCTCACGTTTTCGCTATTTTAAATCAGCCGGTTTTAAATATTCAGTGGTATAACAGATCATAAACAGCCGTTCAAGCCGTGCCAGGGATGCATCTTCTTTAGCCCAGCAAAGAAACAGAAATTCTCAACTTACGGTTTATTTCAGTTGAGACGTGAAGGACTTAAAGGTGGGGGTAAGTTTTCAGTGCATCGTGGAACATCCTTTTATATCTGGGAAATGTATTGCAGCAGACGAAAAACCTAAAGAAAAAATGCTATCATGCAGCACACTTTCACAGCCTTCGGCGTTGCAAGCTTGATGTCGTAACAGGAAATCTTTCCGACATGTTAGCTTTCCCATGCCTCGCGAAGAACAGGAAATGATGGCACCTGGTTTGGGAAATTCAGTTTAAGCAAAAAGCAAACACACAGTGCTGACAACGAGGGATACTCATCCTCTTAAAATGAGTCGCTATGCTACCACTGAAGTCTGGAACGATTGCAGTGCAACGCAAGCACATGGTGCGCATCCTGTGCGGAGAGTTGAAAATGATATTCCCACATGTGCTGGTGAGTATGAGCGAGATTAGCTCATTCTCACGTTGTGAAAAAACATGGCATATAATCGTGACTCCCCACCGTTAGTGCTACATGCGGCAGAATGGTTTACACCATCTAGATTTTTTTCAAGAAGATAACGCCAGCAGTGAAGCGACGACGCAAAGAAATACAATAAATCGATTGATTTCTGGCTTTTATAAAACGATAAGTAAATAAAGATATGCAATAAGGTTTCGTAAAATAATTTTTCTTCACAAAATAATATTGTTGGCCGACCTTTTACAGCGTCTCTTGGCATTTTCGGAGCAGGGAGGTTAGTCGCGCTATCCTCATAACGTAATTTTTTTGGGTAAGCAATGTTCCTTTCGTAGAAATGCAGGGCAGAGCGATGACGTGATCAATTTCAATAAAGTGCAGTCGGTACGTGTTACCGAAGTATTGAGAATGAAAAGGCCTTATAGGTATGCCTGCTGTTCGAAACCAAGCATTGAAAATACAGACGACCTGAATTACGAAACAACTGCGAACGGCAAATGCAGCTTACCGCAGATCGATGGCTGAAGAAAGTAATCGGCGCTTATCGTCACAAGTAAAAACAAACAAAAAAATCATTGGCGCCGAGCGCACATTGTGGGCGTATGCCTAAATCCTCCCTGATCCCTGTTGTGAACGTGAAACGAAGTAAATCTCGCTGAAAATGCAGCGACGCACAATCGGTCGGGAGCACGCCCGACATTTAAAGCGGACGTGTTTTCTCACCTGGCACGTTTTTCATTCTGTTTATCTTTATCTAGATCACTGCATTTGGTAATTGAAGTTTATATAAAAAAGCTTTATCGGTTCTTGATTGATAGCGGTGTTCAACCAGCACAATCTAGACCTATGTTATTTGCGCGCCGTAGTGGACGGCGCCTGCGTAATTTGGACACCCTGTGGATCTTTAACGGATGTGGAAATCTCGACATCCGGGTCCTTTTGCTTTTGGCATCTATTACTAAACCAGCCACTGCGGCCGGCATCAAACCCGAGTACCTCAGCCACTGAGCCACCGCGGGGGGCTGGTATACTGCTCTTAATAAAAAAAAGTAAAATGCCCCGTACGTGAGCACTGAGAGCCTGCATGAAGCCGTGATTAATAAAGTGCCAAAATTCCACAATATGCGTAGGCTAGGTGCGTGCGTACCGATGTATGTCTCCGGAACCTTGCGCTGGCACGCTGAGGCGCATATATCAGAACTCTCACCGAATGCTATATTGTTAGTGTCACTGAAACCATGGTTTAGATTCCGAATTGGGATAGTGGCAGAAATTAAAACAATATTGCATGTGGTTTTTCCTTACGACATACAGTAGCATCGAAAAAAATCGCAGAGGACATTCCGTTGCTTTTTTATTGCTGCTGATTTGCTACTGTAACTATTAAGGTGAATGGTTTGTTCACGAGGTTTAGCGCCGGATAGCAGAAAACAAATATAAGAAGCACTGCGACTTGTTGGCAGGGAATACTACTCAGGACTTCATCACGAAAAACATTTTTACATGCACCATTCTTTGACATATTCGGGCATGTTTTTTAGTCGGTGAAAGGATGGGAGGGCCACGAAACCGAAAAAAAAATGGCTAATTCGCGACTAATTACGGTTACCTAAAGGAATAAGACCACAAAAAATTGCTCAAGTTGAAATTTGTTTAGTGTGAGCAAGGAATCCTAAACCTCTCGAGCAAACTCCACATTTTTGTTGTTTTATCTAACTGTTGAACGTCTATGTGAAATAACAAATGCGTCCACGTTACATGATTACATTCCACGTGAGCAAAAATGACGGTAAACGAAGCCGACCACATTTCGCACAACAGCAACAAACAGCAGGCAAGCAGAGTATTTGTTAATCTTAAACTCCGTTCATACGTCCGGTAGTTTGTAACAGCGCGACTATGAGGGATATTCGTTGCAAAGAAGAATAGGAATTCATGCTTATATGGTGGCTGTACTAAAGCCCGGATCCTGGCCCCAAAACAGAAAGAAAATTCCTTCTGCGTCTTTCTTTTTAAGTGCGTCTTAGACTCAGTGCCAACATCAGGTCCCCGTTGCTTAACAGTGTGGACTGCTGACTGCAACGCAGGTGGGTCACCAACTAGCAATCAGTACCCGCCGCGGTGGCTCAGTGGCTAAGGCGTTGCGCTGCTGAGCACGAGGTCGCGGGTTCGATTCCCGGCCGCGGCGGCCGCTTTTCTGATGGAGGCGAAAAGCAAAAACGCCCGTGTGTACGAGATTTCGGCGCATGTTAAAGATCCCCAGGTGGTCAAAATTAATCCGGAGCCCTCCACTACGGCGCGCCTCATCGCCTGCGTTGCGTTGGCGCGTTAAACCCTACAATCAATCAATCAATCAACTAGCAATCAGTGACTTACGAAATACCTGTTAAGCCTTACGCCAATAAACGACCGCCATCATCATTAAAGTAACTATTATTTCTCCAGTGGTCTGTTAGTGGCGTGCCGGTGATCATCCCTGTGTCAATATTGATCAGATGATCAATGGGCAGTTGACGTGACAAAGGAAGCTAAGAATGGGCACTCGAAAAGGAAGTCAGAGGCCGACTAAGGGAAGAGAATGTGAGATCCTGAAGGTGAAAACGTAAAGCGGGATAGGTGCAACGGAGCTGGACAAGGGTAAGTTGGTGAGGGGAGAAGAGAAAGCAGGGGAGTTTTGAGGAGGGGGAATAAAAACGTAGGCAGTAGACAACGTGGAAAAACCGGGTAATTACGTCTTGGGGAGCACTTTCGGTATTGCAGAAATACTATCTCTTTTGAGTGACAAGTGCAAGACACCAGCATGCACGTCTTGAATGTCTTAGTTACTGCTTGGCACTTAGTGCATCGCCTTTCTTATCTCCTAATCAAGAATGGCAAACGCACAGAGCAGAAACAAGTATCAACATAAACACTGTAACTTGAAATAAAAGACTGAGACCGAGTGCGTATATGTGATTCTGTAGGTCGCCCACGCGCCCGAATGATTTCCGAGTTTAAATTATCGCCCCGGAAACCGCATTAAATAAACTATGATTTTAATTGAGAAAAAAAAGCACTAGCACAAGTCCGCACGTTCAGCGAGCAACCCGCTCGAAAACATTAGTTCAAACGTTTGAAACCTGTACGCTCCAGCCTTCTTATTCATGGCCGAAACTCTTAGTTTAGCCTAATTGTTACTTCTTGGCGTTTGCTCAACGCAAGAAACTACAAACGCTGGAAAGTTGTGTTTTAAAACCAATTTTAGTGCCTAAGTATTTTTTTATGGTGGGTAAACAAAAGCCCGTAAGTTCTATTTTAGTGCTCGATGGCGAGTATATTTGCGGCAGCAGAAAAATGCTGTAATAACAAAGTGGCGTTATTCCTAGAAATACAGTCATTGGCTATCTTTCTAAAATTTTATTTTACAGACATTGGCTGTGAATTAAAATTCTCCGGGTGAAGTTTCAAGCCTGAACTTGTTAGCCTGAATTCACGCATCTTAACCTTTCACTATATGTTCGTTCTGCTAAGCGGTGCAAGAAAGGCCAAACAGATCATTGGCTGTCAACATGTGTAAGCGTGTTCTAGAACCCAGGTGCGGTACCCAAGAATAATATTGAGTAAATCGAAACCATATTTGACTACATTCCTATTACCCAATCGTCCTAGCCCAACCATACACTGCGTGAGCGGCCGGCAATTGGGCTTAGCCAGGCTCATGCAGCGCACCTCAATCTATAACGTTCCCTTCTTTACTACACTGGAACACAGTGGTGTAAGGCCCCTTCACGGTACGTGGTACTGGCAACCGCGTCTTGTTGTTCACCACACTGACAACTGAATGAGAAAACAAGAGAACAGAAACGAAATGACAGAGAAGGTTTAGGCTGCGAAAGAAAGAATTGAAGGAGGCGCGAAGTGGGACTGCTTCTAGAAAGTGATGGAAAAAAGAGCAGATACAAAAGCGTTTTGATGCAGCAAGGGAGCGGAGCGAGCCGGGGAACGGGAGCTTGCAATGCGGAACGAAGCGCGACAGGACCAAGCGCCTAATACCAACGCATAACCGAGGAGCAAAGAGATCGTTTTGGACCGCCGAACCCCGCGAACAATACTCAGGACACCATCAGCCACATTTCCGAATGTCATTTGGAAGAAAGAAGATCAGTGGATATGACTACCAAGTCCAGCCAACCAACTGACGAAGAACGACGAACGGAAATATAATTGCACCGTCCACAGCAAGGCCAATAACCCGTTCAGCGAAACTATGGTGAGAGCCGAAGCCACATGACATGTACGGGTACTAGGCCCACTCGTCACAAGTCCACTCGTCATAGGCCAACTCGTCACAGGTAAACTGGTCCGGAATGCCAAATCGTCACAGGGCATTTCGTACGAGGAATTCTCGTATCAACGGAATATTCGTCACACGGAAAACTCGCATTACGAGCTTGTTTTCTGAAGCGATGTTTCCGCCTGCTATATATACGTCGCCCATTTCAAAATGATGTAGGCGAGTGAGTGTTCTTTCAAAGTTTTTAACGCAGGAAGTTAGGTAAATATGCCGCCATACCGAGGTATATTAAAATGATAATAGCCTGCAAATTTGTATTACATGGCATGCAAAAAAAGTAAACAAATTGTTATAAATGGCGCAGTGAACACGTTGTACATGAAATAAAGAAGAAGTTTATTGCACTCTCTTTGTACTGTGGTACTATTTGTACTATTGCACTGTTGTCTCGTTGTGCAGGCGTCTTCAACGCGGGGTTGCGACGTTGTTCACTTCATCAGTACCGGAAGCGGATGTTGCGGGCAATATTCCGAAGCGTATTGACTGTGGCTCAGCCGTCGTGATCAGCCAGGATTCTTGCGATGCAATCGTTTGACATCTTGGTATTTGCGATGCGAGCCGTGGGGGGTTGCCGTCCGGCGATGATTACTACCACCACCGTGAAAAGCGACAACGGAACAGGTTAACAAAAGGCCCCCCAAAGATTTTTTTGGCTTGGGCTGGCCGGACTACGTTATGAAGTGCAGTGAAATAAAGAATATTATTATTTAAAAAACAATGCCCGCGCGGTGGCGCAGCTGGATATGACGCTGTGCTATTGAGCCCAAAGAAGCGCGTTCGGTTCCCGGTAGGCGGCGGACGCTTTCTGATGTAGGTGAAAAGCGGAAACGTCCGTGTGTTCTATATTTCTACACCCGCATATTAAACATCCCCAGGTGGTCAAAATGATTCGGAGCCCCTCAACTACGGCACGCCTCATCACTTGGTAGCGTCGGCGCGTTTAAACCCCATAATCAATCAAATCAACAAACTAACCAATTGAAAAACTAATGCAATGTCTGGTGGTGTGTCATTCAGTGTTTACATAGAAAGAAATCCTCCAGTTTAGCTATGTTCAAGCCTTGCGCGATGTTGGTTTGACAAGCTTCGCAAATTTTTATTTTTTTTTATTCGCAGACTGAAAGTGGGCGTGCGGGTTGTATGCAAGGGCAGGTTATACGCGCGAAAATACGGACGTACACCACCCCAACACCGCTGACGAGCAGCAATTGAAAGAAGTGCAAATCGCCCGCTGACCTCTCCCCCCCTCACCAGCAAAAAGAAAAAAAACCAGCTCTTTATTTAAGCACACCTGCGTTCACACAGACCTCCGCACGCCCTCCTAAACAGCCGTAACGAATTTACCATGTAGAAACCAGCCTCAGACCGGCTTTAAACGCCAATTTCCGGTCAGGGCTTCTAGGCTTTGTTCACGCGTCCTGCGGTTGTAACGGAAATTCATGTGACGAGAAGGCACCTCGCACGAGAGTACCTATCTCGAGATGGCACTGTACGAAAAGGCGGCTGTGTGACGAGTTGTCCCTACGACGAGTTTCCGGTGACGAGTGGGCTTGTGACGAGTGGGCTCGTTCCCGACATGTACACCCTTTGTAAAAATTTTGTGGGCCAATTCTAAGCCTTCTCGACCACAAAGAGTTCAAAGAATTGGCTTTGCTTTACATAAGAGAAAATATTCTGAGGCAGTAGAAACAATGGTGTTTTCTCTAGCTTTCCTGCGTAAAGAGTTTCAGCCTCGCTCCCGCGTAAGCTTGTACATTGAATTTTTTGCAGCCTGCGCATTTCCGGCTTGGCTCACAAAATTTTGACAAAGACTGCACATCGCAGATAATTGCCTAGAATAGGAATTTAAAACCGCCTGTTGTGCATGGAACAGGTTGCGGTTTCAGTGGGAAGTATAAAATCGGCAGTCGAACTTCTTCGCCACACTAGCTGAAGCCTTCGCCGACGAACGCGTCAAAAACGTTTTGCAGGGCTCCGTATGCAACGGCTCCATGAGCAATGGCCAAATTCCTTCCGTCTCTGCCGCCAACGAGTTCCGCAACATTACTCAGCCCCTCTGTGTCCCACCTTTGTACAAAATTAGGGAGCACAATAACGATCCTCAAGTACCATCCATGCCTATAAAGCGGTAAATTACGGACGGACACCTCGTGATAGCGAATTGAACATAGAACGGTCTAGTCTACACAAAGAAGATGGGAACTTTACTCTTGTGCAACGTGTCGAACACAAAAGACGTGCTCCAGATAATTCAGCTAACTGCTAAAAGTGTTCCTGTAGAATTTATGGTGCCAGCAGACAGGCCACATATTGCAGATCGCACATATCTGCCAAAATATACGAAAATGTATTTACCCACGCATTGTTCACGAAATTATTTCCCTGCTAGGAGCATCATTTTACTCGCGCGCATAGCAGTGTGTATTCTGTACATTCGAAATGAGGATACCTTTGAATACATTGATTTGTAAAAGAGGTTGGGTCCCCATCACAGATTTTCCTACCATCCACCCCACAACTTCACTACCTGCACGTTACTCGTTGACCTTTCTTATCGCTCCCCCTTGTTAGTGTCCGCCTTCTCCCCCTGGACATGTGACCCATCATCTTCATAAAACTTGTATTGCTAATACAAGGATTTGACTCTTGGTTCAACCCTCTTGTCGCTTTTGTATTATGGTGAAGATAGCTCTACTTCAACCCGCTTTGAAGAAGCAACAATTCAGTTGTGTGCCTGCTTCAGCCCTTTTTGTGGTGGTAGCGCACTATTGTATTATCAGTTGGGTAGAACAGAAGTGCGACCCATTTTAAAGATCTTACCCAATGTGGTGGCTCATTGGTAAGGCGTTGCTTTACTGAGCCCGAAGACGCGGGTTTGATTCCCGGCCGCAGCTGCCGCATTTGTGATGAAGGGGAAAAGCATCAAATTTGTGTGTTCCAGATTTTGCCCCTCGTTAATTATCCGCAGGTTGCCAAAATTAATCCGGAGCACTCCACAACGGCGTGCCTTATTGCGTGTGTAGCATCAGCGCGTAAACATCATAATCAATTACTTTGAAATATGTACAAAATCAAGGGGGAGGGGGCTACAACATATTCATGAACGCGCAGAAAACGCATTTACTAAAATTTTGTCACATCGTCGGAAAGCAACCGACCAGACGGCCATTTCGGGTTAACGCAACCTTGGTTTTCGGCTCCTCCTTTTCTCTCTGCAAACAATGAGCACGTGGACTGACGCCTCAGATGCGGACGGAATAATCGCTTGGCTTAAGAATAAAAAATCTAACGGGAAGCGCTTTACATAGGGGAATTTTTTTTTTGCTATGTCAGGCGGCCGTATATCCTAGCGTGATAGATAACATTTGTTTTCCGCTCCAGTAGAACGGAAAGTTGAGCTACTCGGATCTGACTCATATTTAAAGCGCCGACAGACGATAACTTCGTTATTTTTACCGTTTGGCAAGTTAGCCTAAAATGTTTGAAGTTATGTTTTAAATTTCTTTTGGAATGCTCAAAAATTTACAGTAAATTTATCCTGAATTTAAAAATGCCTTGTGTTTGCGTAATTCTGTTTTCTTCGATTGTATCCACGGCTGTCGCATGTGTACTGCAGGGGCGGAGGTCTCCTCAGGAGACGTACGAGTCTCCTATTGCCACTCCGTGTGGGTATAGCTGCGTGTATATATTTACTTCCGAAGTAAGTTGACATTAAAATAGAAAGTCCAACTATATTGAAAACGTAAATCTTAAGTCGGATATTAGGCGACTCGAAGTATTAACATATGCTGGCGGCACGTATTGTTACTGAAGCATTTTTCCACGTAGTGTTGTAACTTTAGCCCTCCTGTATTGGCAGCGGTAGGGAAACAGTCAGACTTGTCTCTTAAGGACGACTCTGCATTGTCCGGTGCAGTTTTCATTACTTTACCGTGGGGTTCACCGTCATCGAAGCCCACATTTCCTCTCTTGTGAAAGATATTTTGCATGCCGCCTACAAGAAATCGCATAGCCGCATACCGACATGTGGAGGAAGGTACAAGCTCTTCACTCGTGCGAACCACGACGGTAACCCCTTCTGAAGCTAGCGCCTCGTTCAGGGTGCTTTCACTGTTGCTGATGGAGCCGACATTCCGAACACTATAGGGTCTGAGTTTTGTTTTTGATGTGGCATTTCTAAAATCACGGACTTATCAGTTCTGTGCGAAAGATGCACAGTTCCCTGGCATACCTCAAGCGCTGTCTCATCCGAGTTGTAATTCATAGATGCGCTTGTCGTCGGGGCTGGTAATGTAGCAAAGCTTGAAGGTGTTGCGGGTTGACAGCAGACTATCGTTATTCTCATCAAGGTAATTGAAGTATGTATGGTTCTTTTGGATTCTGGTCTCCTCCCCGGGTCTATTTCTGTTCCTGGAAGGAGTAAGTTCATATTTTGGTTGGTGTTGCCTTCTTTATTCGCTTATGAGATGTGAATCTTTAGGGGTAAGTGCTTCTTGTCCGTAACGTCTTGGTTTGAGGCAGCGAATAATTCTGTACGCTTCTTTAACAGACTTTAAAGCATCGTTGTGTTCGCCGTCAATTGCGGTTCCGCAAGCAGGGGCATCCAGCTTCTCGCTGATAGCAGCAAGTCGGTCGGCACTGTGCTGGAGCACTCTAAGAAATGTGGGGAGTAGTTGAAGAATCAAACAGCGTTCCTATTCCTGCCAGGGTCGTTTGACACCGTCCGCACCACGCGTGGCGTTAGATGGCGGGTTCACTCTACTAGGAAACCAGAATAAAACTGCTGGCGAACTCTCCCCGCTCTTGATGGAGCTAAGCGGCGGTTGTACCCCTTTCGCGGGAGAGAATAGAACAGCGTACCGACTCTGTCTCGCATCGATGGAGTTCGTATATCCTCCGCGAGAGAGAATAGAACAGTATATCGACTCTATCAACTTCAGCTGCACGCTTTCAGGTGTGCAAAAAGGCAGACCCCTCTATGGCGGACGCGAACTCTTTGAAATCGTATGAAAAAGTAGTTACCTAAACAGCCACAGCAGGCCGGGCCATGAAACAAAGCGTACTTAAAATAAAGTGCAGCGTATTCAAAAGAGCGTGCGAGGTAGTGTTACACGTCCTCTAGGAATGGGTCATTTGTGTGTTCTAACGCAACGGTGTCCGTCGGACTACTTGAGCGTTGTACCTTTGCGCGGTCTTTTCATCGCGGCGGGGCTGGCGGACGGACGCGTCTCTCCGATGTCTCCGTCTCTTTTGTGGCATTGAAACCGCCGTAGTACTCCTGTACGTGTCTGTGAGGTGCGTTTTGGTGTCGGTGGCTGTGTTTGAAGTATACCTGACTGGTGGAATAACATCGTTTGGCTGCTGCGGCCCGCCGCTGAAAACGTAAGTCACCATTTCAGTTTTTCTTGCGCAGTACGGGCGAGCTCGCGCTCGTTCCCGCCAAAACTTCAGCTGTATTTATAACAACTGGCGCTCGTGAGTGCTGCTTAGCGTTGTTGGTTCTTGCGAAGAATTAAGTGGTCACATACATGTGCTTTCATTTGTGTGACACCAGTTCTAGCTATCCTTTTTTCCGGCTTTGTGTTTTCCGAACAAGCGGCCGTGCCCCCTCGCGGGTTCACGACGTTCAGCATGCGTTGAAACAAGACTCGTGTGCAGTATAAGAGTTGCGGATTTATTAAGCTGGCTTCTTTAGGCACTGGACACATGTACGATTGGTACACGCGATTCGCATGCGACTGATCGTTACGACTGTCGCCACGAGTAGCCGTACGCGTGAATTTGAGACACATGGCCCGATGCGCGCATGCGATGTGTCGTCGGCGTCGCTCCGCCCACTGTTTTTGCTTTATGGTCAACTACGACGATCGCTGAGCTGAATTGGTAGATTCCGCGCGTTTTTTTCGCAAGAAATTGATAAAGCAAGCAATCTTGAAGCGTTTTTCTGCCTTCGGGAACAGTCCGCGCTCACGCCGGCCGCGCCTGCCAGCTCGACACACTCAGCGGCTCGAACCGCGCAGACCACGGTAGCAACCGCTTGTCGCTGCTCTCCCGAATCAATCTGTTCGCTAAGAAGAAGTCCCACATGCGAAAAAGTAGGTGTTAATGTGGTGAAAAATTGTGCTAGGGATTGTTGTCAGGGCTTATTTTAAAAGCGGCGATCAGATATCTGCCGCTATGCAAGCCTGCGCTGACCGGCCGTGTATGCCGCGGCGCGCGGTGCGCCGACGGTCGAGAGATGGCGATACCTGCGCGGAAGCATCGAAACAGGCTACGCAGATGTCTTGGTCACCGATCGCTCAAACGGCCGTTTAGCCCAAATAAAGTTTCACATGCGAGACAAAGATGATAGTGTGGTGAAAAGTTGTGTTGCGGATTGTCATCCGCAGTTGCACAGATAGCGGCGATCAAATGTCCGCCAAATGCTAAGCCTAAAGTTCCCAACACCCGAGCCGACCCGAGCAACGCAAGCCTGTTGCGGGCGGTTGGGGCTCAGCGGACTCTCGATCGCAATGATGGCACGACTGCATCTGGCTTGCCAGTCGCACGTCGTGAGCCTCCTCGGACCAGCGAACGACCCAAAACAGGCCCTAACGATAAATCGTAACGATCACTCGCATGCGAATCGCGTGTACTAATCGTACATGTGTCCAGCGCTAGCTATAAATTGGCTTTCGTTTCATTATCTTCTTGAGCACCGTAAATATATTGTCGAGCGACAAGGTAATTACACTGCCGCCGTGCTTATCCGTCGGTTCCGTTACCATCTGGCGCGTCTGACGAGGCAGAAGTGAGCGACGGCGACAGCAACACCGTAACCAGTTTATTACCCAATCAGTTAGGTTGGTAGCGTCGCTTTATTTGGTTACCCCTTAAAATATAACGCAGTCAAAGGTCACAAGGTTTCAATTCAACCTCCAAGTTGGCATAGATGTCTTGCAAAAAAAGAACGTGAATGTTTGTGCGTTCCGAACCCATTGTGTAGTGCGTTGCCTTGTAGCCTCTGGTCCCGTGTTGTTAGAAACAATACTTAACGCTAATAAAACGTTGTCGGTAGAAATTTCATCGCGATTAATTGTTTATGTGGCTACAGTAGCCACAACAAAATTTCACGGAACCGCTGGCGTTTTGCTTTGTCTATTGGACTTTTTTTCTTATTACCTTGCGCGACTGCAATAAGAGTGAGCCCATTTTCGGTGAAATTCCGTACTGTTTTCTCAAGAAAGAGCCAAGTAACGCTACCGTAAAACGTAGTATTGAAAAATGAATACTGCAGTACGTTTTGTTTCATAGCGAGTGTTGACAAGCTATAGAACTTTAGGCTGAATATTTTCACGCGGACATGTGGTAAAACTGCTGCTAGGTGCTGTATTTAGTAAGCAGCGTGCATTTAGCATTATAGTGAACTTTTTTTTTACTTATTACAGCGCTACGACGTAAAGGTGTTTCCCGTGGATTTTTCCAGGGCTATTCTACAATAGTGCTGTTCAACAACATATTGTGATCGCCTGGCGTTCGGAAGCAGAAAGAGAGCAAAGATGCCTGATGCGGCAGACAGCTGTAAGTAATAAACACTTCATCTTTGGTCACTTTGCCATAGTCATCTGGCAAATAAAAATGTGTCTTTTAGCCTTCATGGTGTCATTTGCATGCACTTTTGCTTTCTAGCATCGACTGACCTTAGTTGTGTTTTATTATAAATGTCATTAGAGACATAACATAACTGCGTAACCAACTTTCTGCTTGATTAAAAATGTGTCGCTTCCACTGCAGTGCATTAATGCTCTAGCTTTTTCAAACTGCCAAACACTGCAGTATTTTAACAAACTTATTTGGTAACGAGTAAGATTCGATGTGCAGCTTCAAGATTGATGGGGATTAGGAATGCGGTTGTGCGGCATTTATTTTCTGCTTGCCTCTTGTTACTCTCCATGATTCGGCTTGTTACTGTTCACTGATCCCATGATTAATTCCAATAATGAGTAGGCTGACAGTTTTGCTGTAATATTGCTTGTCTTCAAGCATCCTTTTTGATAACACCATTGCACCAAGTACTTGCAGGTTGGCCTGAGGTTGCAGGTTCTCTTGTTGGTCTGGCTGCTTTTTCTGAAAGTGGTTGGTTGGAAAAAAAGAGGAGGAGGACCTTGTTGGTTTAAAATTTGAATAGGGGATCAGGACCCCGATGCTTTAAATTAATCCGTGCTCTCTTTCTTCTCAGATGGCTTTTCGGTTGCACTGCTGGTGAAAGAAAAGCCAGAGGCCTTGCTCTCAAAGCTGGTATGCATATTTGTCTTCTGTATGTTGAGTAAGTGAAATCCAGTGTAGTACTTGTGAATCAGGCTCAGCAATCACCATCACAGCAATTCAAATTTGCTAAAGGGAGCATTTTGCCTCATCAGTAGACAATTGTGAATGTCACATTGATGAATCGTTAGCGTAGTCACTAAATTGTTAGCTTTAAGTGTATAGACTACTAACTAGCGATTCGTTTTCCTGAGAATCGCTTGTACAGTGGTTTGTCCACTGAGGAAGGAAGAGCAAAATACTGTTACTTGTGTTTCTTCTGGTACTTGCATTTGTGTGCTTTTTATGCAGGAGCCAGGAGAGACTTCCCTTTACCCCAGGATCTTGTTCTCGGGCCAAACTGCGGAGAAATCTGGAGCCGTGACCGTGCACTTCGAAGAGCTCCAGCTGACGGCTATGGACATAGTGGACGGGTTCGCTTTGCTTTTGGCGGTCTACTGGACCTTCAACATCCAGTATGCCCCAAAGACAAAGCGGACCTGTCTGCTTTTTTAGATGATGCTCGGCCTACCACCGACAGAGCAAATGGTTTCGGTCATAAAAGCAGCAACTGCAATACAGGTGGAGCGACTGTGTGAGGATGTCAAAATAAAGCATGAAATGCAGTGTGAAAACGATTTGTCTTTTTTTTTATCGGCTAAGCACAAACGACAGCTTTTTTTGTAAAGACGCCTTGCTATGTTTACTTGTGAAGTAATTTTACTGTATTTCAGTTTGTAAGCATGAAGTAAAGAGGGCTGACACTAATGCTGTTGTGGATGCTAAAGTGTATCTTGTTAAAGGTAACATCGTGCTGCCTCTGAATAGTAGAGTTCGGCAACTCGCAGGTAGTGCATAGATCCTGCTTTAAAGGAATACATTAGTTCTGACAAAGAGTAAGCTAGCCCTCCTTGAGGAGGCATTATGGGACTCTGGTTGAAAGAATACAATGATTCTGAAAAGAGTACGCTAACCCTTCCTGGTGAAGTATTGCAAAATTCTGTTTGGTGGAATAAGGTAATTCTGAGGGGTGGCAGAGGTATAGCAAGATTCTGGTAAAGAATTGTATAACTCCCTGACTGGAGGAATTATTCGACCCGTGGTGAGGGAATTGCCGGACGCGGTTCCCGCAACTCCGGTGAGAATACCTCGACCCCCTCTCCGCGAGAGGCTGCGACTCCCTTGTGAAGGGTAAGGCTATTCTGCTAAAAAGGGAGTTGCCTGATGCTGGAAAAGGGAATCGTATATGGGACAAGGGTTTCTATTCCCTTTGGGAATTGGTGGGACTCCTTTAGTTCTTAGAGTGAGCCTACCCATCAAAACAGTGGCCTCGTCGTCTTTTGTTCTCTCAAGAGTGGGCGTCGATTCAGCGAAAGCTTCCGATTGAAATCAAGAAGGCCTCTCTGAGAAATCCGCAGCCGGTTCATCTGCCTCAACACCTCTTCCTCGCTTCGGAGTGAGCAATGCGTTCAAAGAGTACATTTCTGTTCCATGGATCACATCGTCGTGTCGCTTGGCGTCCCGGGTTTCGGCACCATGTGGAAGAACGTTCAGGGAGGCAACAGAGGAGGCCGTCGTCGATGGAAAGCAGCTATATTTGCACTATATATGTACTGAGAACCGGGTGCTAAGCACCCATCTCGTCGCCTCGCCAGGTCGTCTTCTTTTTCATCACCTATGCGTTTGTTGCCCTCGCTGCTTGAGTCGTCCTCGTCGTCATCTAAAGTTCCTACACGCCGTTTGGATTCAATTTAGAGTAACAAACTGACGCCTGCGGAATGAAGGAAGGATCCGGGTCTCCCCTGATTAACGGTGTCTCGCCAGGAAAGCAGCGGCCCGAGCTCCGGCCCGGCGAAAGAGGAGCGGGAGGGGTGTCGAAGGCGGCCCATGGTCAGCACAGCTATTCAAGGCGCCCGCATTCCTGCAGATGAACATCACCTTTGCGCTCGGTTGTTGGCGTCCCTAGCCGCAGTGAGCCAGCCGGAGAGGCCGCGATGCCGGCACACCACAAGACATTGCGCATGCTCCACAAACACGCACCACCAGTGGGGTGTACCGTTCGGCCAAATGAAGCTGGCACACACACGCACGCACGCACTCATACACGCATGTCTGCGGTGTTGTACGCGAGAACGGAACACGTAGGCGGAAATAACCACGGGAAGCACACTTGTGTCCCTCGGCAGGAGCGCACACACGCCACATTCATCAAGGGTCAGAAGCACAAGGATCGCCGCGGCGAATGGCGACCCCTCCGACAAAAGTTCACTTACAGCGGAAGAAAGTGCGCACAAACACACACCCACTGCTAGGGCCGAGATCGCGCAACAAAACAACAACATACGTAGTCCCCCGGGCGTCTGGCCTAACGGCCTAGTGTCCTAACGGCCTAAAAAGGCGCCGAACGAACCGACGGGTGTAACTCACTTACTCCACACACAAAATGAACACACACAACAACAAATGAGAGAACGAAAGCTACCGCCAACCCCTACAAAACGCCGCTCCCGATCTCCCCTCCCTCTTCTACGCAAGGATGAACCGGTGGGCGTCGGCGACAAGAAACCAGGAGCCGAGAGGAAACGCAGTACAGATGCCCAAGCAAAGGGGACAGCACCCTCTCTAACCCAACTTTACTGATCTGACTAGCGTCTCGCTGCCGCGGAAGAAAATTAAATACAAGCTATATCACCCTCAAAATTTCCACGAACCAAAGGAGGGGACAGAGGCGGCCTAGCAAAAGCCTAGAGTTCACCCCTCCAAGGCGAAGGCGAAGGCCATTGCGCTGCTGGTTTTTTTTTCGTCTTCTCAACACTTTCAAAACTACTTCCCATTTACACTACTTTGTACAGGATGCTTCGGACTGGACAAAGAAATGTACAATTCTTATTCCAACCATACGAGCACTACTATAAAAAGCGCCAAGCGCGTACACAGCGCGCAAACATTAGCGATACACAGCAAAGAATTCACAATAAGTAACATGCGTTCTCTCACTCACATAGCGGGCTGGAGCAAGGCTCAACTGGCTTCCCAGGAATCGCCTCGGGAGAATTGTTGACAACCTAGTGAGCGCGTGCGGGGTCATCAATCGGCTATGACGGTTCTCAGACCAGGTGACTCCATTAAGGTAATGTCGGCAGAAACAGTACAATGTGCCCGCCCAAAACGGTAGGACGTACCGAAGGTGCTCAGGCCACGCCACGGATAAGCCAGTCGCAGTATTGCGACGTGCTCTAGGAATAATTCCGGTGCACGATTTCTACACTATGCTGGCGGCACATGATTACGGTCACCACAGGTCAGGTGTCTCCCAACAATGGGAAACCCAATCTCAGAAAAACGAAAAACCTCCCACTTCGCACCTGCCAGTGGCATTGCGGCTGATCATTTAAAAAATCTTCGAGCCTACCAGACTGTATGACCTAGGCGAGCCAAGACAACAACGCAAAAATGCGCATATATGACTTTTAGGGACTTCCGCCTTAAACCGTTCATACGCATTGACGGTGACAATGTATTACACCACGAGCCCCAATCGGCCTAGCGAGACACTCATCTGCGGAACCACCAGCCATAGAAGCTCGCCCGTTTCCAGAGCCCGTTGCTAATCAAGTCAACGTCACGGTGCTCCGCATACCAAAGACAGCCGAGAAACGGCTCGGAAAAAAGAATCGTTCCATCAAAACCGTGGCTAGCTCTTAGGGGTGAATACCTACGGTACATGGCATCCCCACAGGGGGAACCGGTCGCATTAATCCGTATAGATACGAGATCAAGCACTAGCTTGAATGCACTGCGTTGTGGAAAGAGGTTACTCGAATTCAATCAACTCCTTTAGCGCCCAAGCGTTTAAAATCGAACACAGCACAAAAGCCATATGTGCATTCCCGAGGCGAGGAGAACCTCGCGCTCTCGAGCTCCGCCGGCATCCCAAAAACAGGAACCGGTCACGCTGGCGGCCCGAATGCGGGCTCTCTCCGGAACGTATACTGCACGCAACTAGCCTGCCTGGCGCGGCCATACGATTGCACAAGCAAAGCTCGCTACGGTATGGCAGCAAATGAACAATCAAGCGCTGCCCCACGTTGGGCACCAGAAATGTTAGCATATCCTATCCTTGCAATTAGTTTTAAAGAATAGAATATAATAGAATAACGCGCCGTCATTATTCTCACTGCTATCGCGCACCACCGAACTGCCCTGCCGAGAGACTCTGCCTACCACGGGTTCGAGAGCGAACCACGACTCTCGCCGCACGTGTACGTTGTGACTCACTTCACAGGGAAGCGATACCTTCTATAGTACCGGAGTTTATTACGCGTACAACCACGATACAAACACTACACTGCACTAGGCACCTACCCCAGTGGCATAGACCCCTCAACGTGTGCCCAGCCCGTAGTCGAGCAGCTGTTAACGTCCGCCGGCGTTGGCCGGACGCAACGCTCGCTGACATAGGGGAAGGGGGCTCTCTGTGGTTGCTACACATTTCAAGCCACTGTACTCGACAGGGCAGCATCCGCGCTCGTCCATTGACCTTAGACAGCGCAAGCCGTCACAGTGCGGCCGGGGGGCGACCCACAAAGGAGTGGAAAATGCGCGCGTAGACTCGCCGGACATCCTAGATAAACGCACTGACGCAACTCAAAGTATGCACAAATCGACACGGGGGGTGCCTCGGGCCACGGAAGTGGAAAACAACGGCCAATGCAAGTAACCGCCAAAAGTAGCCGAAAGGCTTTCAAGTACCGTGCGATAGCTGCGCATCCCAAGGGCGGTCTCCCCAGGGAGTCTCCTGCGCTCATCCCCCGTCGCCTCGTAGGGAGAGGCGGGAGGCGTGCGAGGATCGTCCTCGCCCAACCAAGGAGGAGGACGTCGCTATCGCCTCCTCGCCCAGATTGGAGCTTAGCCGTCCCAATGCACAAATTAAAACTGTAGCCGCTGCAGCTTCAGGTGGAGTTGAGCATAAAGTCGTTAAATTTTAGCACCGGTCGCTTGCTGCCGCTATATTTATTCACAAATACTGCTGTCCCACGAATGGTACATCTCAAAAGAGGGCACAGAGAAAAAGAAATCAAACAACAACACAAAAGCCACCAACAGAACACACAATTTTGTGACTAACATAAACTTCCTCCCGAGCTCTTCAGTGTCTAATCTACGCAAATCACCATCCACTTTGTTCCAGAGTTTTATTACAGGCTGAAAAAAGAGAATTTCAAGCAATCGAGCCGATACGTGAAGGGTAGAATGTTCAAAGCATCTGTTCTACGCGTTATGCGCACTGGTACACCTGGGAAAGATAAGGAAATGCCGGTTGTTTCGTACACAATCTTGTGCAACAATATAACACTCTCACGAGTACGCTGTGTTATAGTGAATGAACTGACAACCGGTGAGCGTGAAAAGACTTGGTCACAATTATTAGAAGGAATTTATAGCCTTTACAGCAAACTGTATACCTCTACCGCCCAAAGGTTTCATCTCTGTGAGCAGAAACGACAAGGCGCCAATGCTTTGGCCGAAGACGCCAAGCGCATGTGCTATCGCCGCTAGGTGATATGCCTCACATGTCTGTTCACAGTTTTATAATTTGCAAAACAAACGTAGTTGCGAATACAGAATCTTTTATACGGTTCCGTAGAAACGAATCTTAGTTTTAAAAATTAAACAAACAACCTTGTCAAAGTGAAGAAGTGGCTCGTGGCAAGTAGCGGCAATGTGCGATAGAGAAGCGCGTCTTTTCAGCTTAATGCAACGTTTAACGCAGACCTCGTGAACGATAATACAGGCCAATGAAAGATTTCCCGCATGTGACACAGTGAGGCATCTGTTAGTAAAAATCGCAAAACTTACTAAGTGCAGTGAAAACACATGTATGTCTCACGACAAAAGTAAACAACAACGTCAACAACGGTGAATCCTAAGCGCACACTAAAGGTAAGCGATTTGCTGTTAGCTTTCATTAGCGGGACATAAATGCCTCGAAGACAAAAGCAATGACAATACCGCAACAGCCGTAAGACCAGGCTGCATTTTGCAGCCCCGTATACCAACGATAGTCGAAGAAGGAAGGAGCGCCGAACTTTGTTTGGGCGGCACAGGAACATAAGCCCTGTTTCTCTATTATTTCTCTCGTACAGACGACCATGAACGCGCTCTTATAAGGGGAACTACACTTGGGATAAGTTGCGACCATTAAGAAACCTGTTAGTTTTTGCCCAAGTGGGTACGTTGCTAGACCATTCTGTTTCCTGCCGCCACGAAGGCAATTGGGTTTCTTTTCTTTAACGAGGAAGAACTATGCTTGTAAAAGCGTGCTTGCAGTCGAAGCTCAGCAATAATTCCTGGAGTTAGCAGAGCGAAAATTCCAAGCTGTTTTGTAGCTAGGAATTCCGACATTAGCAATAAACGCAACGACGGCGAGTGCAGAGTAGCAAACGTTTTGCAGTTGACTTCCCATTTTCCGCCCATTTTTCTATTTTGTCTGGTGGCGTAGTCGGTGTGTAGTGCCTCGGATTCCTGTTGCGGGGGGCACTGGTTCCATTTCCGCTAAGCCGGCTTTATTTTTACGCCGCTCCAAGCTTTTTTCAGGGGGTAACGGAAGGGAGCAACCATTTGTCCCCTGAGGACGAAAAGTTTGAGGAGTAGTCGTTCGTCACCTCACATGTACTGTCGTAGGGGACTATTGCTTGTGGCAGCGTAGCTCTCCCAAAGGAGCAATTGCATCTGCGTTGATCTGTTTAGGCTAACAGTGTAGAGATGATAAGGCGCCTGTGAAGAATGGGACCGCCCATCATTACGTGTTCCCCTTTGGAGGTTTCCGTTGAAGGCTATTCAGGACTAGTGTCACTAAATAGAGCAGTTCTTGCCCGAGAGGACGCGTGCATGCATCAGGCTAGGCAGGACCCAGCATTTGCCACCTGAGAAGGTGGTGACAGTTGATAATGCATTAGAGTATGCCACTTGAGGTACGCAAGTCACCAAAGGCGGCAATTTTGTCCTTCATCAGTGTTGCGAGACTTCCGCATCTACGGCGTAGTCGTTAAAGGAGCCATGAAGAGAAAATACAACTTCGTTTAATTTGAAAGAACTAGGGTTCAGTATCTTACTCAGCTCCATTACAGCCCCAAAAGATGTTTTTTAACGAAAAAAAAAGCAATTTGTATTTAAAAATTTCAAATTTCGCGCCACAGTGACGTGTTATGAGCAAGAATGACGTCATACGGTCCAACAATAAAACATAATTTTCAGTGCGTTAACTGCACGTTAGCATTCAAGTGATGCGGTTAAATGGAACTGGAGGCCCCATTACAGACGTCCAGTCATGTGTCGTCGCGACAGGTGAGTTAGGCGGCTGCCAATCGCACAAAAAAAGGTTCCGTGACGTCATAGAAAAGTTGCGGGAAATTGGCTAGGGGGTCGCGACTGCTTCACACATTTTCTTTCATATCTCTGTTATTTGTTCGAAGATTGCGATGATATTGGTATCATTGTTATCGGGACTAAGCAACCTTTCTAATAGACCCAACTTGTATTTTCTCTTCATGGCTCCTTTAACTTCGACCGGGTAGTTTTTGTAACAACACTACTACAGATGCATCAAAACAGCATCTTTAAACACATTTCTGCTGCAGAAATCCCGTATCTTTGCTTCCCATTAAGAACAAGGTCAGCCACGCCAGCCTCAGAGGGGGGAGGACAAGCTATGCCTACCAAAGTACTGACTAAAACGCTAGAACAACAAAATGTCGGTGCCCACGAACCATCGCAGTCAAAAAAATGCCACGTAATGCGAAATGACCAATCTTAGGGGTGGCACGAAACAATACCAGAAAAGAGTGCCAGTACTCTGTAAACATATCCATTGATAATAGCCGAATACAATTGACAAGTCCGCCGATACGACGAGAAACATTTCATACCCTCCTTCATCCCCATTGCAGTGGTGGTGGTGGTGGAGAACATTTATTCAAGCGAAAGAGGTTCGCGCTTGAAAGCGGGAGAAGCCGTTAGTCCAGGGCCCCTGCGGCGGCTACGGACCTGCGTGCCCGGTCCACCAACTGTCGCTGGTCCACAGGGTCCGACCTGCACAGCGCGGCCTCCCACTGCTCGAGGGTGGGGGTTTCCAATAGCTGTGCTGGACATCCACTTTCGCAAGAAGAGATGGCGACCATTTTTTTCTGTTCAGATTCCAACCTATTTTCTATTGTAATAAATTATGCTAACAAACCACCCAGTCGTACTCGAGCATCGATCTGAAGTCTAGTAGGCACTGTACTTGCATTGTTTACTCGAGGTTTCCTATCTACGTTTTAAGTAGCCAAGTTTACTTGACAACTTATCTTGACAACTTATCTTTACAGCTTATCTAATCTATACTTTTGCCCCATTTAAGGTAACGTAAAAATGTGGCACCGAGATATTTGAATTCGCTCACATGAGCTAGGATGCACCCATTGTAGTTATACCTGGAACTGAGAGGCTGTTTTTTGTTCGCACAGCTACAGTTTTCTTGTAAGTTCTGGGCATCTGCCACGTTACACTCTAGTCGCAGAACAACGATAACGCGTTGTTGAGCGTTGACTAGTCTTGGGAAGTAGTAATACAGTAACACAATGCACAGCCATCGGCATACAGACGTGTCTTCAAAGTGGTTCCAGAAATGACATCACAACGTCATTAATAAGCACAATAAATAAAAAGTCTCGAGCACTGAGCATTGTGGTACACCCGACGTCATTTCCACACGGGGTGGCTCCACATGAGTGAAAGTAGCAAATTGAGATCGAGAACGCAAGTAATCCGGTGATAATACGCCCGCAATCAAATTTTCTATTAAACACCCGCAATTGCTAACGTTTAATGCCTGTGGGGCAATCGCAAACAATCTTTGCGAGCCAAAGGATGCCCTCTATTTGTGCACAGTAATAAAAGGTGACTTCATTCTGAAATCTGTGTTACTCGAAGACTGGCTCGTCGTTTGCTGTCAGAAGTTCTCTAAACATATTTTAGAAGCTCTTTTTGAAGAGTGTGTTGGCTGGACTTATTAACGCAACATTGGGTATCCATAAGCGTTTGTTATTACAGCGAAGCTGTCAGCCTCTCATTTTTCAGAAAATGTGGTGTCGTAGACAAGAAACCCTGGCAGGATCCAGCATTTCTCTTCCAAGACGCTGAGCGCGTGCGTTAGCCTATGCAGGACCCACCTTTTGCCGCCAGAGAAGCCAAGCGCATTGCTTCTCTGCAATTAGGCATAGAGCATTCAGTGCAGTATTTGTTAAAAACCACAAACAAAGATTGAAACCTCACGATAGATGATAAGGCGTCTGTGAACAATGGCATCTTCTTTTGTGTTCCTGGCAAAGACGAGGTTTGCAGCGATTCCCGAAAAGCATTGTCATCATTCGAGGACCAATGCATGCATCAGCCTCTGCCGATAGAGACGCCGAACGCAACTGAAAAGCCCACCCAGACGACCAGGAAAATTTCATACCCCCCCCCCCACACACACACACACAAACACACATACCAGCAAGAAATTCGAAAGTAAAATAGCGGAGCGCTATTTGCTTTCGGTTTAGTAATGAAGAAAAAAGTGTCTATATTCGTGATTGTAACGGCAAAAAGAGCAAGTCATATATAAGCACTAAGAATGAAAGAAAAATAATGGGAAATTTCAAGACAACTCCAAGGCATTGGAGTCATTCTACTACTCGCCATTTGCAATGGAGACATTTTTTGCGCTGCTAAGCACAAAGTCACCGGTTTGATTCCAGGCCGAAGCGGCCGCTTTTCTGATGAGGGGGGGGAGGGGGGAAGCAAAAACGCCCGTGTGTACGAGATTTCAGCGCACGTTAAAGATCCCCAGGGGGTCAAATTTAATAACAAGATCTCCTCAACGGCGCGTCTCATCGCCAGAGTTGCGTCGGCGCGTCAAACCCTACAATAGATCATTTGAGACGTTTTAGTTTAATGCACCACATCTAGCAATCACCGGTTCACTGCAGTCACAACCAGTTTACTTTTGAAATCTCTTCTCGTAATTATAAACGTCCCTGTTTCGGATCAAAATTTTGACGCCTAAATATATGCTCTTCATAGGCAAGTGACGTAAACTGCGACAACCTTGCAAAACATTTGAATTGGCAGATGGATTTATTTTACGGACAAAAATGTAGTTGCGAGAGAAAGGCTGAATCGGAGGAACCCTTTCGCTTAGTATATAAAATCTCACTTTTTTATACCAGCAAGCCTGAAAGTGAACCTGATGTATTATTTTAAAATGAAATATTTGCACTCCTTATGAGACCAAAATACAGTCCATTCCATAAAAGATAAAACTGCAATCAAAACTTAAGATGGTCGCAGAAGCATTCCAGCATGGTGAACCTGCTTTGTTTGAGGCCTAGGCGAGGCCAAGAAGCACATTGCTGCGACGATGCAGTACACGTCCTATTGAGAAGTTGTTCATCCACAGTCACTACGCATTAGGAAACTGCCTAAGCACTGTCAGGTTGTTCTCTCTGACGCTTCAGAAAAATAGCAAGGAACACCAAAACAAAAAGTACAGTTCAATGGAGAGACCTCTCACTTGCAACAAAAGAAAAAGCTTTCATTTGAACAAAATAAGTTTTTTTTTCAAAATTGCTGACGCTCACATCAGAATTCCTTGTGGTCAATGTCGGTTGGACTGCTGGCTCAGCTGAAGAAATATTATACTGAATAACACAAGTTCTGAATATTAAATAGGCAATGAAAGAGAAACATGGCCGCCATCGCGCCCTGCGAAAGTGGATGTCCAGCAAGGCTTTTGTAAACCACTACACATGCTGACTTGAGAGGGCAAGAAATGTCTCTAGTAGGCAAGCTCGTCAACGGGGCGCTGAGTTGCGCTCTTCCCTGGCGGTATAGACTGACGCGTGCGCTCGCCTTCGAATGACATCAACCCATTTTTTCATAAGTCGCTCCAAACCTCATCTTTACCAGGTACACATGAGGGGTCTAATTGTTCACAGGCATGTTGTCATCTATTTTGTGGTTTTTATGCTGATTTTGTGGTTTTCTGAAGAATACTTAACTGTATGCTGGATGGCTCATTGCAAAGAAAGAATGCGCTGGGCTTCTCTGGCGGCACAAACTGGGTCCTGCCTGGCCTGACGCTTGCGCTCGGCGTCTTCTGCGAGAACTGCTCGATCCTTTCAGGGTAATTTCGTCCAGCGATTACGTGGAGGATGCGGAAGGTGATCTTTTGACCAGAGACACACCCCCGGTGGTACATTCCTCGAAGCGCATCGCCTGATTCACCGGGCCCGCTGTCGGCGCTGCGCACAAGGCCACATTTTCATTGGTTCTGCGACGAACGATTGGCGGCGGGCGCCCTCGCCGCTGCGACGGCAGCCGACCCCCCGCGCATCCTCCCACGCATGCGGCGCTGGGTCGTTCCGGGCAACGTGACTCGTCTCGCCCCAGGCGAAGAGGAACAGGGCGTTCGCCGTGAATATACGCTGCGTTCGCCCGGCCTCCTTCTGTGAGTGTGGCAAGGAACGGAGCAGCTTTGAGACGTGGCCGGTAATGCAACAAAACCAAAGTTTAACCAAGCGAAACTAAGACTCAACCAGACGAAGCCAAGCTTTTGCTTTGCATATCCAAGGTTAGTTGAGCTAAGCCAAATCCGTAGATTTGTCTACGACACGAAATGTTCCGACCAACCAAAGGCTAATAGCTTCGCTGTAATAATATATGCTTGTGGGTTTCCAATGTAGTTTTAATAAGGCCAACCAATTCACTTCTAATAAAGCCGTTCTACAAGCTTTTTAGACCTGTTTTGACAGTTAACGGAGTGGCAGTCTTCGATTAAAATAGATTTCACGATGGAGTCACCTGCGATTATTGTCTTTAAATGGGGGGCACTCTCTGGATCGCGAAGACTGCTTGCTATTGCCCCACATGCATTCAAAGATAAAATTGCGGCCATTTACTAGAAAGAAATGTGAAGGGGTGAGGGTGTGCGCATTCCGGCGTACACTCGCGTACTTCCGACAGTCTATAAGTGCGTGTGCGCGTGTGCGTGCGTGCGTGCGTGTGTGTTTGTGTGCGTGTGTGTCTGTGTGCGCGCATGTGTGGTGTGTGAATGTGTGTGTGCAAGTGTGTGCAAGTTTTTAGAGGAATCTTTCGCTAATGGCCGCTCTTTAGACATCCGTAAGAGCACCTGTCATAGCAAGCCCTGCCTGAAATTTAGCGATGCCATCATGCAATTCAGAGGGTATACGTAAAATAATGGCAGGAATAAAGATCCTGTGCACACCAGGCATAGGTTATCACGAACAACAGGGACCGAAATGCCCCGTTCCCTGCCACGTACGGCAGAACGTACGGGTAGACCCCTTACCGAGGAACGTGCACCTGGACTTCAACGAAGGCAGAATATGCGCTAGAGCCAAAGCACTAACGTATCTACACGCGAAAGACCCCGGCGCCAGATACGTGGACGCAGCCAAATATGCCAGCCGCAACGGCTTCGCGATTGCCGTGGTGGACTGCGAAGCCAAATTCCAAGCGTCCGCCAGCGCGTGAAGCAAGCAAGTCGAGGAAGCGAAAAGAAAGAGCCATCACCCTTGCCATCATAGAACAAGAATGTCACAGGATCCTCAGCGATTCCAGACAGGTGGTGAGGAACTACGCCAAAAGAAGAATTGCCCTAACGGCGGCCGGCATTCTTATCCGACAGGCAGACCGAGACAAGAGGATTCGAATCAAGTGGTTCCCGGTGCACGCAGGCGCAGCGTCGGAGAAGAATGCCAACCGCAACGAAACGGCACACGCCTGAACGCGAGGACTAACGGACCCCGCCCAAGGAAACGGCCGCCCACTGTGGTTCAGCGCCAACGACAGAATGACCAGGTACAATGAATTGACCAAAGCTTTTCGGCTGGCCCAGACACTACAAACTTGTGCGCTTCCGAGAACGGCGCTACTGCGCAGGATGTACGCTGAATCATGCCTCTACGACAAGTGCAGATCGCGCCGCAGGGAGACGGCCACATTCGAGCACATGCTATGGGACTGCTCCAGACACCCAAGCGAAGCTAACACGGGACTCCTACTGCCGCAGCTTGAGGAAGCAACGCGCAGTCACCACCAAGAAACGCAACTCCAGGCCATCCAGCAGCTCATCGAGGCGCTGGCTAGGAGATACCTAGAGAACTGGCAACGGGGAGCGAGGATCCTCGCAGAGCACCCGCCAAGACGACGACGTAGACCACACCCGAAGCCGGCATGCGCGCTTTACTACAGGCACAATAAATGTTTCTCCAGTCCAATACAATTGCTTCAATCCACGCTGTGAAGCGGATTGGAAAGCAGAGCTGCAAACAACACCAACAACTGGCCACACGACGTCACTTGAATTTACACATGTGCCTCTAGCAGCATATATCGGTTCATGTTTACGGCGCTCTCGAAAGAGTCGCACGTGTCTTTTTGTCGAGCTTTGTATTCCCGCTCTTGTTATGAATTATTTTAAGTTGCGTGGTCTCTCCATGGCAGCCTGCGATGAACTGAAGCTTGCCTCGCTAGAGGGGTTGTGCGTTAGCCTTTACATAGGATTTGCAGGGGCGGGATCTCGAACGCAACAGCGTCGGCCACGGCAAGGCTACAGAGGCGAAAGCCGCCGATGTAGCCCGGCTGTGCGTCGGCCGAAAGAAAACGGATAGGAGGGTCTTCGAAAGATGAGGAGGTGGGTGTCAAGTGCGGCAACTGCCTCATTTCTCTCTATGCCTCCCGTCACCTTGTTTCGAGTGCCGTTTTCAAATGCGCGCTCTCCCTACCCAAACCATTGAATCAAAATCATCGTCTGTGTCACCGTCTCCACGTACGAGTGTAGCTTAGTCCCTAAGACGACGGCCTTTAGCTCCCCTTTCTTTGGGCCCCAAGTGCGATCCCGGACCGCGCACTAGATTCACTTCGCCTGGTTGGGAGTTTCTTGCGGCGCATGCGACGGAAGCTTTGGCTCGTAAAGGTAGAAAGCTTTGCTTTAAAGGACTTGCATGAGATTTTTATAAAGAACACGTGATGCGCTTGTTCAAGAGTGCCGGAGAGCAACACAGCAAATGTCGTCTTTCGAATTGTGTTGCTTAGGCAGGAAGTCAGTAAAAGTATGCGGAAAACCTACCATTGGCATTGCACGAGGTTAACGCAATAGGCGGTTAGCTCCATATGCGAGAACGTTACTCTAGCTTCTAGGGGAAAGTTGCGTTCAGTATTGGGGTTTCTTTTTGTCAACAAACAATGGCATTTAAAAACGACAAAGTATGATTTCAAATTCCAATCAAAATAAACATGAAACGTTATTGTTTGAACTTCAGAAGGCGCAAAGGCATACGATTTACCACTTTTTCAGTTCTGCAACAACAATGGCAGCAAGGACCATATCATCTTTCGTTATAGGCCAGTAAATGGCATTTATTTACTTATTTATTTATTTGATTGATATAGTGATTGATTTATTGATTGATTGATTCACTTATTGATTATGGACTAAACATAATTCAGTTAATAGGCCCTTTTATAAAGGATTGCCCAAAACACCACTGTGGGTAATAGGTATGCGTTTATCGAAGAGCATTAATCACTGTGGGGAAGTAGACGTTACCTGTCGGGCTTAAAGTGCGCTTAGGATTTATGGAGTGGTAGCCACACTAATAGGAGGAAATATTTAAAACACGCGCACCTACCGAACACGTTCAAACGAGAAATTCAGCTTGCTGATCCCTTAGCTGCAGCGTCTGTATAACAGGTGTAAAGAAAAAGTTTCACTTTTCTCTATTTGAAATGCCTACAATTCTTCTGAACGTAAAGTTCCGACAACTATCGTCCCAAAATTTGGAGTTTTCGATTTCCGATAAGTAATATGTAACACACGTATCGGCAGGGGGCCCTCCCTTTTTAATCGCAGATAATAATAGTTTAGTGGACCTAACAACTGACCTCTCCTGATCCTGCGATTCGACGAGATTTTTAGACTAATATACATGCCACTCTGATACGGGCTGTTCCTAACATCTCAGGTTGGTACGCGAAATGTCACAGAAATATTACCTGATTAAAATTCGCAATAATCCGCTTTTAAGGGGACACTGAAGTGCTTTGTAAACTTTGTGGGATTACTATTGCAGATTGTAGTCCGGATACCACAGGCATTTTCGACAACTGTCACGGCATTTACGCACTTTATTGAACAGAAAAATCAATTCGAAAATGCTGCCTTGCTCTCTGCATCCTCGTTCACGATTATCAGAATATTTTCAGTTAATTTATTTCAAATATATCTATGTCTACGAGGCGTGGCAAAAGTACACTCGTAAGTCTCCTGATGAGGCCACCAACCCAGCAGCCTTGTCATAAGACGTTTCGTATCACATCAAAACAAGATGGGTCGGCTTGACAGCGTTATTGCACGGCTCGCCGATCCTCCGGCCCTGTGATTAGTCGGTCCTGCGATTAATCGGCAGGCGGCCGGTTGGTCGTCACCATTCGTTCGCACAGCTGAAACCAAGCCACGGCACGTTTGTGCCAAGAAAATGTGCCTTTAGTTCGTTGTTTTGTAGACTGCTTCAAGTTGTAAGTCCGACCCGCTCCGCACAAGCACACAGAGGCGTTAGTTGTCTGGTAAGCTGTAGTGGAAAATTGTAAGGCGAACTGAAGGCGGATGAAGTGTCAGCGAAGTAATATAGGTACTAAATAAGTACAATCCACGAAAACCTTCATCGTGCAGCGTAAACCCAGGGTTCAGGAATCACGTTTTGCTCTGGGTGATCTACCAGAGTAGTCAGCAGCATGACCACATATCTGGGAACGCGTTTCCGTCTAAAGAACCAGTCACTAGGTTTGAGATATTGCGGGAATTTGGGAGACGCTTACTGCACGAGTGCTATACAAGAAATAGTCATCTAAGCTGCTTCAACTGCCACAACTAAAGTGTAAACTGGCTATACATTTTATACCTTATATTTCCACCTTTTCCACCCGTTTCTTATGGCCCCGCGTTTTGGAGCCCTAGGTATATTGTTTGGCAAGTCGTAAGTTCGAATCCCTGACGGTGCTTGTTTATTTATGTGTTTTGAAGTTGATTTATTTGTTTAAGGGCAATGTTTTCTTATACTGAATTCACCATTTTTGCGAGGTAGCGTCCATTGCTTCACGAGCGAGTTCACAGAATGCATGCATACTGACACTGACGCGCTGGCCAGTTCTCGTTAGCGTGGTGTTTCCATAAGCACCTCCTGCTTGCGGGCACAGTCCCGAATCAGTCTAACCTCGGCCTGACGCTAACACGCCTATTACAGTGCAGGAACCAGCCGCGCCAGCTCCAAAGAGGGAGGAAAAGTGCACCGCTTCAGCGTCAGCGGTGAAGTGGAGCGCGTTAATTCACTGCGTACGTGTCAGCTAGTGATTGTTACTATTCCAAGCCGTGCTGGTAGGGTCATCTGACGCATTTTACAGCCGACAAATGGCAGAAGCGTGGTATGCCGATTACTGAGATAGGAAGAATCCAGCGATACCGTCGGACGCAGAACACGTTGTTTCACGGAATCGAAACCAAAACCTGTTTGAGTTGTAATTGTAGACATCGTCCACTCACGCAGCACCTTGTATTGACGTCACTGCTTTTAGTTGGTGTGGCCGCCGTAAGCCCCGCATTGTATATAGTTTTTCTTCTTTCAGGATTTATAAAATAAATACCGCCTGATCGCCCGGGCAAAAGATGAAAAATGTATTTCTTTTAGCCAGTCGACGTAGTGCAAGCAAAAGCAGGAAGAAGAAGAACAAAAATTTATTTGCTGAAACTTACTTACATAACAAAATATATAGAAAGAGATACCAGAGCACGAGGCTGAAGGGGGACCTCCTATTTCAGATAGAAAATAAAAAAAAACAATTGAGCAGCAAAGTCAGCAGTGAAAAGAAGGCGTAATGCATTAGTGCGAAATAGAACTCAAAGAGCTTTTTGTGGATGTCATACATGTACGCCATGCGAAACTCAACAGAGATGGTTAAAACAATGTTACAAAAAAATAAAGCAACGAACAGGTCAGTGGTGCAACGACAAATACCGAGTAAAAACATAGGGTCCAACCAATCAAACAAATTATTGATTGTGGTTAAGTAAATATGCACGGAGGTTTTTCTTCAAGGTTGGTAAAGATGGCGATTGTTTTGCTTCTATCGGGGGAGAGTTCCAGTTATTTGCAGCCACAGAAGTAATATTCTTATTCCCATAATTGCTGCGTATTTTAGGTAGAAGTACATTGCTAGCCGAAGCAAACCTGGTGGAAATCAGATGTTTTTTCAAGAACGCGCTTGAATTTGCTAAATGAACAGGTCATGTACAGATTTGAAGAGGTAAATAAGGAGGGTGAATTTCACGAGATTTGCGACCGTGAGTATACGATACTCTGTAACTAACAATGAAGCGTTAGTCCGGTATGGGCTGAAAGTGATGGTCTGAATAGCTTGGTTCTGCAGATGTTGTAAAGGATTTGAGTGACTTTATTGATTGTACGGTTTAACGCGCCGACGCAACGCAGGCAATGAGGTGCGCCGTAGTGGAGGGCTCGGGATAAGTTTTGAACACCGGGGGATCTTTAACGTGCGCCGAAATCTCGAACACACAGGCGTTTTTACTATTCGCCTTCATCAGAAAAGCGGCCGCCGCGGGAGGGGAATCAAACCCGCGACTTCGTGCTGAGCAGCGTAACGCCTTAGCCACCAAGCCAGCGCGGCGGGCTGTTGAAAAACGATTTGACAGGGGCGTGTATGCAATGCCCAAAGTTGCGGCCAAGTATATCAAATGACTGTGAACAAAAGCAATGTAAAGTGAGAATATTTTGGGCGTTATAAAGAATGGGCGCGCCTTTAAGAGGATGCGATTGCCGAAGCCAGCTTTCCATTTCACGTGGGCAATATGGTCAGTGTACTTCAAATTGTTACCGAGAACAATACCTAGGAATGAACACTCGTTAATCATAGATATTGAATAATTGTTCGACAAGATGACTGGGTTGCGCGTGAGTGGCTTTTGGCGTGAATGGGAAACCGTAAAGGTTGTCTTAGTTGCATTAATGTGTAGACAGTTATTGCTACAGCAAAGCAAAATATCGTTGAAATCATTGCTGAGGTTAGACGTAACGGAGGCAACTGATGTACTAGATGAGTACATGGTCGTGTCTTGTGCGTAAAGAAATGATTCACAGCTAGTAAAGCATGCGGTACGATCACTGATGTAGAATAAAAATAAGACTGGCAGGAGTATTGATCCGTTTGGTACGCCCTTATTTGTGGTTTTGAAACTGGATGTTACATTAAATATAAAGACGGCCTGCTTGCTATTTGACAAGTAACTAATAAAACTTAGAAATAGACCAACTACCACTATGGCTACCAGTTTAGCTAACAAGATACTGTGGTTAATGAAATCCAATGCTTTGCTAATGTCTACAAATAACGCACTGGCATAGCATCCCGAGTCTATTGCAGTTTAATTTTATTTATCAAAGAAAGCACACCGCGGCCAGTCGACAAACCAGCCCTAAATCAACATTGATGAGGTCAGAGGATCTTAAATTTTTATAAATATTGCATAAAGAGGTTTAGAAAGCAATTTTCATTACTTTAAAAGAATAGAAAAAATGGAGATCGGATGGTAATTGGCCGCCCATTCTGTGTTTCCTGTTTAAACACTGGGATTACTTTACCTTTTTTAAGCTGTTGGGGAAATACTCCCGTTGAAAACATCAAGTTGATCACATGGGTAAACGGGGTTCCTATGGCATCCGGTACTAATTTAACAGTTCTGGGATAAATATGGTCAAGGCCTGCACTAGTTACATTTATCTCATTTATTATGGCAGTGATTTCATCTGGGGTAGTCGGGAAAAGAAAATAGGACTGGGGAAGTCGTTGTAATGGTTGAGGTTCATTTCGTGGCATATGCAGTTGGTTCCCACAGACTTGTTTATTAAATATATTTACAATGTCGAATGGGTCCTTGTGTGCGGCGTCGGGGGATATAATTTTGTTACATGAGAGTGATACACGTTATTCTTAAGAAAATTGTTAATTATATCGTATTTCTGTTTCTCGTCGTTGCCTGCCTGATACATCTTATTTTCGTAAAATCTTCTTTTGGCTGTCTTCAGCGGTCTATTAAGAGCATTGCAGTAAATTGTATGCCCATTCTTTAACTTCGTGTTTAAAAGGCAGCTTTTTTGTTTTTGATATATATTTTCACTTCACACAGGCTTCAGTAGACCATTAGTTAGCCAAGGCCTATGAGAAGCTGGGAACTTTCTATTACATTTACAAACGCATAAGCCTCATCCTAACACTCTTTAATAGTGCATACCATCTTATTAATGACGATCCAGCGTTGGTTAACGTATAAACATAGAACCAATGCGCGTGAAACACATCGCTAGCCAACTCTTCCTTATTAAGTAAGGTTTTATAAAATTTTCTATTATCTTATTTTCATGTGGCTATCGTGACGAAGAAATTTGAGATAGTGGTCCGTCGGGCTAAATTCAAGAATATGACAACCTTCTTGACGTATGAAATTTTATCAAATAGGTCACTATTCGTGCCATTTATGGTCAGGACACAACTACTTGGAATTCTAACCAGTGATTCAGCCAAAGCCAAGGAACAGGTAGTGTAATTGACACACGAAGGTTTACGTTCATCTGACAGTTTAATACACATACCGCCTAAAATTACTACACTTTTCTTGTTTGTGGCTAGCCAATTGAGGAGTTTTCTTTATTCTGGCAAAATTTCGATACTGGTGATGAGGGTGAACGGTATATGGAGCCGATAACAGTTTTACAAAACTCAGCAGGTAATGACGGTTTAGCGAACTGTATCCAAACTAACTCGCATTTTTCAACGAAAAGATGATTATTTCTGCCTTTATAGTTAATGTTCGACGCAACAAAGAATGCGGCGTCCGCGTAGTTACATGTTGTGTGATTGTTTTATTGTGGTGTATAATTGAGAAAGCAAAAAAGATTGCCACCGTCGGGTGATAGCCAGGTTTCTGATAAGAACACAAATAAAATTGTGATTCAAAGAGGGCAACTGAGCAAGAATATCGTCATATAGTTTTCTGAGTCTACCTGCGTTTAAGTGTATGGCTGATAAACCCGTATTTTTTAAGGAACTTTCGAGCTTCAAGGTTACATAAGACGATGCCACACTGCTGACAGGCTTTGATAAATCTGCGCTAATGGAACAGAACACTGACAAGTCTGCTTCGGTTTCGATGCAAAAGACCCGACTACCGTCACACTGCCTGGCCTTGATTCGAACGTCGTCCATCCAAAGCAATTTCCACTCGGTTTCTTTTTTCAGGGAAAGGGCTTTCGCAAACAGCCGCTTGTTTTCTGGTGTCAAATGGTTTATGGCGCAGACAGGGTAGCTTTGGGTTCTAGAGAAGTTCAGATCCTTCATGTTAAGCCAAGCTTTGCCCACTTTATTAAAAAGAATGCTTCTTTTGTGAACCAGAACAGGAGCGAGCTATTCAGTTAGTTCTCCTTCCCTCCGCTCGGACTGGCACTCGGTGAACGATGTCTAGGTCGGTGTCAACGATCAGGCAGCTGATCTTGGCTCCGATAGCCTTAACTCTATCACTGCAGTTTTACCCTTCTTTGCAAGAGATGCCTTTGAGTTCGATGACGTTAGTCGCGAATGCTGCTCGACCAAACTGATTTTTTTCGCCAACGTTTTATTTTGGGTCATGAGTACTTTGTTAGCAAAATACAAACCGGAATTTTCAGCTTTCACCTTTTCAACAAGGGTCTCAGTCATTGACAAGCTGAAGGCAAAGTCCGTCAGCTGCGCGCTGATGGCCGCAATGTTTGGATAGAACACAAGCAATTTGAGCTTGAATTGTTCTACAAGCTTATCTGCAATGTCGCACAGCCAGCTTTCAGACGAATCTTCAAGCCACTTGATTCTCTCAGCCATGTCAGCCGTTTTTCTATCAGCCGGAGCCTCAAGCTCGTCTAGCCACTGTGCCAATTCTGTGTCGGTGCGCATGGTCAAACAATGCGAGCACCAGCACGCAAGGGCAGCAGCGTTGACAGAAGCTTCACAAATTCACTTCAGTGTTTCTTTAAGGTGGAGCCGAGTCAGGTTTTTGCATTTATGTCATTCTACATGCTCCCTTAGATCCCTTATTATTTTTGCTTTTAGAAATACCTTGGTTTATTTGTAGTTCTGCCTTACATGAAACAAACATGCAACAAATACAATATAAAAATTTTCACGGAATTGCATATCCATTATTGCATTTTCTTTTAACAGCGAAATTGTTTAGCCGCTCGTAATTTTTTGGGTCCACTATTCAAAATACCTAGAAATCGCCGAGCGCTCATCTATGCATTCCTTGCGGCTACCGTCTCGCCCCCGGCGCACGTTTGTCAATTTTAGCATACCCAATAAGGAAAAAAATGTTCCCTGAATAATGAAAATGACCTAACCAAAAAATTGGCTTCGTTCCACGCTGTGAGGCTTGTTGGAAAGCAAAGCTTAAAACGACACCCACAACAATTTGCCGTGCGACGTCACTTGGATTCACACACGTGGCTCTACAAAGAGTGAAACCAGAGACTGTGCCTGCCTTTACCTAGACTTCGCAGGGGCAGCGTGCAGAACGCAGAAGCGTCGGCTACGGCTGGGCTAGAGCGGCGAACGCCGACACTGTATCCAGGATGTGCGTCGGCACAAAGAAAACGGCGAGGAGTGTCATTCAAAGGTTGAGACAGCAAAACCTATCCATTCTGACGTGCTAGCTGGGGGTTACACAACCACGCGGAAAAAGCACAGACACCGAAACAATTCGGTATGTGAGCTGGGGGTTCCCATCCGTATTGATTTAAACTATTTAGTTTAGTAAGTTTGAGAATGGCGAGAAAGCTGAGTGAATTCTCATAATCGCTATTTATCAGAACCAGTTGCTCCTTTCGCCTTTCGTAATATTTTTTAAAACACATCAGAATTGGTATTCACCAATTTAAAAAACGAATTCTGATTCATGGCAAGCAGTGCGCAAAAGTTCGTGTTTGTCTAGCGGCCAGATGTTTGTAAGTGGTTTGTACATTTTGTTGTTCCGCCCTCAAAACCAATCCTTCACGCATCTTCGCCGTTCGACCACTTGATTCCGTCGGGTCCGGGTTACCCAGGAGGTGCTGTCGAAAAAGTTAATCAAGCCGTGCAAAGGAAGCGCGCAATGGTCGTG
>CM023453.1:109626774-109804046 GCA_013339765.2 Haemaphysalis longicornis
GCGAGCGGTTGAAACGGGATGGGCCACGGCTGGTTTCAGATAGATACTCGTCGATCTCAAGTGGTCGTTGGCCAGGGAGAGGCGAGGTGCGTCGACGGAGAAACCACGCAGTCCGAGTCTCTTGTATGGGCAGCGACGGTAGATGTGGTCGGCCTCCGCAGTGGTAGCACAGAAGGACGATTATCGGGAGTTCGCCATACGTCCGTCTTCCTCGGCGTCTGGTTTCGGGCTACCGGTGTCGGGCGGGTGACAGTGGGCGGCGGTACGGCGGGGCCTCTTGACGGCGTGTTGGGCAGGGCGGGGTCGACGAACAGCCGCAGAGTAGGTCATAGCCTCGGCTCGCGGGGTGCTTCGGACGGCACAGAAGTTCCCAAAGCCTGCTGTACTTCTTCCCGGATCACGTCGGTCAGTGAAGTGACTTGAGGTTCTGGTGTCGTCATCGGGAAAAGTTTCCGCAGCTCCTCCCTTACCACTGCAGCGGATAGTCGCGTAGTGAGTCGGAGTTAATAGCGCTGGCACCAATCGTCTCCGAAACCATCGCATTGATTTGGGCGGTCGTATTGCCTCGTTCGGATTTCGAGCGTCTTCTCCATCGCGGCGGCCTCAGACGCGAATTCGGACACGGTCTTGGGGGGGTTGCGAACAAGGCACGCGAAGAGCTCTTGCTTCACACCTCGCATCAGAAACCGTAGTTTCTTTTCCTCCGTCATTCCTGGGTCCGCACGGCGAAAAAGTCGCTTCATTTCCTCGACGAAGATTACGACTCCTTCGTTCGGGTGTTGCGTTCGAGTTTCCAGTAAAATCGCAGCTCGTTCTTTTCTCACCACGGTCGTGAAGGTCTTAAGGAACTCGCTTTTGATTTGCGTCCAGTCGGTCAAGGCGCTCTCGTGGTTTTCAAACCAAGTTCGAGCTGCATCATCCAGTAGAAGAAGACATGCCGGAGGTGTCTTATTCATCGTCCCACCTGTTGAAGATCCGCACGCGCTCAAGCTTCTCCAACCATTCCTCTGGTCTTCAGCGGGGGCTCCCCCGAACGATGGCGGTTCCCGGGGCTGCTGCAGCATGATTGGCGACGTTGTTTTTGTACCATGGTGTTGGTTGCAGCGTTCCTTCTCTTGGGTCCTTCTGGCATCAAACCGAACTCGGGTGGTAAATCTTGCAGGCGGGGGCTGGCTCTTGTTGGACTGGCTTGGCGGCTTCTCGAGGTTGTAGTGGGCATGAAGGGTGCGTACCCAGCACCTCCACTAGATGTCACGAAGCCAAGGACGACGCAGTTGTCTTGAAGGAGAAACAAGTTTATTGGAGCGAACTTGTGCTCCCCTAACAACTCAAAAGAATACAGAGGCGGGAAGCAGCGGTCAACAAAGTACTTGCGTCAGCGAGCGTCGCAGAATCGAATGCCCCGCGTCCGCACTGCAGGCTTTTTATCTTTCGGCGCGCGTGGTTCTCGAAACGTCGATTCGCATCGAGAACATAGTAGATCCAAGAAGATTATTCTGGGCTGTTCACGTTAGATCGGAACTGCTCTCCCTATCACAACAGATTACACATGCGGCACAGAAAGAAAGAATGGAACGCGCTTTTCCCTTGGCGCAGAGATAACGCAGACCGGCGCAGCCGGGCGGTAAAAGCAAACACAAATAACAAACCCAATGTATGGTTCGCGGCAATACGCATATCACGTATATGTCCACCTAAAATTCATCGTAAGCAAATTAAATCAATGCGTATCTTGTGGCCACTGAATTTTCGAGCAACGTCTCTATAGGATGCCTCTTTTTCGGTCAATGTTGACTCAAATTTATAGTTGTAATGCAATACGTGGTACGCTGCATCTATCGCATCTTGCAGCAGCGAGGGCTGATGAGAAATTCGGGGTTATCTCAGTTGCGTTTAACGTTGCAGGAAGCGAAAACAAACATCTTAAGCCATTATCGCGACTGTGACTCAACGTATGCGGTGCCTTATGTAATTGTTGGTTAAAAAAAACTGCATGATGAAGTCAGGAACAGCCAAATTTTTTCGCTTAAACAACGCAAAGAGACAGCGTTAGAAATCATTTGACACCAATACCCGCACATGTTCCTGAACGTTAGCGATATATGCTCATTTATGAGAAGTACAAAATGATAGAAGAGTTTAATTCCCGTAACACTAATGCATGCAAAAGGGAAAAAATGCTTAAAAATGCGATTTTATTCTTTCGTAATTGGCGTGAAGTGCAGCGAGATTTCCACACTCACAAAAAGAAATAACAAATTTTGTTTGTTCAGGCCCTTATCGTTGTGTTGGTTTTTAGGCTCACGACTTCCTTTGGTGTTTATTAAATAGACAAAATTAACTACCAGATTTTCGCAAATAGATACTTTTGGGCTCACGGGAATACTAGCGGTATGCGAGGCGGACAGAGGGAATATTGTCAGTGAGGATTATGAGAGTAATAAAGAACGGGCGTGTACGGATGATTTAAATCCTGCAGACCAAGTAAAACATACAAAAAGGTATAAAACCAGCAGGAGGGCCTAAATAAACCTATTAACTACATGGTGGGAGCTAGATGCAACACTATGACCATCTGCAACTCACTTGTTCAATACAAGGTTCTAAACGGGTCTCCGGACACGTTCGTTCACAACATCCTGTGAGTGAAGCACGTGTAAGGAGAAACAACAAATTCTCCCTTCTCGAATCTGACACCTTGCGGCATCACAGTCACGCATTTTGATGCTTGGCGGCTTCTACGAGTAACTTTTTTCTATCTCTAGAACGTGGCTCTAAGTACACGAAGTACCTCATTCACAATATGCACACCTGTTAAACATGGCCACCGAGACTTTGCAAATCTAAACCTTTTTTCATAAACTTTGAAAAACCGGCAAAAACCGTACGCCACTTACAAAAAAGTACAGTGAATTTTGTTAACTTTTTTTTAGTTTAGAACAAACTAAACACGGTCGTTTTGTGAAGATTAGTCCATCTGATATCGACTTGTGTCGGCATAAAGCGTGTTCTAACGTTTAATGTATGAGTGATACACGAATATGCGGTGGATTTCGGGTGTCTACTACAGGAAATGTCTCACAACTCTAACCGAGAATACTGAATAATCAAATAAAATTATCGGATGTGCCATCAATTCTAATCCTCAAGATTCACTATACCGTTCCGAAAATTTTCGCTTTTCTTTGAGAGCATACCCAACGGATTAGTGCTGCAGCGCACAAAGGAGTTGTGGAATATCTTTTTGATCGATATCCCTGTCGAAAAATGGGTTCTCGTATTAACACCTGAACTGCAGATGTCTTGCTACTAGCACGTGTTTGCAGATTTTACCGTTTATATCAACTTCACTGGCGCAGTTGCGTAGAATTGCGAATTTTTATTTAAACAGCACAGCAATTGTAACATGTTATTTAGGACTACAGGATGCAGAACAAAGTTTTCCTAATACAGACAAAGGTATCTGAACACAAAGAAGAAAGATCAAATGATTTGGCCTTTTGCATATTTTGAGCAACCGCATGAAGAAGACAGATCAAAAGGAATTTATTTACTGCTGCAGAGTTTTTATGGCGAAAGGAAGAATGTAAAAACCCAAGGCAAAATCTATATCATCGGTGCGTTTTCATGAACAGGCCCAATTTTCATGTACGCCGAACAGCCCACCCACATGTATGTACGTACGCAGAATAGCCCATAACGAGACGTTAAACAGTCAAAACTCGATCTAACGTAACCAGATCTTACGAATTTCTCAATCTAGAGAACAAATGCGGATTCTCCCCCCAGGTGCTTGTACGTCTCAACCCTTTTATGAACTCGAATTCACCCAAAAGATACAGCGCCATTCCCTATTGAATGAAGTATTTCTAGAAACAGAAAACAGACACGGTTATAAAAGGAGCAATAACGCAAGGAAGTTAATTGCTCCAAGTCAGGAAAAACAACGAGGCATCCAGTTTCGTTTTTACGAAGCCCTCTTATCTTTCTAACTCCCCTTCACTCTATTTTCTAAAAACATTTTCTGCTACTTCAAGTCGCGCTTCCTCCCAGCGCCTGCGCATTCACTGGCATCTTTGTTTCGGGATCTCACGAAAGAACCGAGGGCGCGTTGAGTGCGCTTGAGTGCTACAAAAGGTCTGTCAGGACAATGCTAACGAAGCGCACACAGGCGAAAATCACAGGTTCCTTTGTCAGGAACAAAATTCGTATACCCCAGAACCTCTAGCATTTTTTTTAAATATTTCCACGGCGGACATCTAGCGCATTGCTAAATTATCGGCCGAAGGGCGCAGCAGCCTCCGCAATTACCCTGTCGTGGTAGCTGCAGGGATGAGCCTCCCTACAGACATCGTGTTTGTGGAGTTCTCTTCTGGCAAAAGACCAGTTCCGATTTTACAAAGTGCTCGATTTAACGAACTTATTCGTGGTTCCCGGTCAGGTTTAACTGTACATCAAACGCTGCAACAAGATTCTGTGCATGAAACCAACACCACCACATACAGGAACCAACCGAGCGAGAGCCCCTGTTCAATCACTACAAGCTTCGCTCACGTCCACATTAGGTAAAAACTAAAGACCCAACGAGGTGGGCTTTATTCTGCGGTTTTTGGTACGTGAAAATCCAAAACATGATACATTGCGGGCATTCACAAAAAAAAAAGAAACAAATATTAACTCGGACGAGACATCACTGAGGTTATTGCGATCGACGAAGTTAGAGAGTCGTACGCCTGTTTTCGGTCTATGACCTTACCGAACCAAGAAAAACAAATACTGCTCCGCGCACAGTATGATAATCAGCAATTTCTAGGCAAGTCCCTCCGGCACGTGCGGATTAAGTTCATATGCATATATATATATATATATATATATATATATATATATATATATATATATATATATATATATATATATATATATATATATATATAGTGACCTTGTCAAGCTCCCGTTTTTGGTTGCACTGCGTAGACTGGCTTAAATTAAAGCACTTTTGATCGTTTATCTGGTTGATAAGTTTGCAGTTATTTATAAAGGCAGAAACAAGAAAAACTACCATGCGCGGTTTGCGCCGGCCGCACCAACTAAACGCTGTAACGTCGAGAGGAGGTGAGCCGTGAATGGATGATGTCCAAGATTAGCATTCAAACAAGTTTCGACTTCGGTTCTGTAAAAGAACATGCTTGACATCCGACGTTATCGTTTGATGGGCATTCTCGATATCTCAATATTCGTCATACTGCGCTTCTGCCATGTTGTCGGCTGTGAAATGCCCTAAATAAACCTTCAAGGACGGCACTAGCCGAGGCCTAGACAGTTGATGAACGCCCTCCGCGTCACCGCAGACTCTCAAATGTCATGCGCTTTTCCCCCATATTTGAAGCTTGCCTCACTCAAGCCTGTATCGTAAAAAGCGTGTTCGCACCAGGCCAAGGGACTGCTGATTCTGGTCTGCGCCCACGGCCTGCAAGGAGTCGGTGCTCATGGCAACAGCACGTCAAGGAGAACTCGCTAGCGCGTCAGTGCCAGCCTGCGCGCGTTCTGCCAATTTGTTCGTGGAGCAGTGAACGTAACGTTCCCAAAATGGTGAACTCATTGTAGAAAACATCGGCTGAAAACGAAAAAATCAACTTACAAAAAAATAATGTACCCTTGGGGATGCAAACTTGCGATTTGCAAAATGACATACTTAGCGCTCCAGACCACTCCGCCACAAGCCAACCTTACCGACGTAGGAAAAACGAGGTATATAATATATAACGAGTTTACACTTTTACTTAGTTTTAGCATTTGAAGCAGCTTAGTTGACTATTTGTTAAATAGGGCTAGTAAGCACGTAAGCAACCGACGGCAGAAATGGGCAGAATCTGCTACTTAGTAGGAAAAATTTCAGACTACATCTCACAATAACCCCTTAACACCTGAAGTAAAAATAAATGAACTTTGTAGTGAAACAAAAATTCAAGAAATAAAAGCATGATAAAGTAGTGCGGTTGGATTTGCTTTACCCCTGTACCCACCATTGCAAAAGTGAAGCGAGGCAACGCACTGAATAATGCGCCGCGACCTAGTCGCGCTTCCTTTGAACGCAGTGCCCTGGACTCGTTACGTCTCCTCAGTGATGAGCAAATAGCATAAACCGCATTTTTAAAGCGCGTGAACTGCGATTTGAAATATTATCATCATATTAGTTGGGCATTCCAACAGCTGGGGTCTCCCGAGTTGTGCTCAATCTCGGGCCCTTTGTCATAGCAGCCTTGGATTTTGTGTCCTAGGACATGATCTCTATTGCACATTCTGCTGTTTATAGAGTGATTGTACGATTTCTGATTTGTCGCACGACGTATTATGTCGCGGACACTTGTCACTCATCGGCTCTCACCTCACTCGTACCACTTACAACCGTCACCCCCACGACAATACCTTCCCAAGTGGGTAGAAGCGAGGAGCTTCCCGTCTAATACATCATCAGAGTGGTTTATTGGGTGAGTTGGTCATCCATCATGTAAGCTTACTTACACGCCTATTATAGTTCCGTCTAATGCTTCTCTCAAGCACTCCTGCTATTCTCTAAATCAACTTATTCTAAAGGAACTGCTTCAAATAACCCGCTGTTCGGATTTTGTGACCTCGAGGTAGACATGATAGATGTGAGGCTAACGTCTTGGTTCGAACCCCAGATCTCCGGACATTTTTTCGCGTTTTGCTATTTCAAAGTGTTTTCTTCCATCAATTTCACCCGTTTTGTGTTAAGAATGGTGCGTTGGAATCTCTTAGTCGGGCTAGACGCGGTGCACTGCCGTTTCATTTAACCACGATTAGAAACTGTGTAGCATCGTGGAACAAAAGCTGGACTTCTACCCATTAGGGAAAAGAATGTCGATGCCTCCTTTTTGTATATATTTGATCCTACTTCTTAACAAAAAACGTTTGTGCTGACAATGCATTCTTCGCATACGTGCCTTTCTTTAAACAAGAATTGTTTCCTTCAGCCTCCTTCATTTAAGATCAATAAAATATTCTCTCTCTCTCTCTCTCTCTCTCTCTCTCTCTCTCTCTGTCTCTCTCTCTCTCTCTCTCTCTCTCTCTCTCTCTCTCTCTCTCTCTCTCTCTCTCTCTCTCTCTCTCTCTCTCTCTCATCTCTCTCTCTCTCTCTCTCTCTCTATCTCATTTTTTGGTTTTCTGCTAGGTTGTCGTTGAATGTCGCTACGTGATTAGTTAAGTGGTAACGAAAACGTTGTACATCTTCGTTGTTTCAGGTTGATTTCGGTGGCCCACCACCACGTTTTGCGCATTAGTAACTTCAATATTTATAGAGGTGGCCCAGGACTCCGCTGTATTACCATAATCATTACCGGAATATTCAGACCTTTTTACGTGAATGAACAAACCTACGGTGGAGTGGAGGCCGACATGAATTTGTTAACAAAAAGTCATCCTGGTAACGACATCTGTAACATTTTCCCTCATGCCATTAAAATAAAAACTACCAAGGGGTCAGGGTTAAGTCACTGCCATCTTTATTCTCTCCTTCATGCTTCCCCTCTTCAAGCAATAGGCACGTGTATTTGTGCCACAGGTGCGACCACAAGTGAGCGTGGGCGGTAAGAAAAAAAGAAACCGCAAGCAAGCACACTACGTGGAGCCGTGTTGAACGCTTCCGCTGCGCACCCGTCTGTAATCGGAAACATTTATTAGGAGCGGAGCTCTTGTAAAAGCTGTAAGTTCGCCACATGCAGCAAAAGATACCAAAAAAATGAGGACCACTCCTGAGTGCGTGCCCCGCCACGGCATCCGAAAGTTGAATGCACGCGCAGTGAGTTTAGCAAAAAAAAAACACTCCAGCACTGTGGTCATGCGCTACCCCGAATGTAATACTTGACATGTTGAACAAGAAGATATCGATACATCTGACCATAAATACTACTATCACAGTGCAAAGCAATGACGGAAAATGTAAACGAACAGTTTTAAACTTGTACAAAAGCGCTCTTATGTGCCCTTTAGTGCTCACGTATAACGAAATCATGCAGCTTTGCTATGGTTCAAGCCTTTCGCGACTTAGCGCAAGCTTCGCCAGTTGAGCTGGTAAAAGTTTACAATACCAGAGATGACATTGCAACCACCACTCGCTGCGAAGAAGACGACCACCTCTTCGGTGCATATGACGACGATTACTACGACAAAAACTGTGCAAATAAAGGACAATTGCAATTTGGGCGAGTTGGCAGGTGTTCATATCTAATCACAGAGCGAAAGACAGGACAGACAAAAGAATAACCACAGGACAGGCGCCGCATATGCAAATGCATACGCGTACGCTGCATACAGATATGCACATAAACAATGATACTGAAACTTAACAATGTGTACGGAAATGCTCACATACAACAGCTTCACCATTGACGTCTTGGGCGTGGGGGCAAGCTATCCTGATTGCTTTCGATACCTTTCGTAGCTGTATATCACTACAAAATAAATTCTAATAAATTTCAGCCGATATGTGTTAACATTAGGCGCTTAGATGTGCGTTCAGGTTACCGCTACAGTGAGGTTATGCGCCAAGAGAAACACAGAATGAGGTGGTAAGTAATGAAGTTGGTGGCTTAAATGACTAAAATTGAATGATGAAGTTTTTATAGGCTGCAGTGCGCAGCCATGTTTGTATTGAAGAGTTAGACGCAATCTTGTTTCTGCACAGTTTCTTGTGGCAGAACTGATGGAGGCGAAAAGCAAAAATGCCCGAGTGTACGAGATTTTGGTGCACGTTAAAGATCACCAGTGGGTCAAAATTAATCCGGAGCCCTCCACTACGGCGCGCCTCATCGCCTGCGTTGCGTCGGCGCGTTAAACCTTATAATCAATCAATCATGTGGCAGAACTCTTCTAGCGCATACGTACTCCGAGATATTGAACTGCGAAGTTTACTTGCCGTTCGCATGATCACGAATGCCAGACAGTGAAAACTGGCGATAAGCTCTTCCATTTTGTGACGTGCCTGCTGTGTGCGGTGTTTCGTTTGACAACGGGGTAGGAGCAGAGGTAAAGTGATAACTGGCACCCTTTCAGTCTTGGCCGGCGTTATCGCAATCTGCAGCAGGTGAAACCGCTATCGAAGCACAGAACAAAACAAAGGAGCTTTGCGCCGGTCGTCACTGTCATGCATGCATAATAATGCGAACGGGCATTAAAATTCGCAGTTCGATATCTTGGAGTACGGATGCACTGGAAGAATCTGAAAAATCAAGCAGCGTAGAAACACGATTGCGCCTAACCTTTCAATACCACATCACTGCTTACTGCAGCCACAAAAAGTTATCGACTCAGTTTTTGTTAATTATGCCACCGACATATAGAGTTACCGCCTAACTGTGTGTATAACATCACTGAAGGGGTGGTCTTCACATAAAGATAAGCGCCCAATTTAAAAAAAAAAACCTGTCGACATAATTCTGAGCGTGCTCCAGTGGACAACCAATGGTTGAATACGGTAGGCACTTAATGCTCCGTCTCCGGCTGTGTTGCGATTTTCGGCGTAAACTATGAGAGAATCCCTGGATATTTTGTAGGCCCTGATACGTAATGTTGGCTTTCTCCTGCTTTCTCGTGAGTTCAAAAATATTACATTAGGATATATCCAACATAACGGTGTTTTTGTACGGTTTTCGAAAGCAAGCAAAATATGAACGGACACGTGTTTATCCGGAAGTTCTGAGTTATTTACGCGATCGGCGGGTATGTGAGATCCCTTCTTTCCGAAGTCAGACGGGAGTGCGGTATATTGCTGCATCGTTTATAGACCTCATTTATTGGAAGTCAATTCCAAAAATGCATGCGATGACAATCGTTGCAAAGCGTAGCTCTTCCGGATGCAAAAAAATATAGAAGAAAAGATATACTCCAAATGTCCGCATCCTCATACGTGTGCACAAAAGCGTCTCTACGCGAAGTACACTGAAACTTAATGGGCAATGAAGACAAAATACAAATTCGTTCAGCTTGAACATACTAAACTCTGTAAACTCACTCAGCAAAATAGCAGCAACGAAAAACGTTTTTTAACCAAAATATTTCTAAGAAATATTTCACTTTCAAAGTTCGAACCATACTGGCATTATATAACCAGGAATAACATGTTATGGCCCGGAACTAAAAGCATTTTATTAGTGTGGGAACAGCGCCTTGGCATTGAAATGATAAAGTCAAACGGAATTAGAGGCTACACTGCCATCTCCCAGACATGTTTTTTTTTTTTCGTAACTTACATAAGGGGCCTCCAATCGCACAAGCAAGACTGTGACGTTATAAGCAAGTCGTTACTGTTGAATATGTAATGGTCTGATTGCTTAATAAATTACTTACCTGTAATATTTCGATTACTTATTCTAAGTTCGCCGTAAAATTCGTACTCCTGTTGTGCAGGACAATACAGTCTTTTTTATGAAACCAACTTGTGATTTGTCATTACCCTTTTTAAGAGAACCCCACAGTAAATCGCAGTTTGTAGTCAGAAAAAAAACACGAAGAGAGAAGGCACAATCTTTTGCATGTCGTTTGGAGTTCTCGTAGGGCACTGTAATGTGAGCGGGGCAAGTTTTTTTTTTTTTTGCATTCTCCAGAGATATATTCGTTTGCTGAAAAGAGGACCTCAGTTCTCGCAGTTTATGTATTTCAACCAAAAAATTACAAACTCTTTCCCCCGTGATTTCTTTGCGTTCGATTTTTGCTGGCCTTTATTAGTTCAACGCCTGTTGTGCGCTGAGTTAATGGCAGTCATCTGATGTTGTGGCAGACACTCATTTATTATGCACAAAAAAGAGCCTAAAGACATGGTTCAAAAACGACGCATTAAAATACGTGCACTTTTTGATAGAGATCCCCCCTCAGTAAGGAAAGCCACCTGTCTTGAGAAAAGCGGACATTTTATTGCAAACGTATGCAGAACTGCGCCCAAACAAAGTAAGATTAACCTGTTCATAAAAGCGTTAGTGTTATTAAAATTTTTCTTCTAAACGTACTTCTCGTGTAGAAACATTTCACACCAGTTCATGTCATTCGGAAAGTAGTTAATACCGCAAACAACGCTGTAGTGAAGAGAATAAAATTTGGAGAAACGTAGTGCAGCCATGGTTCATTCCGGTGTTGGTATTCACACTCAAATCATTCTTTCGCTCAAGGAAACAAGTCTCTAATACCATAGATGCATCAGTATGACGCCAATTAATGAATACGCACGAATCCTCTAGTCAGCGTGTGTGCGGGCATTCACCTTCACGCGGTTGCTTGTTGGCGCGTGTTTCTCTGATATGTTCGAGGCCATCGTACGCTAACGACAAGTAGTACGCGAATTCGAGCCCGCTCTTAGTAAGTGGCGAGTAGAGAATGAATGCGTCACATTAATAAAACAACAGGGGTAAATTCACATGAGGAGGGCTGGAACGAACGCCACGTGTGGCTGGGCAAGCATGCGATTGGCCATAGACGATTCTTTCCTGCTTTGCCGCTAGGGTAAACAGTCGGCCAAGTACGTGCAAGGGCCGCACGTGGCTTTGCCCAATGTGCACGTAGTGCCTGCCGTCCACTTAGGGCTCATAATTCCGCACACCGGCTTATAAGAAAACTTCTCGTTTTAGCAAGATCCGTTTTACGAGAGTATAGTCCATTCGTTTGGGGCACTAGTTAGTCAATTTAGCACGGTAAAGGCAGGATTCTGGAAACATAGGGCAAGGGCTACATAAAATCATCTTTTAACAAAAAAAAAAACGCATCGGCCACGGGGTTCAAGAGAGTGGGCTTAACTTTAAGAGCCTAATTTGCTTTAGGTTCCTAAATTATTTTCAAAATTCAAATTAGTTTTTTAGTAAGCAAAAGGTTTTGGTGTGGGCAAAACGTTATGGTGTTTTCAACGAGCATCCACAGTTATCAGTTATCGAAGCACAAGATACAGATACAGGTTCAGCCAGCCTTTCGAAGTAAAAAAGTATGAAAACGCCACGCCTACACCAACCTGATGTTTTGTGATCTAACCCGAATTAAAAAACACGTATTCTCAGCAACGTATATCCCAAAATTCGCCGCCTGGCTTCTATGGTGAAAGGATGCGGCGGTAACGTTCTTACCTTTCTTACAATTTAAAATGTTCTAAATCTCATTAGTTCCCGTAAGCGCGTTCTCTGCGCAGTATCGCGATGAAACAGTTTCCCATAAAAGGCCTGTACCGATTCGTAAATAGGGTATAACTGCAGAGTGCGCACAAGCAAGTCAAATGATCCTGGTTTACGAAACGCAATTTGAAGATGACCTTTATTGTAGTTAGACTGCAGGGGTTTGGCTCAATAAGTCATTGAGGCACAAAAGACGAATGTAAAACGGATGCAGACATTAAAAAGCAAACTGTTGTTCGCATTACTCGCAGTGGTCGTGAAATGGAACCGCAGTGAGAAGAGGTAGAGACCTATCCTTATTGCCTTGTAAGAAAACATTCTCAGTTTTTATTGTATGGGGGAAATTGTAGGTGTTTTTTTGCAAATATTTTACCGCGAGGCATGTGTTTTCAGGATTTCCGTTTTCTGTATACCCTACTCCTGCCGTATGTAATGACGTCTGGTATAACGCAACGCTCAGAAATCACAAGTAGAGTGTGCAGCGGATGCCAGCAGGCCACACATGAATACTCTGTGTGTGAATGACAATAATTGCGACGCAGTCATAAAACAAAAAAAGTTGCAAGGTCTGACGTCTCACGTAGTATTCACAGGCGTTTAAACAAGTTGGACGTCACTGTCGACAATGGGGTGTTCGGGGAATGACACTGCAGTAGTGATCCCCTTATGTGATCAGGGTGAGGCAATCGCCCAGAGCTATAGATTGCCTCTTAGTTTGGTGACGTGTAGGCTGTCCTCAATATTACGCTGAATATCATAATTACTTTTAAGACCAGGGTGCCCAAAGAGCATTAAATTTTATGGAAAGTAAATGGTGTTAAGAACTATAATTTGGCACATTGGTACTGACATCTAAACAGGGCCGTGACGTTACTAGTTTGTTTATTTCTGGCTAGCTGTTTTGCCGACGTGGCATATTACGCATTTTTTTTATAAATTATTTGCAGAATTTTCTGAGTGGTAATGGTCAGGTTGCGCAAAATCAGCTTTCCAGGCGCGCATCTCCGCTCTAGCACCCATCTCTGTTTACCTTAAGGAACATTAGGGCACAATTTTTAGCGTTTATAAAACCCACAATATGCATAACCCCGAAATAGCGCCCCGCATGTTTCTATATAAATATGCGTAAGTACGACTGTTTCTTTGTTGATATCCTGTAAAAATATTATTTGCTTCATTTGTAAAGCTGCTGCAATTTAAAATAGGAGGTGCAGTATCATTGAACACAGTGTGCATGTCAGACCTTCACGGCAGTGTGTGTTAACAACTTCGCATTACCACAACAACCAACACGCTAGACAGCAGTATACTTTGCGCCACGTTTTCGCAAACTTCTTGTCTGTCTGTATATGTCTCATACAATCTTGCAATGGAACTCTTGGGCCTCCAACTTTGCCGGGTACTTACCTACTGGAAAGTCATTGGAGAAGATAGCCGAGGAGTAAGGCAATTCCAGAGTAGCGTGGGGGGTTGATGGAGGCGAGAGGGACAGAGGCACGGAGCAAGCTTACGCAGCTGGGGTAACGCCTCATTGCGGCAGGCGCGCGATGGCGACCAGGTAATGTCACAATGGAAATCAAGGGGGACTACAAATTTGCGTAGGAGCGACGGCGAAGAAGAGAGTAACGAAACCTGATGAATGAAATTATATCAGCCGCAACTCATTCCCTGGCTGCGTAGTGGAATCCTGATCGCGGCGGCCGCAGAGTTTTTTCACCTGCGGCAGATACCTATGACTGGCTTAACCTAAGGGGAGTGCTTGTGACATTATCTAGCCGCACTAGGAAGCCTCATTTCGTCTTCTGTCTTGTTCTTGCACGATGGTCAGGCATGAGGTACAGAGGTCGTAGATGGAAGAGGAGCTACTTGACAGGGCAGGAGATATTTGTTTCTCTTTAGAAGAGATTAGCATCGCAACCAGCATAATGCCCATCCAAATTGCTTTGATTCGTGTCACCCTAGGTTTCCTTCGGTGAGACTTGGTCGTGATACCTGGGGAGTTAACGCTAGGGCTTGGTGATTTTTTTTCGCCATGAAGAATGTCGCGGTTCCTGAAAGGTGACGCCGCACACCTTTTAAGCAGAAAACAATTATTGGCGAACGCAAGGAGGTCTCTTGCGTCCATTTTCAGTGCTACTCATTTTGAAAATTATATATAATTTACCATATTCGTAAAACAGCCCGCTCGCCAAGGATATGTGTTGCAGGATTTTAAAGCGGCCAGTGAATAATGACATTTGTCTGAAGCTAGCAGTGGCCGGTTCGCTTACTTGCTTGTGGAACAGCCCAATTTGTCTTTGTCAGTATTTTTGCCTTGTAAAAACATGCAATTACTGCAAACGTCTATCTCCTAATGTACAAACGAATTTTTCGAAAACCTTCAAGGCCAGGATACTTCTTCAAACCTAGTTTTGTTGAATCAGGTAATGCCGCTAAAGTCAGGATCTCTACTTTGCGTTACGTTAGGGCAGGAATGAATTTATCAAAAATAGTCGGCAATACAAATATAACTGCAAATATCTTGGTGGTTTGTTTATTACAATGTGGCAATTGTCAGAAACATCAATGTCCGCGACCTGATACAGGTAGAGACACGTTATTTTCGGATAGATGCCCCCAAAATTATTCACGCTTCCCATGAAGCTCCTAAATATTGTCCCAGAAAAATACTCTCCCTCACTCTGTATGTTGCGTTTAATTGTCGCTTAATCTGCTTTCTTACAAGGTAAAAATCGCGGTAAGAGAAACAGAACAAAGATCAGGAGAGCATGGCCATTTATACCGTGTGAGAGGAAATCTTCATCATAAATTAAATTGGATTTTAGCGCTTGAAGAAACTCGTTCTGCCTTTCCAACAAGATAGTGGAGATATATCAACCGCGTAAAATCCAGTACTAAATTACAGTTTTGACATTCATTGGGCCGTGGTGCAGATAGTCTAAATGTTACTTATTTAGCGCACCATTCAAAACACGGCCCACAGGTACCATGAACAGTTGCACATAAAAAAGACGCTGCAATCGAAGGGATACAAACCGGATAGTCGGTGCACGACTTATAAATCTTTACGAGCCCGTTTAACAGGACTAAGAAAGAGAGATGACAAAACAGGGTACCCTTATGCCTAGCGCACTGCATTCTGATTTTTTAACACCTTTAAAAGCTATTCTGATCTGTACGGGGTTTCATATAAATTTATAGGGGTACCGGCTGACATTGCAAAACCTCAAATAGAAACTTTAGGTGTAAGCTTCAGCACACCGCTGCGTGCTCAACAGATGACAGATACTGCTGTATTTTTAGCAGAGCAAAGCATACATAGCCAAAAATGTGCGGATAGCCGATGCGTTTTTAACCAGGAATCTGCGCTGCTGAGGTTCAATTTGCTACTGATGCCTTCGGGTTGCGCAATGCATTCAATGAGCCAGATACTCAATAAATAACGTACACTTGAAACACTCGGATTGGTAGCCGCAAGAAATCGGTGCACGTATTTGGATTTCCCTGAGAGTTATCTTCGCAATGTTCTTTTCCCCGGGGCTTCTCCTCCAAGCTGCAGTAGCGCTTAGGATCTGACCCCGGGTATCCTCAACTGACCAACTCAGCTTCGCACACAAAAACTGTACATTTATTTACATTACACTGAGGCGACTGAAAAGCAGTGCTCGGGCGGAGCACGAAGACGACGGGCCGAGAGCTCCGGCACCCGGACCGCGTGTGGCTGTCTTCTTCTTCCCCTCTTCCTGACGCTGAGGACCGGGGGAAGGGAAAAAAGCAAGTCTTTTTCGTCGGGGTCCATCCCCATGTGGTGGGCGTTAGGACATCCAGTGCGAGCAGGCGCGGCCTTTCTCCGAATTCGCAGCGTTTGAAAGCGCCGGGCAACACGTTCTTTCCATTTCCGCGCTGCTTTTCTCATGGCCCTCGCCAGTTAGTGCGTCGAAGCGCGCGACACTGAGCATAACCTTAAGACTGGCAATACGTTGCCCACACGCCAGCATTACATGTAATAAAGGCGTTAACTGAGGTCTCTTAGCACAAGTTTAAGCTAATTTCGAACGAGATTCCGCAGTGCGCGAAGCTAAATTCTCTGTCAATTTTTTACGTCACATTGGTTGCGTTTTTATAAGTTCTTGGTAGCCTATGCGAAGGTCCCATTCTTGCACTATTCCAGCTGCTGTAGTAAACGCTTTTTCTGCTGTGTTCTAGTGAAGCATGGGTTCTGATGTCGGCAGAGTCTTGTTTACAGGCAAAAGACCATCTTCTATATTTTCGTTACCGCGACGAATACAGTCAACTACCGCAGAGACAGCGACAAAATGTTCACGAAGACAGCCTGCTGGCTGTCTAACGTTGGCCACTTAAAACGCATTGTATATTGTTGATTGCTAACTGACTAGATCGACGGGCTCGGGGAGGCCGACAAAAGCTCGCTGTAATAACATAATGTAATCTACAAGAAAAGTGAATATTCACCAACAGTGCGTTTTTATACATCTATGAAGAATTCTTCTTTCACTCGTGCGTGTATTTCTCCGCCACTTTAGAATATATTTGTACGCGTGACTTGCCGAAGTTTCATTCTCTAGGCTAAAAAACACGGCAATATAGCATGTGTAGTCATGCCGTGTAGTGTGTATTCCTTTAATATAAATAAAATCTCTGAGTTGTTCAAAGTTCTTTTCATCCACGTATATAGGAACTTTAAACTGTGCCCCAAAGAATGGTATGGTAAAAAGTGACATGATGGTAATAAAGTGTGAAAGGCGCCGGGAGCCTTAAAAATTGCCCCTTGTCTTAGATAAGGTAGGGAATGTCCAAGCACATATAAAGAAATCGCCAGACATGCTTTACCAAAGCGAAGCATTCAGCCTCTCATTGCTGTCGTCTGTAGTACACTCAACCGCGCTGCAAGAAAGCCAGCTTTTGCTACGATTACGGTGATAGTGGGTGAGGTGAATAAAATAAAACGCTTCCCAATGTCGCAGTCGAACCTAGTTACTTCACGTTATGAAGACGGCGTCTATTCAATCGCGCTTTTGGGCACGGCCAAACCAACTTGGATTTGGAGAGGAGTGCACGGACGCGCAAAAGGTTCCAGAAAATGCATCCCCCTTCTAATGACGACATTGGTTGAACTATAGTTCACACAAATCCTGAAACAAATAGGGTCCGCTCGCTTCTGCGTTGGTTTGTTTCGTGTTGAACTTGATTACGGAGAGCTTCCCGTCCGCCGTCATTGCTGTCTCGATAAATGCGTAGTTTACGATGATTGATTCAATGAATATTGCATGTTATTCGATGATTATTACGATGGTTGATTCGATGGTAGTTTACCATGATTAGTTCGCACTAATCACCACAAATGAATAAGGTCCGCTCGCTTCTGCGTTGGTTTGTTTGGTGTTGAACTTGATTACGGAGAGCTTTACTTTCGCCTTCATTGTTTCCGACAATGCATAGTTGACGACGGTTGAACTATATAGTTCACACTAATCATCCTAAATGAATAGGGTCCGCTCGCTCCCGCGCTGGTTTGTTTGGTGTTGAACTTGGTTACGGAGAGCTTCGCGTCTGCCTTCATTGTTGTATCGACAAATGCCTAGTTGACGATGGTTGAACTATAGTTCACACTAGTCATCATAAATAAATAGCGTCCGCTCGTTTGGGCGTTGGTCTGTTTCGTGTGGAATTTGATTACGGAGAGCGTCTCGACAGACGCGAAGTTGATTTTTCGGGCAGCTTATTGTGTTCTAGCTGCTATGGTATAAGATTTTAAAATTGAATATTCTCGTTGAGGGGACAAGCTGTTGGCTTGCCTACTACGCGTTAGTTAGCAAAAAATAAGTGAATTTGTGTTGGCCAGGTATGAAATGCAGGCAAGAAGCGCTTTCCTGCATTGCCCTCACCCGAACGTTTCAAGAATGTACGAACAACACAAAATTGTTGACGCGAGAGTTCTCACATCCTTGCGATTGGGTGGCGTAAAAAATGTGAATGTCGGCTGTGACTACATTGGTTTAAAGTGAAGCTCTTTATGTCTCACTGATGGCCTGTGGCATCAGTGAGGCATAGGCTTTTTTAATAATTATAATTATCGTGGTTGAAGTAAAAAAAATGCTTCCGATGTTCGGGATGGAAACAGGGGACATTCCCGTTATCAAGATGACACCTATTCGACTGCCTCATTCTGATGTAGTACCACCAGTTCTGATATTGGCGAGGGGCGCCTGGACGTACACAAATAGGCAGAAAAATCCCGCACCCCCTCCCCCCCTTTCTCACGACGACTATAGTTGAGCGTGAAATGAAATGACAAAAGGTCGAAGTCAGTGGCGCTGCGATCAAAAGTTGGATCTGCGTGCAAGGCATACTCACTCCTAAAGATCAAGTTCAAACCGACTGCGAGTCGAAGTCCCAACTCATACGACAAACAAGGAATTTCTCTGCGAGAAAGGATTGCTGTTAGCTATCGTCGTCATTGGATAGAGAAGTACGTGATTTTCGTTTTGCTCATAGATGTTTCATTAAACAACTATGATTTAGAAGACGTTGCAACTACCAATTTTCGTTTTGTATAACAGAATTTCTGGTCTTTGTCCGCATCGCACTGTTCCTGAACCATTCCTGGGGAATTATTTTAATTTGTTGCTTTGTGTCTTTGTAAGAAACCTTCAGGACGTCTGCGTGTTTATGAAGTGCCGCAATGGCGGTGTTCTAGTCAGCAATTTTATTGCGCAAATTACTCTCGTGCTCTAAGAACAGAATTCCCCTGAGTCACTTTTAAACGGAGGCATAAATTGCACTTGATTGCCACTCTAAAACCACTCTTTCTGAGTGGAGTCATTGCCACGCAAAGGAGTCTGTGCAACGTATGAATCACAGTATGCTATTTTTTCGGACGTGCTCTACCCCAATGAAAAGGCTTTTGGTTTGGCAGGAAACGTGTGGTATTCTTGTTTCATAATTTGTTATGCTAATTTTGGGGCCATATAGCACGTGTGATACAGCGGATGCTGTGTTGGAGGCCCCTGATTAAATGCAGTCTGCTGGCACATCTTTTGCAAGGTACACACACTGCTAAAAATTCGGCTCTTTTGCCCTGCCTGCCGGCCGTGGTAATTTTTTAGATAGACCACAAAGAACTGCAAACATGTTCTCTGGACGAACGATAGCCGTGATAGAAGTTATGAAAAGATTGTCAAAAAAGTTCCCCGTTTCTTGCTGTAATTGTTTCGCAACAAAAGGCATACGTAGTAAGGGATCATTTAGGAACGCATTCGGACCGAGGTATTTTTAATAAGTCAACATGGGCGCTCACTCATTGTCGTTGTGTTCACAGCAGACACATTTGCGTCTGTTCGCGTGTTATAGGCACTACTGGTCACATTCGGTATACTGGAGTAGATGATACATTTTCTGAAGTCTGCAGGCGACGAAAGCAGCATTATGTGTGTAGCGCTTAGTCTATCGTTATCAAAGTGGCTTTGCTGATTGGCCTACATACGATACCCCTTCCGTCTCTATAACCTCAATAATCGGTTAAAGAAACTCGGCAGGCAACTCTTATCTGTACAGTGAGAATAGTAGCAGAGTACGCTAATTAGGTGGAATGCATATAAACATTTACTACCTACGTTTCCCTGCGATATAAATTGGGTTCCAAACTTACCCCTTGAAAAACGTTCAGTGAACGTAAATTTTCATGACATTCGGATTCAAGAAAACGACGAGCCAGCGCAACTGCGGAGGTGCGAGTTATGAGGATTTACTGATCATGCCACCCTGAGATGGCAAGAATTCGCCTGCTGCGCCGAGGAAAAGAAATTTACGGTACTTCGCACGTAGATGAATCCTCATCACATAAGGTTGCGCAAGAGGTTAAGTTGAAGGGTAAGTAAGGGGGGACATGTAGTGAAGTATCCAGCTGTAGAAATATGTGCGTTATTGTAGTCGACGCCAAACGCGAAGCGACTGTCGGGGGAAGGTGGAGGTATTGAACTAAACGGTGGCAATGTCGATATTCAATTTCACTGTATTGATAAAAGCAGCAGGTGCAAAAAGGCCCTCTTGCGTCAATAAAACACCTAGATTACAAGATCACGGGCCGTAGCCTGTGCAACCTCGTTTTCCTCAGGGAAGAATTGCTGAGAGTCCACACAACTTGGACAAGGTCATCTTTGACTCAGGCATGGAACTCATTAGGGCTCTGGACGAGATACGGTTCTAGCGTAGATGCGGCAGGCACACAGAAAATTTTTCGTTTTCCGAACGGAATGGCAGTACCAAGAGGTTGTACGGTGGTGTCTCAACAAATGTCTGGTTGCTTGGAAAATAAAACGCAAGGGCTCTTTTCGGGATCGAAGCGACATCCGCCCTCGTCCGAGCACCTTACAAGTCTTCTAACCAATAGTTGTGTTATCTGCACGCAGATCAAAAGTGTAGGTTTGGTCAACTTGGTATTCCATACTGAAAGTGCACCTGCACAGAAATACACGGGATTAGTCAGCAACAAGCCACGAAAAGTGCAACATACACCAGCTTTATTATCAACACATTACGACGTCACGCTTTATATGGCCTATCATGCGAACCAAAATTTGTTAACGTAGGTAAAAAGTTTCGCTTTCACTGTGCCTTGCGAGACTTTTGGTGCACATATAACCACCTTTTTACATTGTCATGACGAAGCCTCACCTTGTCTCAGAAAGTACCATTCTCTTTCCGTGGGTGACAGGGTAGGCGCACTAGGACAAAAATCATCAGACGTGCGTTCTTGTCTACCTGACTCATTGATATCGCGATATCCCGTTCTCGTTTTTGTATAGAAGCCATAACTTGCGAACACCGTTACGGCAGTGAATTGCCAAAAAGCCCTACATGCCGTTTAGCGGATTATTTCTTGCCAACGGAGGTGATCATTCCTCCATCTCCCCGTCTTCCTCACGTATTTTTTGCCGCAGGGAAACAGGATGACTTAGACAGCCCACATGACGCATCACCTAAATTTACCCTTGTGCCTAATTACGCATGCTTTTTGTGCGTTCCAGTCACTCTTCTTCTTTAAAAAGTTTGAAAGATTCTGGGCTGTGCGAAAAATAAAGTTGACATTGACCGACATGAAAATTTATTTCTGACTGTTACGTAACTTCTTCCCATGAGATATTGCTGCAGAAAAAACTAGTGCAAGAGTGGATAAACGGTGAAGCTGGGAACTACTTATCTTCTTCCGGTTTTGCTCAGTTTTTCTAGATTTTGCTAGGCTTTGCTCAGCTTTGTGAGGTTCTGCGATGTTCTTGCCAGCCTAGGAAGTATTGAGGGGTGGTGCAATGTTTTGCGAGATTTTACAAGGCCGCCCAGGTGAGTCCTGCCACACTGACAGCGGATACCAGAGGGGAATAAGCCAGGTCGACGCCAGCTTTCCTGTTTGTCTAGGCTTCCACCACTGGTACCAGCTGCGCGAAATTGTTTTCTTCTTTCGCATGGTGGTTTGGCTGTTGAGAGAGCTGCTGCGGGGTGGGGGGGTTGGCTGGCAGGCAGAATCAGCAGCAGCCAGGGAGTGTCGGTCTACGCTAAGAGAGCTGCCTGCCATGCCGCTGCTCTGCACGTGAACACAGGGCCGCTCAGAACACAGCCTCACTATCTCTCGCCTCTCGTCAGTCGACCTGCTTACATGCCGCGTGTTCCCTGAGAAGAGTTCAGCCCGGCTGAACTAAACAGTGGCTTAGTGAAATGGTAAGGCTGGTGAATGTTCAGAAATCAATTATTCGCCACAGTGCAAGAAACAAGTCTAGGGAAAATGCAGCACAAACGAAGAGTCTAGTGAAATGTGTAGATATTTTCCCTACAACCATATACGCCACTACACATAGTAGAACAAATTTCTGCTTCCCTGCTGCAGCAAAACTCACCAACAGAATCAACATATACTGTAGCCATCTTGAACATATTTCATAACTTGACCCGCAATTTCTCTTCAATGCAATGACACTGAGCTTCGGCTCACGCAACCTTATAAATAGTGGCTGGTATAGACGTTCGCTAACCAACTACAGCTTTGCTGGACGCATTTCGCTGGAAAATGCATTTCGGGTCATTGACGTTGGCCGTGTTGTTTCTGCATAACAATTTCCCACTAAAGAGCAAAATTCATCACTTGAGTGATACAGGAACAATGTTGTTTTCAATTGCAGCGTTGTGCCGCTCTCTTACCCCTGGAATTCTCTCGGCTAACTTTAACGACGTCACAACTGGCACGAATAAGACCCGTAAGCCTCGTTGAACACTCTGTGTTCGTGAAGACTTTACATAAGTGATTAAAAAACTATTTCTTTGCAATTCTAACTTACCGCAATGTACCAAAGCTTCGTTGGGAATACAAATTGTACTGTGAAAGTTCATTTACGCGTTCTTCAAAGAAAACAGTATTATTAATGTTTGTGGAGACAATACAAGAAATGCGTTGATAATAAAAAGACGTTTATGGTGGAGGGGGAGCCGTGCCTTGTAAGCAACATGCAAAAAGACACGGCACATAATCTGAGTGTCAGTAAAAGCAGTTAGACAGGCAAGAAGGAAACAAATTGTCAAAGAAACTAGGCTCAATCATTACATCTGGATGCAATTGTATTGTGTTATTTCTGAAAAACAAAATCAGACGCCTTTGCCGTGCACACGGCGAACCCACAGTGAAGATAACCGGCTGATCACAAGGGGGAAGAGGTTGTCTCGTCCTTGCAGGAACAGCCAAGCAGACAATAGATGCATTCACGCGCTCGTTCTGCACATGCCACCACCCTCCCAGGTTCCGCGCTTTCTACCACGGTGGGGCTCCGACAAACCCAACTGGTCGGCGCTCCTGCGACATTAAAAAATTCACCGGCTCTACCTTCCACATAGTTTCATTATTTCGTAGTAGTTCAGTAAATCACGATGGTTAAGGGCTCCTGAGAACCCTTAAGGCCCACCGTACGGCGAGTGTTGGGCTCAGAAATAGTGGTGCTTGGGATTCAATATCTATAAGAAACTATAAACTTACTATCTGTGCTAATGAACAAATAAATAGGTGCTGGCTTGTTGTAGGAAAACTTTCTTAACCTAACTTCTTGGAAACTGCCACAATCCGTTTTCTTGTATTGAGATCACTCTTACTACATGCCCGTTATTTTCGTCCTTTATCATTTCATCACTCAAATTATGCAGCCTTTCTGCCTCGGTACGAGCTCCAGCACCATCATGTATGGAAAGGAACTCTATGGAATGCATGTCACGTGATATTGTCTAATGCGAACTGGAGAACTGCACCAGCGTACCTTTGCACTTAGCAAAACTAGCCGTCAACAAGCCTATTTTTATTCTTCGCCAGCAACAACAAGCAACGTCGATTTACGGTGTGTACCTGGTGCCGGAAGATTTGTTGCAAACGTTTGTGGCAATTTCCAGTGCTCACACTGGGATCGTTCAGGTGCTGATGATGACTTTGCTACAATGGCGAGGCGCAAACGGCAGGAGCGAAGTCAAAAATTTCAAATACATTTTCTTCCCCATAACCTGGAAAACGTTTCTGTATTTTTTATTCCTTAAGCAGCCATTGAATGTCACAATAACGGTAGTATATCTGTATGATAGTTTCTTTTGTTGCAGAGGTTAATGAGCGACACAAACAGCATCTCGCTCATGCCTGCCTAAGCCCCAAAAGAAACTGATTAGAAGAGCCAGGCTTCCGGTCTGTCTGCCTGAGGACTTGAAGATTGAATATTTCATCACCAGCGAGTTTCAGTTCTCTGCACAAGGCAGCTTCATAGCTTAGAATCCTAATGAAGCCAGCGAAAAAAACCAGTCAATCTACAATAGCGTAAAACTTGTGTAGAGGCAAAGCATGCAATGTATAAGTGTATTCAAAGATTGTACGTCTTTATTGCCACACGGCACCCGCTGATATGCGCGACATCCAAATACCTTCGACGGAGTACAAGCGAAATTCCAGATGGAGATCTGTAAATTTGAAAGTTAATGTTAGTTCTGAGTGAAATAAAAGCAAGGAGCAAGCGCTAACCATAATCTGGTATTCAGGTGCATTTTTAGGTAGGCGTTTTTGCCGACGTAGGTGAAATATTCGATTTCGAGGCATTTAAAAACGAGTGTCCCGGTGTTTTAGAACCATGACTTCAGGAGAATACGACGGCATGAGATGAGAAGAACATGAGTAACCGACAGCCCGAACCCTCCAGTTTCTTCAGCTTTAAACGTAAAAAAGAAATACTTTCATGCAGCAGCCTTCTATTTCTTTGGAGTGTCAATCCTGACGTAGTTAATGGAACAATTTCCTATAAATTAGTTAACACATTTATGGCGGAGAAAAAGAAAGGATGGTGACGGCTATTTCGTGTAATGCAGTTTTATTTCTGCTATTTCAGAGCCTGGTAATTCAGTGTAAACCGGAAACAAACGCACAAGTGTTGGAGATCAGAGGTAAGTCATCGGCTCTAAATGTGGCACCATGCATCCGCTTATGTCTAGAGCAATCGCAGGAGAACAGAAGCAAATGTTGCGCTTCCTGTGTAGACAATTGGATTGTTATCCCCACGTGTGCTGTATGCAATGATCAAGAGTCGTTCAGGGTGACATACTGTCGATCGTGACTCAGCACTGGCCATTGAACAAGATACGGAATTGTTCGGCACACAGCGCTTATCCTTCAAACAGGACGCCTACACTACGGTTATTACCCATTATATTTAAACATTTATCGACCTTTGCTTTTTACAAAACAATGTATACATAAAGTTCTCAATATTTCTTACTGAAACATTTTTCACTATTTATGCCGATAATTGACGATATTTTACGTACCCTTTCGGTAGTTTTGACTTCTGTCACTGCAATCTGGCCTACCTCTATCAGCTGTGGGTTCGTCGAATAAACCATCAACAAAATTCTGCCAGAGTGTGTTCAACAAAAATAATGCGCATGAGAGAAACAAACCGATTCCCTGTTCTACGACACCAGTACCCGAAAACATACGTGACCTAAATTGGCTGCCCAACGCCGGGTTGCTACCTGCAACTAACCAAATAAGGGCGACTAAAATAATATCCGCTCATATTATTAAAAGTAAAACGTACCCAAAAGTGTTATCCAACTACGTCGGCCGCATACACCTCAGTTCTACGAGGTTTCGTGCTGTGAACAAGAAGCAACATCAGTAGATGGTAATGAACACCCGGCAGCAAAATAAGCCGGGTCGCGCAAGTGCTTCGCCAAATGCTTAACCGCGCCATCTGACGTTGGGCTTCTGGTATAGAGACATCGATAAGCGCGAGCGCGCCCTACTAAGCTTGCTATCATCCCTTTTTAGGCCGCTGAAGTGGGGTAGCTGATCAAATTCAGCATTTGGCGCTAGACGCCATCTCTGCTCGATACGTCTTGCTCGCATGCGAGAAACAATGTGAAACAAGGCACGCTCTGCCCCGATTCAACCGATTACAAATCTTTCCCTCGCATCAGTGACGATTTTTTTCATATATACATTGTATTATGAATTTGTATTTTTTTACGTAAAGACTGCAGTTTCATTGTATCTCCGAATGAACACACCGAAACGGAAAAACAATTGAAGCAAGTGTGGTGAAAAGTAATGTGGCCCACATAAAACAAGTATTGAAAGGGGGAAACACGCGAGCAGAGCTAGGTGCCAGCATGAGCTTGGCAAAAACGAACAAAACTTGAAGCAAGCACAGTAAAAATCTGTTCCGTCTCCCCTAAAGTGAAACCTCACGAGGGGCGAAGAATCAGTGTATAAGCGTACTGTTGGTGCCTTGGCATGTTTGGTCACGGAGATGAAACCGTGTTGGGGTAGAGGTATGCAGCTTTCCTATAAAAGTCCCGTGTTTTTGAAGCACAAATCGTTGTAATGCAAGGCATCGAAAAACGAGTGTCTCGGTGTGTTCTTTTAATCGTGTTTCCGCCCACGCAGAAGAAACGTTCTAGTTAAAGGCATTAGAAAACGAGTCTTCCGGTGTGTTAGAATCGTTACTACATGAAACGACGACGACGACAGGAGACGCCGACAGCCCCAGACCGTAGCGGGCTTTGTCACTAAAATAAGAATGACCCTAAGCGACGCTCCCGACCGTTGCCGCTCATGTGAAGGAAAAGACAGGGTGCGATTGGACCGTTGCAGAAGTGCGCATGTGCGGTGATGTGTTTTTTAAGAATGACTTTATAAGCGACCCCAAACCATCCACCGCCGGCGGCGTTGGCGTCGCAGTGCTCCGAAAAAGAAACAGCATCCGGCGCCAGGTTTCGATCCGAGGACTTTGCGGCCGCAGCGCGACGCTCTACCGACCAACCACGGCGCGACGGTGATATCAGGTTAGACGCGTAACGCATTCACGTCGTCAGCGGCGTGCGTTGGCGACTCAGCGGCGTTATAGCGGCTTGATAACTGCGTGGTGTACACGTGATACTACAAACCCGATGGAAGAGATGGAAGAGAAGGCGGCGAGGCGGTGGGCTGCGGGGGCCGAGCGCAAGCGCCGCAAGCGGGCCGACAACCGTGCATTCGCACTTTCACATTCTCCCCCTCGGGGAAATGCGGGGGAATTTTTATGCGCTCGCGTGCCTCAACTTGTTTTGCCGATGGGTGTACATGCGGTGGTGGTCGATCAATCGGAGAATGCGCGCCTTCTAGACTGGCCGTGATAACCCAGGTGAGTGCTTCGGTCAACTGGGTGCCTTGATCTACTACCGTACTTTGGTAATGATAGGAGGTATGTAGAAAAAATGTGCGCTTTTTCAATTGGAAATATAAACGTCTGGAAACTCGCTCAGATCTACGCCCGTGGGAGACGTTTTTATGCAAAAGAACTTAGCAGTGGCATGCCAGGATGTACGTAGCGTGAGCTAAGGTTCAGCTGGTATCCTTAGGTTTCTTGGTTGTCGGGATAAGCTGATTATCATGCTTACTGCAGCTAAAACGATTTCCAATCCAATCCAGTCCAGCCCAGTCCAGTCATAAAGTTTCATTCTAAAATATACTAGAGGGAAATCTGGCGCTGCATTCGCGGGCCGCCGTGGGCGGCGGCATTGTAGCTAGCGACGTTCCTCGCCTCCTTGGCTTGGTTAGCGACATGGCTTGATTTTTGTCTTGAAGCCAAAACTAATAAAAACACGTAACATTGTTTCTTTTCCTCGTGCTTGAAGATTTTAAATAACCCCAGAGAATACATCTTGCTGGAGCTTTAATTTTATAATCATAAACAATTTTATTTCTCTGCTTCAGTAATATTGTTGAATTTTTGCAGCCAGAGGCAACTTTTCAGTCGGTTCGTGAGCCATGTCAACGACAAGTGAACGTGCTTGCCCCGGTACATGACGCAACGCTCGCTGAAGCGCGGCTCCCCTAGACAGTGGCGCCAGATTTCCCTCTATAGTGTGTATTATAAAAACTCTATGAGGTCCAGTCCAGTCCAGTCCAGTCCAGTCCAGTTCAATCCAATCCAATTCAATCCAGTCCGGTCCGGTCCAGTCAAGTCCAGTCCAGTCCAGTCACTGCTACTCGCGCATGCGCAGCACGGCTCTCCAGAAGTCACGTGAAATGGCTATCAAGGGGCTCCGGTGCAGCGTCAGACTTGGCTACTGCGCAACCGAGGCGCACAGCTGGGCACAGCGCAGGCGCCAGTGCGTCTTCCGCGGCTATGGCGTGACTCCTCTGGAAAGCGCAGACCGGCGAACGTGCAGACCCAGTTGTCTACACGTACTACAATTGGTTTCGATTTGAAATCCAGTCCAATCTAATCCAAGCCAATTCAATCCAATCCACATCCAATCCAATCCATGCTCTTCGCGCTTGCGCAGCACGGACCTTCAAGGTCCACGCTAAACTGATCAATCTCGGCCAGTGTAGCTTACGCTACAAAAATGTTCACCTATTCAAGTATCTTAAGAATTCTGCCATCACCATGTCAGTAGTCACGCGCTCACCGCAGTATTTATGTAAAAACTTGAAACGGTAAAATCGTATTATCTGGAAAGTAACAGATCGTTAGTATTAAAGTGGTAGAATCAAAACGCAGCAATCACTCAGTGAAGTTTCTTTGTGTTTTCTTATTACAGGTCATGGAGATTTAACGGCTTAGACTTTGTGTCACCAGTCGAAACTACAACGGACATCCGTAACTGCTGGAACTGGAGGCTTTCGGTCATTATGTAGGGCCCACCATAGGCTTGCAAGATTTGTTGACGGGGTTGGTCTGATAATTGAAAAAGACATCAGGATTGCGCAGAAGGACGACACATAGGGAAGACAACGGACAACAAGACACAGTACCATACTGGCGGGGTTGAGTGAAACCCTCCTCCAGAATACAAAAAAACGCGCAGAGTGGTTTCAAAGGAACGTGCGAAGAGCGTGGTGGTACCTTATATGCACAAGGTAGCACAGAATTTGAAAAAAGTGGCTCATTTGTACGAAGGACCTATACTGTTCTCTGCTCCTGTGAAGCTGGGCCAGCTTTTTTCTCTCACTGCAAAGGAGAAAACCAGGAGGAAGCCGTTGTGCCAAAAAACATACCAAGCCCTTTGTGAAATGCGCGAAAGGCGTCATGTATGAAATTGTACTGACATGCGGAAAGGCCCATATTGGCCAAACTGGGAGCTGACTAAATGGTCGTGCAGGGTTGCATGGGCGCACATTGGGATATAAATATACTAGAACTAACATGACAGAGCATTTTAGAAATCGCAAAAAAAGCGGGTACAGCAGTGGGGCAGCAGCGATGTTGCGCATGAGATTGTGGAAGCTTTTTTGATAAAGATTGCGTACAATTGCGTGAGTTACACATCCTTGGCTTTATATAAAAGCGAGTCAGATTTGTGCAACTCGTGCTTGTAGGATGTGACGATGGAACACGTTTTCTATATTTCTGGCGCATCCACCCCTTTGGTCTTTATTTGGGGGCATAAGCCCTTGAATAAATCAGTTGCTTGTTGCGCTCGCCCTGTTGTCTCGATGTGCGGCAGAACGCCTCGATGTGCGGCAGAAGAGAAAAAAGGTCGGAAGGTAGAGCCAATGACGACAGTGACCCTCGTGAAACGTCTTCGTTGGGCAGTGTGCGTTGTCGAGTAACAACACGCTGTTTGCGCAGCTCGTCATAGCTGAGGCACAAATTGAGGACTTCATCAACAGTCTGCGAGTTCTTGCCCAGGAGCATCTGAAATGCATAATCCTCGATGCCCTTGAGGATGTGCCTGATCTTGTCTGACTCAGGCATCGCAGGATCCACCCGCTTGCAGAGGTCCACGACGTCCTCAATGTAACTGGTGTAACCCTCGTCGTCTCGTTGAGCTCGCACGCGAAGCCGCTGTCCAGCAAGAAGCTTCCGCACAGTTAGGCGACCGAACGCCTTAATGAACTCGGTCGTGAATTCAGGCCAGGTTTTCATGCGCGGTCTGTGGTTATGAAACCGCGTGTTGGCGAGCTCGGTCAGGGAAAACTGGACGTTTTTCAGCTTCAATCCATCAATCCCATCGGTTGTAGGCGCTCACCCTTTGGTAGGCAGACAGCCAATCCTTGGCATCGGCGTCGTCGTTGCCATTGAAAAAGACGGGGTCGCGTTGGCGAAGAGACCCGGAGCAGACTATAGGTGCCTGCTGTGGCGACGCCATTTCGTCGTCGATTTCTCGATGAGGGGCGGGAGCACGCACTTGCTTCGTAGTTCCAGGCTGGGGATGGCGGGAAGACTAGGACCTCCACCAAAATATAATGGGGTTTATTGGCAGGTCTTGCAAGAGGCACCAACGAGGTCTAGCCGTTTCAGAGTCCAAACGAGGTCCGGCGTCCGCGCGCAGGTCTCGCGCCGAAGCACTGTCGATGGAGCTGCCGCTGTGTCGCTACGGGGACATATACCCACTGGGGCATTGACGCCACTCAGAAGGTCAGCCTCTGCTTTAGCCGAACACATACCCGCTCGGGGAGACTGGTGCTCTGACGGTTGCTCACTATCTTTGTTACACACCTATTATCTTCCGTTCCATTGCTCCCCGAGCCGTCCTCAATTTAGGTTGAACCCTCTTAGTGAGTCTGCAATTGTTAGCGCCATAAGTGTGTACGGGTAAGATGAAGCTGTCATACACTTTTTTCTTCAAGGACAATGGTAGGCTGCCATTTAATATCTAAGAATGCCTACCGAATGCACTCCATCCCATTCTTATCGTTCGAATTATCTCTGCCTCATGGTTGGTATCCGGGGACACAACTTGGCCTAAGTAGATATATTCGGTTACCGCTTCCTCTGTATCGCCACCTATCTCAAACGGTTTTGTTCCCCGAGGTTATTGATCATTACTTTAAATTTCCGCATATAATTTTCAGGCCTACGTTTCTATTCTGTTTTCCCAGTGCGGTAAGCACTCTGAAATTCGTCCCCCGAGTTACTTCACAAGGCAACGTTATCAGCAAATCTGAGGTTACTGATGTATTCTTCCTTAACCCTTACTCCCACCTGTTCCAATCCAATTTTCTGAATACTTCTTGCAAACATGCCGTAAATAAAACCGGAAAGATTGTCTCCTTGACTGACGCCCTTCCTTATACGTATTTTACTGGTCTCCTTATAGACGATGATGGTTGCTGTGGAACAACTGTAAATATCCTCTAGTGTTCTTACATAAAGCCCGTCTACACAGTGGTTCCGTAAATTCTGAATGACGGCTGAGGTTTGGACCAAGTCAAATGCTTTATCATAGTCTATGAAGGCTGTATATAGGGGTTCAGTATACTCCGCGCACTTCTCCATCACTTGATTGATCGTGTGAATATGGTCCATTTTTGAATAGCCTTTACAAAACCCTGCTTGTTCTTTAGGTTGACCGAAATGTAAGGTGGAACGAATTCTTTTAGCAATTACCTTGTTAAGTACCTTGTAGACTACTGACAGTAGGCTGACCGTCCTGCAGTTTTTCCAAGTCCTTTATGTGACCTTTGGTATGAATTAGGGTCATTTTCGTGTTCTTCCAAGATTCCTTTACACTCGCGGTCATTAGGCATTTCATGTACAGGTTTGCCAGTTTTATTAGTACAATTTGCCCGCCATCCTTCAAGAGGTCTGCGATTATCTGATCTTCAGCAGGTGCTTTGCCCCCTTTCATTTCTTTCAGAGCCTTCCTTACTTCTTCTGTCGTTACTGGTGGGATTTCTATCATCTCTAAACTACTCTCTATTTCGGCATTACCCTGGATGACCCGGCTACTATACCGATCTGCATTGAACTCCTCGGCAACTATGACTATTTTATCCCTATTTGTGATGACATTCCCTTGCTTGTCTTTAAAGGGGCCCTAAACAGGGTTCCAAAGGTTGAGATTTTACGTGCGCAATCATTGGAGTACTATCCAAAGAACATCCTGTCGCAAAAAATGATTTAAAAGCGTCCAGTATTAGCCGAGCTATCGTTCATTAAAAAGGGCCCGCAACAAGGCCTGGCGCATTCCCTCTTTAACCGCTCCTCCAAAGCACTGTGGAAGCGGAGACGCCACCGACCAGGCGCAAGACCTGATCGGTGACACCTAGAGAAACAGGGTTGCGTCGAGAAGCGCGCAGCCATTGGCTCCGCTCGGCGGTACGTCACGCTTGTAGCAGACGACGGCCCGCTTCACTTTCATTTTGTTGGGATTTAGCCTTGGCGACAAAAAATAGGAGACAAGTCGGCGAAGCCCAGGGGCTGTCTGTAGAGCTGGCAGCGGTAGCTTTTACGTCTCCAAGCCGTGGCCGCCGACGGCCACGTTTGCCTGGCCTAGGGGGCTTTTATGATTTTTTCACTGACAACATGAGAAACGTGTTTAGATGCCCGAGCGGCAGGTGTACTCGCCTACCCCGGCATCACAGACCGCATCAAGTCGGCTGTGAGCCTGAAGCGCTGAAGCCACGCCGCTTTTGAAGCAACGATTGCCGTTTCGAATGTCAAGCGCCGCGTCCAGGGCTCCCAGATGGCGCCATCCAGAACACCGCCTTCGCTTCGCCTCATGCGGCGTTCACAGCCATCTCACATTATCTTCTCTCGCGGCGCGAACCTAGCGTGAACTATTAACCTCTTCACTGCAGCTGCGTGTCTAGTAGTGCCCGCTCTCCCCTGGCTCAAACGTAACAAGAGCAGACGCACACTTTGCGGATTATCGACGGCGTCTCGAGGTGAACGGAAAAGCACAAGGGCTACCCAAACGAGAGAATGTCGGTGTCTGTCTGTCGGTAACTCGACTCAATTACGTCCACGTTCTGCCAAAGTTGAAACAACTCTTTGTGAATTTTTGTTTATCGGCAGTGCTGTTCCCACATCAAAACTTTATGCCCACCTGTAGAAACCTGAGGCAGGTTAAGACAAGGTGTCACTAAGAAACAGAGTCAACGCTGTTTTCATAAATGAGCACACTAGTTTGACTTTCACAATAAAAAACAAACGAACAAAAATAAAAAGGAAGACAAGTTGCGGGATCTCCCATCAGATGGCGTGCATATACCGGCCGCTTCAAAATTGCATCTAATACAAAAAACGCCACTGCTTTAACTATATGAGATGCGAAAAAGCAGGAAATGAGTATGAGGGACAAGATGGAGACATAGGATCGCGTTATTTTGCAGAGGAAGGCGAACATCGTCTTCCGATAGGATGAGCAGGCGAAAGAGAATATACGCGGTCAGTTGTTATTTAGAAAACATGGTTCTAGTGGGTACGTACGGAATCCGACATCCTGAATAAGCAAGAGTTGGCGCACAAAATGATTGCTGCAACAAGAAGAACAAAGCAAGGTAATTCAGTCGAACACCAAATGGGCACATTTGTGTCAGGATAAAAATTAGACTAAGTGTCTCCACACTGAGATACCAGCCGCTTTCCAAACGCCAAAACAACTCCACGTCTCCAGCTCTCTTAATTTGCCCTTAGCGAATGTTTGCTGGCCATTTGCTTGAAAACTCTTGCTGGTTACGCTTACTGAGGTCTACATTATACTTCCAGCGCTACCTTTACAACAGAAACAGTCACGCCATTATCAATATACAGTCTTGCCTACTGTATTGGCTTGGCGATGCGAACGCGCGTCGGTCACTCGTCAAGTTTCTGGAAGGCGATGAAAACCAGACAGATACTCCTTCCAACAAGCCGACACGTTTGCTAATGCGGCATTACAGCTTTCATAACCAGCTTATGAAAGTGGCCTTAGGTGTCCTCGTAATTTTCTATACGTGCATATGAAGGAAATTAACACCGGAAAGATACTCCTGCCAACGGGGGGACACATTTGGTGCTGGGGCCCTCAAGTTTTGGTAATCAGTTCTGGAAAGTGGCGCTTAGATGTCCCCGCAATTTTATGGGTGCATATGAAGAATAGTGTTTCCACAATTGCGCAGCCATTCGGAGCTCCGCCGGGTTTTTCTGTATTTCGCATCTTCACTGTAGGCTGTTTCTTTGAATATATATCATCTCCCTTGCTATGCTCAAAATATTTGCTGTTTAGAGCTCTAGGCACATTACAAAACCAATGCATTTCTAGATGCGTTAAACCTCTCCAATACCGATCGAAGCAGATCTATCCTGAAACTGTTTATTTTTATATTTGATTTAAGTGTGCAATAAAAAAACAATAAAGGCAAGAAAATGTAACAAGTGCGCAACAGGCAGAAAGAATCGTGGCTTTATTACAGAGATTCGCCGTGCTTGTGTGTTACGCATCGGCACATTTGCAATCCATACTGAACCTGCACTGTTATAATGGAAGACCCGGGATGCGGGGTCATTTCTACGTGATCCAGCTCAATATGGTTTAAGCAAAGCTGCTTGGCAGCAGACCGAGGGCTGTTTCAAGCCAGCTGGTGGGAATCAGGCCGATGATGAATTCAATCAAGCTTTTGGGAATGAACTTGATGAAGGTTGAGATCCAGGTGCCCGGATTTAGCAGGCGGCCAATGCCCGCTAAAAAGCCGCCGTCTTCCGCACGATCTGATCGTTCATTATCTGCTCGTCCTCCGATGCTGTAGTTCTTGACCTCTGTAAATTTTACGGAAGAAACTTCATGTAATTAAAACAAACAAAACTTGTAGTATTTATGAAGTAACAGATTATTTATGCATTGCATAATTTATACTTTTATGACACCCTCAGCAAACCGCGAAGTGCGGCAGTAAATTTGGGTTGCACTAGTAGAAAACGTAACATCTGAGTAGGAGGAGTGGTGGGGCTTGTTTTATTACCATGTGAGAAAGAAATTTACTAGCAATAATAGAGTTCAATAGTTGGAAAAGGAACAAAAAAGGTGCTGTATCCAGGCTCTCTTTAATTAAATCTTGAGAAGTGAAACAGCTACTTGTGAAGGTATACATATCGCATTGATGTTACCAGATCCCCGCATCGGACCCCGCCTCATCTGTTGCCACTTCAATGCTGTGGCTGATGAATGGTGGGAATTCGAGAAGGAAATATACGATTTCATAAAACAAATAGCAGGAGGGATTATTGTAAACACAGAAGAAAGAGCCGCAGTTGAATTTCCGACTCCCAGGGCGAAGCCGTTAATAAATCTGACGTTCTCATAAGGATGAACGTGCGCGCCATTGCAATCTACATTGTTGCATTGCTATAATAAAAATATGGAGTTTGTCCGCAATTACAACCCCTGGCTAGCCGAGGCTTTTGTCGCTATTCATTAATACAGCAGCCTAGTGTGACAGAAAAGCGAAAGTTTGTCGTTAAGGTTGTCTCTGTACAGACAAAACATGCATACGACACCAGTTTGAAATCCGGGGTACCTTCTTTGTTTATGTCATATTTGTGTCAAATACCGGAATATTCATATCTAGCAGAGTATCTCTGTCTTGTGCGTGAATAATGTGCGCCATCTGATAAATTCGACGAATCCTCTCTGTTGAAAGTCAGCATTGATTGATTGATTGATTGATTGATTGATTGATTGATTGATTGATTGATTGATTGATTGATTGATTGATTGATTGATTGATTGATTGATATTGGAGGGTATAACACGACGACGGACCGCAGGCGATGAGACGGGCCGTAGGGGAGGGCTCCGGATCAATTTCGACCACCTGGGGATCTTTAACGTGCGCCCAAATCTCGTTCACACGGCCGTTTTTGCTTTTCGCCTGCATCAGAAAAGCTGACGCCGCGGCCGGAAAGCAAACCCGCGATCTCGTCCTCAGCAGCGCAACGCCTTAGCCTCTAAGCCACCTGGCCGGTGAAAGTCAGCAGTCACTAGCCATGCGAGAACGACCAGAAAATTCCCAGCGATAACGAAAAGGTAGTCCTAGCACGGGCTATAATACTAGCATTTCGGAATGAGCCAGCGACAATGCAAGATTATCGAAGCTCCGCGTAACCAAAAAATTCCCTCCCCGCTTAAAGCAGTAAGCCGCGTTTTGAATAGTGGCTGTAAGACGTCTTGGCTATTTCAAGGTTGCCCGAGGTGAAAAAAACACAAAAACACAAAGCAAAGCGGGCAGGGATAGTCCGGGAGTACACGGAACGGGAATATATAAACGTGAAGACATTATTAGAAAATTCAATATTGCGAAGAAAAAAAATCCCGGGCCATCTCCACCAACGTGAAACCTGGTGAGGGGCAAAGCATGCAGTATATAAGTGTATTCTTCGCTGCTTGGCGTTTTTGCCAACGGAGATGAAACCGTTGGGGGTACAGGTATACAGCTTTGCTGTAAAAGTCTCTCGTCTTTGAAGCACGAAGCTAGCGCGGGGCATTAACGAGTGACGCGGTGCATTTTAGTATGCGTTACGTTCTAGCGTGATGCGTAAACAAATTTCTTGGTATTACAATACCGTGACTACATGAGACGAACGACGATTACGACGACAACGGCGACAACACGAGACGCCAATAGCCCGAACCCCTGAGGGGCTTGGCTCCTAAAATTTCAAGTTTTCTCACATGCGGGGTAGAAGCCAGCGTACCGTGCAAGCCCACGCACTCTACCACAGTGTTTAAAGGTGGGCCAAGAATCTCGTCATATCGATCAATAAATCATGCAGTTGATAAACAAAATGAGAGACGGTATTCATGAAGGTGTGCAAAGCTTGTAGGATTTTATTTTGTCCGAACGTTGGAGATGTCGGAAGGTAAATGACACAACACTCTTGAAATACTTTAGAAATTGTGACCTGGCACCATGCAGCGAAGAAGGCGAATGTTGTATCCCTTAACGGGCTGTTTCCTGTGGCCGCCAAATAGTCGTGACTTTTTCCTTGAGTATTGTTCACGACGTTTTTGTGCAGGAACTCTTGTGCAGAAAAGAACACGCCAATGTTCTTTCGTCTCGAGAAGCTTTTCCTCGCCTCCTTTCAAGAGCCCTTTCACGTCCTTATGGCTACAGTGGCATACTTGGCAAGAAGATGTTGTAGACAGGGGCTCGCAAAACAACACGAAAACTACTCGGAAGACGACATATTACTGATATATGAGATTGTTTGTAAACCTGAAGAAGTGAGTACGTATTTGTTTGCAAATTCGCGCACTTCGCCTCTAGGTGATTACAGTAGAGGAGAGAGATAATCGACAGTACATGCAAGTTTGCCCAGGTGAAAAGGCGGAAGGTAACCACCCAAGTCAATTAAAAAACACACGGTGATTTTATACCTTACACAGTCACACAATTCTTCTGTAGAATTCAGTAATGAACTTATATACGGTTAGTTTTATAAGAACGTACCGAGTACAGGGGAAAACCACACAGCGCTGAAGACGTTTTGCCCAACCAAGGAGAGTGAGAACTACACGGTTCATACAGTAAAGGGCACAAGATATCGCAAAAATTATGACACACTATCTGCTATTGCAACTCGTCAAAACCAAGGAAAGTGTTTGATGGGGGCTACGTTCTTAATTAAAACGCAATAATGCAGTACATGCAGTGGCAAAATTCAAATCACACCCAACTTAATGCACGGAAGAAGACAACACATTTCAATCGCGTATTTTGTGGAGCAAAAATAAATTTAAGTAAGTGCTTGCGCGCGCTTGAAGACCTTGTATCGTGAATGAATGATCACGACTACCGGATATACGTGGTTGTTGTTGCACATATGCCTCTTCCTTAGGTTGTATTTGATGAGAAACGTATCTCGTACGAGTGAAAGCCAAAAATACCCCTGGGAAGTTAAAGATATTCCAAATACAACAGGACTTGTAATTGTTCGAGGTGGCTAGAGAATAAACGAATTGGGGGTGCAAATCAGCCAGCGCATTACTGCACTCTTGATAAACTGTCAACAAGAACTAGCGTATGCTGATCCTATAGCAGGTATTCATTGAAAAATTTAGCTGTCAATTTCTTCATTTGGCAACACTGAAAGGCCACGGACATGGTGCTGCTTGTGCCGCTGCGACCGCATGCCGAAGAAAAATACAACACCGGCGTTATTCGTCTGCTTCGTTTAAACCCGATTCTCAGCGGTGGTGTCAACAGAGTTGTTATTTATCGCACTCACATTGAAGTCGAGGCATTACTTTGCGTTCGGCGGGCTATAACTTGAAATGTACAACCCATATCACGCGCTTAGCACGGACAAATACCGCCATCCCGCGTAGCCCGATGTGACCAGTGAAGTCGCACTCACACGGTTGCCTGTATGCGTGCCTCGCTATTGAATACAGGCTATACAACGACCCAAAGTTGCAGAAGTAAAGCAATTATGCTGTGACATCGAGTGATGCTTGCCTACACATCTTCTGTTGAAGTTATGTACTCGCCGTCGGAGACCGGACGCGAACCGGTGTATCCAGCAGGGCATGTCCTTGGTTTCAAAGTGATGTTTTTTAGGTAAGAATTTTACTTAAGACCCGTGGAAAACGTAACACCTTTTTTTACTGGTAAAATGGGGAGCCACTGTCGTTTATGCTGAAAAAAAAATGTGCGCACGTTTTGACATGTTCTAGGTATGAGCCAAGTTTAACTGGAGAAAAATTTTTTGAGGTCCGTTTGCAAGGCTGGTAACTCAGGATTGCTATTTATTTCTCGTTAAACTGCCCAGTCGTCAAAATATAACCGGAATTTCGAAGCTGTCCTGCACCGATGGTAATAATAACCAATGAGTTTAAAACATGAAATGCGAAAGTGGAATGAGTAAAGTGGCACACAGAATAACTGAAGCAAGTTAAGATACCCTCATATTCCCCATGCAACAAAATTGAGAAATGACCAAAGGAAAAGCACTTGTAAGGACGAAAAAAAGCTTGTCTTGACATAGGAAGAATTGGTGCGAATAGACGTGAAACTAATATTGCATAAGGCCTTACAGTATAATAACTGCACCGCAGAGACGATGTGCCAGGCTAACGCTGGCAGTGCCGAGGCTACGAACAATTCTCCTCTCCCTCGTAAGGAAGACGAAAAACGGGCCAGATGTTCACTGCTATACCCTCTCTGTGAGTTTTTATATGTTCGTTCCATTCCAAAGCTTCCCGCACATCATGTTGTGAAGTACGGCGCTAGAAACTTCCAAATAAGACGGCGACCCGAAGTAACTTGTCAAGAAAACCATCCACGGTCCCAATAAGTGGTCCTTGCTGCGAAGGCAGCTTCCCGCGATGACTGCTGCTTCATGACTCTATGATGGAACCTTCTACCATGTCTACAATGCAAGGAAAGCATCGAGCATCGACCATGCCGCCAGAGGACTAGAGAGTCTGGAAAGGGGTCATGGTACCAGGATTAACTTTCGCTAATTCGGTTCTGTGCATGAAGTCAGAGACCCAAGCGGGCCTGGAAGTAAATCAGAGGGCGGTAGGCAGATTGGCCCTAGGGGCCCACAGTAAAACTACAAATGAAGCGGTACAAGGGGATATGGGCTGGTCGTCTTTCGAGGCGAGGGAGGCGCAGAGCAAGATAAAGTTTGAGGAGCGACTTCGTGACATGGAGGACAAAAATGGGCCGCGAGGGTGTTTAAGTACCTGTATTTGAGGAGCGTGGACACGCGATGGAGACGGAGGACCAGACAGCTGACCAAGCGGTACGGAAAGTCGGTAGGGGAAAGCGGGGTTTACACAACAGTTAAAAAGCAGGTAAAGGCAGCAGAGACGACGAAGTGGGCAGAGAGAATGGAAGCGAAAAAACCCTGGAGACTTATAGGACAGAGAAACGGCAAATTAAGAAGGAGTGATTCTATGGCAATTACTGTAGTCAGAGATAAGAAGTCTAGGCCTGCTGGCATCCCAGTTGTGATTCAACCAACGCAAAAAGTTTGTTCCTTCTGGAGGCTCAATCTTATCTTGCTTGCATCGGCAGTCGTCTCGACCGGCCAGGAAAAACTTCTTCCGCATTGCTTCAACAAGGATATTGGTCTCGTCGTCACCGTGTCGTCACTCAACGCTGCCAACCGTCTTCATGCCGTGATGGAGCTTCTTGGCATGGCGGTTCAAGCACGTCTACCACGTTCCTATTGAGCGACGTCTGGACAAATCCAAGTACCTCTTGACTACCTAGATGAAGAACTTCTTTCCTACCTACGAGATCAGGGTGTCACATCAGTCAAAACGCAAGTCGCATGATGTGGACTAAAATGGTGTAATGAAGGAGCGTCGCCGAAAAGGCTTTTGGAGTTAATAAGTGGCTTTGCACTATCAAAGCACATTTTCCCAGGTTTGTGTAGTTATCCACTTGAGGAGTACTTGGGAACAGAAACCCAGTGGTTCAAATGTCGAAGGCACGGTCATAATGCAAAACAGTGCAATGGGCAAGTGAGATGCAAAATACGCGCAAGCATACAGTCCTACAAAGACTGTACATCGCAAGCACACCCTCGGTGGGTGAACTACGATGGACCGCATCCCACAACCTTCGGTGCCTGCCAAGAGAAGAAGCCGCAACCCTTGCCCGCGCAGTTGGGCAACTTCAGGAAAGGGCTTCCAAACAACGCGGGTCTCCCCTGAATCCAGATGTAGTTTGTACAACACCTAGCTCTCCTAATGGTTCGCTTTCATCGCACGCCAATGCTTCGAAGAAAACGTCCTGTGCATTTACGGTTCAGGAATTCCCGAAAACGCCCCAACCCTAAAGAGCAACAACAAACGACACAAGCTTCCATTAACACTGTGCTACCCGGTGGGGCTCAGTGTGTAACCGAACCGCAATGGGCACCCGCACTCCTACAAAGGAAATTAACTTCTGTAACATGATATGTTTTGTGTTATTTGACGCACTCAGGTCCCTTATCTCTACCATATCATCCTCAAGCAGCTTGCCTTAAAGGGACCCTGCAACACTTGCCATCGACTACTAGGTAATGTATTTTGGGATAAAGTTTATTGTCCCAGAAATCTCCTCCCGCAAGAATTATGAAAATTCGTTCACAATTAACGAAACTACGCGCGATGAGAAATCGCGCATAATCGTTCCCTCTCAACTCGACCGCGGACAACGCGACGAAAGCTGCGCGCTCTCTCTCGGAGAGCGGGGCGGCTCGCGGCGTTCTCTTCAGCGGTCTTCGATATAGCACATGCTGGGTAGTTTTCTCCTTTTCTCCGCAACGCGGAGGGGCCTATTTCCGGTCTGGTGCCACAAGAAAGCAGGCATGGGTGCCTGCTCGCAAGTGCGCGCTCGGGCTGGTAGGGCGTTTTTTGAAGCAATAAACGTTTGTAGTGGAGTGGTCCCGTTGAAAGGGAAGTATTGAGCTCATCACTCAAGGTCCGCGCGCACTCAATACACAAAGGAAACGGCAGAACTGTGCCTACAGGTTCAGGCATACAAGAGGTTCGTACACAGCGATGACGACGACGGAAATGGGAGAATCTAGCCGCGAAGTTGACCAGTGACAGCCGATCAGGCAGCCATGGCCTATGTGACGTCCCTTAGGCCGTGCCAGGGGTTGCATAATGAGGACAACTGAAGAGAGAGCGGTTGGTTTTTCCGCGTCTTTCACATCGATTTGCGCTCTCCGCTTTACACGCACGTGTAATATTTGGCTCAGGTATTCCTGGCAGTGTAATCTAAACGTCGCACAGGTTTACTTGCACTGCTCAAAGAGTGCTGCAGGGTCCCTTTAAGTTGCTGCTATCATGACTGTGGAACCTCTATTAATAACATCTTGCTCGCTACTTAATACGCCATTCGTGACTAAGCGACAATGACGGCAGCACCATCCCCAACAGTATCCTTGAAGAGTTACCTAAAAAGATGCCATATTTTCCAGTGAACGCTCGTGGTCTGCGGTCTAAGCTGGTTGATCTACGTCACCTTCTTCAAGCTATTCATTCCCATTTATTGTCATTTCCGAGTCACTAGTGGGTAAAAATGTCTGCTTGAGGGGTTACTATTTCGTCCGCTACCAAAAAGTAAGCGGTACAAGCACCATCTTATCGGGTTCCACACTGACGTCGAGATAGTTGAGAGGGAGAAATTTTTTAATCATGCTCAAGATGTCAGCCCCGCTAAAGGTAGGGCTTGCTACTTCATATTGAGGTGAATATAGTGAGAAGACAGGGGAAATAGAGAGAGAGAAAAAGAAGCGAAAAAATAAATAAAAGCAGGGACGCAAGATGTACACATATAAAATGTATATGTTTAGAGGGTTCACAGCTAGGACCTCTTCTAGCCGTGTTTCCGCCACAAAAGTAAGGTAGTTGAAATTCTTGTCGCGCCCCACGATACTAACGAGTACGTTTGCGGAACTACAATAATTGGGTCTCAGACTTTCAGATTAACCCCAGCTTACTTAAAATCCGCCACCATGTTTTATGAGTCCAGGCTGGAAAACATCATCACTCCGACCGCTAAACTGCACCTAATCTGTGAGGACTTCTTCTGACAATGAAATTGGGCAATTCCCAAACAAGCGCAGTGGAGTAAAATAAGACATGTCATTAAGCCACCAAATGATGGCAGCATTACCTTTGTCACATCAATCAACACAACTACCTGTATTGGACTATTATTCGCCACAGCCGGTTTTTCGGGAAAATTCACTTTATGCACATATTTAGAGACAAAAGGAAGAGACCACCACCCACTTTTGATCTCAGATCGTGTCCCTCCCACACAGAACTACAAAGGAAATGGCGCGTGCAGAGATTGGAGTCCCTCTAAAGAAGCTACGCGCACGTGAGTTACGGCTGCGACTCGACATGACGAAACACCCCAACGATATTCCAGTGTTATGGAAAATCCACAATCTTGAGGCAAAAGTGCTGACATCAACCCAATAATGACGCTGAGTACCGAAGTTTGTGTGCTATTCGTCGGAGCATGGAGCGCACAAACTCCATAGAGGATTTACGAGCTTCTTTAAGAGCAAAACCGCACGTAATTCGTCATCTGTACAAGCTTCACCGAAAACGGTGTAGGCATTTTCGCTCAACGGTAATTACTCATACACCGTTAACGGGCATCTCGCGTGTTGTCAAAAGGTTACGCACGCTGCCTGAGCAGATGGATACTTCAGTGTCCTCTGACTGCGAGAGTGCTCGCTTCCGAAAGTGGTTGCAGAAGCATATTGCAAGTTCTCGTCTTCGACGCCCAGTACACCTCTATCTCTTATGCTTCCGGAATAAGCTTTTCTTGCACTTGACTGGCCTTTTGCATTGCTACAACTGACAGAAGCATTCTCTGATGGGAATACGAAGTGGTGTCCTGGTCCGGTTGACGTTAGAGACGCAACTTTCACATACCTCCAATTCCCTGCTCCACCCCTAGAATTACACAATTACTCTTGGGTGAGCGTTAGGCTTCCGTCTGACTGGAAACGTGTAAAAATTATACCGATTCTAAAGCCAGCCGGTCGACCACGTGATATTGCTCTTTTATACGAATAGTTTGGTCGAACTGTAATGAAAAACTGTTGGAGACGACGATACAAAAGGAATGTCCTGGTTTCACGAAAGCAGAGGCATTTACCTGAAAAAATGATTGGCTTCCGTAGGGACAGATCGCTATTGAAAACCTAATTACCCTTGCGTCGTCAGTTCAGAAGGAATTAGATTCTGGCCACATACCAATCGCAATTTTGGCCACATACCAAGCGCTGCCTACGACTCTGTTACACACACAGCCATTCCTACTGTTTTTGCATTACATGGCTTCGGGGAAAGATTCTATGCGTCCATGCAGGATTACCCTGCTAGATGTCAGATTGTCATCCATATTTCGGACGGTGACACATAATGTTGCCTCGTAGAAAACGGCGTTCTACAAGCAGCCATGTTAAGTTAATTGCTATGTTATGTCACTCTTGTACAATTGAAATGGTACCTACTGCGAGGATTCAGCACCCCGATTTAGGCAGATGACATTTGCAGCTAGTGCGTATTACGTCTTCGACGCACCAACTCACCAACAACTCCAGAACCCCATTTTTCTATTCCAACCTACCTTGCTGATTATGAACTTAACTTACCGCATGAGAAAGGCACAGCAATGGCGTTCACAAAGAATGGCATGGATCGGTTCACAATTCTGCTGAGTGGTCGTGCCTCCGTGCGACAGAACTCCCAACTATCTTGGCGTGGTCATCGAACGAAATCTCTCCTCGTCATCATAGATAAACAGGCTATGTGCCCGAAACAATGTGATGTCTCAGGTTCGCGGACACTTTGCTGGTTCCCGATGGGGCAGTAATTGCGGCTTGATGCTAAAGCTTCCCAAAGCTTACGTCGATGGCTTCGTATGCTATAGCCTTCCCCTACTGCATCATTCATCGTCTACTAACAAAATTAAGCTAGTTGCGTCACGCCTGGAAACACCTGGGCATTTGTCTTTGTCTTCCCACAGGTTCCTCGGGTACGGGGACCATCGCTGAAGCTCCATCATTGCCTCTGAAGGTACTCATGTTACACGAGTTGCTCCGTGTCTCTTCTAGACATGGGCTTCCACGTAACCCCATTGTCTGGGCAGGATCTCTGCGGTACCTAATTCTGGGTTTGGAGATGCTATCAGCACTATGTCTCTTCCATTGCCATGTTATTCTATTAGACATTTTTGGCTCCTCGCATAGGTTTACGCATCCTGGGTATGACAACTAAAATGATAACACACTGCGCGGAACTCCTACAAGTGGCCTTGGACTACATGCACAGGGTGCATTCTGCCAGAGCCCATATTCTAGCGTGTGGATAAAACAGGGGGGGGGGGGCACTTTTAATCACTCGGCACACGGAGCTGCGCCGGAGTTCAGGGCAGGGGAACAGTGTCGTTTTCTGTTCAGATCGCGGCTGGTCACGTCGTTTGGTCTCGGCAAGTCACAGGCTGGGGACACGGGGCTGGGGAATGGTGCGCCCATGGATCACCGGGGCTGAAGCGGGCCGACGCGTTCCAAGAGCCGTTAAGCGATATTCAGCAGCTGGGACGAAGCGAAGCTGGGGCAGGATAGGGATGATTTCAGCAACCTCCACCAAAAATGTAGCGTGTGGATAAAACAAGGGGGGGGGCACCTTTAATCACTCTGCACACGGAGAGTGAAAATGGCGACCCAGCTGGAGCAAGAGCACCGGCAAGAGACCTCAGTCCTTCTCTTCGTTCAGTCCAGTCTCGCGCTACCATTAGCGGGATTGACCGCGTCGCCACTGTAATAGACACCGCTACAATATTTTCTCCCATGGATCTTCGTTGCCTAAAAAGCTCTTCTTCGGGTTGTATCTCCCACCGACCGTTAAACTCTACTCCTATCGTTTACAAAGATCAACTTCATCGACATCAGCTGACTTAACGCACTCAAAGAGGCAATCCGCTACATTATCCTTCAAGAACCCAATAAATGGATCATATTCACCGAATCAAATCCGCCCTTCAGTGCCTGCTTAACAGCGGCAAGCGCCGCACATCTGAACTTGCCGGATTAGATGTCCTCTCTCTTTACCCCCTCTGAGTAGCCGCACAGTATAATAATGTGTTTGAGTGGGTGACTGGTGACTGTGAGATACTGCGCAACAAGCAAACAAGCAAGCTGATGAGGCTGCCTCTGCAGGCCACACCTGCCGAAATATCCGACGGATATTTTTTACCAAACCCGACGCTTCTGCCTTCGCCAAACGCTAAGCTCATACAAAGAGAACCAGAATCTGGTCACACCGTACTCACCACCATACGATGTGACGAAATTTGGGTCATTTTTGAAGCGTGTACCTTTGACTTCCCTGTACCATTGGCGCCTTCTAATGCGTCGTGGCGATGGTTTTTTTTATTTTTTTATTTAGTACATACTGCAGTCCTCTAAGGACCAAGCAGGAATGAAATACCGGTCCTTTGTTGAATCAAATACCGGTCCTATGACTAAGGCGCAAAAAGAAAAGTTGGAGATTGTGCTTGGAGATGTTTTACGGCTTGGGGCGAATAATGCAAGCGTGCTTGAGTAGGTGAATAAGATCTTGCAAATGCACTTAGATATAAAGACCAATTTAGACTCATTGACGAAAGCCGTTTATGTAGTTGAATGTAAAATGGAGTCGGTTACGCCAACGGGAGCCTCTGGAAATAACCAGAGCATCTCGAACCCTTCACGCTAATATTGATGACCTGGAAAATATTTCCCGAAGGTCAAACATAATATTCCATGGAATTGATTACGGGGAACAATTTGAAACGTGGGAAACGTCTGAGCGTCTTGTGCGTGATTTTTGCACGAACCAACTTGACTTTTTGATCCCGTCAATAGCTAGAGCTCACCGAATAGGTCTCTCCTCCCCAGAGAAAAAGCGCCCTATCATCGCTAAACTGTTCAATAAAAAAGAAGTGAAACAATCCTGAACAAAAGCTTCAAACTCAAAACTACGCCCCTCAGGGTGGCACGTGACTATTCTGAGGCTGTGCGGGACAAGAGCAGAAAGGTTACTGCAATTTTCAAAAACAGTAAACAAAGAAGGATATCATGAGCGTCTTCTTTTTTTACAAACTGTGCCCAAACAAATATTCTTACATTTGGGACAGAAATGCTAATTGGGCAGTGCATGTCGACGCACGCGCTGCAACCATCACAACATCATGACGTGCCTCTTCAAAAGTACAGGCAGCCGCACCATCTCGTCCAAACGGAAAGGTCGCTTTTTTCTACACTAATATCAGAAGTGTTGTTTCTAAAACTGTTGAGCTATCTTCAATAATCGACTCATGCTCGATATATATATATCATCGCACGAAGAGAAGCATGGCTCAACGATACTGTTTCCGATAGTAATACCCTCGTCAGTCAAGCAGAATTTAAGTTTTTTTCGCTGCGATAGAAAAGATCGAAGAGGCGGTGCTGTCCTCATTGCAATTTGTAAAAAAAATATTCATTGTGCTACCTATTAGTAATAACTCATTCCTTGAATGAGTATTTGTTTCTTTGAGGCGTGTTTCTACCGATTTAATTATTTTCGTTTTTATCGCCCCCGTGACATGGATGTAACGTTCGAAAGTGAATTTCATCGTGTTGTTGTTGAAGTATGCACGCGGTTTCCCAATGTGGTTCTTGTAATTTTCGGTGACTTTGACTATCCTATTAATGAATGGTCAACGCTATCTGTTTCATCCACCGCTACCCAGGTGCAGGAATGTCTTGATTCTTGTCTCGACTTTTTGTTGTGCCAGCTTATCGAAAACCGACACGTTCCTCGACCACATGCGCAAATATTGTGGATTTACTTTTAACTTCTCATTCCGACCTTTTAACTGATATAGCCCATCTCGATGGTCTTTCTGATCATGACATAATTACGGGAAGCTTAACTTGTTCACTCAACAAAAAGAGAGTTACCAACAAGAGTATAAGTTTCACAAGCGTGCCAACTTTACCAACTTTGATGAAATTAGTGCCAAATTTTCCAGTTTCACGGGAGAGTTTTTAAATACCCATTTGTCACGTTGAATTGAAGATAACTGCAACCTTTTTAAAACCGCTCTTTCAGACTTAATTGATCAGTCATTACCATAAATATAAGCAACATCGCTCCGTGGATCAATATTCAACTGTGTCGTCTTAATAATAAAAAAGCGACTATTCAGAGTAGCGGACCAAAACAGACTATCAGATTCATGGTGTCGTTATAAAACATGTGACAAGGCATATCAATGCCTTTTAAAACCTAATCGTCGTCGCTTCTTCAGTTGTGGTTTGTGATGAATGCTAAAAAATAACCCTAGCCACGATTGGCGCACGATAAATCCTAGTAACCAAACCGATGTAACTGTCGCTAATACTGATGGAACATCTGTTCCGGAATCCGAATGTGCTCAGTTATAAATGATTCGTTCTTATGAGTTTTTACTCTTTAGGATATTACTTCATGCCCTAACATAGATGTAGTTGCTGCCACGAATATGTCTGAAATAATAATTGACGAGCCTGGTATTATATGTTTACGTGGAACTTTGAAAACATTCATGTGCATCGGATCATAATGGCTTCAACAACAAAATACTGAAAAATATTTCCTCCGGTATCTATCGCTATTTCGCAGCAATCTTTGGTCTATCATGAACACCAGGCACCATTCCTCAGGACTGGCGAACAGCAAAATATTGTGCCGTTATTTAAATCTGATGATCGCTCATCCCCGCCTAATTGCAGACCCACATCTTTAACTAGTACCTTATGTAAACTTTTAAAACACATTACACACTCACAGGTAATCTTCTATTTAGAGGACCACAATATCATCTTCAAATTCCAACTCAGTTTTCCCAAAGGCTATCCATGCGAAACTCAACTCGCAGGATTTACTCCTGACTTGTACTCATAATTGAACGTCGGCATTCAAACTGACGCCATATTCCTTGACTTTTCAAAAGCATTCGATTGCGTTCCTCACTATCTGCTCTTACTAAAACTTAGGCAGCTTAATATTCACCCACTTGTTCACGGATGGCTGCAAGCCTTTTTTTCAAGTAGAAAACAATTCACGTCAGTATATAGCTTTAACTCTCCTATTGTTGATGTCTCCTCTGGAGCTCCCAAATCAAGTGTGCTTGGTTCCGTGCATTTCCTTATTGATATAACGAAATGTCCTTCTCCGTCAATTCTAAAAATTAGGCCATTCACTGACGATGGTGTCATTTACCGTATCATTTCTTCTAAAACTGATTGACAATCTCTACAATCTGATCTTGTCTCTTTAACTTCATGGTGCACAACATGGCTAATGATACTGAATCCTTCTAAAACTAAGGTAATGTCTTTTCCAAAAAAGCGTCCCGTAATTCAACGTCTTATTTGCTAAATAATACTTCAGTGGAGCTTACGAATTCGTATCTTGGTGTTAACATTCAGTGTGACCTGTCATGGCATGACCACATTAACGTCACCCTTGCTTAAGCAAATCGCTCACTCGGGTTCCTTAAACGTAACTTGAAACACACCCCCTCGCACTTGCGTAAACTGGCTTATATCACCGTAATCCGTCCTAAAATAGAATACGCGTCAGCCATTTGGCGTGCCCATCAATGCTACATTATTAAAAACATCGAAGCCCTGCAGAACCGGGCTGTACGTTTTATTTTTTTTATCACTCACGTCACACCAGCGTCACTTCATTGAAGCTTCGTGCTGAACTGGACGACTTATGACGCCGCCAAGAAATCGCTCGCTTATCACTACTTCATAAGCTCTATCATCACACATCATCTTCACAAGGACTTCTTTAGGCCACCCCCTGCTATATTTCCGCGCCGCGATCATCCCTTTCAAATCGAATGCTTCCCTTGTCGCACATTTCATTATGCTAGATCGTCCATACCACGCACAATAACCAAGTGGAATGACTTACCCTCAATCATTGCAACCATCACAGAGATCGCTGAATTTCAGAAGCTACTAAACATGAATGCAAATGTGTGAGCCTGTTGCGGTATTACCCCTTCTTTTCACTGCAAACCGTGAAATAACAATTTTTTTTTGCTTCTGTATAAAATGCGTATGTTTCATGGTTCGTGTTATTTATTGCTGTGTTTGCCTAATTCTTTTATTCACATGTTTTTTGGTGATGTCGTTTCTTTGTGCTTTAATGGCGCGTGTGCTTGTTGTAAGCTAGATTGCGCGTTAATTTACTTTTGTGACTCTATTTACTTCTTCGTCTAGTTTATTTTTAAAATATTTATTTTTTTAATATAGCCTATAATTGTTTCTGACTAATGTTATTTATTTTGTTAATTTAAGATTACGCGGCAAGAAGTTTGACTTCATATTTTACTCCAATCTATTTAGTAGTTGTATAGTTTTTCAGTTTGCGCGTATTCTGGACTTATTAATAATCATTTCATGTACGTGTATGTTTTATAGCCCCCCCCCTATGTAATACACTCCTGTGAGAGGGCCTTTAGGGGTATTCTGAATAAATAAATAAATAAATAAATAAATAAATAAATAAATAAATAAATAAATGTTTCTACAGGCACTTAACGCTCAGCTTTAACAACATATCCACATTACTTCACGACGATACTTCACCTTCACTAGTGAAAGAACAAATCTTTTTTTTATTCACGTGAAGTTTTACCATTTTTCTCGTGTTTTGGACCCCTATTCTTCAAGATTCCTTGTTGGCACTTTTCCCAACCATTGCCAACTTATTTTCACTGTGTCTGGTATCAGAAGATACTGAATTTTTAACTGATTTGGTGCGATGCTGCTAACAAAATACAGTAGAAACCTTCTGTAATGTTCCTCACTGTGGCGTTTACCTGTCTGTTACGTTGTTTGTCGTCGGACCCGACATAGCTCCCATAGGATCTAATGTAATGCGAACCCCGCTGTAACGTCGCAACTGCGGACCCGTTCCTGTATGATGCGTCGCAACCTGAGACTCGAAGCCGCTTGAGCTTTTTATGAGTTTTGCCAGGCTTTGCTACTGAACTTGCTAAAAGAAGCCGCAAGCGAGTTGGAGAGGCCGTCACTAGATGGCCATCATTGGTAACTGCTATCATCCATCATTACTGTGCTTACAAAGAAGTTTCACTTCGGAACGCTTGAAGTGCGTGATGTTGGCGCCGCTGCACTGTAGTAGTGCTTTCCGTGCAGCATTATCGGAATAGTTCAGTTGGTAAATAGCGCGGCCTTCCAGTACCGCGGTGCGGGCCGGTGCTCCCGCCGACCTGGCGGTGGCGCTGCGCTAGTGTTGAGATCGGTCTCAGCGTGTCATCTGTTGATCCTTCCTTGCTACTCTCGTCGCTTTCTACACCACCCATACCATCACTTGCGCCAGTTTCTCCGAAGCTTGGGGTGTCTAGGGACTTGTCAGACACTAAAAGCTTTGGAGAAGCCGTCGTGGCGATGGACCTCCTTCGCAGGTACGTCGCACCTCAATGTGACGCTGAAAGCAATGCGGTGCCTTTCAGGTTATTGAGCAGCGAGTGGTGCTTACGAGCGGGCGAAAGAAACGGCAACCTTCTATTCTCGATTTTTTAAAGCGTTAGGCTCACATTGCATACATGAAACGTTTTTGTCAAAGGAGCACTGCTTTCGTTCATTTTGCGTATCACGACACCCGTGTTCGCGCCGCGAGACGGTCGGAACGGGGAGCGAGTCGTACGGTGATTTGACGACGCCCGATTTTGTTGTCGAATTTCACGAGCAGGGTGACGGCGAAGAAGAAGCCGCAGTGATCTTACGACGACTAACATGACCTGACCCCCGCCTTAATCGGTCTTGGCACCACTAAATGATCACATAAAAATGCAAAAAAAGATAGCTACATGTGGCGGAACGGTCAGAAACCAAGTTTTCAACAACCAAGCTCTAGATAGGAGGTGATTTAACGACGCCAGTTAACGCCGGCCCATTTTCGTGGCTTTCCTTACTTTTACGTTTTTATTTATTTACACAATACTGCAGACCAAGTAAATGGTCCAAGCAGGACGGGCAGAACAAAAAAGAATGTACACGCACATACAATGCAATACAATGCAATAAAAACAATTGTGTAACATCAAGTCAGAATTCACTTGGAGACAAACAGGCCATGGTGAAATTAAATTTTCGTACAAACATAACAGGGTTTCCAATAGAAATAAAAACTAGAAAATCACGTACAACTTTGAGAAACGTCGCTAAAAACCCGAACGTCAGTAATTAAAAGTTGCTAAAATGATGGTGTAGGGCTTTCGTGAAATTTCCACTAAAAATTCTTTCTGGCAATTTATTCAGTCATCTACCGTGCGTGGAAAAAAATGAAAACTTAAAGGTATTTGTTCGGGCAAAGAATGGGGATAAACTATGGTTATGTGTGTGTCTTGTGTTCCTCGTGGGTAACGGACTAATGAATGGAGTGGGTGGTAATCCAGTCTTACACTTAATTAGGGATTCCAGAAAAGCTAAGCTGGCAATATGGCGTCTAATGTGTAGTAGTTGGATTTTATTGAGTGCCATGATACCTGACAGAGAATTACTTCTTTTATATTTATTATAAATAAAACGAACAGCCCTCATTTGCACCTTCTCCAATTCGTTAATGTTTTTAAGTGCGATGCACTTTATAAGCGACCCTGAATCCGCCGTCCGCATTGCTCCTCCTCCTCTCCCCTAGCAACGGCGCGAGGAGCGGAGAGGAGCGTCTGTAGCAACGGCGCAGCGACGTCACACCCCACGTGACCCGCGCGCGCTCCGCCTCCCGCGCCGTGGCTGCGCGCGCCCGCGCCGGCTCCCGCACCGCTCCTCGCGCCGTGACGTCACACTCCCACGTGACCGCGCGCTGGCGCCTTTGCGTCTGCTCCCCCTCTCCTCGCGCCGTGACGTCACATGCTCTGCAGCTGGCGCGCCTCTCCCCCCGTTAGGTTTTCACTCACCCTCGGCGCGCGCCTCTCCCCTCCCCTGACAGCTCCCCCTCGCCGGTACTGCGCCTCTCAAGGCGATGGCAGAATTACTACGCCGTGTACTCTCGGCGCAAGAAATGCATTCGCACTTCCTCACGATTCCCTTCGGGGAGGTGGGGGCAATTTTTTGTTCGTGTACGGGTCCCAAACAACCGCTGCATACTCCAGTTTAGGCCTAATTATGGAATTGTACGCTAAAAGCTTAACGTTACTAGGTGTACTTCGAAGTTTTCCCGGATGTTACGTTTTGTTGTTCACGGGCCGGTCAAAAACATACTGACGGTGTCGCACTGAATTTACTTTCAGTGCTTTCCATTGCAATATACGACGTAATTAGGTGAAATATCTTGGTAGTAGGGCACGGAGATTCTCATAGGACGAGAGCGAAGGTCATCAGAGGTGATCGGCTAGGGGTAAAGGCGAGTTCGAAGCTGAGTTATGTTAGACTCCTGCCGCTAGTCACCATCTAGCTTTAGTGATGAACCTTGCTTTGTCACTACCGTGTTGATATATATCTCTACGCAAAGCAATACTGGTTATGGAAGCTTTACGTCATTCTCTAATTTCCATATTTGTCCCCGAGATTCACCCCGCTTGTCTCCTTAACAGGACCTGCGCAGTGGATGCCAGATCGGGGCCGCAGCGAATGCTGTCGACGCAGATTCAAGACTGTCCACAGAGCTCATTACCGTTTCTTCGCCCCTGGCCCCACACTTTCCTTTTATCCGCAAGGCATCACTTTGACGACGGAACTACAATCTTCATGAATGAGTGGGCGCTCATAAATCTCAGAAAAGGCGGAACCGCAAACCAATGTTCGTCATCATAATCTTGCAACTCAAGGGTATGGCATGAATAAGGTTTCAAACTTAAGATGCAGACCTGACTGACAAGCTGGTACCTCCTAAAAACGAACGTATCGCACAAGCTGTGGGCAACGTCTGTGCACCGCTTACTAGCCGCAAAGAACGAACTCGCCTCGCCTGCCCATACACTGACAGACTCGCACCTCTACAAGAGCTCGCACGCGATCGGGCTAGCCAAAAAGCTGAGCCCTGCCCAGCTCGCGGGCCGGGCTTGGTCTTCCCGACTACCTTTTCACTGTGGACTTGGCCGTCCTCGGGTCAAATTGTAAATACTTCGGTCGTCTTGACGGAACGGGTTGGCCCGGCAAAGTGAAGCATTGCTTAGGTCTTTTATAACTGCACAGAAACTACGCCTTCCTGAAGAGGCAAAATCCCGGATAAGGTTTCTTTCACACCACGAGACTTCCTGGTAGCGGTAAGGGAGCCGTCGTTGCCGCGTGAAACTGTTGTTAGGGTGCCGGGGGACCAAAGCCGATGGGAGATGCTAGTTTACAAATGAAGCTAGAGGCGTCGCTGTTTCCGTCTGTTCTTGGGCGGTGCTTTCTAATGTGAGATGCCTGGCTTTATTGAAGGGTGTTGATTCACTGCTTTCTTCGAAGTGCCCAAGATTCTCCAAGACTGCTTCAGCTGGCGGAGCTTGTTTAGTTGTCGGCGAGCCAGGACCACAGTCAAATCTGTTTTTTTCGCGCTTGCTGAGGCACATTCTGGATTTTGTTAAAACCGGTGGGAGAGAATTCCTTCTCCCTTATGTATCCACCGACTGGATGCTTAGCGGCCTTTGAAGTTAATTTGCCTTCAAAGAACAGTCGTTAGGTGTTTTTAGTGGACCCAGCAACATTAGCTTTACCCGTTTGTAATTCGTGGTGTTTTCGCTGTTGCGCTCTGCTTGAAAAGAACGCGGGCTATGCGTTGAGTGAGGGCATGGCTTCCCGCAGGAAACACTGATTGCATGTTGTCTGGAAGGCGCCCTCGGAAGTCGCGCCCCCACACATCCCAAAAAGCCCGTTTTTTTTTTTTTGCACGTCAGCCCCACGTAGCAACCACAGCGATCTTCCTTCCTGTTAGCTCGTCTGCCGAGAGCAAATTTTCCCTCTGAGCTTCGCCATCGACATTTTCAAACTGAATGCTTGACGGCAGCATTGGACACGACCAACTCTGAAGTGTGGCTGGCGGGTATCTCAACAGGCCGCTACAATAAAATAAAGAAAGTCGACGGAAAAATTGCACGGTTGGACAAGCATGCTGTTGTAGTGCAAAGTGCAGCTTTGATACCTATATGACATCTGCATTGCATGCCGTGCAAGTCAATCATCACGTACAGGTTCTCCAAAGACCAGCTCATTACACCTCCAGAGACATCTATGCCAGCGTAATTCTGAAAACTTTCGCATAACGTCTTTTTCTAAGCCGACAAGAGTCGACGGTCCTGCAGCTGTGAAAGACATGGTGACTCTTTCTATGGTGCATCTTGTGCTAAGATAATGTGACTTCACGACATTGTTACTGGCACTGCGTTTCCAAAAGTAACTGAGCAGCTAATTAGTATCGGCGCGCTCTATCACAACCCAAAGCTGTTGATATGTTACCTCATTGCACCACGGTCACCAAGCAGGCTAGTGGAGATGGCATCATAGATTAGGGGAAGCCTTACCCCCGATATAGTGGGAGCCATTAATTAAGGCCGCTGGCTGTAGGATTACAACTGACGTGTGGACCGATGACTTTCGGAAAATCGCTGACACAATGTCTACTGCGCAAGATATTGACGACGAATGGCCACTACACTCCCAGACGGGTGGAAAACGGGCTACATCATCCGGAAGGAGCTACAGCTTCGTTTACGAAACTCGGTGTTGCCATTAACTAAACACGAGCTTAAACACGACTAAAACATTAACTAAACACGAGCTCTAGCACCCCTCGTCGCAATTCCTTTATCGCAAATCCCTTCTTACCATCGCCCGAATGAACAAACCCGCGCTTTACATTACACGAAAAACCTGTTCCTCTCCTCGGGCGAGGTACAGGCGTTTTAAATCCTTGTGCTTCACTAATCCATCCCGTATCTCCACAATATTTCAGGAGTGACGGGCACACCTGTAAATGGTGGGTAGGTGTCTCCAATCAAGTATTTTCCCTCCTTACTCATATCACATTTGGGGGGCGCCCACGCGAGCCCCAGTTGCCCGCACACTCCCCCCCCCCCCCCCCCCCCCCCCCCCCCCCCCCCCCTCGCCCGACTAGCAGCACCTGGTGAATATAGCGGTCGCAACAGCGAGGAGCAATGAAGCTTTGGAAAAAGGACACCCTCTCCCACCTCCTCCCCCCCCTCCCCAAAAAAAAACACCTTGAATAAATAAAGGTTTATTCCCCATGTCCTAAAGGTTGTAACATTAAGCTTGCTTAAAATTATGATACCAGACCACAAAACTGAGAATTCATTATTGGTTTCTAATGCTCAATTTTGATGTGAAATCCTTGTATTTTCGCAGCGACCCCAATTCGTTTAAGTGCGATGTCGACATTTTCAGTCACCTACATGCCGGTGAGATTTGTTACATTTTATTTTCGTAGACTTGCCCTTTGCGCGCGACTAGCCGCTACAAATGTTTCAAACATTGGTGTACACCCTTTGCTCACAATGTGACCATTACTAGGGCATTGATACTACTTTGATTGCGCTAAAGTGGAAAGTTGCGGGAGTGGCTGCAAAGCTCATGACATGGGAAAGTGGGAGGCCTCAAGTGGCACTCACCACGGATTATCAAGAACAAATTGCCAAACAGTTGTCTCGTAAATCGGTAACCATTTCTTTATTTGTCGGTTGAAGGGTGGTTTGACTACCAATTCAGTTCGCGCAAAAATGCTGTGACACTGTCTGTTCTCGGTTCGGGATCGGTTCAGGTTTCACACCCTGCCTATACGCCTCGAGCTTCGCGATCGGTGCACCGCCTGCCGCCGCTTCTCTGCGGCGTTGACGGGATGTGCGCTGCGTGGCTGATAGGGGCTCGTGCAGTGTTTTGGTTCTGTTTTGCTTCTTTTCGCCTTTCCGCGCCAAAAAAAAAACTTGTTATGGTGACGTCTAGAAGCAAAGAGTACGTTTAGGTCACAAAGCAGCTGCGTCTTCGTAGAGCACGCGATCGCCTGCAAGAGCTACCCGGGGACGTGGTTCTGCGCGCAACGTCGCCGCTCTTCCGGACGTCGGCGACGGTAGCAGCAAATCCCCCCTGTCACTTCCAAATACGTCAGGCACAAATGACTCCTACTGTCGCCTCGTTTTGACCTTATACTGGCACAGTGACAGGTTGGCTTCATTTTGCAGCGTGGACAACGAATCCGGCTTCGTTTTGAATACATACGCCCAAGAAAAATATGATTCGAGGATGAATTACCTAATACCGGCTAATAACTTGTTCTTTTTTCAAGAATGTAAACCATGCGAAAATAAGTATATTCCGAGCCTGTACGTCGTTAAATATGTGCCCACACACGCGTTATTGCAAGACCCAAAGCAATCTAATATGAAACCACGGAAAAATACATGCTGTGCGTGCGGAAGAAACATAATAGCTCTAAAGAAAATGAAAAAAAAACAGTGCAGCTTCTGACATGCTAAAGACGTTCGTCGAACCTTGAGCCAGGTAGGGTTCACCAGACCAACTATACGCGAAATGCACTGCTATTTCGCGAGACAAAGGTGGGGTGGAGGGTAGAGGAGGTGGACGCTGTGTACAAATGCGGAGCGGAATGAAGCAATGAACGGTTTAAATCACACACACAAATCTCGCGTCATTTTCCTTTTGTTTTTCGACTTCAACAAACAGCTGATCGTTCGGCTGACGCATTTTTTGAAGTATATAGGGTAGGCAGTTCACGAGCGATGAAAGGTGTCGTTGGAAGAGTGGGGTATGTGATAAGGCCCTCTGATTTCAGTTTCTCTTTCATTCTGCAGGCTTAATGTGCCAAGGGACGATATTTCAAACAAGCGTTTAGTCGCGGACGCCGATTATATTCTAAGCCTGTCTGCGCACTGCTCGCAGAGGATGAATATTTGCGGGCGCAGCAGATGAATGTTTGCGGGCGCTCACCTCCCGACAAGACGACTCTTTGTTGTGTGCTGATCCCCGAGTATAATTCTGTAATATCTGTCGTACTTACGTTGAATATTCCGGACATTAACACAACCTGGCTTGTAAATGGTGGTTGTCAATATCTGAGGTATATTGTTGGCAAAAATAATTGGCGTGCTATCAGGGCTGAGTGTTCCGCTGAATATGGAAGCGCACAAAACCGATTTACGTCGGAGTGTATACCGGTAGCATGAACATCTGAGGAACCGGTGGTTACGGATACACTGCTAGTAAATTCATGGCAGTGTAACTACAATCAGCTGACCCATGCCTAGGCCGATTCCGCGACGCTGGCCTCTGGCGCTTATACAGACCAAATATAGCACACTAAGATCGCGTCAGAAACATGTACACTTCCGTAAACACACCCCATTTTCGAAAAGAGTGACTGCTCCACATAAACAGAGATTTCCAACGCCCGCAAACGCTAAATCTCACTCGTGAACATGCCGCAAAAGCAGCGCCGACATTGGGGACCGGGACGGAGACTCCCGCGCCTGCTTTCGAAACGGGCCGCTAGGTGGATTTCAGTGGCGCCCCTACAGGCCACGCTAGAGGTGTATATACATTTAAATAACACTATAGACGGCTACACGCAACGAAGAAAATTGGTGCTATGATTTTGCAGGAAAATGCTCCACCGGATGAAACCGAATAATAATCAGCCTAACTAACCTATTCATCAATCATTTTAACACGCAATTTGTTTTAAATAGTGTCTTCACGCCCACCTAACTATACCTTCCCAGTACTTGAAGATGCGAAAGTAAGCAAATCTATTCCACATTTCATTTACTTTAGCGCATTGCTCCCCGCGAACAGCTTCCAAAGTAGAGCTGAAGCCCTTTCGACAAACCGAATTATATTTTTAGATTCAGTGTTGTGCATTTTGGACCAAGGAGTCGGCTAATTTTAAAAGCTTCGCTGTAACTAACAAAAGGAGCCTCAAACCCCACTTTCTACTTACCGTCTTTGGAATAAAGGATTATTAACTGAGAAAAATCGTCCTAAAATTGTAACTTACCACAAAAAAGCCAAGATAATGCCAGAACGAAAAGCGCGAACTTGAAGTTCATATCTGCCTTCTGCAACACAAAAGTACAAATAAAATCTGCGTATACCATATCAAGCATTTTGTAATGAATGTCTCATGACACAGACGTCTTGTTACGTGCCTTGAAGGTGAAACCGACACCTTTGGAACGGGTATCTTCTATACACTTCCATCCGTGTACAGAGCTGCCACACTATTTTGCTGTCACCATGCTTAATCCTTTTTATTTCACGCTAAACCAGCACTGTAACCTTAATCAAGCCCAATCAAGCCTAATCTTTCTAATCCAACTTTCTACTTTAATACACATGAAACTAGTCTATATCAATTTATTCCCACTTTAGTAGATCCAGTATGTACTAACCCACTATACTTCATCATATGTTTCCTATCCTAGCCTCATCCACCTATAATTTCTTACTCCAACCGACTTTTTATGGTATTTTGCCATATCGAACCTAAATCTAACTTTATTTATGGTAGTCCAAGGAAGTCCTTTCTAATCCAAGAAGACCCGCCTTACTAATAATTACTGTCACTCCGTAATGAAGCACAATTACATCTTCATTCTTCTTAAAATTCTCTCACCTCACTAAAACCTTACTACCCATGCCTAAAAAATATATTACTTTTTATAATTTTTGATCCCGTGTTACCATTTTGCAATAATTGTGTTCCAGCACACAAAATCACTTGGCATGTACCGGGACAACTCTTCTTCTCCTTACAACAACAATCAAAGTTGGCACAGTGCTGCTGCCATCGGCACCTTCTCTGGAGCCATGGGTTCACATCCCAAAGCAACGCAAAAGCGTTTTTTTGCTTGCCTCTTTATAGTGAGGGGATCTATAGTAAACTGTACCCATTGTAACTGAGCCACAGGAGGTGATAACGTTTAGAATATCATCGTGAGGCTTATGCCACGTGTCTAGCAGGGAAACCACGTCGTCTGAATGACATTTGCAATAGCGCTGTTGGACTGCGTTATAAGCAGTGAATGGCAGTTTTCAGATTCCGGTTCAAAACACTCATATCTGTCTTTGGCTTAGATTCTACGATTTGGCCAATTGTCTTTAAAATAACAGCGGCTGCACTTCCTCAGTGACCAACAGCCTGGCGAAGTTCTCTACTCAAGACCAAATGAGAAAATCCAGGAAAAGATCAACTTATTTATCATTTTATCTGCTCCCGCCTATACGCAACAGAGCCCCGCTGACTGCGTCGTGAAAGGTCACGCGTCAAAGAAAGTTGTATTAGTGAACAGCGCTGCCAAGAATTTTTATTGAAAAGATTTGCTAAAACTGGCTTGCGGTTTACCTTACCTCATCGATTAGCTTCTTGTGAGCGTGTGCTAAGTCGACGGGCTTTTACCCGAAAGTCGTGAAAGTTTTTGTACATATTCAAACTAAAGTGGGACGCATGTAAAATAAAAAGTGCCCATTGACAATTTTTATTTTCGACCATTGACCTATAAGCATTTGCTAATTACACCCCTCCCCCAGACGACGAAAAGCGATTTTAGTACTCAATACTGTATAGTTTAGGTTTTGTGGCCAATTTCTAAACGTCGACAATGGAGTTTATGAACCTCGGCATCGAGATTAAAAGTTTGAAGCCTGCTCGTAAGAGGTACTTTAGTAAGTCTTGAACATACGACATCTTTGGAAACAGGAATACATCACACTTCGTATTTCTCGAACAATAGCGCGATTTATTAGTAGATTACAAATGTGACAGATTGCTGAATTGAGAGCACTAATTCTGTAACCTCATTGAAAGTCTTCAGATATTGCGTAGTAAAAAAAGGCATCTTCATCATTGCAATTTCTCGATACCTTTATTATTTTACAGTGGCTTCGCAATTTGAATTAGTTGCTCGGTTTCTAAGTACATTGTTTGCCTTTCATCATGGAGAAACTTTTCTTATGAAAAATGGTACTGCTGATCCCAATAACTCCATAACAAACGTTTTGTAAACGGTCCACAACAAAATTTGCGATGATCCGCGTGCGCTTTCTATTCTGATGGGCCTTTTGGTTCTTTTTTATGCATTAATAAGGAAATCGGCGTTCTTTGACAATGCTGTTACTAAGGCCGGTCCCACCATGCATAGGAAAAAAACTCTGCATAATGTATGCAGCAGACACAGATGCCTCCCCTATATCTCAGCGAAAAACCGTACAGCTTCACCAGTACAGGCTTCTCAGCCTGCCTGCCATCCTGCTCTTATCCGAATCGAGGACCCACCACTCAAATCGGTTTTGGGCAGTCTCTGTTCCCTGTGCATTTGTTCAATATTTGACCTAAATCTCGGTGGTGCCTACACTCTAAAGAGAATTAAAAAAATGCTCGACACCACCAAAGGCGATGTGTTCTTCATGGTAAGAATTTTTTCCTTCTAATTAATCGCAGGATTTTTTTCATATTTTAAAGTAATTACTCTTGCAGCCTCTCACCTTTTCGCTATTTGAAATCAGCCGGTTTTAAATATTTAGTGGTATAAGGGATCATAAACAGCCGTTAAGCCGTGTGAGGGGTGCATCTTCTTTAGCCCAGCAAAGCCAAACTAGAAATGCGCTACTTACGATTTATTTCAGTTGAGACGTGAAGGACTTAAAGGTAGCGGGAAGTTTTCAGTGCATCGTGCAACACACTTTTATATCTGGAAAACGTATTGCAGCAGGCGAAAAATCTAAAGAAAAAAAGCTCTCATGCAGCACACCTCCACAGCCTTCGCCGTTGCCAGCTTGATGTCGTAACAGGAAACCTTTCCGACATGTTAGCTTTCGCACGCCTCGCGAAGACCAGGAAATGATGGCACCTGGATCGGGGAATTCAGTTTAAGCAAAAAGCAAACACGCAGTGCTGACAATGAGGGATACTCATGCTCTTTAAATGAGTCGCTATACATCCACTGAAGTCTAGAACGATTGGATTGCAACGCAAGCACATGGTGCGCATCCTGTGCGGAGAGTTGAAAATGGTATGCCCACGTGTGCTGTGGACTATGAGCGAGATTCGCTCTTTCTTACGTTGGGAAAAAACATGGCATATAATCGTGACTCACCACCGTTAGTGGTACACGCGGCAGAATGGTTTACACCATCTAGATTTTTTTTTCGAGAAGATCACGCCAGCAGTGAACGACGACGCAAAGCTATACAATAAATCGATTGATTATGGCTTTCATAAAACGATAAGTAAGTAAAGATATGCAATGAGGTTTCATAAAAATTTTACTTCTCACAAAAGAATATTGTTGGCCGACATGTTCCCAGCGACTCTTGGCATTTTCAGAGCATGGAGGTTCGTCGCGCTCTCCGCATAACGTAATTGGTTTGGGTAAGCAATGGCCCTTCCGTAAAAATGCAGGGTGACCCGCTCTAATGGTACAGCGATGGCGTGATCAATTTCAATAAAGTGCGGTCCGCACGTGTTATCGAAGTATTAAGAATAAAAAGGCCTTATAGGTATGCGTGCTGTTCGAAACCGAGCGTTAAAAATACAGACGACTTAAATTACGAAACAACTGCGAATGGCAAATCGATGGCTGAAGGAAGTAATCGGCGCTTATCGTCACAAATCAAAACAAACCACAAAATAACCGTGGCCGCCGAGCGCAGATTGTGGGCGTATGCCTAAATTCTCCTTGATCCCTGTTGTGAGCGTGAAATGAAGTAAATCCCAATGAAAATGCGGCGGCGCAGCATCGGTCGGGAGCACGCCCGACCTTTAAAACGAACATGATTTCTCACTTGGCACTTTGGGCATTCGGTTTATCTTTATTTAGATCCGTGTATGTGGTAATTGAGGTTTATATAAAAACAGGCTCTACCGGTTCTTGATTCATTGCGGTGTTCAACCAGCAGAATCTAGACGTGTGCTATGTGCGCGCCGTAGTGGCCGGCGCCTGAGTAATTGGACACTCGGGGATCTTCGACGCGTGTGGAAATCTTGACACACGGGTCGTTTCGCTTTTGGCATCTATGACTAAAGCAGCCAGCGCGGCCGGGAATCGAACCCGCGTACCTCAGCCACTGAGCCACCACTGGGGGCTGGTATACTGCTCGTATAAAAAAAACAAATTCCCCTTACGTGAGCACTGAGAGCCTGGATGGAGCCATGATTAACGTTCAACAAAATTCCGCCAGGTGCGTGCGTAGCAATGTATGTCTCCGGAACCTTGCACTGGCACGCTGAGGCGCATATATCAGAACTCACAACGAATGCTATATTGTTATTGTAAATGAAACCATGGTATAGATTCGGAATTGGGATAGTAACAGAAATTAAAACACTAATGCCTGTGATTTCTCCTTACGACATACAGTAGCATTAACAAATATAGCAGAGGACATTCCGTTGTTTTTTTATTGCTCTGCTGATTTGCTACTTTAACCATTTAGGTGAATGGTTTGTTCACGAGGTTTAGCGGCGGATAGCAGAAAACAAATACAAGAAGCACGGCGACTTGTTGGTCGGGAATACTACTGAGGACTACATCACGAAAAAGGTTTTTTGCATGTACCATTCTTTGACATATTCGGCCATGTTGTTTAGTAGGTGAAAGGATGGGAGGTCCACGAAACGGAAGAACAAATGGCGAAATCGCGAATAATTGCGGTTACCCGGAAGAATAAGACCACAAGAAATTGCTAAAGTTGAATTTTTTAGTGTGAGCAAAGAATCCTAAATCTCTTGAGCAAAGTCTACATTTTTGGGGGTTTTATCCAACTATTGAACGCCCATGTGAAAGAACAAATGCGTCCACGTTACATGATTACATTCCACGTGAACAAAAAAGACTGTGAACGAAGCTGACCGCATTTCGCACAACAGCAACAAACAGCAGGCAAGCAGAGTATTTATAATTCTTTAGCTACGTTCATATGTCCGGTAGTCTGTAACAGCACGACTACGGGGGAAATTCGTCGCAAAGAAGAGGAATTCATGCTTATATTGTGGCGGTACTGAAGCGAGGAGCCTGCCCCAAAACAGAAAAAAAATTCCTGCCGCGTCTTTCTTTTTTAGTGCAGCCTAGACTCAGTGCCAATCTCTGGTCTATATTGCTTGACAGTGTAGACTACTGGCTGCACCGCACGTGGGTCACCAACTAACAACCGGTGACTTACGAAATCACTGTTAAGCCTTGTGCCATTAAACGACCGTCATCACCACTAAAATAACTATTATTTCTCAAGTGGTCTACTAGTGGCGTGCCGCTGGTCATCCCTGTGTCATTATTGATCAGATGATAAATGGGCAGTTGACGTGACAAAGTGAGCTAAGAATGGGTACTCGAAAAGAAAGTCCGAGTCCGATTCAGGGAAGAGAATGTGAGATACTGAAGGTGAAAATTGAAGCGCGATAGGCGCAACGAAGATAGACAATGGAAGGTAATGAGGGGAGAAACGAAAACGGTAGTTTTGAGGAGGGAGAATAAAAACGTAGGCAGTGGACAACGTGGAAGATCCGGATTATTACGTCCTCTGGAGCACTCTCGGTATTGCAGAAATACTATCGCCTTTGAGTGACAAGGGCAAGAAGCCAGCGTACACGTCTTGAATGTCTTAGGTACTGCTTGGCACTTAGTGCATCGCCTTTCTTATCTCCTAATCAAGAATGGCAAACGCGCGGAGCTGGCACAAGTATCAACGTAAAACTGTAACTTGAAATAAAAACCTGAGACAGAGTGCGTATATGTGATTCTGTAGGTCACCCACGCGCCCGGATGATTTTCGTCTTTCAATTATCGCCCCCGGAACCGCATTGAATACACTATAATTTTAATTGCGAAGAAAAAGCACTAGCACAAGTCCGGACGTTAAGCGAGCAACCCACTCCAAAACATTAGTGCAAACGTATAAAAGCTGTAAGCTGCAGCCTTTGTATTCATGGCCGAAACTCTCATATTAGCCTAATTGTTACTTGGCGTGGGCTCAACGCAAGAAACTATAAACCCTTGAAAGTTGCGTTTTAAAGCCAGTTTTAGTGCGTAAATATTTTTTTCCTGGTGTGCAGACCGAAGCCCGTAAGTTCTTTTTAGTGCTTGATGCCCAGTATATTCGTGGCAGCAGAAAAATGCTGTAATAACAAAATGGCGTTATTCCTAGAAAGACAGCCATTGGCTGTGAAATAAAATTTCTCCGGGTGAAGTTGCAAGCCAGAACTTGTTAGCCTAAATTCACGCATCTTAACCTTTCACTATAGGCTTGTTCTGCTAAGCGGTGCAAGAAAGGCCAAACAGAGCATTGGCTGTCAACTGGTGTAAGCATGCTCTAGCACCCAGGTGCGGTACCCAAGAATGATATTGAGTAAATCGGAATCATATTTGACTACATTCATATTACCCACTCGTCCTAGCCCAACCATACACTGCGTGAGCGACCGGCAATTGGGCTTAGCCAGGCTTATGCAGCGCACCTCAATCCAGAACGTTCCCTTCCTTACTACACTGGAACACAGTGGTGTAAGGCCCCTTCACGGTACGTGGTACTGGCAGCCGCGTCTTGTTGTTCACCACACTGACCACTGAATGAGAAAACAAGAGAACAGAAACGAAATGACATAGAAGGTTTAGGCTGCGAAAGAAAGAACTGAAGGAGGCGCGAAGTGCGTCTGCTTCTAGAAATTGATGGAAAAAAGAACACATACGAAAGCTTTTTAATGCAGCAAGGGAGTGGCGCGACAGGGGAAGCCGCAATGCGGAACAAGTGCGACAAACCAAGCGCATAATACCACGCATCACCGAGAGAAAACACATCATTTTGAGGACGAACACAATCAGGGACACAACCACCACATGCTGAATGTGATTTGGAAGAAAGAGATAATTGGCATGACTACCAAGTCCAGCCAAACGGCGAAGAAAGACGAAATAGAATTGCACCGTCCACAGCCAGCCATTACCCGTCAGCGGAAACTATGGTGAGAGCAGCCTCATCATATGGACGTCGCAGAAGGGTGCCTAGAATAGGAATTTTAAACCGCCTGTTGTGCATGGAACAGATTGCGGTTTCTGTGGGAAATATGAAATGCACAGTCGAACCTCTTCGCCACACTAGATCAAGCCTTCGCCGACGAAGACGTCAAAACGTTTTGCAGGGCTTCGTATGCAACGGCTTCTTGAGCAATGGCAACATACCTTCCGTCTCTGCCACCAACGAGTTCCGCGGCATTACTCAGCCCGTCTTTGTCCCACCCTTGTACAAAACTATGGAGCGCATTATTTCTCCTCAAATACCATCCATGCCTGTAAAGCGGTAAATTACAGATGGACACCTCGTGATCGCAAATTGAACATAAAACGGTCTAATCTACACAAAAAAGATGGTCTCTTTACTCTTGTGCAACGTGTCGAACAGAAACGACGTGCTTCGGATAATTCAGTTAACTCTTAAAAGTGTTTCTGTAGAATTTATGGTACCAGCAGATAGGCCACATATTGCAGATTTCACATATCTGCCGAAATATACGCAAAGTGTCTGTACCCACGCAGTGTTCACGAAATCATTCTTTCCCACCTAGGAGCATCATTTTACTCGCACGTATAGCAGTGTGTGAAGTGTACATTCGAAATTAGGATACCTTTGAATATATTGATTTGTAAAAGAGATTGGGTTCCCATCACAGATTTTTTTACCCTGGACCCCACAACTTCACTACCTACACGTCACTCGTTGGCCCTTTCTTATCGCTCCCCCTCGTTATTGCCAGCCAGCCTCCTGCCTCTGGATATCTGACCCACCATCTCCATAAAACCTGTACTGTAATACAAGGATTTGACTCTTGCTTCAACTTTCTTGCGCTTTTGTATTATGGTTAAGATAGCTCTACTTCAACCCGTTTCGAAGAAGCAACAATTCAGTTGTAAGCCTGCTTCAGCCCCTGTTATGGTGGTAGCGCATTGTTGTATTATCAGTTGGGTAGAAGAGAGGTGCCACCGATTCTAAAAATCTTACCCAATGCGGTGGCTCACTGCTAAGGCGTTGTTTTCCTGAGCCCGATTACGCGGGTTCGATTCCCGGCCGCAGCCGCCGCATTTTGATGAAGGGGAAAAGCATCAACTTCGTGTGTTCGAGATTTTGCCCCACGTTAATTATCCGCAGGTTGCCCAAACTATTCCTGAGCACTCCACAACGGCGCGCCTTATTGCCTGTGTAGCGTCGGCGGGTAAACATCATAATCAAACACTTTGAAATATGTACAAAATCAAGGGGGAGTGGGCTGCAACATATTCATGAACGCGCAGAAAACGCATTTACTAAAATGTTGTCATGTCGCCAGAAAGCAACCGACCAGACGGTCATTGCGGGTTTACGCAACCTTGGTTTTCGGCTCCTCCGTTTCTTTCTGCGAACGATGAGCACCTGTACTGAATACTACTGATGCCTCAGGTGGGGACGGAGTAAAGGCTTGGCTTAAAATAAAAAATCTAACGGAAAGCGCTTTACATAACGAAATTTTTTGCCGTGTCAGCCGGCCGTATATCAGCGTGATAGATAACATTTGTTTTCCGCTCCAGTAGAACGGAAAGTTGAGCTACTCGGATCTGACTCATATGTACAGTGCAGACAGACGATACCATCGGTTATTTTTACCGTTTGGCCAGTTACCGTAAAATGTTTGAAGTTATGTTTTAAAATTTATTTCGGAATGTTCAAAAATTTACAGTATATTTATCTTAAATTTAAAAATGCCGAGTTGCTGCGTAATTTTGTTTTCTTCGATTGTATCCACAGCTGTCGTATGTGTACTGCCGGGGAGGAGGTCTCGTCAGGAAACGTACGAGTCTCCTTTTGCCACTTCGTGTGGACATAGAGCTGCATGTATGCATTTACTTCCGAAGTAAGTTCACATTAAAATTGGGAGTCCAACTATATTGAAAGCGCAAATCCTAAGTTGGAGATTAGCCAACTCGAAGTATTAACATATTAGCCTGACACGCGTATGGTTTCTGATGCATTCTTCCACATAGTGTTGTAACTTTAGCCCTCCTGTATTGGCAGTGGTTTGGAAAATTCTTTTGAACGCGCCAGGCGTCACGTATCGATTGGCCGTGTATTATACTGCAACCACGTAACCCAACGGCAGTTTTGTCATTATTTACCAACATTAAAAACCGCACGTTCCGCCGAAGCCCACATCTTAAAACACCTAATTTCCATACTATCGCATGAACTGGGTATTCCACTGAACTGGTCTTTATATTTTTTAACGGACAAATGTTAAGAAAGACAATCATTCTGCTAATACGTTTTCCTCCTGTTGATTAGCCCCCTAAATATTTTGGCTCGATTACCATTTGTTCTTTATTCAGAAAAATATATTTACCCGGCCGCTGTGTAAACCTAATGGAATCAGTTACGATTTATATTTCATTCAGAAAAATATATTTACCCGGCCCCTGTTTATAACTAATGGAAAGCTCTTTTTTCAAATCAACAAATTGTATATGCGCCTGCTATTTTTTTTTCGAACTTAGAACGAATAATAAAGACGTTCGGCAATTTGGCAAGCGACTAAAACTGGCGTCCAATAGAGATATATCGTAGGTCTCTCCATATTTTTAAGGTGCATTAATAGCTATCTGCAATGTTTAACCTTCGTTACTTGTGCACTTTCAGCAAGGATACGGCTGACCAATGCCATAGCTGATACGAAAATATTCGCTAATATTAGGCTTCAGGCTGTTGCTAACAATTTAGGATTTTTCCTAGGACATGTTGACTGGTTACGGCTTCAAAACCCTTCTGTCTACATTTTATACCTCAACCTGAAATTTTTGCCAAATAATATGTGACGTATCAAAATTATGACATACTTGCTTTCTCGGAAGCGCTGTGTACATCCACAATGGGAAAAACACTACTTTTTTTGTAAAAAAAGCTGTAACCCAAGGAACAAGCGCTTTATTAAAGTTCCGTCCTATTTTATCTGGAATACAGGGATTTCACCAATCATGCATTTATCCAAAGCCCCATCAACTCTCTAAAAAACTGGTTGTTTACGAACCACGCACTGTCCCCTCTAACAGCATATCAAAAATTAAGAACTACGGATCAATACTCGCCGCCTTTTATGTGTAGTAATCTGGGGTTGCTTCATTCGAATATTATATGAACAATTTCTGGTTGGCTAAGTATACTCCTTGTTGTGCGACGTCAAACTTCTCAACGGAATTCTTCATGTAGCGACTTCCACTTATGACCAGAAGCTAGTCCAAGTCTCCTAAAGTTCTGCCTTACAATTATTTTTCTTTTTATTAGACAAAGCAAAAAAAAAATACGGCAAACAGCATGTGCACATTTACACTGCTTGCCTTTAACAACAAACGGGCATAAAATCCACTCTTATTCAAGGATACCATACGGAGTCATCTTGGGTCAATTTTAACTTCATTTATTTTCCTTGTTTAGTCTGAACTGTATTTAGTGCCCTACAGTTCCTGGCTTCGGCACCTTCTCGCCCCCTCCTGTAGAATAAAATGTAGAAAAGTCTATTACAAATAATAAAAGCCCCAAATTTTGAAAGAGCGCACCTTTTTGAACTTGTAACAATACTTTGGGAATATTTTGCTGCATACTCCAATTCATTATAAAATTAATCCTTTTCGCCGATGCGCCCCGTTTGCTTGGACTGCGCGCATCAACAAAAGTGACATTCTACGGCAAAGCACCATCTCCTCGAACGTGAATTTGCGGAGGCAGTAGTTTTTGACAACAAAGGTGACACCCGTGTCAGCAAAGCTTCTGTGGCATTGCCAAAATAGATATGGGCCTTCTCGGAGATTATTATGTGAACCTATTTCGCGGGGAGGGAGAACCGGCCGCTTTTCTCGTATACGTCTAATGTTTCAGTTGACCGTTAATAAATCCATTTGATATTTCGCATCGCGTCTGTGCTTTCTTTTCTACCGCCTCTGGTTTTAGCGTTCAAGCTAAAATATACAGCCAAGGCTTTGCTGGATACTACGTATAACGCTGCTCATACAATTTTTCTGTGCCCTCCGACAAATATTATCGCCGAATCGCTCGTACAAGCACCACATATTTGAACTTATTTCCCCTTTCATCTCAATACACTCGTCGCCCTTAAAAAATTTATCCAACCTCCCAAAAGTATTTCGCTGTATTTCTCTCCCAAGAACACGGTTGTCTTTTTTCTAATAGGTGGGCTTTTCAACAGGGATGCAGAGCGTTTGGTCTTGTTAGTGTCTCCACACTGTACACAATCTAATATATCACAGTTTAAAAGAGCTCATTTGTGGCACATGGTAGTCTGAACGAAACAAAGAGGTGCTCCCAGAGGGTGGTCTAGATGTGAGTTGAACACGTAATTGCCATAACGTCAAGCCAGTGAATCTTCCCATAAACTACAAGTAACAAAGAATTAGGGAAGGAAAGCGTAGTCGAAAAACAATAATATTCCGACATGTTCGGAGAAAGAGTTCCTACAGTAAAAAAAGCCTGGCTATTGCCACTTTACTCCCGCGACCAATTTACTTCAGCCACGAAATAATAGTAACCAGTGGATGTTCTTATCGAACAGCTCTGATATATTTGGGCTTTGTTCAAACCCCACAGGCTATAAAGGGTGCAAAAGGAGTAGTACAAAGGGCACGAATAACTGTGCCAGTTTTTTGTGCTGCTATAATCATCTGCCATCTTGTAATACGCCGTGTTGTGACGTCCTCTTCGTCGGAATCGTAGCACACGACGCGAGTCATCATCATTTCATTATGTTCCTCACGAGCTGTCGCATGCTCTCGTAGCTGCGCTGGCTCCCATCCGCTTTCTAGCAGATTTTGGTAAAGATTCATCCGATCAAGACGTGTCGCTCTGCTTCCTGAGCATGGTGCCGCAGCTGGAGGACACAGAGGTCCAACACATGGTGCCGAAACCCGGGAGACGACCGCTTCTTTGATTTCCGACACGTTTGGAGGCCAGGTTTATATTCGATGTCCTCGTGCTGGCAGCGATATCTCACGATGGTCTCTTTCCAAGAGACGATATGTAGCCTCTTCCAATGGGCATCAGATTGACGTGAAATTGCTGGGTCACCATAGAGTGGTCAGTGGGTTTAGAGGTTGCGCACTGAACCAGTCTGTCGCGTCTGGCACTGCCCTCGTGATAGGGTAGCTGCTTCACTTTCGTTGTCTCTGTCATTGCTGAGAGCACATCCTGGGTCGTGAGTGCAGCTTCCTTTGATATGGCGGATGATGTGTTTCTTGCATCGGTGAGTATACTGCGTTGACTCGTGCCGTGCGCAGTCTCGCCAAGGCCCCACAGGTCGCAAAAACGGTCAGACTTGTCTCTTAAGGACGACTCTATTGTCTGGTGCAGTTTTCCTTACTTTTCCGCGGTGTTCACCGTCGTCGAAACCTACATTTCCTCTCTTGTGAAAGATATTTTGCATGCCACCTGCAGGAAATCTCACGGCCGCATACCGAAATGCACAATTAGGTTCAAGCACTTCAGTCGTGCGAACCATGACGGTAACGAATGAAGCTGGCACACACACGCACGCCCGCACTCATGCACGCAGGTCTGCGGTGTTGTACGCGAGAACACGCGGGCAGAAACAACCACCGGAAGCACACTTGTCCCCCTCGGCAGGCGCACACACACGCCACATTCATCAAGGCGGCAGAAGCACAAGGACCGCCGCGGCGAGCGGCGATGGATCCGACAAAACTTCACTTATAGCAGAAGAAAGCGCGCACACACAAACACACCCCACTGCTTCGGCCGAGAACAGGCTACAAAACAACAGCATACGCAGTCCCCCGCGCATCTGGCCCGCGAAAATCGTCCTAAACGGCTTAAAAAACGCGGCGAACGAACCGACGGGTGTAACTCACTCCCTCCATACACAAAATGAACACACACGCAACAACAGATGAGACAACGAAAGCGACCGCCAACCCTTGCAAAACGCCGCTCCCGATCTCCCCTCCCTCGTCTACGCAAGGATGAAGCGGAGCGCGTCGGCGACAAGAAACAAGAAGCCGAGGGGAAACGGAGTACAGATGCCCAAGCAAGGGAGCCATCACACTCTCTAACCCAACGTTACTGCTCTGACTCCCTTCTCGCTGCCGCGGAGAAAACAAAATACAAACTTTGTCACCCTCAAAATTTCCACGAACCAAAGAAGGGGACAGAGGCGGCCTAGCAACAGCCCGGAGGTCCCCCCTCCACGGCGAAGGCGAAAGCCATTGCGCTGCTGGTTTTTTCGTCTTGTCAACACTGTCAAAACTAATTATCTTTTACACTACTTTATACAGGATGCTTGGGACTAGACGAACAAATGTACAATTCTTTTCCCAACCATACGAGCACTACTATAAAAAGCTCCAAGCGTGTACACAACGCACAAACACTAACAATGCACAGCAAATAAATCACAATAAGTAACATGCGTTCTCTCACTCGAGAAAGGGTCAACTGGCTCACCAGGAATCGCCTCGGGAGGATTGTTGACAGGCTAATGAGCGCGTGCGGGGTCATCAATCGGCTATGACCATTATCAGACCAGGCGACTCCACAAAGGTGATGTCGGCAGAAACGGTACAATGTGCCCACCCAAACCGGTAGGACTTACCGAAGGTGCTCGCGCCACGCCACGAATAAGCCGGGCTCGGTATTGCGACGTGCTCTAGGAATAATCCAGGTGCACGATTTCCACACTATGCTGGCGGCACATGACTAAGGTCACCACCGGCCAGGTGTCTCCTAACAATAGGAAACCCAATTGCAAAAAACTAAAAATGTCCCACTTCGCACCTGCCAGTGACACTGCGCCTCATCATTTAAAAGGTCTTCGAGCCTACTAGACTGTATGACCTAGGCGAGCCAAGACAACAACGCAAAAATGCGCATACCTGATTTTTAGGGACTTCCGCCTTCAACCGTCCGTACGCATTGACGGTGACAATGTATTACACCACGAGCCCCCAATCGGCCTAGCGAGACACTCACCCCCGGAACCACCAGCAATACAAGCTTGTCCCTGTCCCCAGCGCCTGTTGCAAAGCAAGTCAACGTCAAGGCGCCCCGCCTACCAAAGGCGGCCGAGAAACTGCTCGGAAAAAAGACCCGTTCTGCCAAAACCATGGCTGGCTCGTCGGGGTGAATACCTACGATACATGGCATCCCCACAGAGGGAACCGGTCGCATTAATCCGTATAGATACGAGATCAAGCACTAACTTGAATACACTGCGTTGGGAAACGAGGTTACTCGAATTCAGGTATCTCTTTTAGCACCCGAGCGTTTAAAAGTGAACACAGCACAAAAGCAATATGTTCATGCCCTTAGCGCGGAGGCCCTCGCGCTCTCGAGCTCCGCCGGCATCCTCAAAACGAGGAGCCGGTCACGCCGGCGGCCCGAATGCGGGCTCTCACCGGAACGTACACGGCACGCAACTAGCATGCCTGGTACGGCCAGCCGATTGCACAGGCAAAGCTCGCTACGGTATGGCAGCAAAGGAACAATCAAACGCTGCCCCACGTTAGGCGGCAGAAATGTGACCATATACTATCCTTGCCATTAGTATTAAGGAAGTGACTATAATAGAATAACGCGCCGTCGTTATTCTCACTGCTCTCGCGCAGCACCGAACTGCCCTGCCGAGAGACTCTGCCTACAGCGGGTTCGAAACCGAGCCACGACTCTCGCCTCGCGTGTACGTTGTCAGTCACTTCACACGGAAGCGATACCTTTTATAGTACAAGGGTCAATTACGCGGTAAACCACGATACAAACACTACACTGCATTACGCACCTAGCCCCTGGAGCATAAACCCGTCAGCGTGTGCCCAGCCCGTAGTCGGGAAGTAGTTAGCGTCCGCCGGCGTTGGCCCGCCGCAACGTTCGCTGACCTAGGAAAAGGCGGCTCTCTGTGGCCGCTACACATTTCAAGCAACTGGACTCGATCGAGGTGGCATCGGAGCTCCTCCGCTGACCTTAGAGAGCGCAAGCCGTCACAGCGCGGCCGCGGGGGCAACCCACCAAGGAGTGGAATATGCCCGAGGAGACTCGCCGGACATCCTAGATAAACGCACTGACGCAAACTCAAATCAAGGCATGAGCAAATCGACACGGGGGGTGCCATGGCCCATGGAAGTGCGAAACAACTGTCAATGCAAGTAACGGCCAAAAGGGGCCGAAAGGCATTTACGTACCGTGCGATCGCTGTGCATCCCAAGGGTGGTCTCCCCAGGGAGTCTCCTGCGCGCATTCCCCGTTGCCTCGTAGGGAGAGGAGGGAGGCGTGCGAGGATAGCCCCCGCCCTACCAAGGAGAAGTGTCATGAAGTGCCCAGAGCGCGGGAAAACAAGAAGAAATCGCGGGTAAAAAGACGCAGCAAGCGCACGAGTGGCTCAGTGGAGAGGAAGAAGGAGCAAAAGGGGGGCAAGGGAGGCGAGAAAGAAGAGGAAAGGCGGGGTTTGAGAAATTTATTTTCTGGTTGTGCGGCGTACAATTAAATCCCCTATTTACCGAGAGAATGGTGCGATCGCAAAATATGTGCTAACCCTATTTTACACTTGAGGCATCTGAAGTTTAGATTCCATTGAGTACTAACCTTTGTCAAATTGTTTGAACCCCCACTGTCAGTTCATTTTCCCTGAGGCCTGATCTTTTTCAAGGCATTCAGTCTCCAGAGACCCCTGCGCGCATCCCCCGACCTTTTCGCTCCCCCTCTTGTAGTGTGTCATCTGGACTTTGATAATAGGAGATGTTGAGGAATTCTAAATGGATTGCTGGAGATCATTTGTCAACCCTTCATTCCCATATCGCCATTGCTACCGATGCCCAAGTTGATGAAAACTGGAGTCATTCTCCCAGTACCTCGATTGGTCCTTTTCGAACCTGATTTCACACCTATTTTCAGGCGGAATTATTGGCAATAATTTTGGCTCTTTCAAAAACTTCAGCATAGATTTTCCCATGTAGTTATACTTTCTGATCCCTCTCTTGTGTGTTCCGCATTAACATCCGAAAAAGATTCTCCAATTATCCGCACATTCCGAGCATTTGTTCTGCATCAGCTTTGTGAGGTTCGGCTAGTGTGGGTTCCAGGACATGCAGGAATCTGATACAATGAAGTGGCCTGATATAATTAGCCAGCATGTCTCTTGGTGGCCCTGTGGTCGTGCAGTGTCCAAATGACAGTTTTCGATTGGGGGCGAGATTTTAAACGTCTACAGCTACTCCAGGCTTATAAGCAAGACGCCCTTCTATCTTCTAGAGGACTATAGCACCTTCGTCATGCATGGAAGCCAATGTTCTGTGAACAAGAATATGCGAGGTTGGCACTCACTAAACTCCGGTTTGCAAAATTCCCCCTACTAAATTTTTATCGTTATAAATCTCGTCTGGCTCCATCTCCGCAATGCCCTTCTGCGACAAACTGGAAAATATAGAACATTTTCTCATGTAATTGCCGCAGCTTTTTCCCCAATGCGACGCACCGCATCTGGAGTCAACCTTTTAGACGCCTTACCCTTCCGATATCTAGTTACGAGGTCTGTCACTAGGCGCTTTCCGCCTAGGAGTCTGCCACAGGATGTGTGTCGCCCTCCATTCTTATGTTGTGGCGAAGGCAGGTTTTCCTGCTAGGCAAGCTAAACATTCACACATACCTCATTTTTCTTCCTGAATCTACTTTCATATTATACATATTTAAAAAATTCTTTGTATTTCTTTTCTAAATTTTGGGATCTAAAATAATAAGGTCACATCCTCATTAGGCACAACACTTCTTGGCCAATCCCCGCGTGGGTATGTGCCATGGTGGGAGGCAACCAACCAACCAAGATCGAGAAGAGATCGAGAGAACCGGCAGATCGTCTACCCCAACGTAGCCAGGCGGATCAGCAGCAGTCGAGCGGACTGCGGGTACGCCGATCCTTTGAAGACCCTGCGCTCCAGCGGCAGTCGCCCGGACTGCGCGAGCGCTACCCCAAACACTGCTCGAGTTCCCACCGGTCAACTGTAAGGTCGTCATGGCGCACTGAGTGTGCTCTGATGCCGGTGCCCCGCCGCGTCAACGACAACAACCGCCAGTGGTAGTCGCCTTCAACGGGAGCTTTGGCTCGCCGCCGCTCCCGCCGCCGCCAAAGCTGTGAGGCCTCTTGTGAAATTTCCCGCGGGCTTGGACTCGAACTCTTCTTGCTGGGAGAGTGTGTTCGGGTGCTACGCCGGACTTCGCGACGTCTTTATCGATTTTTTTATCTCCTTCCTTTTCTACCTTTTTTTTGATAAGCACTTCCGTTTTTGTAATATGGTCACCTGCCTCGTCATTTGAGAGCCGCTCCAACCACGGCCCTGAAACTGTTATAACATCACAAGGAGGACGTCGCTAGCGCCTCCTCGCCCCGATTACAGCCCCCAAAATGCACAACTTATAACTGTAGCCGGTGGAGCTTGAGGTGGAGTTGAGCTTAAAGTGGGTAAATGTTAGCTTGCCGCCGATATATGCCGATATCGCTCGCTTGCCGCCGATATATGTATTTACAAATACTGCTGTCCCATGAATGGTACATTGCAAAAGAGGGTACAGAGAAAGAGAAATCAAACAAGAACACAAAAGCCACCAACAGGACACACAATTGTGACTAACACATAAATTTCTTTCCAATCTCTTGAGTGTGTAATCTACGCAAATCACCATCAACTTTGTTCCACAGTTCCATCACAGCGAAAAAAAAAAGGATTTATTCCAGCCGAGATGTGAAGGTTAAAATGTTCAAATCATCCGTATTACGCGTTATGCGCACTGGTACAACAGGGAAAGAAAGGGAATGCCGGTTGTTTCGTACACAATCTTGTGCAACAAGATAGCACTCTCACGCGTACGCTGCGTTCTAGTGAATGAAGTGACAACCAGTGAGCATGTGAAGACGGTGAAAATTCTTTATCGCAATAATTAAAAGGAATTTATAGCCTTTTAAAGCAAAGCTGTATATCTCTACCCCGCCCCCCCCCCCCCCCAAGGTTTCATCTCCGTGAGCAAAAACGACAAGGCGTCAATGCTTTGGCCTAAGACGCCAAGCGCATGTGTTAGGGTAATCAGGCATACAGCATATAGCTCAGAATTGGTTTAAGGAACCCGAAAAACAAGCATCAAAACCTCAGTACACTCTTGACCTAAAAAATCGAAAGCAGGCACTACAGCCGTTAGTACTCGCAAGCGACTGTTGCGCCTCAAAAGGAGCACTCTGTGGGACGGTGCGTGCCGTGTGCATAATTCGCGGAGCATAGTTCGTCCCCGCCGATGTAGACAGCAACAGGAGGACAAAAGCCGAACAGTTAATCCCCCATGTAATGTCATCAGCCGCTTTGAGATCTCCCTCATATGTCTGTTCACAGTTTCATAATTTCCAAACAAACGTAGTTCCCAACACAGAATCTTTATATAGTTCCGTAGGAACTAATCTTAGCTTTAAAAATTAAAAAAATAACCTTGTCGAAGTGAAGAGGCGGCTCGTGGTACGTAGCGGAAAGGAGCGATAGAAAAACGCGTCGTTTACAGGTTAATCCGACATGTCACGCCGGCCTCGTGAACGATAATACATGCCAATGAAAGATTCCACGCACATGACACAGTGAGGCACCTGTTAGGAAAAACAGCAAAACTTACTTACAAAGTGTAGTGAAACACATGTATACCTCACGACAAAAGTCAACAAAACGTCACCGTTGAATGGTAAGCGCACACTACAGGTAAGTGCTTTGCTGTTAGCTTTCATTAGTTGGACATAAATGCCTCGCAGACAAAAGCAATGGCAACACCGCAACAGCCGTAAGACCAGGCTGCATTTTCCAGCCCCATCTACCAACGATAGTTGAAGAAAACAGGAGCGCCGAACCTTGTTTCGGCGATGCAGGAACATAAGCCCTATTTCTCTATTATTTCTCTCGTACAGACGACCACGAACGCGCTCTTATAAGGAGAACTACATTTGGGATAAGTTGCGAACATTAGAAACCTCTTAGTGTTTGCCAAAGTGGGTACGTTGCTAGACCACTCGGACTCCTGCCACCACGAAGGCAATTGGGTTTCTTATCTTTGACAAGGAAGAACTATGCCTGTGATTGTCTGCTTGCAGTCGAAGCTCAGCAATAATGCCTAGAGTTAGCAGAGCAAAAATTGCATGCAGTTTCGTAGCTAGCAGCTTTGACATTAGCAATAAACGCAACCACGGCGAGTGAACAGTACCATACGTTTTGCAGTTGACCTCCCATTTTCCATTTTTTCTGGTTGCTTAGTCGGTAGTGTAGTGCCTCGGCTTCGTGTTGCGGGGGGCAGTGATTCGATTTCCGCTAAGCCGGCTTTATTTTTGCGCCGCTCCAAGCTCGTTTCAGGGGGTGACGGAAGGGAGCAACCATTTTTCCCCTGAGGACGAAACGTTTGAGGAGTAGTCGTTCGTCGCCTCACATGCGTAGTTCTCCCAAAAGAGCATTGGCATCTGCGTTGATCTGTTTAGGCTAACAGTGTAGGGATGATAAGGCGCCTGTGAAGAATGGCACCCCCCCCCCTCATTACGTGTTCCATTTTGGAGGTTTTCGTAGAAGGCTATTCAGGACTAGTGTCACTAAATAGAGCAGTTCTTGCCCGAGCGGACCCGTGCATGCATCAGGCTAGGCAGGACCCAGCATTTGCCACCTGAGAAGCTGGCCGTAGTGACAGTTGATAATGCATTAGAGTATGCTACTGAGGTACGCAAATCACCAAAGGCGGCAATTTTGTCCTTCATCAGTGTTGCGAGACTTCCGCATCTACGGCCTAGTCATTAACTTGGACCGGGAAGTTTACCAACACTACTACAGATGCATCAAAACAGCTTCTTTGAACACTATTCTGCTGCAGAAATCCCGTTACACGCCTTATCTTTGATTCGCACTAGGAACGAGGTCAGCCACGCCAGCCTCAGAGGAGGGAGGACAAGCTATGCCTACCGAAGTACCGACTAAAACGCAAGAACAACAAAATGGCGGTGCCCACGAACCATCGCAGTCTAAAAAATGTCACGTAATGCGAAATGACCAATCATTGGGGTGGCACAAAACAATTCCAGAAAAGAGTGTCAGTACTCTGTAAACATATCCATTGATACTAGCCGAATACAATTGACAAGTCCGCCGACACGACGAGAAACATTTCATACCCTCCTCCATCCCCATTTGCAGTGGTTTCCAATATCTTTGCTGGACATCCAATTTCGCAAGAAGAGATGGCGACCATTTTTTTTCTGTACAGATTCCAACCTATTTTCTATTGTCAGAAATTATGCGAACAAACCACCCAGTCGTACTCGAGCATCGATCTCACTTAAGTCTAGTAGGCACTGAACTTGCATTGTTTACTCGAGGTTTCCTATCGACGTTTTAAGTAGCCCAGTTTCCTTAGATCTTGAGAAACTATCTAATCTATATGTTTGCCTCATTTAAGGTCAGGTGAAAATGTGACCCCGAGATATTTGAATTCGCTCACATGAGCTAGCATGCACACATTTTAGTTATAACTGAAACTGAGATGCTCTTTTTTGTTCGCACAGCTACAGTTTTCTTGTAATTTCTAGGCATCTGTCACGTGACACTCCCGTCGCAGAACAACGATAACACGTTGTTGAGCGTTGACTAGTCTTGGGAAGTAGTAATACAGTAACACATTGCACAGCCATCGGCATACAGACGTATGTTTATGTGGTTCCAGAAATAACATCACAACACCATTAATAAACACAATAAAAGTCTCGAGCACAGAGCATCCTGGTACACCGGACGTCATTTCCCCACGGGGTGGCTCCACATGGGTAAAAGTAGCAAATTGAGATGAAGATCGCAAGTAATACGTTAATAGTACGCCCGCACTCAAATTTTCGGTTAAACACCCGCAATTGCTAACGTTTAGTGCCTGTGGAGCAATAGCAAACAGTCCTTGCAGGCCAAAGGATGCCCTCAATTCGCACACAGAAATAAAAGGTGACTTCTTGCTGAAATCTCTGTTACTCAAAGACTGCCTCGTCGTTTGCTGTCAGAAGTTGTCCAAACATCTTGTAGAAAATCTTTTTGAAGAGTGCGTTGGCTGGACGTATTAACACAACATTGGGTACCCATAAGCGCTTGTGCTTACAGCGAAGCTGTTAGCCTCTCATTATTCGGAAAACGTCGTGTCGTAGACAGGAATCCCTGGCAGGATCCAGCAGTTCTTTTAAAAGACGCTGAGCGCTTGCGTAAGCCTAGGCAGGACCCACCTTTTGCCGCCTAACAAGCCAAGCGCATTCATTCTCTCCAATCAGGCATAGAGCACTCAGTGCAGTATTTGTTAAAAACCACAAACAAGGATCGACACCTCACGATAGATGATAACACGTCTGCGAACAATGAAATCTTTTTTGTGTTCCTGGCAAAGACGAGGTTTGCAGCCGTTGCCGAAAAGCATTGTTGTCATCGTTTGGGGGCCAATCCATGCATCAGCCTCTGCCGATAGAGACGCCGACCGCAACTGACAAGCCCGCTCAGACGACGAGGAAGATTTCATAACCCCCCCCCCCCACACACACACACACACAAACACACACACACACCAGCAAGTAATTGGAAAGTAAAATAGCTGAACGCTATTTGCCTTTCGGTTTAATAATGAAAAAAAAATTGTCTATACTCGTGATTGTAACGGCGAAAAGGGCAGGTCATATATAAGCACTAAGAATGAAAGAAAAATAATGAGAAATTTCAAGACAACGCAAGGCATTGGAGTCATTGTACTACTCGCAATTTGCAATGGAGACGTTTTTTGCGCTGCTAAGCACGAAGTCGCCGGTTTGATTCCCGGCCGAGGCGGCCGCTTTTCTGATGGGGGGAAAAGCAAAAGCGTGCGTGCGTGTGTGTCTGCGTGCGCGCTTGTGTGGTGTGTGAATGTGTGTATGCAAGCATGTGCAAGTTTTTAGATGAATATGCCGCTAATGGCCGCTCTTTAGGGATCCCTAAGAGACCTTTCATAGCAAGCCCTGCCTGAAAATCAGCGAGGCCATCATCCAATTCAGGGGATATACGAAAAATAATGGGCGGAATAAAGATGCTGTGAAAGCTAGGCATAGGTTTGTACAAACAACAGGGACCGAAACGCCCCGTTCCCTACCACGTACGGCAGAACGTACGGGTAGACCCCTTAGCGAGGAACGTGCACCCGGACTTCAACGAAAGCAGAATACGCGCTAGAGCCAAACCACAAACGGATCTACACGCGAAAGACCCCGGCGCCAGATATGTGGACGCAGCCGAATATGCCAGACGCAACGGCTTCGCGATTGCCGTGGTCGACTGTGAAGCCAACTCCCAAGCGTCCGCCAGCGCGTCAAGCAAGCAAGTCGAGGAAGCGAAAGAAATAGCCATCGCCCTTGCCATCGTAGCCCAAGAATGCCACAGGATCCTCAGCGATTCCAACAGGTGGTGAGGAACTACGCCAAAAGAATAATTGCCCTAACGGCGGCAGGCATTCGGATCCGACAGGCAGACCGCGACAAGATGATTCGAATAAGGTGGTTCCCGGTGTACGCAGGCGCAGCGTCAGAGAAGTATGCCAACCGCAACGAAATGGCACACGCCCGAACGCGAGGACTAACCGACCACGCCCAAGGCAACGGCCGCCCAGTGTGGTTCAGCGCCAAAGACAGAATGACCAGCTACAATGAATCGACCAAGGCCTTTCGGCTTGCTCAGACACTACAAACGAGGACACTTCCAAGCACGGCGCTACTGCACAGGGTGTACGCTGAATCGTGCCACTACGACAAGTGCCGCTCGTGCCGCAGGCAGATGGCCACATTCGAGCACATGCTATGGGGCTGCTCCAGACATCCAAGCGAAGCTAACTCAGGACGTATACCGCCGCAGCTTGAGGAAGCAACGCCGAGTCACCACAAAGAAACGCAACTCCAGGCCATCCAGCAGCTCATGGAGGCGCTGGCTAGGAGGAACCTATCGAACCAGCAACGGCGAGCGAGGATCCTCTCAGAGCACCCGCGAAGACGACGATGTAGGCCACGTCCGAAGCGGGCGTGCGCGCTTTACTACAGGCACAATAAACATTTCTCCAATCCATTCCAGTGGTTCCCATCCACGCTGTGAAGCTGATTGGAAGCACAGCTGTAAACGACACCCACAACTGGCCAGGCGATGTCACTTGAATTCACACACGTGCCTCTAGCAACATGTATCGGTTCCTGTTTACGGCGCTCTCGAAAGAGACGTACGGTTCTTTTCGTCGAGCTTTGTAATCCCGCTCTTGTTCTGAAGTATTTTACGTTGCGTGGTCTCTTAATGGCAGCCTGCGATGAACTGAAGCTTGCGTCGCTAGACGGCTTCTGCGTTTGCCTTTACATGAAATTTGCAGGGGCGGGATCCCGAACGCAACAGCGTCGGCCACGGCAGGGCTACAGCGGCGAAAGAAGCCGATGTAGCCCGGCTGTGCGTCGGCAGAACGAAAACGGATAGGAACGTCTTGGAAAGATAAGGAGGTGGCTATCACGCGCGCAACTGCCTCATCTCTCTCATTGCCTCCCGTCACCTTGTTTCGTGTGCCTTTCTCAAATGCGCGCTCCCCTTCCCCACCCATTGAAACAAAATCAATGTCTGTGTCTCCGTCTGCACGTGCGAGCGTAGCTTAGTCACTAAGACGACGGGCTTTCGCTCCTCTTTTCTTGGGGCCCAAGTGCGATCCCTGGCCGTACCACTAGTTTTACTTAGCCCGGTTGGGAGTGTCTTGCGGCACGCGCGACGAAACCATTCGCTGGTAAAGGTAGGAAGCTTTGCTTTAAAGGAATGACATGAGATATTTATAAAAAACACGCGATGCGTTTGTGCAAGTTTGCGGGAGAGCAACACGGCAAATGTAGTCGTTCGAATTCTGTGGCTTTGGCAAAGAGTCAGGAAAAGTATGCGGAAAATCCACCAGTGGCTTTGCGCGAGGTTAACGCAATAGGTGGTTAGCTCCATATGCGAAAATCTTAGCTCTAGCAGCTAGGGTAAGGTTGCGTTTAGTATTGGGGGTTTCCTTTGCCAGGGAACAATGGCATTTGAAAACGACAAAGTATGATTTCAAATTCCAATCAAAATAAATATGAAACATTCTTGTTTAAACTTCAAAAGGCGGAGAGGCATACGATTTACCACTTTCCCAGTTCTGCAACAACGGTGCAGCAAGGACCATATTATCTTTGGTTATAGGCAAGTAAATGGGACTTACAAACTATGTTGATTACTTCCCACTCAAGCTAGCAATTAAACAGTTTTTCTTCCAGTGAGCGTCGTCCATAAATGTGAAACGGACGCAGCCTGTTAAACAAAGCCGTGTAAGTGCTTGATTTATCAATTTTACAATTGATTGAGTGATCGATTATTATTTATTTATTTATTTATTTATTTGTTTGTTTGTTTTTTTTTTTTATTTAGTTATTTTTAGCTATTTCAATTTTATTTATTTATTTATTTATTTCAAGCCGCCTGTCAACAAGAATATCCAACCGCGCCATCGTCTACCCACCTCGAACTCGAAGCGATATTACTGGCTGTCCGACACTTCAAATTTCTCACTGGCCTACCAACCAGCCTCATGCAACTATCTTCACAGCCAGCCAGGAGGCATTCCGCGCATTGCGCCGGGTGCCTTATCAGAATTCTATCTGTGCGTCCATCAAGATGCTTGCCCGAAGGCTACATTGTACAACAGGACTACAAATTCGGGTAGACTGGGTGCCAGGGCACTGCGTTAACTCCACCAAGGAGGCCGCGCGCGCCCTGGCGAGCGATGTTCTTTACACCCTCTCCCACCCAGTTTTGCCTCATCACGACCCCAACTTAGACCCTTTTGAAGCCCGTGCCACCTACCAGCGATGTGCTAGAGCTCGACTCCGCAGCCACATCCCTGCCAATGACTACCCGTTACCTACAGGACTGCCACGTGGCCTTCAGGTTCTGATCCACAAGGCTCGTGCTAGGGCGGCGCTTACAGAGGACATCCTTTTCAAGTGGCGTTCTTACATACCAAAAAAAGGGCGGCCACCCGTTCTCCCAGGCGCTACCGCAAGCAATTCACCTCCGCCGGCCATGACACCACCCACGTGCGTCACGTGCTCTTTAGGAGCCACACCGACCATTGAACATCTCCTTTGGACGTATCCGGGTCTGCACGCGGAGCGCACGTCTTGCAAACACAGCAGCGTTACGTGTTTGACGGACTGGCTCTACCCACCCGCAGCCACAGCCAAGCAGGTGTTTGCCTCCTTGTGGGACTTCGCTCTCGCTACTGGCGTTCATCTGAGAATGTAAAGTTTTCCCAAACTGACACCACCCTTCCCACCCGCCCCCACATAGGCCGAGTCGCCATCCTTGTGTCAATAAAGTTTATTTATTTATTTATTTATTTATTTATTTATTTATTTATTTATTTATTTATTTATGTTGCCTCACAAATATTTCAGTTAATAACCCGTTTATAAAGGATTCTCCTAAACAGCGTTGTGGATATACGTTTATCGAAGAGTATTGAACACATTGGGGAGGTAGAGGTTGCTTATCGGGCTCAAAGTGCTCTTAAGACTTATGGAGTAGTAGCGCACTAATAGGAGGAAAGATTTAAAACACGCGCACACACCAAACACTTTCAAAACAAGAAATGCAGCTTGCTTATCCCGCAGAGGCAGCGCCTGTATAACGGGTGGAAAGAAAAAGTCCCACTTTTGCTTATTTCAAATGCGCACCATTCGTCTGAATGTGGTTTTCCACAACTATCGTCCAATAATTTAAAGTTTAAGATTTCCGCTATGTAAAGTGTAATACACGTAGCGGCATTGGGTCCTCCCTTTTTGACTTGCTGAAAATAATGGTTTACTTAACCAAACGACTGAAATACACTTTTTACTGATCCTACGATTCACCGAGAATTTTAGTCTAATCTACATACAACTCTGACACGGGCTCTTAATAACTAAGGTTGGTACGCTAAATGTCTGAGAAATATTTGCTGAATAAACTTTGCAATAATTCGCTTTTAAGGGTGCACTGAAGTGCTTCGTAAACATTGCAGGATTACTAGCGCAAATTGTAGTCTTGAGTCTATAAGCATGTTTCGACCACTCTCGCGGCGTTTACGCTACTCTACAGAGCATCTGACAGTTTTGTACTCATATGTTCATCTGACAGTTTTATACTCATATCGCCTAAAATTACTACACTTTTCTTTTTGTGGCTAGTCAATTGAGGAGTTTGGTTAATTCTGGCAAAATGTCGATACTGGTGATGAGGGTGAACGGTATATGGAGCCGATAACAGTTTTACAAAACTCAGCAGGTAATGATGGTTCAGCGAACTGTATCCTAACTGACTCGCCTTTTTCGAAGAAAAGATGAAGATCATTTCTGCTTTTATAATTGGCAAATCATAAAAGATTGCCATCTTCGGATGATAGCCAAGTCTCTGGTAAGCAGTTAAATTAACTTGAGATTCAAAGAGGACAGCTGAGCGAGAATATCGTCATATAGTTTTCTGAGGCTACGTGCTTTAAAGAGTATGGCTCATAAACCATTATTTTTTAAAAAATTATTTAGCTTCAACGTTAGAAAAGACGAGGCCACACTGAAGACAGGCTTTCATAAATCTGTGCTGATATAACAGAACACTGACAAGTCTGCTTCGGTCTCGACGCGAAAGACCCTACTATCATCACAGTGCCTGAGCTTGAGTTGACCGTGTTCCGTCCACAGTAATTTGCACTCGGTTTTTTCAGGGCAAGGGCTTTCGCAAACAGCCGTTTGTTTTCTGGCGACAAATGGTCAGTGGCGTAGACAGGGTAGCTTTGGGTTCTAGAGAAGTTCAGATCCTTCGTGTTAAGCCAAGCTGTACCCACTTTACTAAAAAAAGTCCTGCTTTTGTGAACGAGAACAGAAGCGAGCTTTTCAGTTAGTTGTCCTTCCCTCCGCTCGGGCTGGCACTCGGTAAACGATGTCTAGGTCGGTGTCAACGATCGGGCAGCTGATCTTGGCTCCGATAGCCTAAACTCTATCAGCGCAGTTTTCGCCTAGTTTGAAAGGGATGCCTTTGAGTTCGAAGACGTTAGCGCGCGAATACTGCTCAACTTAGTTCACTTTTTCCCCAACGTTTTATTCTGGGTCTTGAGTACTTTGTTAGGAATATACATACTCGCATTTTTAGCATTCACCTTTGCAGCAAGGGTCTCCGTCATTGACAAGCTGGAGGCAAAGTCCGTCAGCTGCGCGCTCATGGCCACAAGGTTTGGATCCGACACAAGCAATTTGAGCTTGAATTGTTCTACAAGTTTATCTGCCATGTCGCTCAGGCAGCTGTCAGACGAATCTTCAAGTCGCTCGATTCGCTCAGCCATGTCAGCCACTTCGCTATCAGCCAGGGGCAATCAGCTCGTCTAGCCGCTGTGACAATTCTGTGTTGGTGCGCATGGTCAAACAATGCAAGCACCAGCACAAAGAGCAGCAGCGTTGACAGGAGCTTGACAAATTCACTTCAGTGTTTCTTTAAAGTGGAGCTGAGTCAGTTTCATGCTGTTATGTCATTCTACATGCTTCCTTATTATTTATTGCTTTTAGAAATATGTTGGTTTATTTGTTGTCCACCCTTACATGGAACAAACATGCAACACATACACTAGAAAAATTTTAACGGCATTCTGTTTCCATCATTTTATTTTATTTTAACAGCGAAGTTGTTTAGCAGCTCGTGAATCCGCTGTTAAAAATACCTAGAAATCACTGAGCGCTCATGTATGCATTCCTTGCGGCTACCGTCCAGACCCCCGGCGCACGTTTGTCAATTTTAGCATACCCACTAAGGGAAAAAATGTTCCCTAAAGATTCGAAACAACCAAAAACAAAAATTGGCTCCATTTCACGCTGTCAAGCTGATTGGAAAGCAAAGCTTGAAAGGACACCCCCAACAATTGGCGGTGCGACGTCACTTGGATTCACACACGTGGCTCTACAAAGGGTGAAACCAGAGATTCTGCCTGCCTTCACCTAGGATTCGCAGGGGCGGCGTCGCGAACGCAGAAGCGTCGGCCGCAGCTGTGCTAGAGCGTCGGACGCCGCCGCTGTATCCCGGATGAGCGTCAGCACAACGGAAACGGCGAGGATCGTCATTCTAAGGGTGAGACTGCGGAACCTAGCCATCATGATGTGCTAGCTCGGGGATACACCACCACGCGGAACAAGAACGGACACCGAAACAATTCGGCGTGTGAGCTTAGTGATTCCCATCGATATCGATTTAAACTAGTTAGTTTAGTAGGTTTGAGAATTGAGAGAAAGCTGAGTGAACTCTTTTAATCGCTATTTCTGAGAACCAGGTGCTTCTGTCGCATTTCGTAATACCTATTAAAGCCCAACCGAATTGGTATTCACAAATTTAGAAAACGGAGTCCGATTTGTGGCAAGCAGTGCGTAAAAGTTCGTGTTTTAGATGCGAAAGCATCCTATGGTCTCGGCATGTCCCGCGTCGGCGTCCGCACTCAGACTGCGCATGCGCAACTCTCCTCCTTACACCCACAGCTGCGCGATACTACACTATAAAAAAAGAAATAGTTAGCGGCGCCCGGTTCCGACCCCACGACTCTCTGGCCGCAACGGGAGGTACGCGGTGCTCTTCCCACTACGCTACAATTTAGGGACAGGAGCAAGTGCTATGAATGCGCCTTATGTCCTTGACTCATTCAAACTACGTCTAGAAGCTACTGGTACAACGAAGGCACGCGAAGCTGAACGTCAACGGAAATGACGAACTGAAAACTTCAGAGGAGGATGTTGAATTTCCCATTGGAAAGCTGTGGCGGGAAGCGCCACGTGCCTTTCAGCTCAACCAGCCCCATCCGCAGCGCCTCTGATGCTGGTTGTGGCAGGATTCCCCTAGGGATTGGCCAACCAAAGCATCCATCACTAGATAGCTTCGCGTTCAACCACCGTCGTCATCATCCCGTAGGCGAACCGCCGAAGAAGAAGAAGGAGAAGACAAAGTTGCGAAGAGGAGGGCGTGTACATTGCTCTCAGCCGGTGCACGAATGTCAACAACCTTTACCTCACCAACGCTGACGGAGACTACCGATTCTACCACAGAGGCGACAACATCGACAAGAACATGATGGACCAGTTCGGCGCCTCGAGAACCAACGCCTACTCACCGTAACAGAACAGTACTTGCGTGCCTTTGCCACCGGTGTGGACCCGGACGCGGAATTCCCTCTGGCGCTAGTAAACACCAGGGGCCGAATTCTCTAAAACGACGGGGCATCGCTTTGGAACGACGGGGTAGCGCCATGCAAATGCATGTGATCTGGGGTTGGGGCCGTCGGTTTTGGGTTCTCAGCAGGTAGGGTGAGCCGCAGAAAAGCGCTGTGGCAAGTGCGGGATGCGACACCCACTACCCCCCCGTCGTTTCACTTGTCGCTTCGCGCCCTTGCCACAGCGCTTTTCTGCGGCTCACCCTACCTGCTGAGAACGCCAAAGCGACGGCCCCAACCTCAGAACACATGCATTTGCATGGCGCTACCCCGTCGTTGCAAAGCGATGCCCTGTCGTTTCAGAGAATTCGGCCCCAGATCACTCAACATAACGGCAACACAATGGGACCAGACGGAACCGCCACGATGCTTCGCATCCTCATCAGGGTTCCCCACGGGAAGATGGTGTAATTTTTTTGTAGCGGCCAGATGTGTGTATGTGGTTTGTATATTTTGTTGTTCCGCCCTGAAAACCAATCCTTGACGCATTTTTGCCGCTCGACCACTTAATTTTTTCGGGTCCAGGTTACCCAGGAGGTGCTGTCGAACAAGTTAATCAGGCCGTGCAAAGGAAGCGCGCAGTGATCGTGAAGCTGCACCAAAACAGGCCCAAAACCACCGTCGCTCAAGCAGACCACAAAGGCGTACCGCCGACGCGCCCGCCGGGAAGCACGCACCTCCGCGCAGGGATCGCTGGGTAAATTTGTCGCGCCATCTACAGTGTGCTCTGTCAGTGAAACCCTCAACCCTCCTCCCCCACCGCCACTGCCTCCGCAGGGTTGGGAGTTTATTTTCCCGCCCGCCGCGAAAGAACCGTTGCCTGGTACGTGTAGAAATCTTTGCTTTAAAAAAACTGAGGCTCTTGCTTCAGTCAGCAGGCAAACAACGTTCAGTACCCGCACAGAGCTGATTCGTGAAGGCAAGGACAGGAAGCACCTCAGATAACACACACGCCACACAAACCACCCCACCCGACTATTCTCCAGAGCCACCCTGAGGCCCTCCATATATTCCTCTCCGCGTAGTATGATCCCATCATGCACAGTCCATAACTGAAAGGAAAGACGCACAGTGCGCAGTGCGCAATCCCTCCACGAATTCCCCCAAAAATGTCGCAAAAAGTCCCAACAGACCATGCCCAGCCAACCCATAACCCTCACAGTCCCCCGCCCACAATGTCCAGCACCAGGAACATTGTGAACGGAAGACTATCAGGGTTGTGTAATAGTTGGGGGTGGTCCCTTGGGACGTTTGGGGACTTTCTTGTTATTGTATCTTTTTTTTTATTTTGGAAACCAATTTCAAGGCCTGAAAAGCCTCCTACTGCCATTTCCAACCTCCGCCTTAATTCCCTCACATCCACTCTTTGCAAGCTAATGGACTACATGATCCTTACTCGTCTCACCTACCTACTTGACACAGTGTAGGATGGCATTTACGACCCTACACAAAACGGTTTTCAGCCCGGTCAACCCACGCATGACAACCTACCCATTTCACGACAACTGATAGAGAAAAAGTGGAGAAAGAATATTAAGTCAACTCCTAGTGTCCTCGTTTCTATTGACCTCTAGAAAGCATTGCACACAGTTCCCCGCGCCTTCATCATTAACATTATGAGTGAGCTGAACTTCGGTCATAGACTCATCAATTTTGTCAAGATCTTTTTATGTAACTGAAGTTTTGAAATCCATACGGGTAAAGAGCACCCCCATATCTTTCACAACAACCGAGGTGTACCAGAGGGCGCTATTTTAACTCCAACAGCAAGTGCGGGCATATATGAAAACTGCACTCGATACTCTCGCCGACAGCCCCCAACATAGTTGGATGCTGCCTTCGCCTGGCAAAAGCACATATGTGATGTTTGGCTGCACACAGCAACCGAAGAACATCACTTTTAAGTTTGCGCGATCACACCTTGAGCCATCCTCCAAAAAGTGGGTTTAAATTCTTGGCATCCCTGTCCCCTAGGGCCGCGGATTCAGTGTGTTGCTTGGCGAAACCAAGAAAATATGGCATCAATAGCTTCACATAACAAAGCGCATAAGCAACCGACTAGGAGGGTCCGCAACGGAGGCACTGAAGCTTTTGACCCAGGCCTCCAAATAGGCACAACTGCAGCAGCTTGAGGAGTTACATCGTGAGAGCCTTCGAGCCATCACTGGCCTTCCAAAACATCCCAAACTCGAGGAGCTATAAAATACGCCCAACTCGCAACTCTTACACAAATCATTCGAACGTTTCAGGAAGGCCACGACTTCTTCCGACAAGCATCCACTCTCGCTGGCCGTGCGCTACATGCGCTACTGCCACATATCACTGCCCTGCAACATGCCACCCCTTTGCCACTTCCGCCATGGTACGACTTCATCGTTGTTAACCCACAGCCACTCCCAGTCACCTGTCCTATATGTTTCACCATACTTAGAAACCCGGACACATGGCTCAAACGACCGAGCGGTTTCCGTATAGCGCTGACTATATCGATGCCACTTAGGACTCAATCATGAATACTGATGAATAAGTGGCCATTCACTCGACATTTCATGCTAGCTGTCCACAAGGGCACTAAACAGTGCCTTCGTCTACCCACCTCCAATTCGAGGCTATATTAGTCGGTTTCCGACAACTTGAAATTTCTCAATCGCCCGCCAGCCAGCGTCATGCAACTATTTTCGCGGTGAGCTAGGAGGCATTCCGCGCACTACGCCGGGTGCTTTATCATAATTATATCTGTGCGTCCATCAAGATGACTGCCCGGATGCTTCATCAAAAAAAGAAACACAAGTTCTGGTAGATGGATGCAGGGCACTGCGTTAACTTCTTCAAAAAGGCGGCGTGGGCCCTGGCGAGTGATGGTATTTTCACCCGCTCCCACCCAGTTTTACCACATCATGACAGCAACTTGGACCGCTTTGAAGCCCCTGCAGCTATCAGTGATGTGCTAGAGCACGACTACACAGTCACATCTCTAACAATGGCTACCCTTTACCTCCGGGACTGCCCCGTGGCCTTCAGGTAGTCATCCACACGGCTCGTGCGAGGGCGGCGCTTGTAGAGGACATCATTTCATGTGGCACTCTCACTGACCCAATATAGGGCGGCCGCACATTCTGCCAGGCACTACCGCCAGCAATTCACCCCCGCCAGCCATGGCACCACCCACGTGCGTGACGTGCTCTCTAGGAGCCACGCCCACCATGAATCACCTACTTTGAAAGTGGCCAGGACTGCACGCGGAGCGCACCTATTCGCAAACCCAGCAGGGTTACGTGTTTTAACTGCCTTTATCCACCCGTAGCCACAGCCAAGCAAGTGTTTGCCTTCTTGTGGGACTTGTTCTTGCCACTGTCGTCCATTTGCGAATGTAAACTTGTTCTGGCTTATTTGACCCCCCATACTTAGGCCGAGTCGCCATTCATATTCATCTTCGCCAATATTGTCCAAAAAATGCCTGCGTTCGCTATAAGGGTGGAAACACTCGGAACGAGAAAGACTCCAGCGCTCGCAGTAATCGCGGCAACAGTTGCTCGGAAATACAAGTCCTTGCGTGTGGGCTTCCAAGGTGACGTCGAATGATTATTACTTCCTAAAAATTGAAGGTCGTTGCTGTAGCGTAGAAGAAAAAAATCGGCAGCAACCGTCGACTTAAACCGTCTTGATAATCGTGGAACTTGGGTGCATCTTTGCTACCTTTATCCCTTTCGGCCCTGGTGGGGTCAATTTACGCCATCACATAAAATTTCCTCTGGCGCACAGAGAACGAAACCAAAACTGGTAGTTTTGGGGAGAATTGTCCCTCAATGATGCCTGTTGCGATATACATCACTGATGTTTCATTTTAGTGGAGCTACACGCCACAAAAAATTGCTGCAGTGAAGTGAAAATTATGACACTGAGGCCTAAAAGAATGGCGGTCTCCGTTTTTTCACAACCTTGTAAATCTCTAAATACATGCACAACGAAGCTCATTCTTTGTTTGTATGTTCATGAAGCCATACGTTAAGGAACATATACAGGGGTGATGCCTCTACTCAACATAACTTTTTTTAATTGCCAGATCTTCTAAATAATTGTTTCATTATAAATCGGTCAATACTTTTACTCCCAGCTCTATTTTTGGTTTATGGGCTTTTGGGACCCTAAGATTTCGGAAAACACACAGAAAATACTGTTTTGCTTAAAATAAAAAATCAGGGCTGAAAGGGTGGTCAAGTCTTACAGTTTCTGTGAGCTTCCTTCATTTTTTGTACTTCTTTCTCCTCGCAGCACAGCATTCGGAGTATTTCAGTTTTCACGTTCAATATGTGGCAGCTTGAGACTGTTAGAACGCCGGCCACAGAAAAACACATATATTTAGAACAGAAAGAGATAGCTGATGGGCCAGTGCAGCCATGCCTGGCTAAATGCTCAGAGTTCTTCGGAGCTCTCACTGCTCACGCCACGAGGCTCACGCAGTGAGCCTTAGAGTGGTGCTTCATCGTCTTCGCCAATGCGGCTACAAATTCAAACCTATTTGGCCGGCCGGGTAAATGCTTTATGAGCAGTTTGAAAATGCTCTGCAAACCTCAGCAAACCTGCAGGATCAGCGACGAACATATTATCTCAAATTAAATCTTACACTTAAAAATATATATTTAGCAAGACGCAGAATAATTTTTCATATTGAACATAACTATTGCTAATTTTTACACAAATTTACAATATTTCATAAAAAAAATTCATAGCGAACGCAGGAACATGCAATATTTTATATTTAAATATTTGTTGTATTTCTTGTAGGTGCTTGAAAAGCTCAGTTCTTCAAGCAATTCGCATAGCCCCGTTTTAACTGACTCAATCTGACAGTGTCCAACATAAATCCCAAATGTCCAATGTATTAGTTTATTTATTGTACTCGTTACGGAAATTGCTGGGTGTGAACCACGCATCCATTAACAACTGCTTACCTATAGAAAATCATTCTCTTAGTTCGTACAAATTCTGAAAATTAAAAATATGAGAACGGCGTAAATTTTATGGGCAATAATTTGCATACCATCTCATGTGCGCAAACAATTTTTCGGAGCAGTCTAAACCTCGGCAATGTATTTGAGCCGTTTCTAGCGCGGCATTAGGATTCGATTTCACAAAATTAGAAATGGGGACCGCATGTCTATAGATTTCGAAAACGCGCAATCAATACTTTAAAATGCACTCGTTCTGCTTGGGTCAGCCGGCACACGGGAAAGGTTTGAATGATAAGAACAAATAACAGTACGACTCACTAGAAAAGCCGTAGCGTCATATTCCTCACCACTGTCGCCCTCCTAATCACTTCGCAAAAACTGCATCACAAACGCTAAACAGAAAATGCACTTGAACAAAAAATGTGTTTTTTTTTTCAGGAGCCTGTGCTGTGCTCCAACATACTGACTTTCATAGGTAGTAATCTCTGGCTATTGTCGCCAGTCGGCAAGGCCGGCATTGCTGACCAAATCCCGTATTTTTAAACCAAACGGTCGCTAGAGTACCTCTAGCAGAAATCAGAATATTTTATTATTGAGTGAATCTAAAAAGCACCTACCTTTTTTATATCATATTTATTGGTCTTGAAGGGATAAAAACAATTCAGTGATTAATGTCATTCGTGCGGTGTGGAGACACCGCTTTCACAAGAAACCAATTGGCTCCAATTTACGCTCTGAAGGAGGTATAACTGCGAAGCTGTAAACGACGCCCCCAATGATTATCCATGCGACGTCACTTCAATTTTCACACGTGGCTTTACAAGGTGTGAAACCAGGGGGAATGAAATGTACTTAACCACACTTTCGGTTACTGCACAACCACATTCACGACTGCTTTATTTTCTGCTTCTTCAGGCTGTCCTCCTGGCTTCTTTACTTTCTGCGGTCTTCCCAAGCTGGCCTGGATCATGCTAACGGAGGTGCTATACCAGTCTCCCTTTGTATATATGAAAGCGTGGTCACGTCACTGTTGATTTCTCTCCTGTTGGGCACATTTGCCCTAGCAGAAGCTCACACAACAGTAATCTTTACCTGTTTGGCCAATCCCATCGGGCAGGTATGTATCTGCTTTCATTCAGTATGTGAACGCCTTATTATAATGAGATTTTTCTGTTGAAATCACCACAAAAATTTGCTTGAGTGGTAAAGGTATGCTATACCAATCTCCCTTTTAATATACGAAAGCGTGGCAACGTCACTAGGTGATTTTTGTACCTTTCGGTAGTTTTTCAGTCGGAGTAGCTTATGCCAACATAATCTGTACTGGTATGGCCAGTCCCCCAGGGTAAAAATGTGCCTCATTTCTTCATGATGATAATTTTCTGCTCACATCGCCACGACTATTTCCTTGGTTGGTAGAGGTACACTGCTTCGCAGTAAGAAAGAAGTTGACACGCATCAAAAGACTCTGAAGAGATTGAAATTATCAGCGATAATTTTCTTTTAATGCAAGGAATTTTTCTTTGAAAGGAATATTGGTATTACCAGACACGCATTACTAGACAAATATCACTGAATTTCTGCAAGAAAGAATCGGCTACAGCCCACGTGTTCATTTGCGTTTAGGTGGTTACGTGCATGCATGTACGTGTGTGGGTGTGTTTGCGAGATAGACCCGGAGCTGCTTGCAGAGCAACAGACGCCTGTTTTTGGCCAATTCAAGACCACCTGTGATAGCGTGCTCCCAGCACACCCAAGCCACCAAGCACTTAAAAAAAACAGGAAAGCAAAACTGGCGTGAGTAATCCAAGACCACCTGTGATAGCGTGCACACACCACACCCAACCCACCAAGCACTTTAAAAAAACAGGAAACAACACTGGCGTGACTAATCCAGAAACAAGCGCAACGAAGGTTTCTCCCAGCAAATGTCGGGGCAAAAAAATTTGTCGGCTTGTTCAGACGCGCAGAAGGTCCCTTCAATTCCGTCTTTGGCAATCTGTTGCCAAGGCAAAACGTAGGGCCCAGTTTGCGTAAAACGCGCAGCTGGAGGTTCGATAGGTTAACGCAATGATTGCTTTCCACAAAATTCCAAAATTTTCAGCGTTTGATCACAGTACAACAAAAATTGCTGCCTGTTCTAATGTGCTCGGTTCTGTGGATATTTGTGACGAAATTGTTGTTAGGCATGAGCTAAAATCATGATTTCAAATTTCCATCAAAAGTAATAACCAAGACATTTTTCTGGAACACTAAGAAGGGATTACCCATAGCGATTCCCTCGAGCCAACCGGATGCAGAATCGCTTCACGAGTCCATGCAAGACTTATTCTGTTCATTTTCCTTCTTGAGAAGTCCGGTCCCATCCGGTTGATCACACTGAGCACAGGTCTCTGCTTTCTGACCATAACATTGTTGCAGGCGTTTTATTACGCGCACATGATTGAGACAATGTTCATACATTTACTGTGGTTCATCCTCCTAGCGCCCACCAGCTCATTTGTTGACTGAAGATTATTTGGTAGATGTATTCAATGATTGAGTGATTTACATACCTAAGTTCATTACGTGTTTTTTGAACCTGTGTCATAAAGTATTTGGGGAGGGGGATGCACGTTTTACCTAACTTCGGCGTACCCGCAATGGCTTCAAATTTCAGTGCCAGTGTTCGTCACAGTGCTCGCACACTACGTGAACGGCGGTGCACAGCACAAAAGCTGAAGATAAAAACCAGAAAATGATCTTTTGCTACTCGGAGTTGGGGCGTTCCCTGTGAGAGGAAAACAAATATAGCTTTTCTTGGCTTCAATCAACTACCCTTCTGCCAAATACGACCTTCGCAAAACCAACTTCACCAATCCAGCCTGTATCATGCCGTTGCGTCAAGTGTACCACAAAGCAATTAGGCAACCCTGCTTCTCGTTTATAAGGGTGGTTTACCGAACAGTATATCCGCGTTATTCAAATTTTTTGTAGATTGTGTAGTTTCCGCAAAAGCGACAACACATACTCATACCGCTCCATAAAGGCTACGCCTGCGGAGGAGAATAAACATTTATTGAGCGTAAGTGCTGATGGGAGGGCACTCGCCCACTGGAGGTCATTCTTATTGCAGAATACCCAGGCTGTGACTTGCCATCCAGGCCCCCTTTACCACATGTCTGGCTAGTACATCAAGCTTCAAACCAGTCTTGACCAAATGCGGACGAATGCGTCTTGGACGCTGAGACACGACTAGATCAGCTGGTATACCTCCAGGTAAGCGATAATTGCTTCATTAGCGCCAATTTGGTTCCTGGGGCTTGGTAAGCCAAACTCTCAAACCAAAAAATAAAACAAATCACTGATGCTGCTATGGGAACGCTTACATCTATGCGCGAAGAGGAAACGCCGTGCCGCAGGTCGTCTGCTATGGGCCCAATGAGGGCGACTCTCTTTGTGTGTGGCACGCGGAAACCAACAGCGCTGGCATTTTTTTTAGTTTGAGTTGCTGCTGAACATCTTGTTTTCGACAGCTTTCAGATGGTTTTTTGCTTGTACTCAAAGCACGCGCACAAAATATTTATTATGAAATCTTTCTACATTTGATATGCGTGAGCTAGCATGCCCTCAAGCGCTACAATTTTGTTTGGGAAAGAAAAAGGAATAGGCAGGAAATGTGGTTTATTCACTGATTTAGTTAGCAACGTAGCACCAACGAAGAAATTCAATATATGCCACAATTTCATGGAGCTATGTATCTCGTATAGTGCGTACAAATGTTCGCACTGTGTGTTAGTTACTAAAACATGAGAGACATATTTGTCCTATTCATCGTAAACAGCAAATTGCTCCAGAGGTCACCACGTTCATTCGCCGTGTACAATGCAATTGTACAGAAACGATGTTTCCATATAACACCCCTTCGTAATTCTTAAAACCATTACGAAGGGCCGATCACCAGAAAATTTCGCACACCATTGCCAACCGCTTGTTTTTCTTACTCTTGTAAACTTGCTAGCCCTGAAAACATACAATAGCTAGCAAATTTTCTGCGTAATTCAGTCTTACGTCACACATAAAAATGGACGAATTACCACCATAAATATCAATATGACCAGGTAAAAGCGAAGCAAATGTTGAGAGTGCCAAGAAGGTACAAAAAATGTGTCCTAGCACAGGTTCAAAAGTGGAACGCAGCTCTGCGGTCACGCACGTAACTCAAAGTTCTCGTAACACGTAATGCAAGCGGTCAGCTCCTGTGTAAATAATTTTTGGGACTTGTTTCGTGCTGATAAACATTCGACGGGGGTAGTTACATGTAACTATGAGAACCTGGTCGTCCGAACGCTGTAAAGCCGAACCACTTCGTCAACGAAGCACTTAGGCACGTTCAGGAAACATAATTGGCAAGCTTTCCTTTTGTGGAAACAAATCAACAACAACCGCTCACCAAACACATACCGAATTGAACTTTCCGTGTGCGCGTCTCCTGGGATCAATCGGCTCATGAGGAGCTGTCGACAAGTAGCTTCACGTGTTTACAACGTTACTGAAAAATGCGCTGCAGAAACAAAAAGAAATTCACTGTAAAGGAACAGCGGAAGATTTTTTGGCTCGCTTGTTTGTTAAGGATAGCGCTTGTTTCCCAATAACTTAGAATTTAAACTTAGAACCTTACCTTAACTCCTCATAACTTAGGCCCCTGAGTAGCGGAAAAATTCCGCTGTGATATTCCTCTCGAGTTGTCGCACCAACAGCACCGCAAAACACCCTGTTTCCTTTACTCAGTTTTTCAGTTTTACTTGAGCCCACTCGCATTCACCGACACCAAAATTTTTACTTTTAAGAAATACTAAAAACATTCTACACGTGCCGATAGTAAAAGCGGCTGGAGCAGACGGCCAGGATTGCCGGAGAACAGAGAAGAGCGAAAGCACCGCCAGTTGGTGCAACGAATGCAGCAGCTAAATAAATAAATGGTGTGTCGACAAAAAGCAAATACCCAAGAACACATTTTGTCCCTATGCATAATAACTGTAGAATCTATCATCATCAGCGTTGCACCGAAGACATCACCATCATCGAAGCCTGTCGTCATTGCACGATCGGCGTGCGCTCGCGCTACATCTTTTAAGTCGCCATTAAACCTTCCGACCGCTCGGTCGCTCCCTCTCTTGTCTGAAGGCCTCTCTCGTCCTCAGTGGCTAAAGAATCCCACAAACTGGTGCCGGAAACCCGGGATACAACGACAGCCACAGGCAGGGCCTGACCACCCTCAACGACAGGGCCTGCTTGACTTTCCACGAACCAGCCACTGATGACCCGAGATGACCTCCCTGGAGCGCATGCTGAGGCGCCGAATCACTCGGCGAGCCAAGCTCAACGGCGTCTTAAAGGAAATCGACGACGGCCTACGTGATGGACGCTTGACCACACCGATGGATTTTGCTATTTCCCTCGAAAGAATCCAATTCATGTTCAAGCCGATCCAAAAGCTGGATGAGGACATCTACCGGGAACACCCACAGGAACTGGACGCGGAAGAGACCTCCGACGTGACAATGCTCAACGAAAGCGTTGTCAAGATCATGGCAGAGCTTCGTTACCGCTCCCAAACCCATCCGACTGGTGAGTCTCACCCTTCAAATTCATCGACTAGAGCCAATGCTGCTGAGACTGTACCGATACGGACGAAATTACCGAGAATGGAGCTAACGAAGTTTGAGGGCCATCGTAGTTTTGGAGCCAGTTTGAGAGCTCTATTCATTCGAATCCTGAGTTAAAGGACACAGACAAATTCCACTACCTGACCAACCTACTAACAGGAACGGCGGCTTCTGCTATATCAGGATTACCGATTACGGATGCCTGCTACGCTGACGCTGTAGAAATTCTTAAAAAGCGATTTGGAGACAGTGAAGTCATCGTACAAGATCACTTGCAGGCTTTGATTACCCTGAAACTTGTCTCGTCATCGTCAGACGTAGCAGAGTTACGCAAGCTGTACGACAAAGTACAAGTGCACTGTAGAAGCATGAAAGCGCTGGGGACGCGTCCCCTGACGTACTGCTCCATGCTCCACGAAATCGTGCTTCAGTCGCTGCCTCGAGATATCGTTCTGTGTTATCACCAGCGATCGAAGATAAAACGGGATGCGGCCGATTCGGGTACCACAGAACCTTCGTCGCAGCCAGCGGACAAGCACGAAAACAAGTTTGAAGACCTAATGACCTTTTTCGGCCAAGAGCTCGAATGTCTCGAAGCGGTAATGCCAGCATTATCTAAGGGATCGGACCCCCCGAGAGCCGCGAAACAGCATGATCTGCGTCGCACATCAAACGCCGATCACTTAACATCTGCGGCAGCTCTACATGGAGGAACTAATAACGTGAAGAAATGTTTGTTCTGTTCGGCTCCATACGATGCAGCTTCTTGCTCATCGAAAGAAATCAGCATTGACCAAAAAAGAGTCCTACTAACAAAATCTGGCCGTTGTTTCCGATGCCTAACTCCAGGACATGTCTCGAGACAGTGCAAGAAAACAGTCGTTTGCGGACACTGTTCAAGACGACACGTTTCGTCGATGTGTAATCCTGATGTTCCAAATCGACTGAATGGTCACGTGACAACCGCACCTGTCCACCTACTATCTCCACAACGAGGACAAGTGGTACTACTCCAAACACTGAGAGCAAAAGTTTCAAGAAGAGACAAAGAAGAAAGCGGCAGAATGTTGCTCGATGGAGGCAGTCAGCGAAGTTCATCCGAAGTGACGTCTCTAGGAAACTAAGCTGCGAACTCCTTGGGTAAGAAACACTAACGCTAGGAGTGTTCGGAGGAAAGGAAACGCAAGAGACGTTAAGAAGGCTTCGCGTCTTTCTCCATTGCTCATCGAAGCAGACTACAATTCCCATAGAAGCGCTGGAGATTGAGTCTATCTGCAATCAGCCTATACCCAACCCAAACGAAGAGATGCTAAGGGAACTTCGAAGTAGAGGCATCGACACTAAAAGCATCTCAAACGAAAGTAATGCTGAAGATTCAATCAGCCTACTTATAGGGTCAGACTTTTGCTGGGAAATTGTGACGGGAAAAGTATTGACAGTACGCCACAGGATGAGAGCCATCGAAACGCGGCTTGGCTGGACTCTACAAGGACCGACGCAGACACCCGCTGAAGTCGTCCACTGCTCCAACATCGTTGTTCTCAAAGCAAATACTTCGGAAATTACAGCCGCTTTGAGAAAGTTCTAGGAGCTAGAGAGCATCGGTATAACAGAACAAGCTTCACCGATAGATCACGTCGAAAGCGATTTCCAGAACAGCATTCGACTTAAAGGAGGGCGGTACGAAGTGAGCTTACCTTGGAAGTCAGACGTAGACCTTCCTGACAACTTCGCGATGGCCGAAAAGAGGCTTCACCAGTTGCTAAAGAAGCTGTCTGCCAGTGCTTCATCCCTGCAAGCATACGACGACGTGATTCGTCAGTACATTTTAGACGGAACTGCCGAACGAGCTCCCCGACCGGAACCAACAGATGGACGGTACATCTACTACCTCCCACACAGGGCCGTAATTTGAGAGGACCGACAGACGACGAAAGTTAGAATCATGTTTGATGCATCGTCTCATGCCAGCGGAGTTAAATCGCTCAACGACAACCTGGAGGTTGGACCAAACCTAAATTCAGACATCGTTGCCCTGCTGCTTAGATTTAGGGAATGCAAGGGTGGCATGACAGCAGACGTGGAAAAGGCATTCCTTCAGATCAGTCTGCGTGAACAAGACCGAGATGCTCTCCGCTTCCTCTGGTTTGAAACATACCCACAGCCAGGTCAACCACTGCCTCTTCAAGAAGTGTGGAGAATGTCAAGAGTGCCATTCGGCTGAACTTCCAGCCCGTTCCTGCTGATGGCAACTTTACGACACAATTTTCGATCCCTCCAAGAAGAACATCCGACCACAGTTCAGCGTTTGATGAAGTCAATGTACATGGACGATCTGATTATTGGCGTTCACTCAACGCAAGAAGCAATCGAAATGTAGCAACAAACAAGGAAGATCTTCAATAGTGCATCGATGAACATAAGGAAGTGAATTACCAACGACCGGGAATTGGTTACTGCCTTTTCTGATTCCACGGCTGACAACAAAGAAGTTTCGCTTACCTCTACATGGAATTCTAAGGTACTTGGATTGCGGTGGAATATATTGACTGATACTTTTGGCTTCAAACTAGAATCTGTACCGAAGACCTTAACCGGGCGTGCCGTAACAAAAAGACTTGTTCTCCACTTCATTGCAAAGGTGTACGACCCACTTGGTTTTCTGGGTCCTTTCGTGGTTACTACGAAGATACTCCTACAGGATTTGTGGAAACAAAACCTCGACTGGGACAACGAACTTCCCGATGACTTATTGCACAAGTGGTTGGAATAGTGCGAGGGGCTCCAGGCTCTAAGCGAACTTTCTGTTCCTAGGTTCTTGGGTGAAAAACTACAGGGACGCATAACGACGACGATTTTGCACATTTTCACCGATGCTAGTCCTCGAGCGTACGGTGCCGTTGCTTACGCCTGTATCCAAGATACAGAGGGAAACAGGACGACGCGCCTGTTATTAGCCAAGAATAGAGTCGCACCCTTGAAGGCTGTCACGTTAGCCAAACTGGAACTCACGTCGGCTTCTCTTGCTGCACGAATGAGTACATACATCAAGGACAATACCGACTTGAACATCGTCGAGACGCATCTGTGGTCCGACTCCTCGATCGCGTTGTGCTGGATACGCAAAGAAGCCGATACGTGGAAGACTTACGTGAAGAACAGAGTCCACGAGATAAGGAGTATTACGGCACCCGATCAATGGCGATTCTGCCCAGGTAGCGAGAATCCCGCCGACCTCCTGACACGAGGAAGCACAGCGCGGGAACTTCTGCAGTCGACGTCATGGTTGCAAGGACCTTCTTGGCTACCCGACCCAACCATCTGGCCTACCGAACCGGAAACACCTAATGTACAGGCTTGCTATGCTGATGCGGAGATGAACCCGTTGTCACTGGCACTTCCAGTACCCACTTCGGAAGGAACGGATTTCACTCGCTTCAGCTCCCTTCTCCGCCTTCACAGGGTGATGGCGTGGGCACTCAGATACGCCAACAATCTTCGAAACCAAGAGAAAGTTTCCGGACCATTGACTGCCGACGACGTTGAGAACGCCCAGAGCTACTGTATCCGACACACACAAGCCTGCTTCTACAAAGAAGAGGTACAGTGCGTAAAAATAAACCTCCCGTTGCCTACAACCTCATCGCTGAAGACCGCTCGTTTGTTTCTTGATGAGAACAATCGTCTTATGGTTGTAGGTAGGCTACAGGCCAGTTCGAGAATTACGACTCGAGCACCCTATTTTGATACCCAACCAGTCTCATTACGCAAAGCTCTTGTTCTCGACGCACACGCAAAGCTTGGACACGCCGGACTTCGCGACAAACGTCTGTCCAGCTTCGTGAACGTTACTGGAATTATTCGAGGACGTCAATTGATAAAGAAGCTCCTGAGCACCTACGTAATTTCCAAACGCTTCCACTCAAGACCACTTGTTCAAGATGAAGCGCCACTTCCTCAAGACCGCGTAACAGCAACGTCCCCCTTTCTCGTCTGTGGTGTAGACTTCGCGGGAACACTGTACACAAGAGATACATCCCAGGGACAACCGTTTGCTACATCGCTCTTTTCTCGTGTGCTTCAACTAGAGCTCTTTATCTCGAGTTGGTGGAAAATATGACTGCAGAGAGTTTCATATGCGCGATGCGTCGCTTTGTATCACGCGTGGATTGGTGCAAGACCATCTACAGTGACAACGCGCAGCGCATTCAAAAGAACCTGCAAGGAGCTCGCTGACCTATGGAGGACGCTTCAAACACCCGGACGTGCAAGCCTATTTTTCCGCTTCCGCAATTTCCTGGAAGTTCATTGTCGAAAGGGCTCCTTGGTGGGGTGGATTTTATGAAAGGATCGTCCGCCTCCGTCAAGAACACGCTAAAAAGATTCTGGGTCGACAGCAAGTGAATTTGTTGGAGCTATCTACAGTTCTCACGGAAGTTGAGGCGATCATCAACTCTCGCCCGCTGACGTTTGTATACAACGACGTAGCGGAACCTAGCCCTCTAACACCAGTGTGCTTCCTCGTCGGCAGAAGGTTGACAGCGTTGCCCCCGTCTTTTACACAGGGGACCTGACCCATGGATCGACATCCACAAACCTAAGACGGAATGTGGCAGAAAAAATTCCCCCGCATTGACATCCACAAATTCCCCCGCTTTCCCCGAGAATGAATGTGGCAGAAGTGCATTTAGGGGAGATGTGAGTGAACGGTTGTCGGCCCGCTGCGGCGCTTGCACGGTCGGGCAGGCCCACCGCCTCGGCCAGACCGCCTTCTCTTCCATCTCTTCCATCGGGTTTGTAGTATCCGATCTCTTCGCCGCCAGTTATCAAGCCGCTATAACGCCGCTCACGTCGCCAACGCACGCCGCACGCAGTTATCAAGCAAGCTATAACGCCGCTGAGTCGCCAACGATATCACGCCGCTGACGATAGTTTGAATGCGAAAGAAGCGTCGGGCTAAGCGTTACACACCGATATCAGTCCTCGAGCGTCGTGGCGCCGGTAGAGGCTGCTTTTATAAAGTCCCTCGGATCGCAGCCGCCGCCGGCGGATGGTTTGGGGATGCCTTTTACTGCGGCGCCGCCGTAGAGGAGTGCGGCACCGCATTCGCTTAGTGCAAAGAGAAGACACTTTAGAGAATTTGGACGCGTTGGAGGAACGAATACCTCCACGAACTGCACTCTCAAGGCCAGAGACGGTCAACCTTCAAACCGAGAAGCTAAGCCCGGAGCAGTTGGGCTAGTCGAAGAAAACGACACACCCAGGTTGTTTTGGACTCTCGCCCTCATCGAGCAACTTCACCCAGGTCGTGACACCAAAGTTCGCGCGTGCACACTACGGCTCCCAAATGGGACTAGTGACGAAAAGACCGGTGCAGCGCTTATATTGCTTGAAGCAAGGCTGAACCTGGCATCCGTGGCCGGGGAAGATGCAGAATCTATCATCATCAGCGTTGCACCGAAGACATCACCATCATCGAATCCTGTTGTCATGGCACGATCGGCTTGCGCTCGTGCTACAACATCTTTTAAGTCGCCATTAAACCTTCCGACCGCTCGGTCGCTCCCTCCCTTGTCTGAAGGCCTCTCTCGTCCTCAGTGGCTAAAGAATCCCACAATCTGGTGCCGAAATCACTTTACCTAATTCCTCCTCATGTTGTAAAGATAAAGCCACATATGCGACAGTTGCTGAATTGTTTTCTTGGCTACGAGTGTCATGGCGACACTTCATTTCAAATACCGAAACTAGCCGAAGTGTACGGCCCCTTGCTGACCTGAGTCGGTTACTCCAGCCTAAAGCATTCAGAATACGCTGCCATCGATTGTTGCTTTTTACGTATAATTTCCTGTCTTCGCATCTACTATCATTGCTTGCAAAAAATGTGGAACATGCATGGGATCCAGTCACTGGATAAAGCGATGCATGGAAAGTAGGAACTGTCATCCCGTGACGAGGATGCGTCACCAACCGTTTTGAAAATTACCGAAACTCATCTAAGGCGCTTTTCGTTGTCGCTGGGGTCAGTAATGTGAATATGATGAAAACAGCACGAAACAACAGGGAGAAGAGTAGTCGAAATATGAACAATACAGGCGCTGACTGTCAACTTGTTTTTTATTGACAACACGCTAGTGTTTTTTCACACCAGAAAGTTTTTTCTAGCCATCTCCATGTTCAAACCAGCCAATGACATGGACTTACACATCACCAAACAACAACCTTAACATAAATACATGTTATTAATACAACTCCACACATTTCACAAAGCGATCATTTCAAAAGAGCGGTATTCCTTCTCGTGCAAGGTAATGTAAGTTTGGCTTAGAAAATAGCTTCCTCTCACAATAATAAAAAAACGCTATAACCAGTTTTCTCGCTCCTATCTTTGTGTCTGTACAAAATATGTGTTTCGCGGAACTTCGGATAACACCCCTCCGTGGGGCAATACTCATCAAGGTGCGCATGACCGGATGTTTTGAGAGTGTTGCGGTGTTTCATCCTGTGGATATTTGCGCATCGGCATATGTGGTTCACGTACCTTTCCTGCAAAATAACAGAACTGTATACCCCTCAGCCATGGAGCGTGGAAAAAAAGGTATACGTTTCACCTTGCGCCCTCTCTCAGGCCTGTTTCAAATGTTTTTCGATGGGCGGACACACACTGACTGAATTCGCTGGGGGCAAAAACTCACTAACAAAGCCCGTCTAAACGATTTTTCATTTTCTTCGATGTCCACTCGGCCTTTTTCTAGGGAACCAACCGAATGGAAATGGCTGGCGGGTTGCAAAACCAATTATTTAGAGCAGCGGAACAAGCAAGTCCCAGGGCACCAGTAGTGTTTGAATTGCTATTACAGATTTGCTGTGCGCAACAAAAAAATTTCCTTTTGTAAAACGCTAATACCTTTCGATATATTTTATTTATTGTAGAGTTTAACTCGCCGACGCAATGCAGGCGATGAGGCGTGCCGTGGTGGAGGGTGACGGATTAATTTTGACCACCTGGGGATCTTCAACGTTTGACAGTGTCTCGTTCACACGCGCATTTTTTTTGTTTTCACCTCCATCAGAAAAGCAGGGGCCGCAGCCGCTTCAGATATTCTTCGCTGGCAAAACTATATAAAAGTGACGAAACAGGTTGTGGCCATATTGAAGATACATCATATTTAGAACAGTTGTTTTACAGAGCGGCACCTAGTTTGTGGGCAACGGGGCCACAAGAGAGACGAATGCAGGAAGGACCCCCAGTGTCACGCCTGTGACCTGGATGGCAGAGAGAAAAGCAGAGACCACGAAATGATGTCCTGGGACTGTCCGGTCTACCGGGACAAGATTGAACAGGAACGTAGGAGGATCATCACTCGCCTTAGCTAAAATAACTAGCAAAACTGAAAACGTAGTACCTAACTCACAAATGGAACTCAACATACTCCAGGTTAACTTAGCTAGAGCATACAAAGGAAATCAATCCCTCATTAATTTCCAACAAGATGAACAATTAGATATTTTTTCAATACAAGAACCTTATACCCTCAAAAATAAAATATTACGATTTCCTCTAAAGATATCATAATCGCAGCAGCAAAGACCCCAAATCTGCTATTATATTCCACAAAAACCTCTCAGTGTTCCCAGTTTTTATAGCTGAAAACTTAGTGGCAGCTAAAATAACAAAGGGAACAGAGAAGTACTAATAAATAAGTTGTTACTCTTACTACTGCCCCCAAACGTAGACATCAACAGTGAACTTTCAAAAATAGAAGAAATATTACAAAGACATGGGTCGGTATAGGTATTGTTAGGTGGAGACTTGAACGCGCGAAATCAAATCTGGGGCAGCCAGACAACTGACGAAAGAGGGGAAAGAGTTTTAGAGCTTATCGTCACGAATACTTTAACATTTCTAAATAAGAAGATTCGCCCCTCAACATTTAGGACATGTAGGGCAAGAGGGTGGATAGATCTTCAATAGTTAACGCAGTTTTAGCGAGAGATATTAAGTAGTGGTAGGTAATAAAGATTGTCAATAATAGTGAACACAGATATATAAGAACTATAGTCGAAAATAGTCAAGGTAGAAGAAGTCTATGGATTAACGTTAAAGGTGAAGCTAGAATGATAGAAGGAATAGCAAACGACGTATGGTTCGAAAAAGTACAAAATAGGATTGGAACGGCAGATGAAATAGAAAAGGTAATTAAAACATTTTATAACAAGCTTGAGATACTGAGAGCGAAGTACAGTAAAAGAAAAAACCACCCGAACGAAAACCCAACCCGTGGTGGAACATGGAGTTAGAGATTGAACGCAAAAGAGTAAGGGCATATAGGAGAAGACACCAAAAAGCTAGAGGAGGCATTAGAGAGAAGGAATACTACAAAGAGCACGAATGCTATAACAACATGACAGAGCTAGCAAAAAAGAATTGTTGGAAAGCACTAACGTCAAAATTAACAAAAAATCCTTTCAACTTGGCATACAAAATCGCACGAAATCAGTTAAAGACTAAAGTAACCTTTAGAGAGCACAGTAAAAGAAGATGGAGAGATAACAAAAACTCTCCAAGAGACAATAGAATACTTACTAGGGAAACTGTACCCAGAACAAACACCACAAGTCCAGGAGCACCAGACGGTGAAACGAACAGGGGATAAGAATACTAGTAGTAGTCAAACGGAATGTCCAGGGGACGGAGAATATCCTGGAGGTAGCTGACACCCCATTTACCTGAATATGAAGTAACATTAGCTGTGAATAGCCTTAGGAAAGATATAACACCAGGACCGGACAAGCTTAAAACCACTGTTATCCAAGCAATCTTCAGGAACACAAACAGTTCTTTGTCAATTTATTTAACGCGTGCTTTATGAACGGTTATTTTCCAGAAAGATGGAAGGAATCAAAGGTAATACTTATCCCCAAAACAAGACCAGACGAGACGTGCGAGGGAAGTAAATTTCGCACAATAGCTATAATTCCATTCTAGGTAAAGTTCTGGAGAAGTTAGTTAGGGATCCGACATAATCACCACCTCTATAAAAATAACCTTTTAATAAACATCAGTATGGCTTTACTCATAATACATCAACAATAGAGGCTTTACAATAAATAAAAAAGAGTACTACAAGAGCGCAACTAGACAAATCCAACACCTTAATCGTGTCATTGGACATTAAGAACGCATTAACCTCTGTTAACCCAGTTACAGCAACAAAAAGACTAAAAGAATACAAATGTCACAGTAATTTAAATACACTAACACATAGTCTACTTACAAGGAGGAAGATTGTCTACGAATCCGACAATATTTAGGTTATTAAGCCATTAGACATGAGCTCGCCACAAGGCTCACCACTTAGCCCACTCTCCTGGAATATCACCATAGCTCACTTACTAGGTAAAGAACTCCCATATGAAACCCACACCCAAGCTTTCGCAGATGATATAGTAATCATCGTTCAGTTGAAATCAAGAAAGGATGCAGAAGAAAAAACAAACAGATTATTAAAAATAAGTAATGACTGGGCTGTGGGAAAAGAAATAACAATAAATAATGACAAATCACAAGCAATGACGATAGGAAAACAGTATGGAACTCATCCACCTATACTCCAAATAGGTTCAAGCAGAATAAAAACAGTCAACGAAATGAAGTTACTCCGTGTAATAATAGATAATAAGTTAACATTTTTACCTCATCTAAAATATCTAAACGAAAAAATAGCTAAGATAACATACAACCTAAACAGGACGCTAAACGACGACAAGAGTTCAAAAAGAGAATTAGTGCGAGTTATGTATAAGAGAGGCATTGAAAGAATCCTTACCTACGCAGCACCGGTGTGGTACACTCGGAAGGTAACTATTTTAAGGAAACTACAGGCGATCCAAAGGTTACCGTTACTAATGATAACGAAAGCTTTTAAAATAACATCAAACCTGTCCTTAAACATTATGGCAAAATTCCCGCCAGTGTATCTAACAATTGAAAAAGAAATTGAACAATATGGAGTAGTAAAAGAGGGCAAAACATTTTCATGTGACGACAAGCTATACACAAGTAATCAAATCATGAAAAAATACGATCTCTGGACAAATCACCAGCAAATAAAAACGGAATTATTATCACTCCCACAGAAGAACTAGTAGACTACCGTATATATACGAATGGTTCAAAGACGGAAAAAGAAGTTGGAGCAGCGTTTGTAATATTTAACGACAACAACGAAATAGTAAGAGCGGAAAACTTTAAGCTTCCAAAATACAGTTCCAACTACGAAGGTTACCTAATAGCCATTAAAAAGGCAATAGAATTTATATTAACAAACAAAGCAAACAATAGCCTTCAACTATTTACGGATAGTTGGTCGGTACTCCAAGCACTAAAAAACCCACGTAACACAAATTCAATAATTAACAAATTAAAACTTGTCCTTAGAGAGAACGCAGCAGTAAGTATAAAACTCAGTTATGTAAAAGCACACAGCTCCTCAATAGGCAATAACTTTGCAGATGAATTGGCTAAAGAAGCCGCAAGAAACAGACAACCAACTTTTGTTCCAATAACAAAATCATTCATTTCGAAACATTTATATACCAAGTTAAACCGCGAGTGGAATAAGGTGTAGAATAAAGATGGCAAATAAGGTCATACTTATAGGTGGATTAAGAGCGTAAATCTTTTTCCAGGACCAGTTTCCTACAAACTTCTACTCTTCCCAAGGCCTGACAGGACATGGTAGATTCCCGTTTTATTTTTCAAGATTCAGAATAACACAGGCATCTACATGCAAGTGTAGCAAGGATATAGAGAACTTTGATCATTATCTAACAGAATGCCCACACTTATTAAATGAAAGGAAAAGACTCATTAAAAAACTAGGAAAGCACTTAGAGAACAGAAAACCGGAAATAATTAAGAAAGGGGAAACAAGAGTAATTTTAGAAGAGATGGTTTTAAAAATAAACGAATTCATTCTACGAGCATAAGAACAGACCAAACATAACAGAACACAATATAAAAGATGGGATATGATACGGGGATGGAGCAGAAACACCAGGTTGGTGAGGCTTCCTCCGCCCACATCTACAGTCATTCCCTTCTTACACCATAACAACACAAGGAAACCAAGCAGGACACCAACAACACATAATCACAAACCATCAGGCGTTACGGATCGATATATACGGTCAAGTCAGGTCACGAACAAATCATGACGAAAAAGATCAACAAACCAAGATCAAAGAATCAAGAATCAAGTAAAGTTCAAGAACAAGAACAAACAAGACAAGACGTCTACCAAAGATTTAAGTCGACAGTGAAGATCAATTTTTAGAACGAAGTCGTGTTCTTAAGGTTTAGTGTTTGTTATTTTTCTTTTAATACTTGTAGAGTTTTCTGATTTTTCGTTTCAAACAAGGAAATTTTCCTTTTATATTAAAAAAAAGCCCCGCTGATACTGTCCCCGCTCCCGGGGCGGTGGTCGCTGATCTATCTTCTCTTCCCCATTACCACTTCCTTTTCCTGCCCCAATCACCTTTGTACCACTACCTCAACCCATATTTCTACCCCCTCCTCTTCCCTTTCTATCCCTGCGATACATATGTGGTGCAGGCTGGGAACCTCTTTCCCTCTCACAGTCACCTCACCTCACCTAGTTTGGGATACGCTATTCTTCCAGAGCTTAGCAATGTGGAAGTTCATCCGTTCGTTTTAAATTGGCAGGTAGGTTTGTTTTAAAAGTACGGTGCGAGTCGTTCGCGTTGGCAGAGCTGTTCACCACGACCCATTGCCATTGTTTAGCGGTGCATTACGACTAACCTGGCACAACCTCATTCTGATTTCAAGTCTGCTGCCATATTACGCCAGAAATTCTGTTTGCTAGCATCGCAAACATTACAACCGCTTTATATCAGGGCACGCCACAGCGTTATCAGTCGCTTCTTTATTGTACGGCAAACAATAATTGACAAAAACAAGTAATTCCATAGCAATCAATGTGACATAAACAGCCAAAAAGACGGTAGATTCAAAAGTACAGCTTTTAAGTTCATGTCTTCCTCCTGCAAATACAAAATAGTGTAATTTGGGGCTGCGCTTTTCTCTTTGAAGACAGTGCGAAGCTATGCTGTGGTAAAACCTGCCTGTGCAGTGGATGCCTAGAGCGAACCGCGCTGTCGATTTGGTTTGCTCAGTTTATATAATATATAAAAACTGCTTCCTGATCTAACTTGCAGTTTGCTTTTTTTTAATCGCAAAGCAGGACATGAACTATAAAGATATGTTGGCTTCATGAACACCTGGGGGAATTACAGTAAGCTGATAATTTTTTTTGCACGAAAGGTGTCCCTCAACAACGTTGACCCGTGTGACTGCATGTAATTGCTATTTCTCGGACACCTACACGTATTTATATAAAGCTCCCTTTTGCTCTCATTCAAATTATTGGCCACTTTAAGACGCTGCACGTGTTATGAGAGCGTGTTTTAGAGCAGTCGCACCTACGAGATTACAGAAAGCACGAGAAAGCACGCTAGTTACAGCTCCAGCGTACTTTCCGGCAAAACTAAAGACCCCAATCGGTGAACTTTTCTGGAACGCGCATAAACAGAAGGAAAGCTCGAAAAGTGCAGAAGTAATGCAACAATACTTCCACCGCAAAATTTGTCTACTAATTCTCCCAAAATCTTTTTGTGCAATCAAACGGTCTGAAAATCTGTCACAATCTGTATACTTTTACCGCATTGCCTACACTTCTTGCTGTGTGGTATTGATTGAACAAAAATGAAATATTATATACAATATCAAGAGCCACAAAAGACTTTTTATATGCAGCGGTAAATGTACAAGTGGTACAGCATCTACAGCACCACAGACCCTAATGTCCAAGCATTCTCAAAAGACGGTAACCGTAAACATTTGCGGATCAAGGTGCAGCATTTCATATATCCCTTAGAGTGATACGTAGAGGGAAAAACGATGTTGCAATTGCAGCGTAGTGGCTTGTAGTCGGTTTCACAAAATTGCGGGAACTTTTCCTATGAAGCGATGAATGTAAAACACAGCTCTTCAAGTTTCCTAATAATTCGGAATATGCAGGTTGCTAATAAACATCAGGGAACACGTTTAATGGGCACTTCACGAACATTACTAACAATTTTACGCTTAGATCCAATCTCCCGATGTAATCTAAGATTACCGGCTCTTCAACAATACTCCTCTGCATTTTTTTACTACCCCTGAGGAACAAGGGATGAAGGATTCATGAGAAGGCGAAAAAACAGGAACACCAAAAGACACTAAGTCATCTCACGTATCAATGCAAATTCTACTGCCTGCAAGCCAGTAAGCAACAAAATTGTTTGAGTAACATATCATTATTGATGCTGTTATACCGGCAAGTTTCTGTCAATAAAATAGCGTCCGTAGAAAATGCGTTGACTCCCCGTTATAAAGCATCATGTTTGTTGTCTATGCTCGGTACAGAACGTCCCGCTGGGCTAGTTGGGGCATAATTCGTGATTCGAAGCGCAACTATAAAAACGGATGCCAAACAAAGTGCAGAGAATAGGCACTATTATAAGGCCTAAATGATTAACTGTTAGTTTGCGGGAGCATGGCAGCTCACTTAAGGAAGTGCCTTCAGGCCATCTTTCAGCCCATTGCAACGATTGTGGTTGTGCGGCTGTCCCTAATGATACAGCAGTACTGTTCCGGCATGATGGCCAAAAGGAGAGGAAAGTAGTGGAAGCGTATGAGATTCCAAAATGTCTGATTCGTGTGTCAGGGCTCCGTCTTTGTCGCTCTTAGGTGCAGGATTTGCGTATTTTGGTGAGAGCTGTACATGAGAACGCGCGCTTGCACCGTTGCTTTAATGGCTTCCTATGTCATGTTTTATCTTCGTTTTATACATACCTTCGATGGCTTTATATTTTTGGTTCAGCGCTTTTCCAGTGCTATCCTCCACTTTGTCGCGTTATTCGTGCGCTGTGAAGATGAGTCTGTGCCAACTAGCCGGGTTTTCCACGCTACTTCAGTCCGTTTACTGTCCTGTATACTTTGTGGTCGGCGCCCGTGTTTTTATTGCGTTGCTAAACATGAAAAATGCTCCGTATGTTGGCGAATACGAATGCGTAGTCTATCTTTAATCTTGCTTGAACGACAGAAGTTGCTAAGAATGGGGTGATGGCATAAAGCCCAAACATTGCAGTTGTGGTACTCCCAGCGTTTAGTTGAATAAACGGTCGTGCACCAATGCATGTGTTACAACTTACGTTTTTGAAATAGAACCACCATTTTGTACTGGCAATATGCCCTGCCTTTGCAGAAATCTTTTGCTAAACTGATACTCAGATCTTCTGGTTTTGATCGTTTTTTCAGTAGTTTGCTTGACTTCCTACCCTGAGAATTTAAGAATTGGTAGGTGCAACTTGTTCGCAGCAAATGAACGAAATAACCAAACTTTTGTACTCGCGTTATGCCTTTACTCGGAGGCTCACTCAAAAAAACGGCAGTGCATGTTTCTTCGCGTGTTTTCAATACCGCACAAAAACCGGTATACTTGTGGGACCTAACTTCGTAGTCCCCATGGGTAGCTTCAAGTGCACTATTGTCACTTTTATTAGCCTCGGTTTTGTGGTGGGGCACCCCCGAGACGTTCTAGAGGCTTTCAAGTGTACTTATATTTACTTAAGCAATCTTAAGCTCTAAGGAGCACACTCATCTCAGTCGCGCTCCTCCAGCAACTTTTCGCGATCTTTCACTCCAATAAGTGAATAGATAATTTCGGTTACCAGGGATTCATTTTTTTCAAATAGCGTCCTAATGACATCGATTATTTTACCCATAAAAGTACGATAGTTAGGTTTGGCGCCACCTGATAACAATTTCACATTTGTGACACAGGCGCTGTCAATGAGTAACGTAAACTATACTTGTGGGCATGGGACAACCGAAAAGCATATATTTCTACTGCACTTTGCCAGTGGCACAAGGATAATAGCCTGCGTGAAAAGAATGTAGGGTTTCCGTGAACGCTCTATAGCTGCTATTTGTTGACCACCAGACAGCGTGTTTTAAGGCCACCCACTTAAGTAGAGTTTACATGCTTACGTCTCTGACGATATGAACGATGAGAAATATCGGTGTAATGGTGAAGTTTCCAAGCGTGCGCGGGTACTTCGGGAGAAGAATGCTTACTGCTGATATGATCAAGAAAGGCAGTCCACGAGTTGCCCCAACGGCCACGCAGGTTATCGCAAGTCAGCCATGGTCTATTCCAAGTGGCTGACATTAACTGTGAAAAATGAATGAAATGTTTTACGAACAAATCTCCAGCTGCTGTTCTATACCCACCTGCATGCGTCATGACATGTCAGCTACTTAGGAGCAGTCACAGTATGGTTTCTCTTGCGACGTTGGAGATGCACATTAACAGAGCATTGGCGCAGTGCCAAGGCGCCCGTGTGGAAGTCCGTGAGATGAATGGTTTACTGGAAGTGTGACTAAGAAATACGATCCACCTAGCTTCGTTAATGATAACGCAATTTCTTTCCAAGACAGCAATGCGCCATGGGCAGCATTACCTGCGAGGAAGTGTCTAAAAAGGGTGAAAGATTTTAGTGACCGTTCCGCTGATCTCATGCTCACTCTGCCATCCATTTCTGAATTAGCCGCTGACCCTTCCCTGGTCGCAGCTGCTGTCCTGTGCCCACCCTTAACTTTATAATAGCCTTTATGACTAAATTCTTAGTAATCAACTGTGCTCTGCGAAAGCTCTGTGAGGACCAACCGGACACAGTTACTGTTACCGATATGTTTCATGAATGCCACTCTTCGCGTTTCTCAGTGGTCACACCTCTGTGCAGATTTATCTCGGTATCATAACAGCCCACGTAAAATGAATTCAGCCCGGTCTCGGTTCCGGATAACATTGGTAAAGGCCAAAACACAGCAGCTGACTACTTCGCAAGAGAAGTGCAGCTTGAACTTATGGTCTTTGTGGTTCCTCTCGCTAGCCGGCTTTTTCAGGTAGATCATGCTCGAAAGCTTTCTAGCGAATAATATTTTTCGATCAACGGATCTGGAGAGCATCCGGGTTCTCTTTTAAGTGCAACTTCGCTCAGTCTCAACTGTGCCATTGGATGCTGGCAATGTGTTGCTTCCGAGTAGCAAATTTAAATTTTTCAGCTCCTGTGCTGATTTTGTAAACAAGAAGAGACTATACATCCCATCTTGCTATCTTTCCGTCGGTTCGTTTTGCTCTCCACAGAATATCTTTCGGCTTCCATCCACCGTCGGGGGCTTTTTTCTGACAACCAAAGTTATTATCACTTAGGCACTAGGGCTTGGTTTCTGCCCCACCGACTTGTTTCACTCACTTCACTCCTAGATTCTTGATCTCTGAATAAATTTGTTTCACCCGTTTGCGAAACGCGTCTGCATGTTCAATCATTACACCGAACGAAGAATTTAAACATAATTGTGTGCATTTTTAGCACTTTATAAACATCGGCATTTTGTTTTTGTTATTTCAACCTTTAAACGATCCTCAATATATTGTTTCCTTGCTTTAAACCCGTTTAGTTTGATTTGCTACCTATCTTACAGCATGAATGAGTATCTTGTCTTGGACAGTTCCCTGAATGTTTAAGCACCATTGTTTTTATGATGCCAACTAACCAGCAACTTGCGCAAACGAAATGAATACACAGGAACATAACAGATCTGCACACAGGGAGCACTTCGCCGAGTCAGCCTTCTGGCACCATTCTTTGCACATCACATTTCCTAACTTTGCACTTGGGTTCAATCTATCCGCTGTAGTTAGCACTACTTTCACAGTTTCTACACGCGCATATGCTTGGTTGAAATCTGGAAGCCGTAATAGCAGATTTTGAGTAAAATCAAAGTACGCGATATCACACCAATTTGGCACATTAGTTGTTTCTACTATGCCAGGATTTTATTTATTACGTGACAAATATAACGCAATTCAAGCAAAGAAGGAACGTAGTTAAGTTCAGGCAACTTTGAGTTCAACACATTTATCTCCATCCTAATGCGTGGGCATTGCCTTTTGTGATGTTGCAAAGGTTTCGCCACCTATTTTAGTGTCTGTTGTCCGCACTGAGGAGGATATCAACACAGTACAGGAGAAAGTTTAGCTTCAAATTGGGTGGACTGCGCATTGAAAGTAGCTAATATATAGCCGTATTGCACAAAGTGAGCTGATGCGCTGGTTTGCCACTGCAAATTGTAAAAGTGGCTTTTAGTAAGCGCCCTCTGAAGAATGTGTGCCTCCGCGAAAACACACATACATATATTGTTACTTATTTTTCGTAATTATTTCATCGCTCGAGAAGCAGAAATTTTTTTCTAACACAAACTCTCCTATCATATACTGTAGGGTGCATTACAGCATGCCAGCTCATGTCAAGCACCGGTGAAGCCTTCAGTGTAGATGAATTTGAAAACCCAGGGAGTATTCATCTATCCTGTTCTAGCAACTACCAACCCCGTTTCCTTCAGAAACGTGTCTAGAAGGATAACCCTGTAAAAAACATTTTCGGGAAATATTTATGATCACACAATTTCGTACTGCCGGCGCTATTATACGCCCTTAAAATGACCCTTCACACTTACTCTACCATAGCAAAGATAATGTCTGTCCTTGTGTTTTTCGTCGTTTTGTTGGAAGCAGCGATATAAATTTCGGCTATATTTTAAACAGTCGGTTTATAACTGGTAAAATCGTACACAGTAAGGCACTGCACACATGACGCACAGCTTGCGGCCTCCTGAATAAAAACTAGATGAAATTACATCGCAGCACTTGGAGATGAAAACTTCCAGATTACACTTAGAACTTAAAAAGGAATAGCCCAAAAGCCTACGATAAAACGGAAAAAAAGAAAAACACCGTTCACTATGCGCTTTCCATTTTCTTCGTCTTTCTCACGGGGTATTTGAAGCATCGCGTGTAGAGAACAGGAGTAGATGTCGGGTGCATTCAGTGGGCCAAAGTAAGGAATACGATAACACCGCATCAATCCTGAGACATTAAAAGAGAGATAAGCAATACTCTTTGAATGTCACGCTTTATCGCTGCTGAGATCTAGGGCGCTGCTAGTACAGAAAAAGCGACCCGCCCTTATCCTCCACACAAGATATGCGTTGCATGGCCACCTGTGATCGCTGGGGTGATCTAGTTTTTCTAGTTATGCGCGTTGCGAAAAACAAATGGCTGCCTCTAACGATAGAGCACATGTCCTGGCATATGCGCCGGCAGTGTTTATGAGAAAGTCATTTCTCAGAAAAAAGTGCGCCAGTAGTGCACCTGTGGTCGATGTTGTTCTGCTCGTCGCCCACGTGCTTTCCACTACCGTTTGGAGGTAGTTGGAGGTAGAGGTAGCTCTAAAACTTTAAAGCCGAAAATGCGTCTGGCTGTTCAGAACCACAGCAGCTCAGATACTATTGGAGTTCCGACTTTTGCTCAATCTCAATCAATCTTTCCCAAAAAGCCGCTTTTTGGAAAAAAAGGTGCCAGTAGTGCAATGAAGGCATGCTAATGACAAAAGCATGTACAAATGAAAGAAGCAATAAAACAATTGAAGAACATGAATACATTTACAACTCTCAAATAGTCGCTGTGACGAAATCTCAGCACATGACACCTTGGTTGAGCCTGATGCAAACTATGCTGGGGTGGTTTGTAGGAACGCAACTAATGTTTTCGAAAATATTAGATATGACCAAAGGAGTTGAGCCGCTAAGTACAGCGACAACTTGGAGACAGAAAACCGAATTCTGGTGCCCGTGCGTGGCTTTCACTCTACCGGGACTCACGATGGTCCACTGTGGCTTTATAACTTGTCCAAGATAGCGTGCTGCACTTGCGATAATAACAGTGATATTGGACAAAGCCTTATACATAATCTAAGACTGTCTGTACCAAAATTATTTTTCGACTTGAATCTTAAAGACAAGGAGGAAATTGTGAGCTGCAGCTTCTGGCGTATGGTCTCCTCAAAAGTGTGCTTGCGCCTATTTCGCTACGTGATTTATTCTTAGCAGTAACCGTATCGGCCAAGTGAACATTGTGCGCCCATGCCTCCACCTGGTCGAAGCTTTCTGCTGCCACTAAAACGACGTATGTCTTCAATCTATTAAGGGAGCGTGCACATAAGTTCTTTCACCAAAGCTTTTCAACGATTTAAAGTGTAGCGCTCTTCAATTAGGCAGCACTTTTAGGCTGCTAAGCGGTAGGTGTATCAGGCGAGCTTACTTTGCGTGCCCAAGCCTCCACTTGTCAGAGGTTTCTTCTCGCCCTAAAGGACGTATTTCCTTAAATAATCTGATGTGAACGCTGTATGTGTTTTGGTGTGCAGCATGTTTTAATGGGTAGCATTCCTTAGCTGCTACATCAAAACCCCTACACATTGTCTGTGTAAGCTCTAAGCAGCCCGAATAGGCAGCGGCACATGGGGTTCACAGCGTTAAAGATCGCCGAAAAAGCACAGCGATGGCTTTGGGACAACTAGCTTCGTCTTAGCTTGACATTAAATAGCAGTACTTCCATTCAGCTGGCCCCACCCATTTTGAACAGGCATGGGGCGGAGCAGGCAAGACTACACTTGCTCGCACCAGGTTGTTCATATACGGAGAGAGAAATAACTTCCATGTGTGATTTCCACTGATACTACACATCTGCCAAGAGCTCTTGGGCTCTAGCAGCGTGTTTGTCCAACTGAATGGCCCAGACGTGACCTGAACAGCGACGGCTTTCCTGGGTCGGAGCTGAGCAACACTATACGCTACTGCTGTACACTAGTGATGGTGCGACATAACATTGCCGCCTGCGGACAGGCTGACTGCTTGTTTGCTACGTCTGTCCTGTCCTTACAGCGGTGGTACGTTTCATAAAATCGCCCGGGTTAGCTCTGACTCTATGTAACCGGGTTGGGTTAGTACTGTTAGTACTTGGTATGCAGAAGTAACCAACACACAGATTGCCATTTACTGAGGATAGGATGAGCTGCAGGAAAGCGGGCGGGTCCTGCCTTGTAGTGATGAGTGACGTCGCTGTAGGACGCAAGCCGATACCTGCCCATACAGCGAAGCCAATGAGTGCTGTGGTGCTCGCCAACTCAGTTAGATGATCCTAAGTTGACGTGGTGCGCGCATTCATCCCCCCTATTTGACCTGTCTTGCCGGAGTGATGAATATTGTGACGCTGTCGTGAAAATTGCCGACGCCTCTCGGGATATGCGCCCCATCGCGTAATTTATAACAGGAGATTTTGAGTAACTCACCACGAATTTGATTTTTGTGGAGGCTATCATTGCCAAGGCAATAGCCGCCCTTTTGCCCACCCTCGGTTCGCTCGTGCGGACTGACCAGGAGCTGATGGAATTGCTCCGTTTATTGACTATCGCAAGGGCTACGGCATCGCCACCCAGAAAATCGGCCGCGTCAACGTATACCACTTTCTCAGATTTTGGTACCGTTGTGCAGGGCTTTTACCCTTGTCGGCGATCTGTATTGTGTATCGTGGGTATATTTCTGCGGATCGGTGAAATCAGAATGTGTTCTCGCAGTTCGCGGTGCCAATGGTTCCTTTTGTGTGCCATTTCACAGGCGGTTAACTCCAACAGAGCCAAAATATGCCTTCCCGCCTGACTGTAGCTACGCCGCTCTCGTTCCGTCAGCCTTTGAGCCTCTACAGGTCACTGAGGTTGTTGGGAAGCACGATTTCGTCGAAACGTACTTTCGGAGCAGCGATCGTAATGCCTCGGGCCTGTTGGTCTGGCCTTTTAATGGCCTTGTCAATTTTGAGTTCTTTGTCTGAGGCATAGAAAAGGGGTGGCGTACGTTATTCTGCTGAGGATGCAGACTTCAACTAATTGCATGAGATTTCGCTCCTTCATACTTTGATGCCGGATGGTGGATCGTGCTATGAGTCGAGTAGTTTGTTGCGCGCCTTTTTTTGAGCGCGAGGACGGTTGTTGTGCGTGTCCATTGACCCGTATTCTGAGACCGAGAACACGAATAGTGGACACCGTGGAAATGGGTTGCGTTCCATTCACAAAGCTCTCCACAGCCGATGGGTTCGGGTATGTACGTCTACCCCTACTAGCGGGCGTACATATTCTGATTTTTCCAAGGAGCAGCCTGAGCCACCAAAACATACGTGCCACTCCACTGCCTTAATGCCGTGTTCTAAGATGTCCTAAATGTGTCCTCCACTGCCCGGATCACCCAAAGCGTAACATCATCCGCATAGGTCATAGCTGTCTACCAGAATTTCAGAAAGCCCCGTTGACATACCTACTTTGAAGAAAAACCGGGCAAAAGACTGAACCCTGCGGGATCCTCCAGCTCCGAGGTCGATCACATGGGAGTACAGTTCCATTCCACTAGACATCTGAGCGTTAGCAGAGAAAGTTACTAACGTAGTTTTATAGTGGTTTACTAAGGTCGAGTCGGCCCAGGTTGTGAAGGATTGCCGAGATTTTACGTTGTCAAAAGCAGTTATATCTAATCCCAAGATGGCCCTGGTATCTAAAGGGAACATTGGTCTCCATCGATAAATTGAAGTTAGCGACACAGCATGATGTCCTGCGTTGAGATTTAGGGCGTAACCTAATCATGCAGTGTGGAAACGCTGCATTGTCAGCTTGTATTTGGAGCTTCAATTTCGAATAACTTGTTCTAATAGTTGATATACGCGGGAATTTAGACAAATCGGTGTAAGGTTTCTAATGTAGAATTGTTCGCATGGTGGAAGTATCATAACGACTTTGATCATTTTCACTGAGCAGGTAGTCCCCCTGTTTCCCTGCATACGTTCTTGTATAGTGTGAGGGCTTCAACAGACTTCTCGTCTGGGTTTCTGAGCATTTTATTTGCAATGCCGTCTGGGTCAGGAACAGCGCTAGTGCGCACTGCCAGCATAGCACTCCTAACTTGCCATGTAGGGAAGGGCCTGCAGAGAAGAGCATTGTCGTTGCCCACGTAAGGAGGAAGCCCCTCGTGCGTGCGGTCGAATATGTATCCGTCCGGAACGGGCTTTTAGCAATTACGTGCTTGTTCCCTCAAATTTGTAGAGACATATGCTGATGTTGTGTGTTTTAGTAGTTTTACTGTTTTCTGGGTCAATATAAAACCTGCAAAAAGCTGCTACCTTTCAGAGCTTTCCATTTCCACCACGATGATGAAGCGATAACCAAAAACGAGATTATAAGTGGAGCCCTGCTGTCGCCTTGACGGCAATAATTGCGTCGTAAACTGTTTTAGGCCGTTTGTGGTACCTTAAGCATCTCACCGTTACAAATCACAAGGTGCCTCACAAGCGACGACCTGACACACAAAGCGACTTCGTTTCCCTCACGGAACACACTGTAGATGGCGTGGCGAATTTACCCAGAGTTCCCCATGCGAAGGTGCCTGCTCGCTGGCGGCCGTGTCGGCTGTAAGGCTTTGTCGTTTGCTTTATAGATAGTTGTTTTGGGCCTGTTTTGGTGCAGCTTCGCGTCTATCGCGCGCCTCCTTCACACGGCTTGATTACCTTCCTCAACAGAACCTCCTGGGTAACCAAAACCCGACGGAATTAAGTGGTCGTACGGCTAGGATACGTTAAGGATTGATTTGTAGGGCGGGAAAACAAAATGTACAGACCACCTACAGACATTTGGCCGCTAGAAAAACGGTACCTTTTGCGCACTGCTTGCCACGAATGAAACACGACTTTCTAAATTGGTGAAGGCCAATTAGGTTTTGTTTTAAGAGGTATACAAAACCCCAAAGAATCAAATCGTTCTGATAAATAGCGATTGTAAAAGTCCCCTCAACTTTCTCGCAATTCTCAAACTTACTAAACTAACTAGTTTAAATTGGTATAAATGGGAATCACTGAGCTCACATGCTTAATTTTTTCGGTGTCTGCGGTGGTGTCGCGCAGTGGTGTAGCCCCGAGATATCACGTCAGGATGGCTAGGTTCCACTGTCGCAGTCTGCAAAGACGCTCCTCTCCGTTTTTTTTTTCTGCTGACGTACGGCCGGGTATAGAACGGTGGTGTCCGCTGGTCTGGCCTGGCCAAGGCCTACGCTGCAGCATTCGGGACGCCGCCCCCGCGAATCCCAGGTAACGGCTGGCAGGGTCTCCCTGTTCACTCTTTGTAGAGCCACCTGCGTGAATTTAAGCGACGTCGCATGGGATATTGTGGTGGCGGTCGTTTAAATATTTGCTTTCCGGTCACCTTCACAGCGTGGATTTGAGCCTATTTTTTCTGTATCTTTATTCTTGAATCTGCGGCACGGGATCCAAAAGGAGTTTCATTCAGCTCCATCTTCAGGAGCAAAGGGCGTTTTTGGTGAAGGCGCTTTTGCTTCAATTAGTTCGGTTCAGTTTGCGTAAATTTGACCAACGAGCTCTTCAACCCGGTGAAGGCAGAAAATTTGGTTAGACACTACTGCCGCTTGCTCTAAACACCAACGCCCTCGAAAGTGTGTTGATAGAACGAACTATCTCCTAAAAAACAGCCACAAAAAATCTCTTACTGCTGCCACGATGTTAGTATGACTACTAAAACCGCAGATAACTGTCAACATCAACTATAAGCTTTATTTCAACGCTCTGAATATCCCAACGTGCTCGCCATTTACGACCTGACACAGTAGGTGTTTACCAGTCTTTGCACGGCTTCTCCTCAAAAACCGTGAAGCCTGAGTGCTTCATCTTCCGCTTAGATTCAATAGTGGTAACCATTTCTATAAACTTACTCATTTGTTCTATAATACGTTACTGATCCTGTTCAAGAATGACGTTTTTGTACTGCAAATTGGCTACATTGCCTCAGGCTTTCTACCATTCCCTGCACACCTCAGAGTTGATTTGCGCCTCGCGTTGTTTCAGCATTGTTTCAGTGGCATGACTGGCGCGGCTGCTGCTTGTCGTCTGTGGAGAATCAGCTGCAGGGCGGCGTGATCTGCGCGACTGGCCTTGGAGCAACGACACAGTGCCACATGACTGGGAAGGTACATATTGATGTTGTGCGCTGGCCTTCCGGAGAGATTCGAGTTCTTTAGCATCGCCTCAAGTTCTGAACGAAGTTCTAGAAGCCTCTTCTTGAGTTGAACATTTTAGACCATAACTGGGTGGTGGTCTGGTAAAGGGCAGCGGGGCGATGGTCAATCTTCTGCTGGCGTCCTGCGACAGTGGCTTCCCAGGAAATATTGTTATATTTGGGACAGCTTATTTGCTTTGTTCCACGTTCTGCGTCAGGCGCTTTATGCAAATTGGTTTTTTGAGACTTTTTCTTTCTGCTTGGAAGCTGTCTGAGACACACTTTGCTTAGAGCAAGCTCACCAACGGCCTGGCACGGGTCACAAACGGGGGCAGATTCACATTCGTCTTCTTCGGCATGAGGACGGCCGCATTCCTTAAACACACTGGGGAAGGGCATTATTTGGTTATGTTCCCTAAACTGTGGCAGGTTACACAGCACTACCCATTTTGGAAGGTACTCGGTGACTCGTACGAGTTCCTTAGAAAATTTTACTGCGTGGAAGAGCAGTTGAATCAATAGTAATGGTCGCGAGTGTTTTCCCTTTTTTTGTACTTTATGTTCTTCAGCTGGCTCGCAGGAATCCGACTGTGGATAGTTTTTTACTATCGTTTGAATCTATTTGGAATGACTTATCTTATGGTGTTCTTGGTTGAGAAAATAATTAACTTTAATGACTACTTCGATGGTTTGTACCTTGGCGTTCTGGAAAAAACTAAGAGGGTTGATTTAGGTGAGCTCAGCTGTGTGACCTTCGTCGTATACAGCAATGTGCGCGCTGTTGGCGGCGTCATCGAAGGTATATATGGCCACTTCTGCGAGTTCGGCTCTTCGCGCTGTTCAGCCAATTACACTGAGAGTATTGTATGTCTGCGGGAATTTTTACCGATTTTAAGTTTGGGTAATCGTCTAAAATATAGAGTCTGGCGTGAAGAAGAACTTACCCTGTGTGTGCACGTAAGTCTGCGCTTCGCGGTAAGGCGAGCTCGTTCCCAGCCTTCAGCCTGCGCGGTGGCGGAGTCCTGTTCGGTGTCTTCCATACAGTTGTCGTCAAGCTCTTCTCCTTTATAGGCGTTCAGGTCCGATGATTATAGAGCGAAAGAAGTCTGGGTGCTCAGGGTTCTTCGTAGATCGCCTTCCTGTCCATGGTAGGAGCATGCCCGTCTTAAGTATGCACATAAATTGGATCCGAGTGAATGGATCGTATATCCGTCAACTGTCGGTGACCACCACAATCGCTGCCGCTACGCCGAAAGTGCAGCCCAGGGGTAAGTGAGCACGCCGTGGAGGCTGGAGAGTTAGCCCTAAAAGACAGTTCGGGGAAACAGACTTGGCTGTCGGGCGCGTGGTGGTTTTGAACGGCCGAATTTTGGGTTCGGCGGAGTCACAGCATATCCGTGAAGATGGGAAACACAAGAAGGGCCAACGTCGTCTAAATCAACTGAACGTGTTGAAAAGCGATAGCGTGTGTAGAACACGACCGCTCAGCGTGGTCGCTAGCGGTCATTCAACAATCAATGGACAAAAACTGCGAATAAGAAAGGGCATAATTGCGCAACAACGAAATGGGTCAAGACAGGTACAAGAACGACACTATCAGTACGTTATTGCCACTCAGCATTTTTACTACGACCTTGGTGCGTTTTGCGAGTTCAGATGCCAGAGAAAACAAAAAAAAACATTGTCCTAATGATGCGTCCATCTACCCCTGTTGCAAATTTATCATTCCGCGCAGTACAAACAAAAGAACTTGAGCAGTTTTGCCCCCGCCGGGCGTGAACGTGTCGTATACAGAAACCTTCAATTTGAAATTGGGGCGAACATTCGCAGATGTGCTAATCGACTAGTGTGCTAATATAATATAACATTTCTGGAGTATCTTCGATTCGCAACTGTGCCAAAGGCTGTAGCTAGCGCCCTGCATCATGTTCGACCACAATGCATGCTTCAACTGTGTCACTTTCTTGGAAAATTGACATGAGGTTGATGGATAGGCTAAATTTACCTCAGAAAGTTTCGGCTGTTTTGGTTAGGGGGTCACTTGTCGATGTGCATCTGCAGCTCAAGGAAGAACGTTAGCATTATTCTTGAGGCGTGTGTTTGAGCAGAGCTAATTAGGGCTTTAAGCAATAAATTCGAGGTTGCGAATGCAAGTGTCAATTTGCTTACTCCCCTACAAGCTTGACTGTGTTTGCTTTTCATTGAATAATCATCCCACTATATTACACTAATAAATGACCTCTTATTTCGTGCCGAATCAACTTTATTCTGGGGAGCCCTGATATTTGTCAAGAAGGGCAAAATGAGGAAAATCAGTTCTTAAGATTGGAAAAACAACCGAAGCCAGTCAAAAACACCTCGCACCACAGATGCTGTTCGTAAACAGCAAAATTGTTGCAAACACGAACATATTAGTGCAGGTAAAACCCCAAAACGAGCCACGGTCTTCAGAAAAACAACAAAAACATAGAGATGCTACTATATAACTCATACCAGCTATTTTTATTCAACTGAACCAAATATCGTTCACGGGAGGTTTCCAGAATTACCGATTTTGAAGTTGATGAATCTGTCTTAGATACTCGTGTAGCTTCGATCTAATGATGGAATTGTCGTATTTAAGTTGGTGGCAGCGTTACGAACTACATATTTCCGCTGTTTAGCTTGTAGGCGAAGCCACTCGGCACAGCCGAGAGAGCGGCTTCCGCCGACGGGGAGTTTTCCTTTCTGTCCGGTCTGCCGCCGGCTTGACGACAGTGCGCCTTTGTGGAAGACGCGTATTGGCGACGCCGCCGCTGGGTTACCACGGGGGTCATTCCCCCGCCATCGTCAATGGTCGCCTTTCTGGGGAGCGCTTAACGTGTTGTCCGGCCGACTCTTGGTATTAGTCCTGGCGCTGTTATCGTCTGGTCGCTTGGTGGCCCTTTTTCCTCTCTTGTTTGAAGGATGCAGGGGTTCCCCTTCTTTCCTGTTAAATAAAGAGAACGAAGTGCACCACGAGCGCAGCCAGCGGGAGCTCGCTCCACGAGCGCGGCTCTCGCGGCAGTCGGTCGTAGCCATCTTGGATAGCCGGACGTCTGGTCTCCTCGTTCCCTTTCGCTACACAATTCTCTGGTGCCGAAATCCCCAGCCGTCCGGTCCCGCCGCCGACTCGCGCCACATGGAATCGCTTCGTCGCCGCCGGGGAGTTCTTCGCACCACCGTCACGAAGAAGATGACGGCACTCGACGCGCTCCTGCAGAACCCGGCGGCACCGACTCTCGAATTTCAGACGCTGCTGGACATAATTCTCGACAAGCAGCGAGCATTGCACGAACTGAACAGCCAGATTCAGGCGACTCTAACAGTAGAGCAATTTGACGCCGACGTTTTGGATGCTATTGATTACGACGAGCGCATCTGCGCCCTTCGCACGCGCGTGCGCTCCGTCACGAGCCCAGCCCCTTCAGCCAGCGCAGCTACAGCCGAGTCTGGTGAGCCTTGCGGGAGCGCACCTTCTCAGCCTCGACCAGGCACCCCTCAGACAACGCAGGGACCCGCTTCGCCGCACTCCCGAAGCTCCAGATACCGAACTTCTCGGGCGACCGACGAGACTGGCAAGGGTTCTGGGACCAGTTCGAGTCAAGCATCCATTCGAACGCGACTTTGCCACGCATCGAGAAGTTTAAGTACCTTCTCTCGTACTTGACCGGTCCCGCCAAGGACGCGATCGAGGGCATCAGGCTGGCCGACGACAATTACGACTTCGCCGTCAAAATCATTACCAACAGATTTGGGCGGAAAGACCTACTAGTGGACGACCACCTGGACAAATTGCTCGCCTTGGAGCCGGTGCAGAATTCGGCCGACACCGACAAATTGCGGGTCCTCTACGACACGGTCACGTTTCGCATAAACGCGTTGGAGGGCCTGGGCGTTTCCCCGGACCAGTACTCCGTCCTTCTCCATCGCGTACTGCTGCGGACCTTGCCGCACGACCTGGGCCTCCTGTACCGGCAAAGGCTGAAGGAGGCGCAGCAGGACGCATCCGAGGTGTCCGCGTCCCCTTCCGCCAGATCCAAGGAAATCAAGGTGATCTTGGACTTTGTCCGCGTCCAGGTGGAGATTCGAGAGGAGACCGCCTCCAATCGTTCTGTGCCGTCAACGCACCGCGTCCAGGAGAGGGGTCAGTCGTCGCCACCGCGTGTCGTTCTTCCAACGGCAATGACTCTGAGCGCCCAATTTCCCTCTGCGGGGCGGCCCAGGTGTCAACTTTGCAACGCTCAGGACCACGTCCTCGCCCACTGCACATCGGCGGTATCACCCCGAGGAGAAGCGAAAGCGACTGCAGGCAAACAGGTGTTGTTTGAGGTGCGGAAAGCACAACCATTTCGCCCGACACTGCAGAACAGCCAACAGTCTTGTCTGCAGCCACTGTTCCCGACGCCACCTCACGTCGCTGTGCGACATCCAGCTCCTTGCGGAAGGGTTTGGGCCCACCAGTCCAGAGTCGGAGCAAAGTCGCAGCAAAGGGGCAGCAATCAATAATGCCAGCGCGGTGACATCCGCGTCAACCAGCGGTGCAGGACCCATGTCGGTGCTTCTCCAGACAGGCCCGTGCATGGCCCTTCGTGCTAAGAGTCACCAGCTGCTCGTTCGCTTTCTTGTTGGACACCGGGAGCCAGCGAACGTTCTATTCGACGCGACGTGTCCCAAGCACTTTGTTGTCCGGTCAACGGTTGTCGAACGTCTAACGCTTTCTACGTTCGGAGACACTCGCCCGAGAGCACCTGTTACGGTGCACAGAGTCTCTTTGACACTTAAAAGTCAGCACGATGGCCAGAACATCACAGTCGAGGCCCTGGAATCAGAAAAGTGTAGCGAAAGAGGACCAGCGTCTGGCTTCCGATGTGGTGATCGAGTCGATTAGCGAGACAGAGAGTGCCTCCCGATCCTCCTCTTCTTCTTGTCCTACTGTCGGCCCTTGCCTGCGCATCTTTATTTCTTAACATACTCCCGCCGCCGCCAAGTTGGTCAGGAGCTAGCTGGCAGCGGCACTGTCAGTGGCGAAGTCTGGGCCCCACTACGACCAGTTTTTCGACTTCCATAGCGGCGCATGATTTCTTAGCAGCGATGCTTGTAGGCTGGCTTTTTTTAGTGTTTTTATGCATGTCAGTGGCAAGCAACGGAGCAAAATGGACGGAGTCGCATTGAGCAAGACTTCCCAAAATAAGCCAAAGAATACAGGTCCGAGCCACTGTGCTATCAACCTCATAATTACGACATAAACTATAGGAAGTCGTACAAAATGTCAGTCTGTGAGATCGTTTTGTTTTCGTATTTCCCCACTTTTCTCTGTCGCATTTGTAATGCACGACGCATGCTGTGCTCGCCCTTGAATTTCACACAGGTCTGAAGTACTTAAAGCGCAGTTCTTACCCTGCAAGGAGGTACGTAAATTTGTTGTAATACTTCTATAGCGCAGCTAAGTCTGCAGATTTTTGCTACAAACTGAGCTGCCATCGCTTTCGCAAAGCGAGCTTTCACATGGTTTTCACAAGTTGCCAGCTCACTGCAATGAGGATACGTGCACCGTACGTCGCCCATCACAAAACTCTTGGCATCGAGATTGACAGATCGTTTACTTGGACACCATACAGTCCCAGTTTTAAAAAGTAGTTATATCTATACACCTTCCGAATGGTTTCTAGTAAAACTGGTCCCTTAGCAGTTCCACATTTTGTTTGGCTATGACGCTCGCTACGAAGGTCTACAACGCTACAGCCTTCTTGTTCTGTTGCCCTCTCTGGAAAAAACCTCCAGGCTTCAGTGAGCATAGTGCGAGTGTGTATCAGTGTGCCAAAAACGACATCCTCTGTGGCAGCCATGATTGGATGCGGACGTTCGATGCCGATAGCGTTCCGTAGACAGGAACTGCTTCTTGCGTGTTTACGTTTCCAGGCCTCGGTGAGCATAATGCGAGTGTGTATCGGCGTCCCATAAACGACATCCACTGTGGCAGCTATGATTGCATTCTGACCCTTGAGGCTGGTACCGTTCTGTAGACGGGAATTGCTTATTACATGACAACGACATCATCTACTGTCTGAAACCTCTGCTACACATTTGCGTGACCTTTTATTGCAACATTACCAGACCTCATCTGTGCCTTTGTGCGCACCCTGATATCTACCGCCTATCAGAATTTACACCATCGTGTCAGAAACAACAATTTTACATACAACGTGTGCGCAGAAAAACGCCAATAAAACTTATATACATGGTCATGGCTTCCTTTGGCTTTGAATTCCTGCGTCTTGCAGAATGATCACAATAAATATCTGTCATAGGACGCCATCTACAGCATGCAAGGTGGCCATGAGGCCGGCCTGCATGCTGCTTTGCAATAGATCACCTAGCAGCCAGGCAACACACGGGCTATTTTTGCCGACTCTCGGCTGATGTTTCAGTGCCTTGAGTCTTTCGCTACTGAACAGCTAGTGTGTGACACTCGTGTTTTGCACTACAAAGCGTTTAGTGATCGCCCGTTCATTTAACCTCATTGGATACCGAACCACTAAGGTATATTGGCTTTCATTTAGCACCAACAATGTTTTCGGATATGCGCATGTCAGCCTCTATGGCAAGCAACGGCAAACAGCAAAATGGAGCGTCGGAGTCGCAGCGTGCTTGAGCGGAATCTGGAGTCCGCCGTCTCTTTCAGAGAAAGCCGTAGAACATGACTAGAGCTAGTGTAGGGGCTACACGATGATGCTACTGCTTTCCACATCCACTTTATTCCAACCGAGCAGTATTGGATAATTGCAGCCACTGGAATCGGGTGCTGACGGCAATTCTGTCCTCGAACGAGCCCTCGGATCTTTCTACATCGAAACCGAAACTGATGGCGCAGAAAAATTCGAAGCGAAGTGCACATAACAACCGTCAAGCCTCAAGTTAGGCCAATTTCGAAAATCATGAGTCTACGTCACACCATCAGCCGCATGGTAGGTTGAACGATTGCACCGCCAGTGTCCCCTCTAGCGTATATTAGTATAAAACTCTATGCTTTTTGCCTCGTATTCGGACTTGAAAGCTTTTCATCAGTCCCGTGCCATCTCGAAAGAAGTCCTTGCGCTTGCTGAATAATTTTCGGGGGTCCTTCACCTACCGTGACTCCGCTTTTGTAGGTGTGGTGCCATCTTCCATCTGCGGGATAGGTAGTGTCTTGTTTCTAACTATATTATTTTGTGCAAATTTAGCTTAATCTTTCCAAGTCAAATTGTACTGAACAATGCAGGTCGCTGACCTTTCACGACGACTTAAGGGAGCTTGTGGTATCTGTATCTATGAGTTACAAATAGGCCGATTTCTTCTTTGAGTGGGATGTTTTCGTTAGTGATCGACGTCAGCTCCACCTGGCTTGCATGTAACCCGTAATGCTGCAAGCCGTTCTCGTGCTGTGCTTCCCCTATGAAAGAAACCGATGCTCGGGTGTCCATAGCGCTGTCATCGACTGGGCAGCCTACTTGAGCGCAATTTTGATACCACTTTCTCTTGTTTTAGCCGTGTTAACCCTGAGAAGGTTCCCAGCTGTGTCAATCGAATAAATTACATTGGCTTATTTTGAGATATCGGCATGCTCTTGCGCTGTGACACTATCGTCCACAACTGCAGCCTTTTTTCCCCTCATAAAATGTACATTTGTCTGGGTTGTGGCTGCCTCCGCAGCTATGGCATTTCATACTGGCGTATGCTTCCTGGTTGGCATACTGACCCTACGATATTGGAACCAGACCTCTCAGGATGGTTTACTTTCTTTCTGCATTCTTTGGTGGAACACACGAGCTTGCTACTACAAGCTTGTGAATGGTACCTTTTTCTTTTGTGGCTTCATGCAGTGCTAGTACGTCCTTGCAGGCAAGCTCCAAAGTCTTCGCAAATAGCACGCTGGCTGGAACGTTATGTCCCTCTCCTTCAAGAGGTGTTGAATAAAATTCTCTTCACGCAATTCACAAACAAATCTATTGAGCAATGTTTCGACGAGGAACGTGTTTGGTTCGGACGTGCTCGCGGGGCCCCGAAGCCCACCTGCAAAGTCCGCGACCGGCTCCCCCTCCCCTTGCTTCCGCTGGTGAAAACGGAACCTCTCGGCGATGGTAATAGTATCCGGCTATACGTGGAGGCTCACTGCCAGATTGCGGTATTTGTAGACACTAAAGCAAATGTTTACTAGTTCGGTCGAGAGGTTTCGCCGTCGCGGTGGGCTTGACTGTCGTTTGACCGCAGCTGCAAATCACGTGACTCGCCAGGCCGAGCTCCGTGGAGGGCCGCCTTCTCCGCTGCTGCCGCCGCTGCTGGCTTGGCGTATGCGGTATCCGTAGCTGCTTTGCGCCTTACCACGTGGCTCGCCTTGTGCATGCGTGGTTGGTCATGAATGAGGACGAGGCCGGGCCGTCTTTTGCGACCGTTGCGCGGTAGCTGTAGGCATTCAGCCGTCGGTGGTAACCGTGTCTGACCACCCCCCGGATATTGCCTGGCGAGCCGTTCGGCTGTGGAAAACGCCGGAAGCGGAACCACAACCATAGGCAAAGACAGGCTTTGGACGAATAGTATAATAATTACAGTTAAAATCAAAGGCTAACCAAGTGACACGAAGACTTCACCAGCCTACGCCGAGCTTTCACTATGGGATAGCGGAGCTAAGCCGCAGCCAGTTTGTTCTTTCGCTTCTGGGGTGCGACTAGGCTTTTTAATGTTTTTGGGCAGCGTTGGCGATGGGATGTTCTGATACTTGGTGTCAGGGGCATTGTTCGACGACAACCTTTTCTGAAGGATTCAGAATACAAACAAGAGTCTTTGCTGGACTGCTCCTCAAAGAGAGGCACACTTTCGAAGAGACACTTGGCGCCCAGCCCCGAGTCCTTCGTTCCGATATACCGGGTGCTTTTTCGTCTTCCAACTGTTCGCCCTCTTGTTGTGGTGGTGTTTCCCTTATATCCAACATCACACCATTGTCGCCAAATGTAATAAACTTGGTTAATTACCTTGGTTATATTGTCACGATGCCAAAACGACGCAGTTGTCTTCAAGGAAAGCAAGTTTATTTGAGCGAACTTGTGCTCCCCTAACAACTCAAAGAATACACAGGCGGCGAAGCAACAGTCAACAAAGTGACGTGGCAAGCCAGCGTCAAGGTGTCGAATTACTGCGGCGTCTGCTTTGCAGGCTTTTATCTTTCGCCGCGAGTGTTTCTCGAACCATACATTTAAAGAACATTGTAGATCACAGAATATTATCCCAGCATAGTGACGTTAGGGTGAAACGCTCTCCGTATCAGAATGAAGTAACCCGTGCGGCATAAAAATAAGAATGGATCACGCACTTCGCATGGGACACAGATACCACAGCCGGCGCGGCCGGGCAGTAAAACAAAACAAACAAACAAACCAACAAACAAACCCAATGCATGGTTCGCGGCAATTTAAAAGGCAGGGATGGGGAGCAACCCTTTATTTAAGCGAGCTGACCGCAGAAGAATAAACCGCATAGGATGATGATGTGTATGGGAAAAAGAAGCATCAGCAGCATGACGCCACTGGTTGATGATAGGGTGATTTACAGATAATATTGAGAAAGGCTCTCTGTGGCGCAAATAACTCCTCACACCAGTGGCGTAGCCAGAAATAATTTCGAGGGTGTTATACGCTACTGGGAAAATAAAAACCTATGAGAGAAAGAGAGCCTGCGCCGGGCACCCAAATATTATGTAATTTTTTAATGCACGAATTTCGCGGATTGTTCTTACACCGAAACAACCCCACCCGTGGCTGACGCCCTGCCTTCTACTTATGCCTCCATCAGAGTGGACGTAGGCGGCTGACCGAAATCACTCGTCACAGTGATTCCTCGAAATATTGCTTACTGCAGCTAGGGCAAATTAAGAGAGAGAGAGAGAGAGAGAGAGAGAGAGAGAGAGAGAGAGAGAGAGAGAGAGAGAGCCCACCAGATACAACATTAAGCGTCAGACGCTGGGGCGAGGTACACGGACGTGACACCACCTACAGGGAAAATCGCAGATCAACGGGAGAAAAAAGTGACTTTTAAATGAGCCTTTATAGCACGCCCGACCCTCTTGCTAACTTCTCCGTTCCCTTTGTTTTATTCAATGCACTGATATAATTTCTAGCAATCAGCTTGTTGCTATCATTGCCGGTTATGCGCTTTAGATTGTTTATCATGATTCTGCGCGAGAACTATGGTGTTATATTTGTTCGTAAAAGTGTTAGCATGGAAAGGTCTTACGGCCAAAGTAGGAATTTTTTACCAAAGGCGAAAACTGGCAGTAGTCGTTGTCGTCGGTAACAAATCGCGTCGACGAAACGGTAACAAATAATACCACAAGAAACCAATCGCACCACAAAGGGCAAAAGTGCAAACAGAAAACAAGCGTGTGGCGTCGAATGCTCTTGCCGAGCACGTGGGTGCAACGGGCCATGGGATTGATTGGGATAATTCCACAATCATCGGCCAAGAAAGGAACTTCAGATCGCGGCTCTATCTCGAGTCTCTGGAAATACAGACGACACGTCATACACTTAATCGAAATGAAGGATCCCTCCCCCCGTCGTATACACGCTTCCTACGTCACGTGCTCAAGAAAAATAAGCTTGCATGAACTTTTATTCGCCTCATTGTGAACAAGGCTTCAGTAACGAAGCCGCAACGTCTTGTTGTTGTTTTAAAGTTTTTAAGTTTCTTTTGGTCGGTGTCTCCGCTTCTACTCCATAATTGAATAAAACACATACATGTTTGTGTGCGCTTTGAATCAGCGTCCCAAGAGCAGACGCCGACTGCACTATCCTTACTTTAGTGCTTTTTCCGGCACCGTGGCAGAATGGAGTAAAAATTAGCTTCAAGCTTGGCATGAGAAAGCTGCCCTTGACGGTACGTGAAGATCATGGGCCCGGGGTGGATGATTCTCACTGTAGGGAAGTTCGCGCCGGTAAATTGCAGGAAGTTTGCCTGTATAAGTAATACAAGGAAAAAGCGTAAAAAATCCCACAAAAAGGTGCAAACACCATGTCGCAAAGTCTTGGACAATCGCAAAACTTTCGCTTTAAACTCCGAAGGCGTGTTTTCCGCAAGCAGTCTTGCCACTAATATATTATTCAATTACGGTTTTTTTTTTTCCGGGTGGGTCGCTGGTGTGGTACACTATGCATTGCTTTTTTGGAATTTTTATCCCGTTGTGCACCCAGAAGGCACTCTTCGCGTGTCTTCAAACTAAGTGATCATAAGAAGTCTCACCTGATTCAGCTAGCCAAACTGGGGAAAAGGGAGCTAGGAGAAGCGAATGGTAGGGGTTGAAGCGTTCTCTCGCTATCGACGCCCGCGAGATTCAGGAACCATTGAAAATCGGCTTTTCTATGCTCTTCGCATGGTCCTATCACTTCAGGAAGCCCCCTCCGTCTATCATGGCGTTTGTGGGGGAGCGGAAGGTTGATATGAACTGCTAGCAAAACTGCAGCACATTACAATATGCAATGCAATCGAATCCCTTCCTGCTAAACCACGAATCTGCCTCAAGAACAGTTAAACGTGCTTTCCTACCACAGGTGTGTTTTTAACGCGATTGGTTCAAGACAGAGCTCAGTAGATATGGATAAAAATGAACCAGAAGCATAATTGCACCGCTTAAGTCCTGGTGGCTTCTTAGTACTCTCCACAGTTTTCTTCCTTTTAAGGATGACGGCGTGTACTGAAAAGACAAAGAGAGAACTATATTACTGGCTGTTGCGCCGGAATAATTTGTTGTCTCCACGACGTGACTGGTATCATTCTTTCAAGCGCACGCAGTCTCAGTCCTGATAGGTACGACACCCCTAATGTATATAACGTGAAGATCTCAGTCAAGCTATTGAGGGAGCACTGGATCTATGGCACATATATGAGGTATCTTGAGAGCAGGGTGTCTGATTGCTTGCCGAGCGTCTCTCTGAGGAAGGGTCTGAGCGAAAAGTTTCCCATTGTTTCCCGCAAAATGGCTGATACTTCACTTGACCGAGATCCAAGTCTCTATGGGGACTTGGATACTCTGGCTAATGATAACTGCTGACCTTAGAAAACGTTCTGAACATTTCATTAAAACATAAGCTGGACAATACGTTGCAAAATTCAAAAGTGACCACTAAGCAAAGATAATACCTCTAAACAAGCCTTGAATGAACCGAGTAGAGCCCTTAGGACTATGCTGAATTTTAATGCTATCTTTAGGAACCACTACGAGTATAACTTCGCAAAACGGAACAAATCATGAAGCTCGTGGAACAAGCACGTTAAGAGGTGATTCAGATATTCCGCCTAAGCATTAAACCCCGCAAGCATGAATACAGCCAGGATTTCATCTACCCTGTCCTAGACACTCCTGATTGACCTTTTCATCCTTGAAATGTATTTTAAACTAGCATGAAATAATTATCACCAGCGTTGGCGCTTTCGAGGATGCAGGCGTTTCATATGCTGTTCTTGAGTTCTTCTCCTGTCTCCTCCAATTTATGTCCATCCCTTCTTCCTATCCGGCTGCTTATCAGGCTATCTACTGCCTTTACAGCATCTCAATGTGTCTACGAAGTAATGAGACGCCCAGTCACGCAATCGAGGCAGTGAAAACCAGGGCGCAGATAGGTTAGCATGTGGAATATCATACAAAATTTCGTAACTGGCTTCTGAAATGTGGCTTATTACTTCCAAAAAGAGAGTCAATTCCAAGACAGCAGCTAGCCTTTACCTTTTGTAGCAAACTCCAGCGGTTGAATGGTTTGGTGCCTCTGGAGCGCACTGTTTCGCAAAAAGTCGTGAATCGCCGATGGCGGACCAAGCAATAAATTATCTAAAGACGTTTAGCAGCCCAAATCTGACTGCAGAGAAATGAGGTATAAGAAATAAATGGTCCCACCAGAAGGCGCCCGCGGCCGCCAGCAAAAAAGCATAAGGCGAAAGAACGCGTCTTTCATGCACCTCCAAGGAGCAACCTCAGCCCACAGAAGGTGCTGTGAATTACGGAGGTACTTCTTTACGGTGCAGATAGATTCACTAGTAAAATAGGACAGCTACATAAAACGAGAAAACTCAAGGGCATCTGTACGATGATTGTTAAAAGATAGGCCACGCCCACCAGCCACCCTTACTTATTCACACTCACCCAAATTCCTCCGGATAGAATCCTCTTTCATGAGGCCTTTAACCTGCCTCGAATTCCTCGCTATCTTGCCTATCACACAGGTAACTCGACTCGAACCAGCTAGCTCTGCCTTATTACTCTTACTGCCTCTGACCTTCAACTTACTTCTTCCTAGCCTTCCTCAGCAGATTGCAAAATAACAGGGTTGTAGTCCCATCTACTACGCATATCACACCTATGCAAATCGATAACGTAAACCTCCGAAAGTGCCAAGAAGTGCCTCCATTACGTGTTGTCAAAAGCACTTGTCAGGTACCAACATGTCTGATATTGAAGTGCTTCAATGATCCCCAACCCACATGGTCATGCTCCCGGATGGGGGTCGATGGCCGTGCTCTCAGGGAAATATAACGGCAGAAATCGTACTCCCTTCTCACAGATCGGAATGCCTCCGCAAGCATTGGCCACAGCCTTGTCGTGGAAGAAACTCTGGACCTTAATTTTTGCCCAATCCCTTGGATCCTCAAGATGGTCACACACCTGTGAGTTCTTTGGCAGTGACCATGCCATTTTGAAGTTCACTTTTGTATCCACTTGTCTACGCCTCCGAGCACATACTTGTACACAATTGACAGAATGGCATGCCATCAAACAAGTGGGCTTGCCATTTGTAGACAGAGGACCGAAAGTATTGTATTCAGAAGATACAATGCGGCACAATGAACACGTCTACCCAAACCCTAAACCACCCTTTGTTGACACCCAACCATCGAATGCCACGCTCGCCGCCACTCTCTTCTTCGGTGTTCAATTGCAAAATATGTCTCTGTATACATACGTTAACCCAGGAAGCTCAGGGCTATGCTGATCAGCACGTTCGCTTCAACTGGTGGAATGTGCGATCTTAAACCTCGTACTCACACTAAAAGTGCTTGTCACCTACTCGGTGTCCTTAATAATCACTCGTATACGACAACGCCACTGGAGCAGCACAAGAACGCGGGTTCGATTCGCGGCCCCCGGCCGCTTTTCTGCGCGGAGGCGAAAGCGAAACGGCTGGTGTGTTCGAGATTTCGGCGCACGTAAAATATCCCAGGTGGTCAAAATTACCCGGAGAACTCCACTTTAACGTGCCTCCTCCCCTGTGTAGCGGAGAGGAGGCACAACCGAACACCTGTACTTACAATGTAAACGTTTTATTCATGTCTTCTGGGTAAAACCTTTACCTTTCCTGTGCTCCTCAGCTGAGTGCTCTGGACACACTGAAGAGAGAGAGCGAGAAGGCTCTTTATTGGAAAATCCGAGAGGTTTGCTGACATTTACAGACCCCTACATGCCTCTCTGCTGTGGGTTGGGGATGGGGGAAGAAAAGGCCCAGTAAAAAGCTGGGCAGCAAAGAAAAAGGAAAAAAACTGTCGTGGACTTGGAGCGGTAACGAACTTACATGACTATTTTTGTTCTGAGATTCGGCAACATAAAATACAATTGAGAAATTAGACCAATTTCATCCAAATAAGAGAACAAACTCTCTAGAGCCTGGCACTGCTTCGATGGACGAATCCATGGTCCTAAAATATTTGTGAGAGTAATTGGTCCCTGTTACCAAAATTACCGCAAGGGTGAATTTCACGAAAACAGAAGCTTCTGCTATGGCTCACCACCTTGCTGTCACTTAAGGAAGAAGCCGTCTTTGGAGCAACTTACAAAATACTCGATGCTTTTTTCACACTGTTGACCCTGAACTAAAGTCCAGACTCCCGACACAGCTTCCTCGTAACCTTGAAACGTTGTACCATCGCCTACGGCTGAACTGCGCCTACACAAATAGCGAACTATTTCGCCTTGGAGCGACGCCAAATCCGCAGTGCGACAACTCTGGTTGCGTCGAAATATTTGAACACATTTTATTGGCATATGCGGCCTACATGGAACCGAGATCCTGCTTCCTGGACACATTGCGTTAGGTAAAGATTGTATTAAAGACAGGCTTATCTGAAAGTTCCTAGATGACGGTATTGAACTTCTGCTCCGCTTTTTCAATGACATCTTGGATCATTCTCCTACCTTCCCGGCTAACGCGTTTTCACTCAAGAAACCCATCGAATCAGATACCAAGCTTTCATTTTATTGCTTGGGCACTAAGGATTTACTGGAGAATCAACCGTATAGAAACGATAGTGGGTTGGTGAATATCAATTATTTAGGCCATTAGAATAAATAAGGATAGTTGTAGGTCCTGGGACACAAGAACTTCCGGACTTTGTTTTCCTCCATGTTTTTGCCACGGGGCATATAAAATGGGATTTAAAGGTGGGAAAAGAGAATGAAGTAGCAAAGAAAAAACTGTATAGAGAGCTGGTAATATAATCACAGATAGCAGGTAACAGGTGTTTAACCTGCAGGTAGGCATGTAGTCAAATTTTGTGCAGAAAGTTAATTAGCGACCTCCAGTATCGGTCTTCTCGCACTCCGAGATTCTAGTCAAGTTGTTTATTCAACCGGACCCCGTTCGCGCATTGCCCCGAGGTGTACGTTTTTCGGTGCATTACCTTCAGCCTCATGAGATGGACATGTGGAAGAATTTTCTGGGCCTTCTGGTTTGGGTTTCCAAGTCCAGGTGACTGAACAGGCGAAGCCCATACCAGCCGGAAGCCTCCTGTCAGAAGCTCCCTCCACCCGGAAAAGATTAGGGGGCAAGGAACATATGCACGGGTAAATTAGGGAACATGTATCCCTTCTCAGAAGAGGATGAGGGGATAAAAGACGTGAGCGCGGATCACAAGGAAGGGGGCGAGGAGTGGATTCAGGTGAAGAGGGAAAGTGCGAAAGAGGGCCGGCTAATGTGTTCAGGATGTTCTGATTAGGATAGTCTGGTTCAGGATATTCAGGAATGAAGGGCAGCCTACCATTGTCTCTGGAGAAGAAAGTGTATGACAGCTGCATCTTAGCATTACTCACCTGCAGGGCAGAAACTTGGAGGCTCACTAAAAGAATTCAACTTAAATTGAGGACGTCTGAACGAGCTATGGAACGGAAGATGATAGGTGTACCGTTAAGGGACAAGAAGAGAGCGCATTGGGAGGCATGTTAAGGACGTATTACTAGAAATTAAGAAGAAATGGACGTGGCCATTGCATGTATTGCGAAGTCAAGATAACCATGGGTCATTAAGGGTAACAAAGTGGATCCCTAGAGAAGGCAAGCGTGGCAGGGGGCGGCAGAAAGTTAGACGGGCAGATGAGATCAAGAGGTTTGCGTGGATAAATTGGTCGCACTTAGCACAGGACCGGGATAACTGGAGATAATTGGAGAGGCCTTTGCCCTGCAGTGGGCATAGATAGGCTGGTGATGATGATGATGATTCCGAGCAATAAGCGAGGCTGCGTATATATGCGCCTTCATGATGTTATAGCGCCGGCTTTGAGCTTTGATTGCCTAATGCACAGCCTGGAGCTACAGTAGCAGCGGGTTTGAAGCGTCAGTGTACTTTTGGAGTGGGCATTAAAGTTACGGTTGTGTGGCACTGACGAAAGCGGTGCATCCTTGGTGCGGAAGAGCTGCCCCCGTGTACAATACGCAGTGACTTTCAGGGGCTGTGGCGTCAGTTGTTGGGGCTGGCTGGTCAAGACGAGGAGGATTCCTTGTCTTATCGGCCTAAATTAAGGCAGCCGTCACCCGAAAAATTAAGCAAATGGGATAAAATCGATTATACCGATTGCGAACCTAAATCGTATTTATATGAGTATTTTTGTAGACCTGCTCATAGTTTCGTTTATGACATCCTCCCAGAGATTAGTGATAAAGAAGTTTATGAATGTGTCTTATATTTTATACAGGTAGCTTTGCTTTAAAATATGGTTCGGGTGGCTTGCTTAGGCCACGTTGTTCCCCACATCAAATTACTATTGTTTAGCACCGCATAACACTCAGCCGAGCTAGCCTTATTCTGATTTGAAGCATTGTGGTTTTTAACACGAGAGACTCTCCTAACTTCAAAAACGTTACAAGCACTTTAAATCAGGGAAGGCAATAGCTGTTGACACTCTCTATCAATGTGTGTGAAAAAAGTTATGAAAAAGGCAACTCCTTCAAAGACATTCAATGCCACACAAATATCGAAACTTATACCAGATTGAAAATTTCAGCTTTGCACACTGTGTCTGCGTTCTGCGAGGAAACAAAAATGGAATTTGTGCAACAGCTTTGGCATTGAACACCGGGGTAAGCAATGCTGTCGTAAAATGCTCGCTTACAGTGGATGCATAGTATGGACAATTTGGATTGTGTATGGCTTATAGGATATAGAAACTAATTATATTAATTACAGTTAGCTTTATTTTAATCATAAAGTGGGACACGAAACCTCAAATTATGTTGGCTTACAGAAAACGTGGCGGAACTACAGGAAAGATAACTGAGCATCCGCGGCCATTTTAAAGCCGTAGACTAACATGATGGCATCTAAATGTGAATTTTCCGACATGTAAATAGTGACGTGAAATTGTTCGTTGTTCTCGTTCAGATTTTTATGCTATTTAAATTGCGCTTTGTGTTATGGGATCTTTTGTTCAATTCGATATGACCTACGAGTTCCTGGATTGACATCTTTACAATATGCTTGTTACAGCTGCAGCGTGCGTTTTGCACAAGTGAACAATGGAATCGGCGGAATACTTTCGTTAATGTGGTGTAACCCACGCGAAAGCTAAAAAATAACAAAAATGTTGCAAAAAAAATTGCGTAATGCGCATAATAATTGCCGGAGAATAACATCACTATAAAGAAGTTTTTTCGCCAACAAGAGGCATGCACGCCTAGTCTCATCGAGTAGAACTTTAACGGAATGCATAACTTCTTCCCTGTGCGTTGTTATTAATATCAATAATGCAATATCGTACAGAGGAACAAGTCCAAGACAATGGGGCTTGAATATCCCGTAAACATATAGGCGGTAAACAATCTGGAATGCCATGGAAAATAACAAAAAACTGAAACTGGAGGTAGCCATAGGCGTCTGTAGGGCAGGTACAAGCAAGTTATAAATCCCTCAGCGTTGATACACGGTTATTAACTATCGCAAGATAGTAGAAAATTGTACAAATTAATTATACGAAGCAGTAAGTTGACGACGAAGCTTCCAAAGAGTCCGCATATTTCATGACGGAGAGAGAGAGAACGCAGTTTAATGGTACTGACGAGGTCTGTCCAGCAGATAGCCTAACATGCTACGTCAGGTGAATAATGACACAAATGAAAAAAAAAACGACAAGAGGTTTGTAGACAGAGTTCAGTAGTTCAAGGTAAACATGAAAGAAGTGTTAAAACACACTAGAGAAATGTTCTAATGCACTAGAGAAATGTTCGCTTTCAATTTTAGCAGAGTTCAGGCAACCGCGGAGCGACTACACGTGGTCGTGAGATCACAAGGTTAGGTTAAAAATAAAAGGGGTAAACACGCAATGGCTGAAGGTTCACTTTGAATTTGAGCACAGTTCAGGAAACTGCGGAGCGACCATGAGCAATCATAACACTTTGACAAGCCAACCCTAGTAGTCACGGTGAACACAGCCCCGAAATGTTCACTGGGACGCCTACTAAGAGTTTGAGAGCGCAAGGTAACGGTCACGGTCCTGTAGCACAGTCGAATCAATTGCTCGGCAGCTGTTAAAGTCTGTGAACTAGGCCTGAACTGCGAAGGAAGCTTAGGAAGGCCCTCGTCGCACGTGAAGCCATCTTTGCGCATGACCAGGGGCCAAGCACATCACTCAACGTAAGACACGATGTCGGTAGCTTGCCCAAAGTCACTGTCAAGGAGCGTCTTGGTTCGTCATATCGTTTACACACATATACGACATGGTAAATATCTTCGGGACAGTTACAGTCCGGACAGAAGGGTGAGCTGGTCTGCTGAAGCTTGAAACGAAAAGGCGAGGTGTAGGCGACGTTCAGGCGTATGCGGTGTATTACGGCTGCGTCGTGTTTGGTGAGATTAGAGGGCAACTTGAAAGTACATTCTGGGTCGACAGAATAAAGCGGGGTTATAGACGACGTGAAGGATCCATTCCATATTGAAAGCCGTACCTGCCGCGCAACACGACACGCAAGTGCGGCCGCATCCTTCCTAGAGAAAGGTATAGGCGCAGTACACTTCCCAAGTTCTTGGCAGTTGTGAACTTGGGAAGCTGCAGCGTCTGCTGTTGAATTACCGATACCCCGCAATGTGCCGGTATCCACTGTAGTTCGACGAAATGGCAAGCATTCACGGCTTGGTTGATGTAAAAAACCGAATGTCCCACGACCAGCTGGTCAGCAAGGGAAAGACTCAAGGCATTTCAGGGCCGCGGGGAATCCGTAAAGATAGCCCATTGGCTGGGTGACTGCGTGGTGATGTATTCAAGAGCAGCACGGATGGCGGCGCTCAGTCACTGTTGATGATGTCCTGTGACTGAGTTTTTTGGTTATCGTAGTGCACGACGCAGGTATCCAAACATCAATCGTGGAAGATCCTTCTGTCACTGAAGCCATCAGTGATATATGTTTAGGCCGATGTATTTTCTGCCTCTAGAAGTTGTAGAGTGTAAAACGTAAGAGCTGGAGCGGGAACATTTGCTCTTCGCGTCACATCCTGGCACGGTTGTGTGAATGCTTATGGGTGGGAGCAACCATAGCGGTTAGAAGGCAGAGATAGGATCTCGTAATGTTGCGGTAAAAGGTCTTGCAGAACTGAAGCAGAAGTCTCAGCCAATGGATGTTGACGTTGCCTCGTGACAAAACGCAAACATGCCCGGAGCAGTTCCTGTTTGCGTAGCGCTATCGGCGTCAATCATCTACAGTCAATGAACGTTCACAGGGTTGATGTTGTTTTTGGGACGCCGATACACACCCGGAGTATGCGCGCCTGCATGCTTTCCAAAGCTTGAGATTTGCAGCTGAGAGGGGGAACAACGCAGGAAGGCTGTAGCGTAAAAGACCTTCGCAGAGAGCGTCGTAGAGACGAAGAAGCGAGTAAACTGTGCAGCCACCATTGTTGCTGGAAAGCATTCGGAAGATGTTGAAAAATGACGAGAACTTTTCTTTCAAACTGCGAATGTGGAGTGTCCATGTCAGCAATCTGTCGAATGTGACGCCGAGAAATTTATCATTTGGGACATAAGGTATTGGTATCCTCATTTCATGACGGAGGCTGCTATGTAAGTGCTAAGTAAAAGCTTATTAACCCCTTCCCCAGGGTTAAGGAGAATTGACTGCTTGAGCTACATTTCCATTATAAGGTCTGCCATACTCTTTTGCATTTTTCGTACTACTGCTGCGGAACAAGTGTGTAAAAAATTCAGCAGAAAAGGAAAGACCACGAACATCAACATGCGCGAAGGCATCAAAACCTGCAATAAAATTTCCACCGACAAAAAAAAACTCGCTGAGGATGGTTAAGCCTATACATAAAATTTTTCTGTCACTGAAACAGCCCATTATTAGTAACTCTGGTGGACAGAAAAGCCCCTGTAAATAGATAACATTCTAGAGCTTTAGTTTGTTGACTCTGCTTTGTGTATTCGCAAACAGGAGTCAGTAGTCTATCTTAGGCTTTCTCTGTACGGCTGAAAACGGCTTACTCGACAATGCTATAAACCCGAAGATTGCGATGGAGTAATCTCCGCTTATGGTGAAACATACCATTCGCATCCACATATGCCATCACTCTCACAGCAGTATACGAGCACCATCTATTCCCGTACACTTTATTGTACCGCGATGCGGACGTGGACTGTGCGCATATTTGGAAGAGATGTGCGTTCCTAAAACACAAGGCTTTTTATGGATGAGACGTGTTTATTTGCATAATACTAGCCCATTTTTAAGCTCGTAGAGACAAAATGTCTTGCAGTTCTTTGGAACCAATGTAGCAAAGAACTAAGCTGAAGTGTTTCCTAGATGCCTTCACTCGAGAGACCAAGCAAAAAAAACAGTTCTTTATTATTGTGCACACACTCCCTTTGGCTTTTGCAGATGTTTTGATCCGCTTGCCTTGGGTGCCGTAAAGAACGTTTTCCATGTAGGACCTATCTGCGTAGCAATAGGGCTAGTTTCAAGGGCAGCACTCTCCCATTTGGTAGCTTCAGCTTTGGGCTAAAGCACCCTTGACGCCTCTTGGACGCTTTCATGTCGGCTTGCTTCTATTCCTACGCCTTCAAATGCATATACATGTTGGTGACGGGCTCGTCAAGCAACTTTCGCTAGGTTTTACGTCGTGTGCTGAAGAGAGTGCCGCGATCCTATTGTCACAATGTTTTCATGGCAGCTATTATTTCTTCCTTAGAAGGTGTGGGAGTAAGTTTAACGGCACTTGAATTAGAACTGCAGATTTGTGACGAGGGCGCAGTGAGAATGACTGACAAAAGCTACACTTGTGGGCATGAGATGGACGAAATGCATCTGTTGCTACTGCACATCGAGTGGAGCGAGAGGGAGCTACCCTGTGTGAAAAACATGCAAAATTTCAGAGACCGTCGTACACTGATACCCAATATTGGGGTACTGGTGATGTGCCCAGTGCACTCGTGGAAATCCGCAAAATACACGGTTTGCAGCCGGTATAAAAATTAATGTAATTTATGCAGTTATGACAATGTTCCTTTAGGAGATTTAGACGCAGAATTTGCTCGCAGGCAAGAAGCACTCAGCTGCTGTAACAAAACCATGGAAGGTGTTACTGGCACTTCCGTTGTTGCATCCCTATGCCCAGTGTCCTGCCCCGCTGTGTCCTAGCTAGCGTACCATTTCCTTTCTTAGTGGACGCCACTAGTTTTGACAAAATATTTGTTAATCACATTTGCTCTTGTAAAGCTTAGTGAGGACAACCCACCGGCATTCATTGTGACCCACTGGTTTTCTACAGGCTTGAATCTCTCTCCTCAACCACCACATCTCTCCGCAAATCCCGCTTCGTATGAGGACTGGTGACTTGACATGAATCGGCGTTTTGGGTTGTATAAATACAAATAAGGAGAGATGGAAGCCTCGAAGAGGAGTTAAGGGTTTGTTAGCCGAGAGCTGAGGCTATCAAATGGAATAGTGTTGCACTTGAAACTACCCCTATGACTTCGCAGATAGGTCCTGCACAGAACGCGTTTTTCACCAGCCCACATTAATAATTTACCTTGTTGTGGTTCTCTAGCACAGTGGTACAGACGTCAATAAATCCGCTTAATACATACCAGGTGTTGCACTGAATACACCTGTGGGCGATGCGTTTCTTGTGAGAGAGAGAGAGAGAGGAGAGAGAGAGAGAGAGACCGGTAACTGCAGAACGGGCAAGTTCTGCAGTTACCGGTTGAATGTACTACGTGTTGGAGAGAGAGGTTTTCGAAATCTTTTGAGCGAATAATACCTCTCCATTCACCAGCCTGGTCCATCTCGGTACTATAGGACTTGAAACCTTCCCAACTGCACAATTTCACACAATCCAGCTCTCGCTGCCGAATAACCAATTTTAATTGTTACCTACGCCGTGCACACATACTGTCGCCGCCTTTTTGCAGGTTTTTAGCGAGGAGAAGACAGCGCACCTACTCCTGCTATTTTGCTAATTGTTTTGCTCCCCCTCTACACAACACCTGCGGGCTGACATCCCCAGTCTTTGTGTTTTGGTCGGTACAAAATTTATCATCATTTCGTCATTGCGGTGTCTTTCTTCCACACGGGTGTTTTTTCTTCCCTTTACTTCTTGATTTTAAATAGTAATTTACTCTGATAGTTAAATGAATCTACATGTCCAGTCATTGTCCTGAACGATCAATTTAAATGTACCATTTTGTGTATGCTGGGTATTGCATTCGTATTAGCATTTCCGTTATTTTCTAAAACTTTTTGAATTTTTTTCCTAAATATTATTTCATTGGTTCGCTATGAACGTCGTTCTATTTTGTACCCATCTTTACCCATGCATTGACACCTTCTTTAGGCCATTCGTCCTGAGTGTGTAAGCTCAATTCCTAATGTGGGGGCAAATAACCAACATCTTCAACACACGAAAAAAATAGAGGACTATATCGCAGCTGCACAGAAACAGCTCATATCAATGCCAGGCTTCAAGTACTTTCTGGCTGACCTTGCATGCCCTAAACGTTTTTCCACTTAGGTCGAAAGTACCACTTTTTGTTACTAGAACATAGAAATCGTAGTATCTGCTTGAACATACCCTTGGCTGAAGTATGGAATCCGTTAATAAGAGCCTCTGTGGTAAAAAAGTATACCTTGTCATGCTTATTCTCAACTCGAGTTTATTTACAATGCCAGCAGGTATTCTAAGGCATGCAAAATATAGGAGAATTTTTAAAAAGAAGTAATGTCATTATTTCAGATGATTTTCTCCTAAACAAATACATTGTTGTCCCTTTTTTATGGTGGTGCATAAATTTCATCACTCCATCTAGTTGCTGCTTTTTCACACTTTACAGGTAGAATGGGGAGAATAGCTGATTACAGGGGAAGAATTAGTCTTAACGTTGGCGGCAGCGCAATCAATATAGCAATTATCACAATTTTAGAGACGTATATAAAGCCTTATCTGCTGGTTTGCTGCTGTAAATTGCAAAAACGACTTCCCGTAACCTGCTGATAGAAAAATGTGTGTCGCCACAAGAAGACATGTACGTTGATAGCCATTTACTATTGATCAATTTTTCGTCCCTCAAGAAGCGCAATATTGGGTTTTATACGATATAAAGTCTCATCGAAAATTGTAAAGAGCCACTAAAAGATGCATTTGCAGTAGCCAGCTCATCTCGAGTACCACAGAAACCTTCAATTGCCGGATGGTTTGCGCAGCCAATGCTGCTTCTTTTGGCCTGTTCCCACAACCGCCAACCCGAATGGGTTTAAGCCTTCGTTGACGTGGGTAACCTTCTCGAAAATCTTTGAGGTATACCTTCATGTTTACAGGGCTTTATTTTGAGACGATTATTACACCTCCTTTCAGAAACCTTTTTATTTAAAATTTACTTCCTGACAACGTGGAATAACTGTTTGTCGTGGCGAGTTTGAAAGTACTCTTGGAAGGACAAATCTATTTTAGCTGTTCCATAAAATTCGGGCGTATAATTGGTAATATTGCAGAGGGTAAAGTGCGGCACATGTAGTGAATGCCTAGCTTCTACCTATTGAATGCCAAATGAGTGAAAGTACCTCGCATGACTTAACGACAACTGTTAGGATCCTACTGAAACGTTCCGTATATACGGAATTATGGGAATACCGAGTTCATACGGATTACGCCACCCCCAAGCACACTGAAAGTAGATGTTAGTATAAAAACAGGGAATCAGATGAGTGTGCGGGATAAAAACGTTTGGCACAGGTTTCGTGTTTTCATCTCCAATAGTACGCAAAATGATGCTCCGTATATTTTCCGTATACTCCATATATACGGAATTCATAGGGACAATATTTTGGCGGTTCTAGTCAAGTTACAAGTTACAGACATAAATTTGGCTGTCAAATGTTTGGATAAGTGTGCACTATTTCGTTCACGTGTGTTTATCAAAAATATTCAGCGTTTTGTTGTTGCTTTGAGTCCTTCTAGGAAAGTACTCCGTATTCCCATATTTGCGTATATACGGAGCTTTTCAGGAGGGGAGTGTGTATCTGCAACTTGAACGCCAATATTCTAGTACTCTGCCAGGGCTCCTGGTAGCTAACCACCCTCTATAGCTTAAATAACTATAAAAGGAAATAAAAAGCAAAAAAAAGAAAGGCTTTCACATGGTGCTTTTTGTATACTTCCTCCCGGGTTTTAAACACGATATCATCAGAGTAGAGCATTCCCGCAGGTTAGTGCAAACATGCCGTGGAGAGAGCAGGAAAGGTGTAAATTGTTTTCATAAGCCCCGGTACGGCAAAATCGAATACAGAATGGCTTGAAAAGAGAGATTAGAAATGCTCCAGAATGCACCCTCATCTCACTGCTGAGGTCTACAACGATGCTATTAGAACAAAAGCAAGCGTAGTGCATCCATTCTTTGCATATCGTGCTCTTGCCGTGGCCGCCTGTAACTTCTGCGTATGACCTGGTGTCGCTGGTTCGTACGTGCATACTGCCGGTGATGACATACGGAGGTGAAACTTGGCGCCCAACTGAAAAACGTAGGAAGCAAACTTAGGTCGGCCTAATAGGCCAAGGAACAATTTATGTTAGGAATAACACTCAGGGACAAGAAACGAGCTACCTGGATAAGAGAACAAACTAGAGTTGACGATATCATAGTTGAAATAAAAAAAGAAATCAACTTAGACTGGCCTTGTAGTGAGACGAACGGACAACCCGCGGACAATTAGGACAAAAGAATAGATACCAAGAGTTGGGAATAGAAGAATCGGAAAGGGCCAATAACACGACGGAGGTATTAAACACAGAACTTTGAGGGTAAACTGCGAACCCGAGCAGCGCACGAAAGGAGTGGCTGGAGATCAGTGGGAGAGGCCTTCATCGTGCTGTTGACCTGAGCAGGCTGATAATGATGATCCTGATGATGATGACATTGCAAAAACAACATGGCTGCTTAGTGCGATTCAGCCCAGGCCATCGCGTACACACGAAAAATGTTGACCACAAAGCTAGTGCAATGAAAAAAAGACACCATTAGTGCAGTGAAGACGTACGACTGAGCACTAATGGGAAAAACTTGGGCTCGTCACAGAAACATGGCTAAATGAACTGGTGCCATAAAACATTACAAAATTCAAACGATTACAATGCTCGAGGTGTAGCTAAGAGCTGCAATTCTACTACTAATACTTCCGACATTTTGACGCATCACTACTTGGTCGCGGCTCATTCAAATTGTCCTATGGTGTTTTGTAGGAATGTAAGCATTCTTTTGTGGGGCATAATAAATTATCAGATGAGCCCGGCCCGAATTATGGGGACCGATCGGCAACATGAAACCCATTTGTTCTTGTACGAATGCGTAATGTTACTGTACCGCGACCCATTTAGTTTAATGTTGTTTCAATACTTCCATTAAAAAGCGAGAAACTCGTAGTTCACACGAAGTATTAGGAATAAGATGGACAGGCAGCAATGCACAATTTATTGCCTAACGAACCAATCTGTCAGCTCGAATTTTCTGGCTAACAGCGGATTGCGAGCTGCAGTTTTCGCTATATTTATTTCTTCACCATAAGCACCGCGCCAATGGTCACCAGGCTGTAGCCGAGTTTATCTTGTGCGTCCAAGAGTCCACCTGATGGGTGTTGAGGAACGGGACCCCGGGCCATGGCACCGCTCAGAACGCTATATATTCCACTTCTTCCTCTCTAACCGATGATGGTAATAGTCCCATGCTCTTCATTGTCCTATTTCCTCAAAACACTCCCGCCCGCGACAACGGTTCCTGAGAAGGCATGCAGAGAACCTGCAGAGGAAACACCAGAAAAAGATATGATGCCCAGTTCAGCATTCTAGTTGTGATCGTTTTGTCCAGTCGGTCTCATCCCCTCAGCCACTTCCTTCTCCACTGGTGCTTTGAGGTGTGGTGTCGCTTCCTAGTCATGGCTCTGTTGAACGCAGGCAACGAAAGCCCGTTAAAACTTGGATCCGGGGCTTTGGATAAATAGTGGGCTATCTTGGGTTGGAGTTCTTGGCGACGCCGGATTGACTTTGATTCCTCGTAATTCGGTCGCCGTTTCCGTCGGTAAGAGTGCTCAGTAGTCCGCATCGCCCTCGTTCGTGTGGATGGTTGCCCTCTTCGTTGTTGAAAGTCAGCTGCCGTTAGTGCAGGGACCTCAGCTCGAGCACACACATATTGTCCTCTGTCCCTGTATTTAACCTTCCGTGTCTTCGGACAATTCCATTTGGTGCTTACGACGACACTATCTGCATCCAGAGCAGCCAGAACTGAATGCTTCTTCGCTCTACATTCGACGGGTTCTGTCCCTAGTTCGTCAGCTTCATTTCCCTCTGGTATGAGCTCGCTCTGCGGCTGCGGCGTGACAAAAGGGGCAGAGTTTGTGACGCATACCAAAGACTCAGGGGCTGCCTCCAGGGTCACTGCTGTCAACGATGGCGAGTGGAAAACTGCGGGTCTTTCGGGAGGATCCACCTTTACTGACGGTTTCAGAGGCTCTCCACGAAGTCTTGCCTTTACTCTTTTGTGGGGTTGTGCAAACGTAGCCATTTTTGATAACGTGACTCGAAGCAGCCAAGTAATTCGAAAAATCATTCCGAGGTATAAATCAGATTCTTCACATTCCTTTGTATTATCATCAATATCCAATGGGTTTCTGACCTGATTATCGAGCTGTACGAGGGTGATCTCTTTTTTCTGTGTGGATTCGTAGAGGGTTTTCAGCGTTCCAAATTTCACAGGACGCTGCTCCAATGCGCGGTCTGCCGCTTTGGCGAGGTCTAAAATCTGCACTTGGATGGTGTCTCTGAGCCGTAGGTGTTGGCCGCCGTCCTCTGAGTCGTCTCCGGGTTCAGTGTGGGTGGTGTAGAGCGTCGAGCAGCCGGCCATGGCGGGCGCCGCCCAAGGGCAAGGCCTTCGAGATGAGAGAATCACGAACTATCCCAACCAGGAATTTCCCAGGCCTCGCGAGCCACGAAGATGTGCGGCGCCGTCATGCCGCCCACTGGGTCGTTCCTCCCGGGTTTCACCGCACCAAATCTTGAGGAACGGGACCCCAGGCCATCGCACCGCTCAGAACGCTATAAATTCCACTTCGTCCTCTCTAACCGATGGTGGTAATAGTCCTATGCTCTTCATTGTCCTCTTTCCTTAACAATGGGAGCTTTCTTCTCACGCTAAAATTACCAGCGTCTTCAAACGAATGCATCATACACATGCATTTCCTCACTCGAACTTTGCAAACCTCTCAATGTGTATTATTCTCCAATCGTGCGACCCTCCTTGGCTGCTAAGCAGTAGCCGTATCAGCAATAGGTACCATCTGCGCGCGAGCCTTTACTTTATGAGAGCTTCTAGTTCGTCCGAAAACGACGTATGCACTCGCACAATCTAGTGCAAACGCCGCAAACCCATGCATTCTTTCACTGAATCGTCAGAATAATTCAGTATGTAGGGTTCTTAAGCTGTGCCGTACTCATTGTATTCTACATCCGAGCTCTTGTTCATAATCCGCGCAGTTATATTAGGCCGAATAGGATGCGCCGCATGAAGCTTCCGCCGTCAACAATTAGACAAACGGCCTTTGAAAAGCTGTGTAACAACAAACCAGCTTCCTAAGAGGATATGAAATGGCAGCACGCGCTATTTTTGCAAACTCACCCATTCTGAACAGTCAGGGAACCGTGATGGCTTGTGAACACTGCGCTCTCACCGCGCCGTTCACGGGAAACATACTGCTGCATCCACACCACTGAAGCACAGAGTAGTACAGTAAGCACTGCTTTCCACTCCTACCGCGCCGGTACACCACTCACCCGAAGCCAAAGTGCCAATCATCGCGATGGCAACCAGAATTGTCTTAAGCCTTTTATTTTTAACCACGTAGGGTATCTTGAACCTTTCATTGTTTCAAATGAGAGGGTACCTTACAAGCGACCAGTCCCCACAGAAGGCGAGCTCCTCTACAAAAAGCGGCGCCATTTAAACGCCAAGCATCGCCGATCCACAAAGTGACTATACCAATGGCTCCGGCACTTCTGCCGCTGTATTTCTACGATAATGTGTGACCATTGAACTGAGCTTTGGTTGTCGTTTTCCCTGTGCCTGTTCTTAAATCTGCATTATATGTGCGGTCTAAGAGGAATTCTATTCAACTCAACCAGCCATAGGCAAGGCGTAGTGCTTCTTAGTGGGCATCAAGTTGTGTAAAATTCAGTCCAAGCTCCACACGGCACACACAATACGTTGACTAAACTGCGATGGTGGGTTAAAAGTCGGTGTTTCGAAAGGGTGCTGGAACGATGACCCATCTGCCTAATGAACAGTTAAGTATAAGGTCTTACCCCTGCTACTTGACTACCACGAGGGCTACAAAATCAAACAGCATATCAGTGAAAACGAACCACAAGCTTTATTTCACGGCTCCAACCATGCTGGCCTCTTACTACACACCACAGTAGCTTTATTGCATACTGAAATTCCGAGCTTCTCCTAAAGAAGCACGCAGATTTTTCGCAACATAGGTGCGACAGCGTTTAATTAAACAAGCTCTCTATGAGAGGTTTCCAGCTGTCGGGCACCATGCTCAGCGCCTGTGAGATCCACTCCTTGGGTATCCAGTCGAGCAGCTCCTTGACCTGAGGGTTCGATTTGAGGTAGCTGATTATCTTCTCTAAAGTGGCTGCTCCGTCGTCCGCACGATCGGATCGCTCACTCTCGCTGGGAGCTGCGATGCTGTGGCTCATCACGCCTGCGATTTTATTTTGAAAAAACATCATTTTTGACGTGCATTTATAACACATATCAGGTGATTCATTGCGAAGACCCAGAGACAGTGTGCAATAAAATTAAAAAGCCGTTCCACTGAATGGGAAAGCTGTCGGAAGTGCAGAGAACTGATTCACCATTATGGGCTGTTTCACCGTTATCCGCTCACTCTTACCAGCAATCAAGCCCTGTCTCATTCCTCTTCTGATGACTTCAACGGAGGTTTGTCCAACTCATTTCAAATTTCCCGCCTTCGCGTGCTCGCGCGCCCTCTCTCTGAAACTGCGCCATTGAGAGTTCAGTTCCTTTTGTGCTTGGGTTTCCTCCCGCACGTGCCGGCGGTGCGCTGCCTCTTTTTTCCCCTTACTATCTTAAAATACAGCCCAACGAGCGTTCCTAACTAAATGAGGGTGGGAACTGGCGGTGAATTACGTATATTTTGCACCAAATGTACTTGCGTTTTTTTTTTGCACTAAACAACGGGGAGATGTATGACAAGCGCCAGCGGTTCACGAGTTTCGAACACTTATGGCTACATAAACCGCATGGCTTTCGAAGCCTGTCTGGGACGCCACGATGACAGCCGCTACGACGGAACACTCTGTGACCCTGCTTGGGTCCAGCGAGCGAGCTACGGTGACACAGCAAGCCCCTGAAGTGTTCTGCTCTTAAAAGAAATAAAATTGCTTATAATATACCATCAAATAAAACCAGTATAAATCCTGAGGAGTATGTCTGCATTCGTACGAAATATTCGATACCTGATTGATAGACTCATATTTTTGCCTGCATCGCATGCACTCCGTGATTCTTCCATACCAAGAATACACTTTGCGCCGTTTGCACTCCGATGCACGTGTGACAAGCCTTCTTTGAAAATATTTTTGTTATGTCTGTACAAAAGTAACCTCTTGCTTTATCACCCAACCCGACTTTCACCATTTGCCACCGCAGAAAGTATTTATTCTTCGCCCACTCTATTACTGTGTATAGGCAGCGATAAAAACCCCGCAATAATGAAGACACCCGCGAAAGTGAGGTCACAAAGCGTGAGCTTCGTTAGGTTGGAGCTACTCGCTCAAAAAGTTCTGACGTACCGCAAAACAGCCAAGCAAGCGCAAGAACGAAAAGTCCAGTCTTGAAGTCCATGTCCTCCTCTGTGAAAAAAAAATCGCAATTCAATTTCAGCAACAGCGATAGCCTGTAAAGACACTCGCAAAGCGTGCTGTAACTAACGGACCGCGGATGCAGCGCACAGACCGCGGAAAAAGCGCTAATGATTGGGCCCTTTAAATACCAATACACTGTAACACTTTCTACATCATTTGAGTGGTAACTACTAGTTTCAAACTTTATATAAATTCTATCACTACGGCTTGGTTTTCGCAACGAGAATGTCGTCTCTTAGCTAACAATTCGATGCTTTAAATACATCAGTTGTGATTTAAAGAAAACGCAAATAAATTTTCAGACATCTTCCCGACATATCAATTATAAAAAAGTGTTTTAAGTACACTTGTCGTTCATTTTCGCATAATTATTCCTCTTTTTCTCTTCTAAAACCTATTCGTATCAATGACCACAATTTATCCCTCAGATTCATTTCCCTTCAATATTGAAGCGTGAAATGATATCCGATCTTCGGCAATATCTTCTGTGAGTAAGCGCACTTGTTTTTATCGTGCCGACCAACCATTGTCCTCAACAGAAAAAAACACAGCGCGATAGCAGGACTCCACCGGACGAGTGCGTCTTTTAGCCTGGCTTAATGTCGCCTCCCTGCGCACTCCTCTTGTCCCGAGTTGTCTTGCGGTTGCGTCCAAGATGTCGCAGTACAAACTTGCTTATCTGTTTCTACTTAACGTGCCAATGATACGCCCGCATGCGCATACCATGTGCAGAACCATGGAAGCCGTTAATAACAACTTTTGTGGCAAAACTAAACTGTACCCTATCATACTGATTATGTAAATCAAGCTGTGCCTACAATGCCAATTAACGGTTCCCCGTCATTTTTCTTACAGATGTTTTATTACTTTAGCTAGTTGATGTTAACTTAAAGCCCAATTTACCCTATAAAGGAAACGTTGTTCACTACAGGAGACTCGTTTGCCGTAAACTAGTAAGACAGGGCATTAAAAATAGCTATCACAACAATTGGCGCATCACGTTCTAGACGCAAATAAAAGGTTAACGGCTCCTTTATTGTTCCAAATTGTAAAGGTCACTTTTAAATTGCCGAAATTGAATAAATTCTTGTGACCGCGGGAGCCGATTGAAAATTCGGAGTGTTTACTTTTCTTTTACATTGTTTTATTTTAGAACTCACATGATCTCAATTCCTCTACGAATAACAGTCCCGTTGCGTATCGAAAGCACACGCTGAACGAATTGCTCGTGTACCACATCCCCAATGATTATCGAGGACCCCTTAATACCGTCGTGTACCAGCTTTTTGCGCTGCCCGCACGTCTGCCTTTATTTTGTTCTAGCTGCCCCCCCTCTCAATAAATTTAAGGCGCCACTTCCGCAGTGCGCCTTGTTATAAACGTTTCAGTTCCTTCTCCGTGCTTGCACCTCGTTCTGTCCTTTGCATTATGACAAGTATCGACGATCGGCCACCAGCAGAACGCGCCGCCTCGTTGCTTTATAAATACTTCACTCAGTCGTGAAGTCGTTCTTTCAAATGTACCTTCTGTTTGCATCGATGGGCTTAAAGTTGTTAGTTTCAAGTCATTTGGAAACCAGTCATTTCGGTTTTGGCTATTCACCATTATTTCGGTATTGAAACAATGATATTTCAATGGCTATCGGGTGGTATATGCAGCTACTTCTGCAGCAAAAAAAGCAAAATCAACTTGCAGAACTCACCCTGTCTCGGAATGAAGACTTGAAGTGCAAATGTGAAGGCCCCGGTTTTTTCGGGGAAGCCTGAACTCTACCATCATTTTATAGCTCAGAAGCCTACCAAAAAAGCAATGAAATAAATAAAAACGCTCTCACACACGCGTAAAACGTGATGTCATCAGAGGAAGCTTGCTCACAGCTTGGCAGAAACATCCTGCGGAGAGAACAGGTGAGGATGGTGCATGCTTTCATAAGCGCGTGTTAGACAAAAGCAACAAAAAATGGCAAAGAATCAGGGATACGCAAGCATCCTCGCGTGACCCGCAATCCGGTCCCTCGTGTCTGGAAAGATTGCACTAGAACAAAAGCAAACGGCACACATCCTGTGCGCGGGCTCCACACGTCATGGCCACCTGTGGCAGATGAGTTTGAATAAGTACCGACGATACTTACGTTGCGAAAGTAACACGTACTTACCGTGACTCAGCAACAGCATCCGTGTAAGAGTAAAAATTGGTCATCGTAATGGTATTTTCTTCAATAAAGGTATGCCAGTAGCAGAGTGGGGACACACCACTGAAAAAACATTAGCTCGACATGTGTTGATTACAAAAGGGATAAATAAAACAACTGCTTTATACTTAAAACTTAAACTTCTGCAATTCTTTAAATATGACTACGAACTGAAACTTCGCCTATCTTTTGGACTTTTAAGCACACGCAAGCTTGGTCATACCTTCTGACTATGTTCCGTGGTTCGATACGGGATATTTGCTTGGGAGAATTGAGGTAGGAACCAGATACGTTCCTGTGGCCTGTAGTTATAGTGATGTCTTTACGACGGGGACTTTGCTTATCGCGAACGCACGTGGCTTTTATTACAATATCAGTCATGGTTGTAATTTCTAGTTTTATCGCTTCTACGAAACAGAAACACGGACTGCCTTGCTTTCCCGCGCAATATACGAATGACACTGGGCAAGGCGTTATACATCCCCCATTCCTGAGTAGCGAGAAGCTTGCCTACTTGAGTCTTCCCACAAGCAGTGGATGGACTGCGGCAGCTTCTGGACATCGCTCGCCTGAAGAAGTGGTGCACCGTATTCGCCAGTAGAAAATAGTTATCAGTGAAACGTACCGTGTTCTTAAGAGCCCCATGGTGATACAAGCTTTGTCCGCCTCTTAAAACGGTGAGGCTCAGCGCAATGTGTGGGTCACCTCCCTCCCTCAACGACCGGAAGTTGAAATATAGTACGCGTTGACCAGACCACACGTGTTTTTCGGACCGACCGTTTGCAACGCAGCTGACACCTTTTGGCGTCTGATTTGAGCATATCTCCGGGAATTTTGTTTATTCACCAAGAACTTGTGACGAGAGACACGCTTCATCAGTTTTTACACATATGCTACCTCTTACTTGAGGCGTGACCGCGTTGGGGCTAGATGAAAGCCGTAATAGCACGCTACGATGGAGCTACATAGGATCCCCAGCAGTGCGGCGATACGTAAGAGTGATTTCTTCCTTTTCGTGCGTGTATGGGATGCATTCTTGTGACACTGTACTCAAGCAGGTGTGCGGGGAGTTTTAGTTCAGGTCACCAAAACCAACCAACTCTTGAGCGTCGCTGTAGGGTTGCAAACCGCTAGGATAGATATTGACGCAAACGGAAACTCCAACCCGACAACTTACGTCATTGTTCCAGACCTGTACAAACTCAACAAGCGTTGATTGCACCATTGAAGCACACTTTCGATATACCTCGCTAATTCCTGGGCAGGGGTATCTGGAGCATCGTGTAAGATTCATCCATACATAAATAAGTAAACGTTATTTAAAGGGTCCCTGCAACACTCTCGATAAACGCTTTCCTCTTTCTTTTGTGTCTGGAAGCACTGCGAAAGCTACAGTTATCACGAGCAGGGAGTGGCACAGCGTGATTTGCTCGTCGCACCAGACACCACCGCCTTGCCAGATGTGCCTACCCACCACCGCACCAGAAACTCACCCGAGAGGATGCTGTAGCCTGGCGCCCACTACAAACAAACACATACCGCAACCTTAGCTTCCTGCACATTATACACCCCACAATGTATCCACCAACATGCCCACACTGCAGCGAACATCCAACACTGTACCACACCACGTGGGCTTGCCAAAACACACCAGCAGCCCCCATTATTCACACCCCCAACCCTGAGCAGTGGGAGGCCTCGCTGTGCAGTTCGAATATTGAGGGCCAGCGATAGTTGGTGGACCAGGCACGCAGAACCGCAGCCGCCGCAGGGGCCCTGGACTGAGGGCTTTTCCGCTTTCAAGCGCGAACCTCTTTCGCTTGAATAAATGTTCCTCTACCACCACCACACCAGATACGCGTTCCGTTTATGCTTTGTTTTTTTGGATTTATTGTTAAACTTGCTATCCTATCGAAAAGGGTTCATTGCTACAACTGAAGAAGAACCGGCGAACAGCCGCTACATAGCCTTAGTGACGTAATTCGGTCCGTCGAAGAACACCAAGTCCGGGAAAGAGAACAAAATCTTTTGAACGAGTTTCCAAGCTATCTGATGCGCATGGAGCAATACTTTTGGGCTGAGATACTTTGCGACCCCCTAATCTAAGTACTGGCTGGGTTGGGTGACTACGCTCGGGAATCATTTAGGATTTCAAGAAAAGTTGAAAAAAGTGTTGCACGGCCCCTTCAAGGCTTCTTTCGTCACAGACAATAATAAATATGAAATGACTAGATCCTGCTGTGAGCGCTACCGCGCTTTAATTTGTAGCTTGAGTAGTTGCTTAATAGATAACTTGATTACTATTCTCAGATGCATGCATCCGCTTTTATGCCTGATATCACTGCTGTTCATAGGTTGTTAGGCAGTAAACAAAAAACACTGTGGTCCGCGAGTTTATAGCCTTCAATATTAAATTTTATGTTGTTTATACTAAAGAAAGTACAAAAGCTCACAAAAGTGCTCGTGATTTTCAGGCAAGATATAGACTAATTTACATATATGGTGAATGAGTGAATAGTTCCCCGAAATCCCACCCACGAAGTACGGGTGCATTCTTAAACCTGTCACACTGCGCTGGTACCACATGGAATATTGACAACCATATTTCCAGAACAGCTGATCCTTCAATTAGTGCTTCCCTATGCTAAGGAAATGGCCCGAACGTTTTAAGTGCAGAGCACTTTAGGGGTCTGCTTGTCGTCACAGCTTGCCCGCGTTTACGCTCTCTAGCCACCGCAATCACTTGGCGTTACGGACCCAAACAGAGACCCACCGCGCCACGCACCCAGGGGCTTCAAAACAATACCCGCTTGTCCTTTGCTTCTGCCTTCCGGCCAAAAGTAAAGAGGGTATTTGCATAAGAGGTTTACATCGTCAGAATAGTTCGCAAATCCCGGAACCGCTCGCACTGGTCATACATGCCCCCTTCCGTTAGCGCAAAGAAAGCTGCAGGGACATTTGAGTCCAAATAAATGTATTTGAACCGGCAGTCACCGCGTTCATTAAGTTAATATTGCTCGTTGCGTTGGTTTTTACGATTGTCAGCGAAAAGAAGTGGCTTAGGAAGTATAGCCAACGACGCATTCAGAATTACGCACTAATACTGCAGCACGTGCGAGATGAAAGCAAGCACAAAAAACGGAACGCCCATTCGTCCTGTTTCAATTAAAGGGAAGGCGACGAGAAGGCGGATAAAGGGAAAGGAAAAGCAATGGGAAGGCGTAAAAATTGAATTGCATTAGACAAACCTCTCTTCAATGTACCAAGAGGGGAGCGAGACAGGGAGACGAAGGGCGTGAGGAGTAGTAGCAACGAGCGGATAACGTCGGCACAACCCCTATTGCGAATCACTGCTGTGCACTTCCGACTGATTTCAGGTTGAATGAAACTGCTTTAATATTTCCAACTCCTGAAAATTAATTGCACAGGACCAATAACACAACAACAGGCTCTGGCAATTAAAAAATAATCCCATTCATTCTTCCGACACACAGGGTGAGCAGTCCCATTCCGTGATTAAGCTAAAAAAATAGAAAGACTCAATGCTGGTAGGCAATGATTAGGAATTCTATATAGTATTTAGGTTGCCAAAAATTTGTTTAACCGCACTCGGTAATGATGTACGAAAAAATACCACAAAGGAGTTTCGAAATAAACGTCTGATTAAAAACGATACTCCACTAACAATTCGTATTTTCAAAATATACTGAATCGCTGTGCAGAAAATTGTTTCCGAAATTGGCGACCATTGGACGTTTCTGTCTTCATATGAAACGAAGAGGAATAAGTTGTCATAAGCTGTGCGTACATCAGCCACAGGGAAGCTAGGTGAGTGACGTACATCATTGAATAATATAGTATAGTAAAACAACAAAATTCAAGTATTCGCGGTGATCAGACAACACAAATTTAGACAGAGAGAAGTTCAAAGCTCCTCCTCCCTATTGCGGCCACAGCGACTCCTCTCACGCAGCCCCGTTTTTGCGGATCGTCCGAAAACAAGCAAAAAATCCGCGTATCCACTACAGAACCTCTGAAAGCTTTTTTTTTCCGGACGTAATCCACCACGCCATACAGTGGTGGTCTTTGCATGAGTTCATCGGCAACACAGTTTAAACTACCATAGCTTTAAATAATCTCCCTCATCCTCTACTAGCTTGGCCATACTGTCACATCTTTACACAAACTGACTTCCACCGTGTGATATGGGACGGCTCAAGTTTTACTCAAGATGAAATATTCATACCATTCAGTGCGCAATACAATCTAAACAACCTAACTATTGCACTTCTTAATAGTAATACATGTCACCCATTATAGTACCTAATTATAGTGCAAGCGGCACCACAAAGGAGCTTAATTTAAATCGGCAATGACCTCTTATCTTTTATTTACACTGGTCCTCCAAAACTCACTACAACCCACTACGCTCTTCAATCTTCTATAGCGGCGTAATTACAATATGTCTGTCATGCACGTTCATCTGTAAGCATTTTTGTAGAACCAAAAAACAACAACAGTGTTCCAGTTTCGTCGCATTAAAAAAAGGTCAATCCTTTCAACTGCTTTGTGCATGCTGATGTGATGGAGGGTTGCTCTTTGGTAACTTGTGAGGATTCGTTTCGAGTGGCATGGGGCACACCACTTAAATGACACCATACCTGTTCAGCGAGCGGAACGTCCGGATGCGTGACAGAAAATCTAAGCTTGTGTTTAGTGTCACAGACGAAACCAAACAACTAGAGCTTTGTAAATATTCGCGGTGCAATGGGCTTGAGTCAGTGATGCACGTGGCTTTGTGAACTGATTGATTAAAATACGGGCACCATTATTTACCAATGGCAATACGCTTCCTAGCTTGCTCTTTTCAAGTGCAGCTTTTGAGGAGCCATTCTTTCAACTTTATGTCATAAACCCGGAAAATTAAACGCGTATTAGCAAAACGATTTGGACAAGCTAGAAGTGTGTACAATATAATCAAAATAACTACTGTTCTCTGTGGACTTGTTTGGAAGCGATATATATGGCGGGAGTATGGATGCCATATTTTGTTCGCCTGTCTCTGTGTGAATGTTTCTTCATTCATGATCGAGTTTATTGACTCAACATGCCGTGTTTGTCCCTGTTGTTTTGTGTATTCGTATGTCACGGTGATAGTAAAAATAAAGACAAGGTATTCGCACAAGAAAATCGAAATGTTTACCTTCTTCTCTCTATACCGCGGATAAAATGAAGAAAGTCTTTCAAAACAAATCAGGAAGAAAAGTCGAAATAATGCATGAGCGAACTAACCCATTGAATCTTATCGTACACTTGATTTTATTAAAGGATAATACAGGAACAGTTCAACGCATACAACTTGCTGTGTGTCAGGGGGAATATGTAAAGAGTAAGGATTACTGTATCAGTCATTCAGCAACGTTTCTGACAGAGGAATCGACATTACTGTTGCTTCTTTGAGGCGCTATTTCTACAGAATGTGAACACAAGAGCAAAAAATCAATTTATTTTATGTTAAACAGTATGTCAATCCTTTTCTGCTCTTAAAACAGTACGCAAAATTCTCAAGGTTCAGACGCCAACAACGCCCTGTTGGTGGTTTTTGGCGAATACGTTTTACTCGAATTCACGGTTACATACACCTCCATGGGACAAATACATCCGACCCAAAAACAAAGTTACTGACGCCTGAGAGCTCGAAATATCCAACACCGCCAGTGTGGCGTGAACACGTGCGTTCATAAATTGTGGGATCGCTACAGACAGGTTGCTTGAGTCCTAGTACACCCGCTGAAGGCAACCGTTTATAGCAGGCTGATGGGTCTGTAGTTCTTAAAGTCTTTGATGTCTCCCTTACTGTGAATCAGAATTATGTGTGCGGTTTTTTAGGCTATGGGCACTTATGGAGTCCTCTTGTAATCTGCACTGTTTTCAGAATGAAAAGAAACTGAAAACTTGACTGCAGCTAGAATAAACGAAAACGTAATTTTGATTTTGCAGAAGGGAGACTTCAATTATCTTAAAAGTTACAGAGCCATCAAAGTAATATCAGTCGTTTAGGTTGTATTCACTGGCGTAGCAATTATGCGGGCAAACATACGCGTGCACCACCATGCGTTTGCCTAAGCGTCAGCCTTGATAAGCCGACGCTGCGCTAGTTATGTGAGGCTCCACGAGATGGCCGCACCTGTTCGTGCTAGCGCACAAAAAAGCTAGCATGACTACAGCGAGCTGTTCGATGTTCCAAGCTATGTACCGCAGATGGTGAAGTAATACCTCGACGCCAAATACTCCTACGTGCAGCACCATACTATCTACTCATGGCCAGATACGGTTGAAATCGTCGCACGACTTGGTAGAGAGGTAAAAACTTCTGATCCGACGTGTGCGCGACACTGCGTGGCAGCGTCGTGCTGGACCCAGTCACGTGCATACCTCGGCAAAACTTGGCGCCACTCACTCACACTCACATAGAAAAATATATTTTTCCTCACGCACTCGCTCACACTCATGCTCACCAGTCGCCCTCAGCCCTCGCACTCACTCCCACTTACTCGCACTCCGCTTACTACGTGCCCTCCACCACTCCCCACTCGCGCTCACCATGTGCACTCGCTGTGACCTCTCGTACTCGCGCTCACGGTCATGGCTCACCGTCACCACTTCCACTCATTCGCCCTCACGCCCACCACTCGCCATCACCACTCGCGCTCACTCACGCTCACCATTCGCCGTCATCACTCGCACTCACTCATACTGCGCATACCACTTGTCGTCTCCCCTCGCCCCAAAGTGCGTGCAGCAGACCCTCCATGAATTCTATATTGGTGTATTGGTGTGTGAACAATATTGGTGTATTACGGCGTCAGAAGGCAATCCAAGTCATATTCCGAAATCAACATGCCACCGGGGAGTCAACTCTAGGGTACACCAAAGCAGGAACTCAGTGACCACATATTTGCCAACCTAAAAGCCATCCCGCCATTAAGAACCATCACAGCGAGCGGCTACTGCGGCGGATAGCCAACAGCCAGTACGACAAATAGTGGCGCTCACCGCGTAAGCCCCGCAAATGCGCGAGTACCGCGAGTGCACTCACGAGTGGTGAGCGGGGCTCATGGCGAGTTGCACTCGCACTCTCGAGTGGTGAGCGGGGCTTCGCGCGAGTTTTTATCGCACTCGCGAATGGGGAGTGGGGCTCGTCGTGAGTGGAACTCGCACAGGCGAGTGGTGAGCGGGGTTCAATGCGCGAAAGGCTCGCACTCACACTCGCGAGTTCAAAACGATGGGGATGCTCACTTACCACTCATCTTATGAATGGTGAGTGGGTGGTGTTTGAGTGCACTCGTGAGTGTGCTGCTGGCCTGTGGTGTCGTGCGTATGCCAGTGAAAGCCGATTGCCACTCAACGTCGGTCCCCTGTTCTACGACAACAACAGAATTCTTTGTTGCCTAACATTTTGCCGCAAGGAAGCCAAGCATGTTATTTTTTCAAATTCTCTTGTGATTCGCCAGCGCTTGCGTCGACTGGGAAGTGGCGTCGACTGGGAAGCTGGCGGCCTCGCATATACTACCGGCTACACTAACATCGTATCTAATTTGGCGTACGTGTCAACCCTTTCTTCAAACCCATTTTTCCGTTTTTTACTCAACCACGCATTAGACGGCATTTCTGGCGACATCCGTGGTCGCAAGCAAATGCAGCGTAGGCCTCTTGCGCTCCGTGTCGCTGTCATTCGCAGCCGCGGTTTTATTTTCTGGGGAGGCGAAGTGCACCATGCCAAGTAGAGTGCCACCCACTTAACTGTGAGTTCGATATTCTGCTGACTCCACCGCCAAGAATTGGGGTTGAAATGCGGCAGACGATCCACCGCTTGTGTTTTTAAGGGCGAAGCACTTTAGGACCTCGCAATTCCGGGCCCATGTCTGGAGTTGTCCGTGGCGCAAGGGGCTTTACGTGCGCACAGCATTGTCCGTCAACTATCGAGAGCGGCGCACACTGTAGTACCATCCGCGCGCCATCTGGGAGAGCGCCGGTAACTGCGTAGCCAAAGAGCGCGAATTTCAAAAGGTACAAAACGAAAAAATAAAGCAAGCACTCTAAACTATCTAACGATAATTCGCGGAAAAAGACGCCGTGAACGATGCCGAGGGTGCGAAGTACTGGGACGCGAATTGTCTTTCGTGTGGCGCTTGTCATTGACGCTGCATTTACTGCACCTGAAAATCATTTATAACTCAGACTGCATCAGCACGCACGGACGTTGACTCTCGTCACACAAGACTGCACAGCACGCACGGACGTTGACTCTCGTCACACAAGCAATACACAACTTGCGTCCCAGTGCTTCGCACCCTCGGCATCGTTCACCTCGTGGAGATGTGTGATTTTTTTTCTTCTTGCGAGATGCAGACGCAAAGCACAAGCGCAGACACAGCGGAAAACCGGTCATGGCGGTTTTCGGTGTTGGCAAAGGAAGAAGTTGAACGCTAAACGTTTCAGTGAATACCATCTCTACAAGTAATAGTCAACCGCGTAAATGACTGCCTAGACTGCCAACAACCCGGAGATAGGGCAGGGTGCGAAAGGATACTCAACAGTGGATCACATTGATATGGTCAATCAAGTACAACAATTCTTCAGATTACACTGAACCCGTTTGCATAGCATTTCTAAGCTTCGAAAAATCGTTTGATTAAAAACACAACAGCATTGTTGCAAGCGTTAAGAGACTAAGGAATACAAGGGATATACATAAGACTCCTAGACTACATAAAATGACGGATGTGCGGGCAGGATAATCCCTTACGAGCAGCGCGAACAGATCCCGATCCCAAAGGGACTGCGACAGGGCGATACCATCTCGACAAAATGGTTCACCGCCTGTCTGGAGGGCGTGTTCAGGGACCTTGACTGGGAAGACGCGGTGTTGCGGATAAATGTGAATTAATGGAACCATTTGATGTTTGCACCAAACATAGCCTTGCTTACTGAATCAGCCGAACAACCGCAAAAAATTATTGAACCCTAATCAAGAAGCTACGGCGTGAGACTCGAAAGTGACACAAATAAATCTAAAGTAATGAAAATAAACCTGCTAAATGCCTCCTCTTCACCATAGCTAACAAAACGCTAGAAATAGTAGAGGGATATAAATATCCCGGCCCGGTGGTCGGTGCTGACCCCAACCACGCGAAAGAAATCCGGCGCAGTATAGGAATGGACTGGAGCGCTTTAAGCAAGAATTCCCAAATAATGGCGAGTAAACTCCTTCTATCCTTAAAAAGAATAGTATGAGACCAATGGGTGCTGCCGGTGATGACATATAGACGTAAACTTGGTAACTTACAAAATCTCTGGAACGCAATCTCGGGTCGGCCCAGCGGGCCATAGCGCGAACAATGATAGCAGTAATACTGAGGGATCGGAAACCAGCATTGTGGACCAGCGAACAAATTCGAGTAGAAGATATCTTAGTTAACATTAAGAAAATGCAGTGTACCTGGGCTGGCCATGTAGTGAAACTAACCGGCAACCTGTGAACCACGAGGATAACGGAATAGATAGATAACGGAACCAAGAGAGGGGACTAGAAAAAAGGAAGGTGATTAACTCGATGCAGAGCAGAAATGGCAAAGTCCGGAAGCAAACAATGGACTCAGGCAGCACAAGACAGGAGCGCGTGAACGTCAATGGGAGAGGCCTTAGTCCTGCAGTGGACATAAATAGAATGTTGATGTTGATTACAATGATTGTCTTTCTCAGGCTAAATACCCGAAGGCGTGGATCCAGCTGCCTGTTTTCCTCTCACGCCAATTCGCCAGGAGAGTTAGCTGTGGGATTGGAGAGTACCAAGTGTTACGAAGTTGCCAGCCGACCACTGGCAACCGGTTGTTACATAAGGGAAGGTGTCCCAGCCCCGGGCTCCCTCGCATCCGTCCCGTGAGGTAGCGTGGTTGTGACCGGCCAACAAAAGTTGCTGCCTTAGATTTGACGAGAGGAAACCAAAGGCAAACTTAACTGGTTTGCTTCTTGGCGAGAGATGAGCCGGTGCAATACAGGTACAATAATCTACCGGGCGAGGTTACTGTACAGGACTCGATCACAGCGACCGCATAGATTCGAATGCAAACTAATGCAGAACGAATGCAAACTATCCGCCGACCGGGCGTTGTTATACACAATAGCCGTAACAGCTGCGCGCCTGACCCAATACTAATGTGCATACGACCCGCAAATATTACAGACACACACAACCCTCTTTTCGCGTTCGTGAAGGGTTAGCAGAATCAGCGCTCGTTGAGTTTGAAGTTCGGGAGAACGAGATCAAGGCTGTGGCGTCTGCGTCCTTCAGGAAGGTTGCTACACGATCCATTTTTCAGCCGCGGAAGTCTGAATCACCGACAGGAGACGCCCGCGCACCGTCGTTTATAGGCACGTTGTGACTTGTCCGGGGCCACTTTCTTACACACCTGCGCACGCCGCAAATGTTCGCAGGTAGCGCGAACATGGTAGCGGCGCGCAGAATTGTAACAATAGTCACTGACTGATTGAAAATTCTGGATGTGTCTTTACCCATTGTAGGTGAAAAATCAGCTGCCTGTTTTTAAGTTCCCCTCAATCACAGGGTGGCGAGTGGGTAAGTTAGCAGTACCTCATGCACTGCCGGTGCTCACTAATGACCTACCCGAAGGTCTTCCGAAGGTTACATCTTCAACGCAGAATTGTTGGTTGGCGATAAGAGAACATCAAATTTACTGCGAGCGTAAATAAACGCTAGCAAAAAGCGGGAATATAGAAAACAGTAGAAATCCCCAAAAGGATAGCTGCATTTTGGTTTCCTTACGAACAGCGTACGTGGTGAATTAGAGGCGTTCCCCGAAAGACCTGTTCGCGGCAAGATCCCAAGCTCTAAGCGGCAAATTTGATGTTAATCGCAGTAACTATCGTATAGCCTGATGTTCGGAATCCTTGTACCGTTTCACTGTTGTGAAAGATGGATTTTAGATAATTTAACAATGCCTTAAAAGCATTAATGACGTGCCGCTTGGTCATTTTTATTTATTGGGTGAGCAATGAAAGTGGCATAGTCCTTTATTCATTTATTTAGTAAACTCCTTTATTTGGAAAGAGGTGGCAAATTGTACAGTAGAGGGAAATTGTTATGGGAGTGTGGGAAGAATAAACATTTCTTGAACCTTCGACCTTCGTGTAAGCAGTTTCCAATAATGAAACTAATAGTCCTCTTTGAGATGCCGAGCTGGTTGTAGACACCAGCTTACACTGCTCATTCCAAACTGCTCTCCCGGGAACACGTACCTAGTGCGGTGTGGAATTCGGGGTATTATCTGGTGAAAAACCAATGGGGAGAGCCCTCCTAGGAATATAGGGATTGTTCGCGGATGCATCAGGTGCGCGATAGCGGTCGCTGAACAGTGCGGGTGACTTCCCGGTGTCAATCCATTTCGATATGGTGTGAGGGGGCAAAGTATCATTGGCAAGTGCCGGGTAATAGAAATTTCGGCTGGGTGTTGTTTAAAAAGGATGCCATTGCGAAAGCTGACTGGGTTTAATAATTCTCAACAGCATAGGTGGGCGTGGCCAGCGTATGCTAGTTTCACGCGAAAGGTTGTTGGCGAGACACCAGCAGGGCGTTGGTGATCCAGCCGACAGGTTATGAGGTAGCTTTCCCTAGCCCAGAAGTTGTCTGGTTACCATGTCCACGCATCGCGTGTCCTGGTATTCATGTCAGACAAGTTCTAGTGCCGTTCTGAGCGAGTATGTGAACTATAGCTTGAATGTGGTGAACAGTAGGCTGGTCGGAGAACGGTGCATTTTCACCATCGATCCATGGTCACAAAACAAGAGAAACACTGAGCACATTCGTAGAACAGAGTACACTAAGGTACGGGGCAAAAATGGGCCATCAGCCGCACCCACGCTGCATTCACATCGATGCCGACATATTTCCTAGTAATTGCGTGACCCCAAACGCTGGCGGATCCTCCCGTAAATTCGTGTTTTAAGGGACCCCGCCACCGCTCGCAGGCGTTTTGAAATTGAGCCGTGCAGCAATTGCAGGGCAAAGTGGGCTGCAAGAAAAGAATAATTTGAGTAACGGCGGTAAAATATTGCTACTGGCGAAATTAAAAGAAACGACAGGCAGTCAGCGCTGCGGCTCAAGCGCGAAAACGCATTTGTGACTGCTAAATCGAAAACCAAGTTTGGCCGGTTCTCGCGCACGTCGAAGACAGGCGTGCTCTGTTTTGCAAAGAGCTGGACCAAGGTGCACGCATACGGCAGAGACTCACGTTCACTAGCGAGAGGGAATGAAGGCTCAACGCTCATGCATACATCGAGGTTTAGCGATGAATCTTCAATTATGTGTTTTTTTTATTAATACGGCTTCGCAGGCTCCAGCACCACATGCTTCCTATTCGCTACCGATTCCTTCAACTTATCCCTAACACACCCCACAATACACCACCAGACACTTTTCACAACAGTCGTCGACCCGCTTAGAAGCCAGCTTTTTTGTGTACACGGAACCCTAGGTGTACATTGGCGACGAGTACTCTATAATGTGTGCAGTTTGCAACATGAGACCCCCTTGTATTACGTGCGGGAAACAGGATTAATTTCCCGCACCAAGTATTTATTCTTCAGGTGGTGTGCTAACCGTCGAAGCACCGACCGTGTACTAACCATTTTTCCTAAGCCTCCCGTATAGTCCTTACCCTGCTACCCCCACCCCCCCCCCCCCTCCATTCAGTGGTTCTTTCATCTTATCTCTCAACCAAAGGTTTCAATTACTATCACTATTTTTGGCACTTGATTTTCTTTGATCATCGACCTATTTGTTGTTTGTCTTTTATTTTTTGTTTTATCGAAAATGTTTGCTAGAAACCGCTATCTCAGCTGCTTTTGGAAGCGGAAAGCCTGTTTTTGCACCATATTTTATACGCTTCGTCTAACCAATTGCCGTGTGTTACGCAGTAACGCAGAATTGGGTATTTAGGAAGCGATGACAGACACAATGCTCGGTCGCCGTATACTTCCTTAAAACTATTGCGCAAAACCATAGGTGTGAGGTCGACCAATATTTGCAAGGTCAACGCAGAGTGCAGAAGAAGCAAAATTTTGGGTTTTCCGTCAATACAACCACCAACAAACGATCACTATCACGCCGCTCCCGATATCATTTCCTCCCCTCTCTGCTGCTTCTCTGCAAAAATTATCCTTGTTCATTCATCCTGCGTGGTGCACCGGGGTGGTAATGAGCACTTGCAAAATAACAAGAAAGCGACAGAATGATCGTTGCTTGGCACTCCAATAGTGCGCGCATGTACGTGCGAGAACGACAAAGTAAAGTGAACATCCTGTTTTATTTCCCTTGTGGCCGTAAATTCGACCGTGTAAATTATAACTCATTTTTTATCGTTTATACGGTGCTTAAAGACAACTTATTCGATTTTCCCAATCTCTGTCGGTCCATAAAGGCACCTGCAACAGTTTCTCAAAGCAACCTCTCCCAAAATTTATTGTGCCCACCATGGCCTTAGGCCGGGTTCAGACTGTTGCGGCAAAGGTCGTAATAACTTTAAAGAATGACGTCATTTCACGCCTCAGCCAACCGAACTGCATGACATGGCGTTTTTTTACGTCCGTAGATCACGATATGGCTTTTCCATCGGTAGTCTGAACAAAGCCTTTGCTCGACTTTACGCGTTCATAAAAACTTCTCGTTACAATACCTCGCAGCCACTGATGTGCACTTGTGCTGGTAAATTTGGACCAGCAGTAGAGTGCTTAATTCAGAACTCCCGAAGAATGTTTCAGATTGTTTCCTTTTGTTGAATATTCGGGGAGATTTGCTCAAAAACCGCAAGCATTTGCCTTTACATTGGACTTGTTCTTAGCCAGCCGCAATGAATCCCGGATAAACCTTCCTAGTGATTTGCAGCACTGTGATGTGATCGCATTTTACATGAAAAATCGTCCGCTGACAGGGAACATAGCAGACAATGAGGCTTCATATAAATAAAACTCAATAAACAAAATATTCCTCTATGGACGGTTTTTCCCCCTTACAAGGAATTTGTTCACCGTTTTTGTTTTACCCCTAAAAAACTCCCTTAAAGCGTTCCTCATCACGGCGACCAGCACTCCCAAGAAATCTTATAGCATGGATTCCTGGTCACACATTTCTTGCTGGAACGAGCTGGCTCACGCCCACACCCCCTCCCCCCCCGCCCTCCCCTCTGTGAGCTCACTTACCGGGCATTCCCAGAAGGGACCAATTAAGTAGTGGTCCACGGTATCCTAACCCTCCACCCCGATCCACCCCATACTCCGACATCCGAGCCCCCTACCGAAGTTCCTGATGACTCAGTCCCGCTACATCACTCCCTCATAACCACCGACGCCCACATAAGGCGCTGAAACCCAGGCATTGCACAATAACACCCGTCATCACTACGTCTCCCTCACGGCCTACCCATTCAACTGCCCATCCTGCAACTCTCTCAACACCACAGCCACCCCTGGACAGGTCTGTCCAATCGCCCACTTCCTACGCCTCTCTCTCCCTCTCCTATGCATATCGAGCACGTGCTGCGCTTCAACCAGCTAGATGAACAGAGAGCCCCGATTCTTCGGCTGAGGACTTGCGCCACTGCCCGCAGCCTACCGGAATAGGACGGTCACCCATTGCTCCACTCTTTGACCCAACTACCGCCCCTGCTTTCTCAATAAACGCTTTCATCAACAACAACCCGCCAACTTTTCTTGAGTGTCTTCAAGATATACTCTGTCACACTCATAGCCCTCCTTTTGTAATCTTAGTCATGTTTCAACAGAAATGTGTTAGAGTTTGATGCGAAGAAGAGCCATACAGTCTTTCGAATACACGGGTTTTCTAATATAGTAGAAGAAAACTTGTCTTGCACATTCTTTTAGTTGGTTTTCTTTTTATGCACATTACCCGTTTAGGAGACTTTGCTATGCTGAAATCCCCAATTGAACAAGAACAATGTAATTGATTGGCGTGATAGAGACACATACCTAATTTAGTTTGTGAAACTTTAAGTGACAAATATAAGGCACCGAAACCACAATGTAAGTGCACTCGGAGATAACTAGATAAATGTGGGTAAGAATTGCGAATTTTTTCTACTAAAGTGAAACAATATCTTGAACCTATATTATCCTGCCATGCCGTTACTACACCCCCCTATATTTCCTGAAATGTTTGTGAGCAGTTTATGGTTTCTTTACACTTCGTGTTTTGGTGCCGACAAGAAAGCTTTGCGACTAATGAAACAGCCATCTCTCACTCTCGTAATTCAAACTAGGTAAATCGGTGTTTGTTTTATTTATGGAACAAACAGGTCTTGAGAAGCAAGCTCGCATTGTTTTGAACATTTTCTTGAAAAAATATCACGAGCGGGAAAGATTTAAATACATTGATTTGACATCCAATGAAAAAAACACTATGTACTTTCTTTCGTTGGCTCCGTGCCTAGATCCGCAATAAATGCTAAGCACTGAAGTTGCCGAAACGTTCATTCTGAGGCGCCACCGCATAGGCAAGCACAATCTGTTTTGTGTTTGCTAGAAACTTTGCGAAAGTATCAGAGAACCGTGGTTTAATTTCAATTTAAGCACACTAGTACCCCTTGTGCCGAAGTCCGCCATCAGTGACGACAAAAAAACAATGGCTTGACACTATTTTCTTATGCAAACAGTTTTAAGCTTCCGCCGCGCGGTAAGTCGAGGAACCACGGCCCATCACACCAAGACAAACGGACTGACCGAACAACGCAGCGCGACCACCGCGGATATGCTGTCCATCAAAATTGACACTGAACATACGACACAAAAATACTTCTTAGGTTATGTCACATCCGCTAAGCTAAAAACTTCCCCCGCATTTCCCCGAGGGGAGAATGTGAAAGTGCGAAAGCATGGTTGTCGGCGCCCGCTTGCGGCGCTTGGCGCACGGCCCCCGCAGCCCGCCTCGCCGCCTTCTCTTCCACTCTTCCATCGGGTTTGCGGTATAAGTGTACACCACGCAGTTATCAGCCGCTATAAGGTTGCGCGCTGAGTCGCCAACGCTGGGCGCCGCTGACGACGTAGTTTGAATGCGTTTTAAGATATACAGCGCGTTACGAAGACTGATATCAGCGTCGGTCCTGGCTTAGTCGGTAAAGCGTCGCGCTGCGGCCCCAAAGTCCTCGGATCGAACCTGGCGCCGGAAATGCTGTTTTTTTTTTATATGAGAGAGAGGACTGCGGGACGCCGCCGCCGCCGCGCGCCGGCGGTGGATGGTTTTATGGGGTCGCTTATAAAGTGCATTCGCACTTAAAACTTCGTCTACGACTCCATTGGGGCTTTTCTACGAACGTTAGACCACACGCATGTCGCGATGTTTCCGCACGTGAAGCCGCATACCTGAACGCCGATGTCTAAGCATACCTAAAGCTTGCGGAGGAGTCGTGGCAGCTTGATTGCCTCTTTACAACTCACGAGCAGCTCTGGCACACCGGAAGCCACAACCACCAGCGCCGAGTATCAACCCCGAAGCAGAATGGGTGCTTGAACCTCAAGCCGACGACGGGAGAAGGTTTTGCGGGGATATTATATGACGATACTTAATAAACGACATCTTCACCAGCTCGTCTATAAGGTTGTTTCAAAGGGTGACGGCAGGACATCAAGGCGACTTACAAGGCGCCTCTATGATAATAACTAGTGATCTCGCAGATTTGATTCCATCATGTACAGCCTGGTGCAACAGTTGCAGCGGTCCTAGAATGTTGGTAATATAACGGTGCGGTCCTATAAGTTACGGTTGTGTGGCGCTTACAAAAGCGGTCCGACCTCCGTGCGGTGGAAGAGCTGCCTATGCGTACATTACGCAGTGACCTCCGCAATGGCAACGAAGGCTAGCTGTCTTACGTACAGCCGGTAAAAGGCTTGTCTATAACACAGCGTTCGTACTCTCAGCCCTATCGTGCCCCGCCGGAGCGGGATTTGAATAAAACTACTGCGGATAATGAAGTATAACCCTTCGCTTTTGCCTCCGACATGTTTGGGACGAGTATGTTTCGGCAGTTTTCGGATGTAGCTGGTTGAAGTTGAAATCGCTGTTATAGACAAGCGTTTTACCGACTGTACCTAAGGATGTAAGATAGATTCTGGCGCCTCTAAACTGTTACCCTCTGGGAGTACGTCGTGAACCAAACATGTACTGGTCTATAAAATGACCGATATAAATATAATAAGGCTCGCGATGAGTACAACCTGCTCATCCCTCTTGTTTAGTTTTCTGGGCTACAGCTTTCATGAATTATTTGTACTTTAAAGAAGCACACATTTTCGTTGCTTGGATAAAATGGGCAGATATAAGTCCCAAAGTTATTGATACCAGTATAACAATAACTGCGGGATCACAACTGGAGATTTGCTCCAAAAAAAATGTGTTGTTTTAGGAAATTCAAATATTTAATATTGCCTTTTCCGGGAAACTCAAAACGGGGATGAAACAGAGTGTAGGCATCTCAAAACTAAACGTATTTAAATTTACATTTTTAAAGAAATGCACCCTGTTTGCTGTATAGCATCCTCCCAGTGTATAGCGATATAGAGGTTTCTGAATATTATTTACATTTTTACGTCGGTTTGCTTTAAAAAAACGGTTAAAGTCGTTCGCCTGTGCCATGGTGTTCCCAAACACCAACTACAATTCTTTAGCAATGCGTCACACCTAATCGGGCAGGGCCTTATTCTTATTTCGAGTGTTCTGCTTTTATACACCAGACATTCCGTTTGCAAACTTCAAAAACGTTACAGGCGTTTTAAATAGCAAGTGACACTTACTAATCTCACGTGCGGGCAAAAATATTGACAGAACATACTCGTTGAAGAACATTGAAGATGCCAGAAAAGCGCAAAGCTAACGCCAGAGGGAAATGTTTACCCTTGAAGTCCATGTCTGCCTTCTACAAGGGAAAAAATAATAGAACTATCGCAACAGCTTCGACTTTGAAGATATGGGTAAGCGATGCTTTAGTAAACCGCACGGACACAGTGGATGCACAGCGTCAACAACGCCATTGATTTGTATTGTGTATTGCATGTAGAATACCCCAATTAAAGGGACACTGAAGTGATATGTAAACATTGCGGTATTACTTGCGCAAATCGTAGTCCGGAGTCCCCTGGCCATGTTTCGACCACTTTGGGCGCGTTTACGCGATTTTTTATTTAGTAGAAAAATTTAATTCGAAAATGCTGTCCCCCTCTTTTACGCTCGCCCATTTTCTGCGGCGTTTTCGTGTGACGTCACGAGGAGCCGAGCTCGCAAATTGGCTGATCTACTGCACGGCTCCCCGGCCTTCAGACAGAGTCAGTGGCCCAGCGTTTCGTCCGCTTGCCGCCGACGGGTCGTCGCAATTCGTTCGCTCAGTTGAAACGAAGCAGGACACGTTTGTGAATGGAAGAATCTGCTTCTTTACTTGGCTAGTTTTTGTACACGTATCTAGCTCCAAGTCAAGGTCGCTTCACACAAGCGCTGCACAAGCGCACATGCGCCGCTTCGCTGACTGGTACGCCAGTAGGAAAATATAAGGCCTCTGAAGGCGGGAAGAGTCAGCGAAGTCAATATAGGTACTAAGGAAATAAATCAACTGATATTTTTACCGAACAGCGTAAAACTAGGGTGCGGGGAGCACTTTTTTTGCGCTCCGGGAACAAGCACAGCGGTCAGCAGCACGACTACGCATCTGCGAACGCTTTTTTGTCTAAGAAATGAAATTGCTAGACTAGCTATTGTGGAACTAGCGACGCTTACGCACGACGCAATAAAACAAATAGTCACCTAAGCTGCTTGAAATGCCAAACTAAAAAAAGTGTAAATTGGTTGCACAATATATACCCTATATTACCAAGGCCATGGATCCCGCCGCGTGGCCGAGTGGCAAAAGTGCCGAGTGGTCTGGGGCGCTAAGTATGTCACCGCAAGTATTTTGCAGTCATCACGAATTCCCGCCCCCCCCCCGGGGGGTACGTGCTTTTTTTTTGTAAGTTACCTTTTTCTTTTTCCGCCGATGTTTTCTATATTGAGTTCACCTTTTTTGGGGCCGCAACGTTCATGGCTACACGAACTAGTTCACAAAACGCGCGCAGGTTGGCACTGGCGCGCTAGCGAGTTCTCGTTGGCGTGCTGTTGCCATAAGCACCGACTGCTTCCACAGGCAGTGGGCACAGGCCAGAATGAACAGACACCCTTGGCCTGTGGAACACGTTTTTTACAATACAGGCGTGAGGGAGGCAGCTCCGAATATGGGGGAAACGCGCATGACATTTGGTGTCTGCGGGTACCGGAGGGCGTTTAATTTATGCACTGCGTAGGTCTCGGCTAGTGAATTCAATGATTCCAAGCCGTCCCCTGGGAGGCTTATCTTTTGCATTTTTAGAGCTGACAAACATGGCAGAAGCGCGGTACGATGATACTACTGAATTATTAAGAATGTCCATCCAACAACGCCACGGTTGTGTTTTACAGAACGAAAACCGAAACCGAAACTTGTTAGTTGCTCACCTTGGTATATCGTCCGATCACGGTGCCCGCTCCTCCAAAGTCACAGCTTAGTTGGTGCGGCCGCCGCAAACCGCGCATGATAGTTTTAAGTGCAATGCACTTCTTAAGCGACCCTGAACCTGCGTCCACCGGCGATGTCCGCGCTCGTGGAGATGGGCGCGCGCAGCCTGGCCGCTGACATAGCACATACCCACGTGGGGGATTGGCCCAGGAATCTCCTCGTCTTCCCTTGGCACCGGGGGAGATGGGGGCGCTCGCTGCCTGTCCGCTGACATGGCACATACCCACGTGGGGGGTTGGCAAGAATCGGGCATGAGAAGGGCTAATGCACCTGCTTAAAGGAGTACTACTGACACGAAATCTCAAAGCTGAGATCCGCTCTACGCAATCAAGTACAACGACAAAACAAATAGGTGTCTGTGAAATAATGCATCTTCTTTCTTTGCAGTTGTGTGTTGTGTGTGTGATCTCTCTTTCGCGAACATTACCGAACGCGCAAATTCAACTCGTGGCATTCGCACTTTCACATTCTTCCCCTCGGGGAAATGCGGGGAATTTTTCTTCTTTCGCGCTTTGTAAAATAATTACCGATTTTTCAACCGGATAAACGATGAAAAGTGTGCTAATTTGAGCCAGTCTACGCAGTGCAAGCAAAAACGGGAGCCTGAAAAATTCACTTCAGTGTCCCTTTAATGATCTAAATTGCAGCTAGCTGTAATTCAATCGTAAAGCGGGACATGAATCCTCGAGCTGTGTTGCCTTCCAGAAAACCTGGATGACTTGCAGTAATCTGGGCATTTTTTTTTTCAAAGAAAGGGGGACGAAGCTTCCGTGGCCGCTTCAGGGACGTAGACACAGGGGATGACATAAAAATGTCAATTTTCTGACACCAAACGTATGGATGTGAAGCTTCCTTTTGTTCGCATGCAGATTTTTAGTTAATAAAAATTGCGATATGTGTAATGGCAGTTTATTTCTTGGAATGCGTACTACGCACCAGCTTCGTCGTAGCACATCTGTAAATCACGCTGGTTACAACTACAGCGCGAATTTAGCAGAACTAATCGCGGCAATCGGCGGATTCCATTCTTAACGTGACACAAACAGCGTGACAATTCGCAATATTAGAACAATATTGCAAACATATTTACTAGCTGCACGGACAAATACAGGTTGAGTAACAGCACGAAAGAGAACAATTTTTTTTTTTCCAACAAATGGCACTCACGCCTATTCTGAAATGTAGAACCTTAAGGTAGTGCATCAGTCTCTTACCTGTTGGTTGAAAAAAATGAAGTGCTGTAGAAAGGTACAAGTCCTGAACAGGCTGTTTTGAATATCACGTTAAATGATTCCGCCGTAAACAGTTCTCCAATGCCATGGGCGATATAAAAACATTCTAAACAGGAGGTGACCATACACCTCTTTCTGTGCAGCAGGTTGTGCAAGCCCATATATCCCTTAGCGTTGATCCGCGCTGCAAAACGATTATTACTTTCGCAATATTGTAAAAAATTGTGCGAAAAAATTATATCAAGCAAAATAAGTGTAAAACTAACCTTCCTAAGTTTCGACATACTCCCAGATACAAAGGCTGCTATTCAACTCCCGAGTGAAATTTTATTCACCATTTCCTCACTTTACTAATAATTTGCGGCTCGAGCTGTATTTCCGTTAAAATATCAGACTAGCGTTACTTCAGCCATAATTTGTGGCATTTTTTTATGCTACTGCTGAGGAAAAAGTGTAATAATTCAAAAGAAGTTGAGAGGAGAGAAACATCAAAACGCGCTCTGGCAAAACATCAGGCTCTGCCTTGAAAATCCCGCCGCGTCCTCGCTGAGGGCGGTCAAGCCATCAAACATTCAAATTCTTCTGTCATTCCAACAGCCTATCATTAGTACCTTTCGTAGATAAAAGGGATTCTCTAAGTTCTATAACGTCCGCACAACCTCTGTCAACTAAGAATATTAAACCTGATAGTTTGTTGACTCTGCTTCGTATATTTGCGAACACGAGTGACTAGTCTATCTTCGTCTTCGCTAGAACGGCTGAAAAGGGCTACTGGCGACGGTAAAAAAACAGAACATGGCGATGAGGAAGTGTCAGCACATTGTGAACTATATTAGTCCAATTAATACAATATCACTGTCATGGAAGTACACGTTGCACATTCTGTGCGCATGTATTTGTTGTACCGCAATGTGAATGTGTCACTACCTGCTTTTCCACAATTGTAAATGTTTTTCTGAGTGACGCGTGTTCTTTTTTATGATAATATCCCCTCTTTTTTGCGAACCTTGTGAAAACAAGTTTTGCTTTACCTTAAATACAGAGAATCTACTATTTATATGGCGACAGTTGTTTGAAAACAAAGGACTAAAAAATCGAGCCTTTGTGGCCCCCTTATGCGCGCTCACTCTGGAGCTACAGCAAAAGAAAACGTCCGTTTGAAAGTATGGGCACATTTTCTTCGGTAGCTCACATATTCATCATAACGAGCTTCAAGTACAGCACTACATTTTTGACAGCCTCAACTACAGGCTGACAAACCCTTGACGCATTTTGAAAGCTTTTATCTCTGTATTACCTGTATTCCTAGATCCCCAAGGCGCAGATTCATTTTAGTCCCGCGCTCTTGAACCACCTATCGGTCGCGTTCACATCATTAGATTTAAGAATATATTCAGGCGCTCCGCGATCCCATTCAATAGTGTTTTCTCTGAAGCTAGTATTTCTCCCAAAGAAGTTCCGGGATTAGGTTAAACTCCACTTTAATA